>CAWUFW010009907.1:0-742598 GCA_963921515.1 Calotriton arnoldi | reverse complement strand
TAGGCCAGAGTGGGCAGTTTGATTATAACATCTCATAAACATAACTGACCCAAGGAACAAGATAGGAAAATAAAGTTTAGTATGCCTGAACTCAGAATGTTAAAATACATCTTTTAGTGTGGATGATTTTTACATTCTGTGTTTGAAAATACCACTTTTAGAAAGTAGGTATGTTCTTGCCTAACCATCCAGTATGCCTCTGCTAGGTTTGTGTATTCCATGTCTGGTTTGTGAGTGACAGGGGGCTGGAGAGGGCCTTGGCTCCAGCAGTCTGATGGGTCAGGGCTGGGCTGAATAGGCCCTGCTGAATAGAGAGTAGGGGGAGGAGATTTCCTTTCAGTTGCCAGAGCCTACATAGAATAGAGAGTAGGGGGAGGAAATTTCCTTTCACTTGCCTGAGCCTTCATAGAATAGAGAGTAGGGGGAGGAGTTTTCCTTTCAGCTACCTTGGCCAGGTCTGCTTTCAACAATGCTGTCTCCACCTCCTGCCAGGAAGCTGCACAAGGGAGGACAGAACTGGTTTGGCCTAGGTACAGACACTCTCTGCCTTCAGAGAACAAAGGATTTAGTAGTATAAATATTGGGGCCCAGTCCCCAGAACTTTAGATAACTTCTGGGAATCAAGACAAACCTTTGCCAAGGAGAGAAACCAAGGAAGTTGAAGGAGGAGACTGCCCCTGTGCTGTTTACTTTTGGCCTGCAGTGGTTACTTATTGCCAAGGAAAGGAGAAAAGGAACTTTGTGTGTACTTTTACTATCTTGCGGAAGATCTCCAAGGGCTTGAAGCTGAGCTTGCCTCCTGTTCTGAAGTCTCAGGGATACAAAGACTTCACCACCAGCTCTCCTGAATATCCTTGCTGGGAATTCTACCTGCAGAGAGGTGCCTGCTGTTGTTTTGGGCCCTCTGGAGACTGCGTGTCGCTGGGAGCTGGAAGCGCGACACAACGAGGAAGAAGCGTGTTGCAGCCGCAGCTGTTGCCGTTGCATCGCCAAAGAAGCGTGTCGCCGCCGCAGCAGTTTGCCGTCGCATCACCGAAGAAGCGCGTCACATCACAGGAGAAGGATGCTGCCGCCACAGAGGTCGCCGTCGCATCACCGGAGAAGCGCGTCGCAGGGCCTGTCGCGGCTCAAGAAACCATCAAGTTCGCCGCACGGCCGTCGGGCG
This sequence comes from Calotriton arnoldi, assembly GCA_963921515.1. Classification (NCBI taxonomy): domain Eukaryota; kingdom Metazoa; phylum Chordata; class Amphibia; order Caudata; family Salamandridae; genus Calotriton; species Calotriton arnoldi. The sequence goes on along the minus strand of CAWUFW010009907.1, from coordinate 741,433 downwards.
TGCACGCATCGCATCCAAGTTATCGCATGAAAGACGCCATTTTGTCGCATCGCACCGGATCGTCGCATCGAGGCGCCATCTTGTCGCATCGCACCGGATCACAGTAAGAAACAGATGCTTTGCCTCCTCTCCGGTAAGGAACAGACGCATCGCCTCCCCTGCGCTGCAGTAAGGAACAGGTGTGCTCCCTCCCCCGAAGCAAGGAACTGATGCATCACCTTCCCTGCGACCCTTTTGTTTATATTGGGTTACGCATCCAAGGTACTTTGAGAGTAAAGTGTCGCATTTACCATCTACATTGAACTAAGCTATTTCTACCATCTGAAAGTCATATTTTTGAATACTGTACTGTGGATTTTTGTCGTTTGGTCTTGTGTTAAGTCTAGATAAAGATTACTTATTTTTCTAAACTGGTGTGGTGTCCATTTGTAGTGTTTTCACTGTATTACTGTATGTGTTCTCAAATGCTTTACACACTGCCTCTGAGATAAGCCTGCCTGCTCGTGCCAAGCTACCAAGGGGGTGAGCAGGGGTTATTTTAGGAGTGTAGCCCCCTTACCCTGACTAGAAGCAAGGGCCCCTACTTGGTCAAACCTCTGCCAACTAGAGACCCCCATTTCTAACATTGGTGGTCAGCGGTGAGGATTTGGACTTGCATTTGTGACTCATATACAGTGATTGGTGTACACTACTAGTGAGTGCAGACCATTACGCAACCACATACTATTTTTCCCTGTTTCCTTTGGAATTTGGTTGTTGGAACTCTGGTTAGTTGTTGCACCTGTTGGGCCTTGTCAAAATGAAAGTCAACTTTTTGCACCTGCACATCTACAAGATAAGGGAACTAAAAGTATTTTCCCAGTAGAGGGGGCTACCTGTGAAGAGGAGATCCACAAGACAGGATCTTGAGGCAGCCCTGCATAGCTATGAGGTGCTACGCTGGGAAGCAACACTAGCAGATGACTCTGAGGAGGAATCTGAGGGGGAGGATCCCCAGCCAGAATACCAAGAGGGCAGTGGCCCTGAGGAGGAAACATTTTGGGAAAGGTTGGCTCGTGAAGAGAGGAATCGGATTCGTGCTCGTGACCGGATGCTGAGGCAGCTAGACCGGGAGTGCGAGGAGATAGAGCGAGCCTTAGCTGAAAAAGAAATGTATGAAGCTCAGGAAGTGAGCTTGGCTGAGGTGGAGTCCAGCTCAGATGGTGGCAGCAAAATTGAGTTATCCAGTGCTGAGGGAGTAGTACACACACCCAGAGATGTGGCGCCTGACTTGAAGGAGGGGGTTAACATACACCAGGGGGTTCAAGGATATGAGGTAGCTCCAGTGGTGCGCAGTGTCCCTGAGGTGGATTGGGGAACTGGCACAGGGGTTCATAGTCCTAGTGGTGGGAGGGACACTCTACTGACTCTAGATGAGAGGTGCAGGGAGAGGGGTTCCCACATGGTTGAAGTCCTGGTGTGTGAGTGTGAAGACGGCCCAGAAGAGTGTGAGTTGAGTGACAGAGACAGTCAGATACTGTCTTGCCAATCTCAGGAGAGTGGTGTGGGGTATGTGTGCAAGGCACTGGAAGGTGAGGTGAAGGATAGTTTGGTTAACACCTGTGTGGGGATGTGTGATTCAATTATGGGAGAGCATATTGTAAGTCCCTGTTTTCCAGAGCTATGCCTACACCTGTTGGAGTGTGAGTTCTCTGACCCCAGGGAGCTCACCCGGGAGGCAGACCTTTTGGTGGTTTCCAAAGGGTCTGAAGCATTGGGGAGTGACCCTAAGAGGAGTGGCTCAGGTATCTTCCAGCCCAGAGTGGTGAGAGAGGTTCAGAGTAGCCCAGCTAGGTCCCGTTGTAGTGGGAAGGTTGTAGGGCCTCACGTCCTGTCTCCTAGGAGAAGGAGTGAGACTGGGATGTGTCCCGAAAGTGCCCAACCTCAGTCTCAGGGCCTGGTTGGTTCCTTAAGGGAACACCAGGTAGGGAGCCTAAGCTGTACTAGTGGTCCATTTGAGGGGGATCTCCTAGTGTCCGGAGAACGTGGAGTGTCTGTAAGCAGACCTCCATCAGTTCTGGTGTCTGGCAGTACCACTCCTAAGTGGAGGGTGCAGAAGTCCAGATCGAGGGGTGAGAGGGGTAGAACCAGTGGGTCAGGGGCCAGCCAGAGGGGCTGAGTCTCTTAGGAGTGACCATGGTGACACCACTTCTGTCCTGGGGGATCTTCACGCACTGTCAGATGGACAGGGGTCGGGAGATCTGCGCCAGGCAGACTGTCACACAACACATGAGTTATGTGTTAGCCTCGGGGGGGCATGAGTGCTCCCCAGGAATTCCTGGTGCGCCAGGCAGGTGCTCAGCCGCAGGGGTTAGTCCCTGGGTTGGGAAGCCAGGTTCAGGTGTTGCCTGACCTGGAGTGAAGGACAACTGTAAACAGTGTCCCTACCGGTTTGTCTTCTGGGGGCACCGCTCCAGGTGGGAGGGTGCAGGGCCCCAGTAAGGGGGCGGGAGAGGGGCAGCCTCACCCCTGACCTCTGTCCAGTCTAAGGGTACAGACCCTAAGCTGGGATTCCAGCTGCAGGATAGAACTCCTGAACTGGTGGGCGACTGTGCAGGACACCTGCCACAGGTGCCCTGACAATTCTGGAAGGGGCTACCGCTCCAGGTGGGAGGGTGCAGAGCCCCGAGGAGGAGGACCAGGTGTGGGAAAGCCCACCCCAGTCTCCTGTCCAGCCGCCGGGTACGGGCCCGGGGCTGGTGGGTCAGTGTCAGGATGTCATACCTGACCTGACAGGATGGAGAGTGGACAAAGGGTGCCAGGCACCTGGGGCTACTGCCCCCCGCTCTCGGATGCCACAGAGGTTTGAGAGCCTGGAGAGGCATAAGGCCTGGGTCTCATCACTGACAACTGTCAGTGGCCACTGTGGCTTGCTGTCCTGGTGGACAGAGTGCCCCCTGGGGGGGGGACAGGAGTCACACCCCGGGGGTGGACGGGGCCACACCTCTGTGTTGGCCATGTGGGTACTGTCTGTTGGGACACACCTGTGAGCAAGCTAAGGTTAGGTGCTGCACAGATGGTGTCCACAGGTGAGGAGGAGGGTTCCCCATGGGTTACCTTAGTGGACCCTGAGAGTATGGACAGAGGGATCCAAACGGGTTCAGATTTGCGTAGAACTGGAATATGCCCCTGCAGTTGCGGGACAGGGTCCATGTTCTATCGTCCAAAGCAGGGAAGCCCATCAAGGTAGTGATTAGTCTACCCTGCGTTGTGGCTGGAAGGGGGTTGTGTTGGACTTGGCCCTTTTTGCAGGGTCATCCCTGAACTTTTTGCCTTGCTCCTAGCCTATTTTCTGACCTGTTGGTGGTTTTATGACTCTGGGCACTTTTTCACTGCTGATCAGTGCTAAAGTGCATATGCTCTCTATTGTAAATTGATGTAATGGATTAGTGACTCCATGATTGGCCATTTGATTTACTTGTCAGACCCTAGTACAGTGCACCATGAGGGCCCAGGGCCTGTAAATCAAATGCTGCTGGTGGGCTTGCAGCACTGATTGTGCCACCCACAGAAGCAGCTTGTAAAATATGGCTCAGGCCTGCCATTGCAGAGCCTGTGTGCAGTCTGGGACTGCCATGTCGACTTGGCAAGCGCACCCACTTGCCAGTCCCTAAACCTTCCCTTTTCTACATGTTAGCTACCCCTAAGGTAGGCCCAAGGTACCCCTATGGGCAGGGTGCATTGTATGTGAAAGGTAGGACATGCCCTGGTGTGTGTGGCATGTCCTGATAGTGAATTACAGCCAATTTCGTTTTTCACTATTGCAAGGCTATCTGTTCCCATAGGCCAGAGTGGGCAGTTTGATTATAACACCTTATAAACATAACTGACCCAAGGAACAAGATGGGAAAATAAAGTTTAGTATGCCTGAACTCAGAATGTTAAAATACATCTTTTAGTGTGGGTGATTTTTACATTCTGTGTTTGAAAATACCACTTTTAGAAAGTAGGTATTTTCTTGCCTAACCATCCAGTATGCCTCTGCTAGGTTTGTGTATTCCATGTCTGGTTTGTGAGTGACAGGGGGCTGGAGAGTGCCTTGGCTCCAGCAGTCTGATGGGTCAGGGCTGGGCTGAATAGGCCCTGCATTGAATAGAGAGTAGGGGGAGGAGATTTCCTTTCAGTTGCCAGGGCCTACATAGAATAGAGAGTAGGGGGAGGAGATTTCCTTTCACTTGCCTGAGCCTTCATAGAATAGAGAGTAGGGGGAGGAGTTTTCCTTTCAGCTACCTGGGCCAGGCCTGCTTTCAACAATGCTGTCTCCACCTCCTGCCAGGAAGCTGCACCAGGGAGGACAGAACTTGTTTTACTAGGTACAGACACTCTCTGCCTTCAGAGAACAAAGGATTTAGTAGAATAAATATTGGGGCCCAGACCCCAGAACTTTAGATCACTTCTGGGAATCAAGACGAACCTTTGCCAAGGAGAGAATCCAAGGAAGCTGAAGGAGGAAGCTGCCCCTGTGCTGTTTGGGGTTGGCCTGCAGTGGTTACTTATTGCCAAGGAAAGGAGAAAAGGAACTTTGTGTGTACTTTAATCATCTTGAGGAAGATCTCCAAGGGCTTGAAGCTGAGCTTGCCTCCTGTTCTGAAGTCTCAGGGATACAAAGACTTCACCACCAGCTCCCCTGAATTTCCTTGCTAGGAATTCTACCTGCAGAGAGGTGCCTGCTGTTGTTTTGAGCCCTCTGGAGACTGCGTGTCGCTGGAAGCGCGACGCAACGAGGAAGAAGCGTGTCGCCGCTGCAGCTGTTGCCATCGCATCACCGAAGAAGCGCGTCGCATCACCGGAGAAGCGTGCCGCCCCCGCAGAGTTCGCCGTCGCATCACCGGAGAAGCGCGTCGCAGGGCCTGTCGTAGCTCAAGAAACCATCAAGTTCGCCGCACGGACGTTGGGCGTGCACGCATCGCATCCAAGTTACCGCATCGCATCAAAGACGCCATTTTGTCGCATCACACCGGATCGTTGCATCGCATCGAGGCGCCATCTTGTCGCATCGCACCGGATCACAGTAAGAAACAGAAGCTTCGCCTCCTCTCCGGTAAGGAACAGACGCATCGCCTCCCTTGCGCTGCAGTAAGGAACAGGTGCGTCGCCTCCCCCGAAGCAAGGAACTGACGCATCGCCTTCCCTGCGACCCTTTTGTTTATATTGCGTTACGCATCCAAGGTACTTTGAGAGTAAAGTGTCGCATTTACCATCTACATTGAACTAAGCTATTTCTACCATCTGAAAGTCATATTTTTGAATACTGTATTGTGGATTTTTGTCGTTTGGTCTTGTGTTAAGTCTAGATAAAGATTACTTATTTTTCTACACTGGTGTGGTGTCCATTTGTAGTGTTTTCACTGTATTACTGTATGTGTTCACAAATGCTTTACACACTGCCTCTGAGATAAGCCTGCCTGCTCGTGCCAAGCTACCAAGGGGGTGAGCAGTGGTTATTTTAGGAGTCTAGCCCCCTGACTAGAAGCAAGGGCCCCTGCTTGGTCAAAGGTACCTACCTCTGCCAACTAGAGACCCCCATTTCTAACACCTGGTTTCAACAGTTTTAGGATTATCGCCTCACGCATTGATGGAGGGAGTTCGCCAGTATCTTGGGCCTCCTGAAATACCGCCTGTAATTGAGGTGCTAAAGTATCTGCGTACGCCTTATAGAATTCGGTAGTTAACCCATCAGAACCAGGGGCTTTGGCCGCCGGTAGGCTGCTAATTACCTGCAGAACGTCATGAACAGTGAAAGGTTCGTCCAGGTATTCCCTATGGGCTCTGCCCAGCCACAGCAGCTCTATGGATTCAAGAAATGACGTAAGCTCTTCCGGCTCCTCACGATGCGTGGCTGTATACAGTTTGGTGTAGTATTTTGCAAATTCCCTAAGTACCTCGCAGGGGCCTCTAATAATTATGGAATTGTCGCCATTAACTTCGGGAATATAGGCAGTTGTGCGTGACGGTCTCAGCAAGTTAGCTAGGCTTTTTCCCGGTCGATCACCCTCTCCGTAGCGCCTAGCTTGTGTATATTTGCCTAAAAACTTTACCTCACGTTGCGCCTCTTCTTCAAACTCAGAGATAAGCTCCCTAATTCTCAGCAACACTGTAGGGACTGCGGTTTTGAAATAATCAGACTCTAGTTCCTTGATACGGGTTTCCATAGAGGCCAGCGTGCACCTAATAGCCTTGAGTACTCCTGCATGCCTTGATATGCACTTACACCGCACCACCACCTTAAAAGCCTCCCATAATGTCGCATATGTGGAAACGGACCCAGAGTTCATATCAAAATATTCTTCAATGTCCTTGTGTATCTCTTCTTTAAAGGCCCGATCAAGTAAAGCATTAGGGGCTAATCTCCAACTATATAATGGAGGCGGGGTGTTCGGAAGTGTCACCTGCAGCAGACAAGGGGCATGATCGGACGGCGTCCTGGGGCAGTGCGTGCTATCTGAGGTCCAGGCTGCTACGTCACGGAATACCAGCCAAAAGTCTAACCGCGACCAGGCCGACACACACGTACCTTCCAGTAGCCCTGAGTGCCTAGCCGTCCAGATGTCAGTCAGACCTCCCTCGTGCATCAGTGCTCTTAGGGCCGCACTAGCGTTGGGGTGTAGACTGCGAGACGTGCCCCTCCTATCAAGTGTGTCATTTAGAACAGCATTAAAGTCCCCTCCCCATATTAGCGTGTCACAGCCAGTAAGCTGAATTCTGGCCCACACTTGTCGAAAGAACTCAGGGCTGTCTGTGTTAGGACCATATATGGTCACTATCGTCATTTTCACTCCTCCCACTAGCCCACAAATTATCACGACCCTGCCCTCAGGATCTGTTTGCGATTCTATCATTTTCCAATTCAGCCCTTGTCGTATCAGTATTGCCACGCCTCTAGCATAGTTTGAATATATAGAGGAAAAGGTGTGCCCCCAGTGCTTATGTTGTAATTTTACATGTGACGTGCTGTTCAAATGGGTTTCCTGCAACATACAAATGTCTATACGGTGTCGATTTAGGTATGCATGGACAAGTCTAGTCTTTCTGCAATCATTCAGCCCACGGACATTCCAGGTTAAAAATCTAACAGTAGTCATAACATCACAGAATCCAAATAACCGTAACATAATCTTGCCTGCCACTGCTGTGCTAGCAAAAGCTGCGCTCCATGGTGGTGGCTCGGCCCAGCACCGCCATTCGGAGCCATGTGCTCTTTGTGCGTGAAATATAATCTTGTTGTGTATAAAGCAGTGGATTGCATTTCTAACTAATTTAGCAACTACAACAAACCCAACCCCCCCCGCCCACACCAACCCCCCAATTAGGTTGTGCATTAGCCCCACCCTCCCAAATCAAAAACAACAAGAAGGCCCAGGACAAGACCTGGTAACAGTACATGGGAACTCTCCCCCGGGGCGTGGAGTTACCGGCGAACAACCCAGCCCTAAGGCGGGGTGGCAGAGAAATATATACTGCCGCTATGGTGAACATTCAGTATCGCTAAACTTTGACCCCAACGTGTATCATTATGTAAGGCAAAACTTGTCAGTAACTAGGTACACCGTATCGCAGCGCCTATGCATTTGAAATATTAGAAGAAATGGTAACGGGACGTCGACCATTATCAACAAATATCGGTCAATCATTGTCACTTAAAGTCTTCTCGGGGCTCATATGACCTTTGGCCCCAGTGGTGCGTCTCTTCCCCCCCCCACGTGTTTAGCAAATTTCAACGCTGACTTAGCATCCGTGAAAAAATGGGGGGTGCCCTCGTGCGTGACCTTCAGTTTGGTGGGGTACAGCAGAGCGTAGGGGATCTCCGCCTGCTGCAGCAAGCGTGTTTGACATGGGACAAATTCACATCTCGCCGCCTGGACCGTTGGGGTGAAGTCCGGAAAGAATGAGATCGTGTTGCCCTTGTATTGAATAGTACCCCGCTCCCTGGCAAGGCGGAGCACCACATCACGGTCCCGGTAGTTGAACAAACGGACCAGGATCGGACGCGGAGTGGCGCCCACAGGAGGCCAAGGTCCCAATGTGCGATGGGCACGTTCCACAATGAAGACCAGTGAGAGGTCAGCTCCGAACAGGTCTCGCAATACCTCCTCCACAAACGTTTCCATTTTGGTAATGGCCGTAGTTTCAGGGATACCAAGCAGGCGGACGTTGTTACGTCTGGACCTGGCTTCTAAATCGTCATTTTTGGCTCTAATCAGGGTCAATACCTTGTCCATTTGCAGCAGCTGTTCCTTGGCCTCCACCTGAAAATCGTGCGCATCCGAGGAACGGTTCTCCAGTTGATCCAGCCGAGTTTCGTGTGTATCAACGCGTTTCTTGACCCTATCTAGCTGCGAGGTAAGTACGTCGAGTTTAGTGTCGATTGTTTTAGGACTAGATCTCATTTCTAACAGTAAGGCGCGCAGATCTTCATCGCGGTCACCAGCATGGCCTGGGGGAGGGTTATCACGGTCACCCTCAGTTCCAGAGTCTGTTTGGCGCGTGTGTCTTTTATTGTCAAAGGACAGCTTGGACTGTTTGGGATCTGTCTTCCCCATCTTGACACTGACACCACCCCGGAGCAGTGCTATGGGTATTTAGCAACCCCTGGTCACTCACTTCTGGGCACACTTCACGGGGCAGTCGGGCACCTTGACCACAGGCAGTCTCTCCCAGTTAATAAGAAAGGACCCTGCTAACAAAGCTGGCTTCAGGCAGTTCCCAACGATACAGGCTCACACGCGGGCACACCGGTGTTCAGTTGAGAGGGCAGTAACAAACTTTGAGTCTATGTAGGAGGCTAGTGCTCACACCTCTGTCCATCACTTTGGCCCATGATCACGCAATACGTCAATGGGGGGGTCTCATCACCACGATTGTCTTGTGCAGGGACCATGCAGCCGTGTCAGGCCACAACCATGGGCAGCCTCTATTCTCACTGCCTGTCTGCTGGCAATAGCTGTGGTGCGTCCCGGGGTGCAGCTACGTGATCCTTGTGGGGCCCGCTCTTATGCCCATGCAAGGGTCTCTGTTTTGCCACTAGGGGCCGATGGGAAGGCTACTGCCCGTCTTGCGACTGTTGCAGGGGTTCGCCGATGAGGGAGGCCCGCGCCGGCCCCAGGGCACCGGGCAGAGCGGGACAATCTCCCCCCGCGACTCCCCCCCGTTACCTCACACCAGCGCTGATGTCCACTCGGCGGGCAGCTCACCAACAGCCCGCTGCACGGAGATGTGCCCGGTGGCAGTGTCTGATCGGCCCAGCGTCCCGGTCCAGCACCACAAGATGGCGGCTGGTGCAACTTCAATGGATGGAGGCGCACCGTCATGATCAGCTCGCCGCCTCCACTCTCGATCCGCAACGCAGGCGGGGCATCCACGACCCCGCACCCGCGCTGCAGGTCCAGATGAATGCCACGGATGTCGGCGCGCAGTTTGTGGCAACGTGCGACACACGCAGCCCACCGTATACAGAGCCGGGTCAGGCATAGCGCATAGCCACCGGGCAAGGCAGAGCTCGTTTCACCTCCAGAGCGGTATCGATCTGCTCCACTTCACGTCAGGTACTCGAAGATCGACAATATGTTCACCTCAGGTGCGGTGGAAAGGATGGATTAATGCCGGATCTTGTCTCAGCCGGCAGAGCCCGCTCAGGGAGCGGCCATTACGCTGCTCGGCGAGACCACGCCCCCCCTCTCTAACACGTTTAGATATCTCCTACCCGGAGATAAACACAACGCACACAATACTTTACAAAGAAATACAGTAAATAGGACAGAATACACAGTGGGCCCCAGGGGGGACCAAACCATATACTAAGAAAGTGGTATAAGAACCACGACTCGGGTCAAGACAAGGTCGAGAGGACGTAGAAGTGCTGGGGACCCAAGGAACCACCCAAGGTGAGTAGATCGGGACCCCACGGAGAGCGTGAGCAGTGTGGGAACACGACTGCGTGCTCTGTACAAATCAACGTGTAAGTCGCGGTTGGATTTTTAACGATTAATGACCCTTCGCAGTGGACCCTGAAGACACCCTGTGGAAGACAGAAGGTTGGAGACCCACCCGTGGATACCCTAGTACCCACGTTACTTACACCAGGGAAGCCGGGTGCATAGGTGTGAAATGGTGTCGGAAACTTCAGTCGAACCCAATGGAGGACTTCAGGAAAGTGCCGCTGCTGGAAGAGGAGAAAGTGTCCGGTGGAATCCGAAGGTGGATTCTAGTTGAGAGGTACCTGCAAGCAGAGGGGACAGAGTGTATGTCACTCAGGAGTGACCAGGAGATCTGGAAGACGAATGCCCACCAATGTCGGGTGTTGCAGGACAATTGATGAGGACCTTGACTCTGCAGCTGTGAGGACCAGGTGATCCGGAGGAAGACCAGGAGCCGTGCATGAGCTGTCCCACGTCAGATGTTGAATGGTGAGGGGTCGGTGTCCAGCAGGAGCACCAACAAGCCTTGGCAAATACAACCCATGCAGAAGTCAAAGAAGGTGCTATGTCGAGACCAGCAAGGTCCAGGGGGCTCACCACAAGCAGGGGAGTCAGGGCAGGCCCAAGCAATCAGAGGAACCAAAAAGAAACTAAGATGACCCTCAAATGGACCCACAGGCCAGAGGCCTTGGAGTCGCGAGAGGACCTCAAGCAGCTCACCAAAAGATGCAGGCTACGATGCACAACGATGCGGTGGGGCCGAAGTTTCTGGTCACTGGAGATGCTCAAGGTTGGGGCTACTTGGAGCCCGAAGATCTTCTTGGAAGGAAGCCAACAAGCCTTTGCAACTACAAATTGACACGGTGCACAGGGGTTTTGTTATTGCAACCCACACAAGGGATACAGGCCTCAAACTTGGTGAGAGGGCAGGGCAGGCCTCGGGAGCTGTGGAAAACCACCACCTGTGTTGCAAAACCTTTTGGAGTCCGGAGGAGCCCAGGATCAGCAGAACGGTCGACTTAGTTGCGGTGCCTGCGAATGCAGGGAAGTGACTCCTTCACTTCAAGGGAGATTCCTTCAGGTTTCTTTGATGCCCACATGCCTTGGAAGGTTCCTGTATGATACACAGGCACAGACGATACAGCAGACTGGAAAGGACACTAAGTCGAGTCCAAACGAAGACCAGCGAAGTCCAGAGTGCCCAGACGGTAGAAGAAGAAGAAGTGGTGTCTGATCTGAATCTTGTCCCAAGACGAATCTAGGGACCCACCCACAGGTAAGCCCGTACCCTAAGGAAAGGGTTGGGACGATTCAGGGGACCCTCCCAGGGGAGTGTCTGGACAGTGGGGAGGTTACGTTCATGTCCGTTGTCCAGTTTCGCGCCAGAGAGGGAGCCTAAGGCTCCCAGAACTGGTTTGAACTGTACTATGCATGGGGACACCAAATGTGCCACTCATGCAGACTGAGTGGCACTGGCAAGCGCACCCACCCTGCCCCAATACACTAAATCCTGTCTAGGAGGTGGTCACACCTCCCTGTGACAGGATGCCTATTGTTCTGCCCCTCCCGCTCGAGCTTGCCTCAGCAGCAGAAGGGCAGAATCCGGTCTCTGGTCGGCAGCAACCATTTTGGGCTGTCCGGGTCTAGAAGGCTGGTACCGGGAGCACTGAGAGCCTAACGGAGGGCTCTTTCAGTGCTTGGAATCATACCTCCCACACCGATTTCGGTGTGGGGGTATGATTCCAACATGTCTGATACCAAACATGATAGGATTCGTTGCAGCCATTTTCGAGATGGTCATCGCATAATTACGCGGTGCTCCTCTATATGGCATATGGCTGCTTCACTTACAACCCGGGAGAATAGATTCCGTAGGCTGTAGGGGTGTCCTGCTTATGCAGAGGGACCCTCACACTTAGAACCAAGCACCCTACCTTCAGCATTGATAAGGCATGCCATAGGGGTGACTTATAGGTTTTAATTGCAGTGACCCTAGATATAGGAAACCTATAGCTTTAGTAAGTGGTGTTAGCACCAGCTTACACAGGCTGCAATGGCAGGCCTGTAGTTCCATTTTGAATGGCCTTCCACGGGTGGCATAATGCATGCTTCAGCCCATGGGGGACCTCTGGGGTACCTATGCCCTGGGTACCTTAGTACCATATACTAGGGACTGATAAGGGTACCCCAGTATCCAATCTGGGATGTACCCAAGTACTGAACATAACTATTTAAGGGAGAAAGCAGATAGACTTAGGGTCCTGATTAGCAGGATCCCAGTCAAACTAGTCAAAAACAGCTTAGCACCAGGCAAAAAGTGGGGGGTAACCATGCAGAAGGATCCTCCCTTCCTACAGCAAGGCTGTGCAGAAGAGGACCATCTCTTACTAGATCGTAGTCTGCATTAAAATCTGCAACACATTGGCAAAAAAGCAGCCCCCAGAAAGCTTATGTATTCACTCTGCTGGAGCCAAGGCTGCTACCACTAGGTTTGCATGTGGGGTGCCTGTCCTGGACATTTGTCAGGCAGTGACAGGGGCATCCCTCCATACATTCACAAAGAACTACTGTCCGGACAAGCAGGCTCATCTACAAGGGCACTTTGCCACTCTGTCCCACAGGACTGTTTAGTTTGAGTCATTTCACAGACCCACAACCTGGGAGGTACTGCTTTGGTTCTATTCAAAAGGTGGGGAATCTGCAGTTAGAAGTCTCTATTAGGAGAACAAGTTACGCACCTTCTACAATGCTCTTTCTGGTAGACACTCTAAGCACAGATTCCTTACCGACTCTCCCATCCTCCATGTTTTGTGAACTAGACTCTTCTCATTTTATAAATGTCCCGATTAGAGATCTGCACACTGGTCACTACCAATCTGACGTTTGGAATCCACGCCTGCGGATAGTTTGTATCGCTTTGGTCGCCCTAAGTTGGCGGGGGTATGCCCAGACGTGGGTCCCTTGCTCACTTTGCCACTGGATTCAAGCAAGCCTGGCTGATGACGGCTGAAATGCCAGAAACCGGTCCTAGGATGCTTGTTTCCGGTCCAGGAAGACATGGCTTGGCAGTTCGGGCTGGACTGTTCCCATGAGGCACAGGGTCAGACTGATTTGCATATGGCCATGTCTGAACTGGGGTGGTGGAGTGAGCTAAAGAATGATGATGGATTAAACCCAGATCAGTTGACTGGGGGTGAGTGTTTGATTGGCTCAAACGCTCCGCCCATCATCCCCTTTTGTATCGCTTTGGTCGCCCTAAGTTGGCGGGGGTATGCCCAGACGTGGGTCCCTTGCTCACTTTGCCACTGGATTCAAGCAAGCCTGGCTGATGACGGCTGAAATGCCAGAAACCGGTCCTAGGATGCTTGTTTCCGGTCCAGGGAAGACATGGCTTGGCAGTTCGGGCTGGACTGTTCCCATGAGGCACAGGGTCAGACTGATTTGCATATGGCCATGTCTGAACTGGGGTGGTGGAGTGAGCTAAAGAATGATGATGGATTAAACCCAGATCAGTTGACTGGGGGTGAGTGTTTGATTGGCTCAAACGCTCCGTCCATCATCATCTTTTGTATCGCTTTGGTCGCCCTAAGTTGGCGGGGGTATGCCCAGACGTGGGTCCCTTGCTCACTTTGCCACTGGATTCAAGCAAGCCTGGCTGATGACGGCTGAAATGCCAGAAACCGGTCCTAGGATGCTTGTTTCCGGTCCAGGGAAGACATGGCTTGGCAGTTCGGGCTGGACTGTTCCCATGAGGCACAGGGTCAGACTGATTTGCATATGGCCATGTCTGAACTGGGGTGGTGGAGTGAGCTAAAGAATGATGATGGATTAAACCCAGATCAGTTGACTGGGGGTGAGTGTTTGATTGGCTCAAACGTTCCGGTCCATCATCCCCTTTTGTATCGCTTTGGTCGCCCCTAAGTTGGCGGGGTATGCCCAGACGTGGGTCCCTTGCTCACTTTGCCACTGGATTCAAGCAAGCCTGGCTGATGACGGCTGAAATGCCAGAAACCGGTCCTAGGATGCTTGTTTCCGGTCCAGGGAAGACATGGCTTGGCAGTTCGGGCTGGACTGTTCCCATGAGGCACAGGGTCAGACTGATTTGGCATATGGCCATGTCTGAACTGGGGTGGTGGAGTGAGCTAAAGAATGATGATGGATTAAACCCAGATCAGTTGACTGGGGGTGAGTGTTTGATTGGCTCAAACGTCTGGCCCATCATCCCCTTTTGTATCGCGATAGTTCAGAAAGCAACTGATGTCAGCGCACATGGGTGGTGCCTATATGGGGCCGCACGCGTCCTTCCAGAGCTGAGTGACTTCAGTGCAGAGTGGCATGGTGCCACCTGTCAGCATGCAGAGGCACTGCTTACGATTTTCCAGATCCAGTCTGTCGCCTATAGGAGGAAGGTGAGGAATCTGCGGTTAGATACAATCTCTACCAGAAAGAGCATTACTAAAGGTAAGTAAATTGCTCATTGAGGCTTGAAAATATTTAATCAAATCTGCATTATACAAAAACACATACTAATTGATACTATTTATTGCACATTTTTTCCATTTGACCTCTGTAAAGCACACTGTCACCCATTGTTTGTGGGCTGCATAAAACTGCAAATTAGTATATATAGAAATCAATGGTAAATGTTTACAAAATACCTGTAGTGTGTATGATACCAACAAAGCGATTATGTAAGCTCTGTATTATGTTGCTTGAGTTTAGTGGTTTTTCTTTTCCGGCGGAAATATGAAAAATAATCATGATTGATGGAAGGGACAGTTTGCATTCTTCCTGACATTCATTGTTTGTCTGCTGACATTTTCAAACATAACAGATTCTATAGTCTCATAATATGTTTAAAATGGCACCTTGGGCGGCTTTACTGGAGGTTGAGCAGATGATGGGGTATTGTAGCGATTAGTTTAGTTTAATTTAAGTTGTAAATGAATAGTGGTCGCAGGGCAAGCGCTTTGTGAAGGGAATACATTGAAGGTGACAGCAATTTGGTTGTAGTTTGGCTAGAGCAGATAGCTGGTTTCGCCCTCCCAACATTTCTCTGTGTAAAATGTGTGGATGTTTTGCTACAAAAGGTGATTGTTCAGTTGGGAAGGATTTGTGTTATATTTGGGTCCCCTCTATCATAATTTATACATTTTTTCAAGGAGATGGTGACGTTTCGTCTGAGGGTTAGGTGTGCCAGGTGGTTTTAATTTAGGATGGGGCAGTTTGAGACAGTGAAAGCTTTGGAATAAAACTTCCACCTAAACACTGATTGAGAAAATAACACTATTGAACCACAATTATTTATTTGGCATGGCAAATGCTCTTCCCTGATGGTTAATCCCAAAACAAATTGCAATGTCATTTTTTGTATGCTTACCTGGATGAATTGGAAAACCTTATTCCCACTGTTTAGTTCACAATGTACTTCATTGTAGCTGCAGTTTTTAACTTGAGTATGGTCTTGATCTGTGATACTTTGGGAAAGTCTTCAGCACTAATGACAATCAAGAATTTCAGGATTTTTGTTGCTGACTGTCTCCTAGAATTCCAGAACTGTGAAGTCCCCAATTAGAGCCCCCTCAATCGGGTCAACATGAATTGGTAAAATAAATGAGGTTCTATGTGTCCGAATGTTCTCCTATGCAAAAGTCCATTCTACTATTAAAATGCCTTCAACGTTGTTTGAGTCAGGCACAGCCTCAAGAAAGTATTTTCCTTAGGACGTAGATTGAGTAAGTTCTTCAATCATTCATATCTACTTCTGAAGCTCATACCAAGTGTAAGCCTGTAAACCTGTCTTTTACTAGACACATTTGTTGTGTTTTCACTTGTCTCTTTGTTGTTGGTAGCTTCTGTTGCATTTTCTAGAAGGTGGGCTCCATTCTCTCTGAGCAGGGGGTAAAAAAAAACATTCTAGCTTACGTGTCAAGAATTTTCAATTCTATTAAGGACACGATCGAGGATTATGCTTCTCTTCCTTTACCGACAATTTCACAGCAGCCAATGAAACAGTTTAACATACAAAAACTACATGCCCATAAACACTGTACTTCCCCCTCACAGGTCACATGAACCAATCATATATCTTTGACCAATACATCAGCCAACCATTTTGAATCCTCTTTCTTTGTCATAAACAAGCAAATAACCATAAAACTAAAGCTCTTCTTAAATGACAGTTCCAGGTCCTGCAACAACCAACATAATCACGAACATGTCATAGACCCAATCCTCTCTCGTCTCATTCTTCATATCTGGAGAAATGAAATTAGAGAGTTCAATGTTGAAAGCAGGGATGGGCACCGGACGTCCAGAAGACTAGTAACAGTTTCATGCTTGCTTAGTATATGAGCCTAGAGCAGAGATGAAAAGGTGAAATTGCAACCTCGATTCTCAGAATCATCAACAAACTTAAGTAGCTTACAAAAAGGAGGGCAAAATCAGATACAACTATATGAAGAATAGTAACATTCATCTAATAACATTTGCCATACTGAATCGAATGATCAAATACTAGCATTCATCACAATAATTTTGCAATCGAGTGAGATAATCCTTGCCTCCGTGTTCTTAATAGAACTGACAATTCTTGACTTGTAAGCTAGAAAATGTTTTATTCTATGTCAGGACCCAAAGGCTCAAATCATGCTTGTTTAAAGCTGATCAGCCACATCTGACGCAATGTCCATAACGAGTTTTGTGATAAAAGGTCTTGTTTTCACAGCCCAGTCTGTGGCCAGCATAATGTCTTCTAATCTTGATGCTAGCGGGTACGTCTTTGAAGCTATTTCTCCTCTAGTTGAATGCACCAAATTGAGAAATATCGATACCTACCCTCACTCAACAGCCATTGCACTCATCGGGCAAGGGTCGCTGATGACATGGGTCCAAAAGGTTTTTGGAATGCAATTAACAACTGACCCTTTATGGTCTGCCTCAACTCTCAAGCACATGCCTCATACTCCATCAAGCATCGTACCACACACAATTTATAATTGTTTGGGAATGCGGGGTACAAAATACAACAAGAATTACACTTTTTTGGTTGACGAATGGTAAAGGATACTCCACTCAGAGAAAATACTCTACCTGTCAAGTCCAACTTCTTTACATCAGATACCCTTCTGCATGATATCAAACATAATACGTAGTCAATTTGGCCGAATATTGTTTCCTAGATAAATCACTATTATCAGGCCATTTCGCCTCCAAAAATCTCAACATTAGTGAAACATCCCACAGGATGAGTTATCTTGGTCTCGGAGGGTTAGAAAACCAGATGCTTCGCATTAATTTGCAGACCAGTGTATACATTCCCACTGGTCTGCCCTTGAGCGGTGGATGTCTTGCAGAAATGGTGGAGCGAATGTTTATTGAGCGATAAGCTAACCCATTATCAGCCATATGGGATTAAAAAATGTATCACCACCAACAATTCTTCCTCCACGGGATTAGAACCTTGTTTGTTTTACCAGCCCACCCATCATCACAAAGCTGAAGCTTAGAGTTAGTTGATAGAGGCAAACCAAGCTTGTCTGATATACTGGTTAGCTTGAGCCGAAATTCCTGGCAGACTCCAACTTTGCCAGAAACCCTCCATGCCATGAGTTTCAATTGACCCGAATGGATCAGCGGGTGTGTGTGATCTGTCAGGTCTAACAATAGGTTCTCGATCACTGGAAGTTTCATCTGCAAGTCGCACACCGGTTCCAACAAGCTCGGAAACCAAGGTTGGGCCTTCAAAATCAGAGGCACCCGAATGATCTCTGCCACTTGTCATCTCACTTGGGATACTACTCACGGGATCATTACAAAAAGAGGGAAGGCGTAGTGGAGCAACTGAGGCCACATCTGTAGGAATGCTTCTGTGGCTACAGCTAGTGGGTCCGGCCGCCAGCTGAAGAATAGTAGGAGTTGCTTGTTCGGGCGGGAGGCAAATAAGTCTAACTGACAAGGGCCCCAGAGTTTGTGAAGGGCCTCGAAGATCTTAGGGAGAAGTCTCCAATCACTGTTCTCTGTTAACCGATGGGAGCATCAATTGGTACAAAATCCAGGCATTGAAGTCCCGAAGGTTGAGAACCAATCGGGATCCGCCGCCTTACTTCTGCACCAAGAAGATTGTGCTGCGGAAACCTTTTGGGTGATTGGTAAATGCAGTCTTTCTTCAAGAGCCCGCGAATCTCCTGCTCGATAAATGTTTACTCTTGAAGGGAAAAATACCGTTGCTTGGGGATGGAGCACTGACGTGGGATGCCGTAAAATTCCAATCTGTAACCCCGAACTGTTTCTAGAATCCATACATCTTGCAAAATCTTCGCCCAATTTTTTTGTGTGAAATTGACTGAGACCCCCCTAAAATCACCTTCGCTGGAGGAATCTCACTCACCTGTAAAACTGGGTTCTGCTCCTGAAGAGGAGGGGGTCTGCTATCCACCACCCTAGAAGTGTCCTCTACCCCTGTTTCTGGATGGAAAGAAGGTGAAGCCTCTGGCTGACTCATGCCATCCGCCTCTGCAATGAAGGCCTTATCCCCTCTGAGGTCCTTGGGCAGCGCCGCGACCGAACGCGCAACCTCTGTAGCATCTGGTCTTCCCAAAAATTCCCACATTGAAGACTTTTTTAAGGGAGAATTGGCCCTTATCAAGGCACTAAACTTGGAAACAAATTTGCTGATGTCCTTAAACAAGGGCTGCCCCAAATAACAGACTTCAGCATCAGGGATGCTCCCAGGTCACTGAGCTTGGGATCAATTTCGGAGTAGGATGGGCCTCCTCGGTTCTGAGGAAATCGCACAATTGGCATTACCTAGGAGGCAGATTGCACATTGCTCCCAACCCGCCAAGTTGTCTGCATCCATTGGTTCTGCATTATCTTTGGCCCTGTACGCCATTTCAAGGATCTTAGTTAGGGGCTCCATCAGGTCCAAGACCTTATTTTGGCAACTACGCCAAGCTCTATCAAGACTTTTCTTGGGATCCTTAGAGTACTTTTTCTCAAATGTCACCATGCTCAAATCCACTTCAGGGGTGCCGGTGACTTTGCTCCGTAAGGAGGGGCGGGGACACTCCGCCCAAAGGCACGAGAGGATATCTTTCTGGAATCCATTTTTGATCCTAGCCTGGACGTAACTGTCTACCTCAGGTAGTTGGACCCACTCTGCCGACCTAGGGTGAATGATGTCATCCAGATCAAAATCCAAGACTTTGGGACGCATCTCCTGGGCATGCATTTTTGTTTTGCGTTTCCTCTTGCTGGGGCTTCATCGCCCTTGGAGGAGTTGGACATAGAGGAGTGTCCAGAGTCTGGGTTACATCCCCGACAGACCTCCCCCCCCCACACCCCTCCCTCCCCAAGCCTTGCTAGGCAGTGGAATTGATAACCTGTAGGCATGGTAGTTAATGTTGATGTCTGCGTTGTTTTTGTAGTGCCTCAGTATGAGCCCATTTCTGCACTTTTTTCTTGCCTTTTGAGGAACTAGTTCCACCATTGGTCTGGGGCTGATTCATATGCGGGTCCGGGCTGGATGCGGACTGTTGCGCGTATCGTTGGAGTTGTTTAGTAAAAGGCTAAAGAGCCCGGATTAAAGCCTGATTTACTGATTCCTGGATGCGATTGTCCAATGCATCCACCAGCCTTTCTGCCACTTAGTTGTCAGGATACTCCTTTATGAATGTCCAAGGACACACAAGCACAGAGGGGAGAGCTAGCCCCAGTAGGGCAAAACCTCACGTTAAAACATGGAGGGAGTGCCTGACAAAGCTCATGGGCAAAGCCTATGCAAATTATTACAGCCCACCATCTAAGTGACGAGGGTGTGAAAGGGGAGCATACACGATGTCAAGGGCGTGAGCGGCACGTACTCACTATGGTCAGGGACTACCGACAATCCCCCTCCCTGTCCTGCGCATTACCACAGTTAACAATTAAAGCAATTGGACATGAGAGGAGTTTTCTTTGGAAGGCGGGGGGTCTCGCGACCCCCCGGCCGTATTTATTAAAACATGAAAACAAATTAAAATTTGAAATAAACAATATTTACACAAGCATTTTTATGCAGAAAATTAGACATTAGGTTACAATCAATGTAGACAGGTATCAATGGCTAACCTTAACAAATGTCTAATACAGCGTGTTTCCTAACCGAATCTAACATCATACTTATTACTTTTCTGCATATCCTAGTTTTGGGACTACGGCAAGGTCGCTAACCGGTGTCAAATCCTTATTAACCAGCTACGCCTCACGTGTGAGTGCGCATGCGCAGAGGGCCCGTTTACCGAGAGGGTACTTCCCCTCCCGGTTACCCCTGTACGCTCCATGAACTCCATTACCCAAAAGGGGCCCTTGCACTCTGCGCCGTTTAATGACGTCATCGTGCACGTGCGGGGTGGCTAACCAGCCCAGAGAAAGCGTGACTCCCCCTCCCCCGCACCCATCCAACCAAGCGGATGTACCGCCCCTGGAGTTCTGGGAGAGACCACTTGCTCCTTCCCCTGGGCGACCCCATTCAAGAATGGTGACGCCCCCTAAGGACCTAAATTGACTGCTCACCGATCATGACCTTACTGCCTGACCAAGGACTATCAATAAATACGAAAATTATGTTACCTGCAAACGGGAAAAAGGCCTAAGGACGAAGTTTACACAAAACCTTACTGTGCAACCATAGCTTGATACTTGAGCCTGTAAACGGGAAAAAGGCCTAAGGAAAACTCACACCAACTCACAACTACAGTGAAAACGAACCTAAAATGATACAATCAACATACAAACGCAAGAATCTGCTTCAGGGGCTGGTGGGTGGGAAAGATTATTCTGCGCCTTTACGAGGCGCGGGCAAGCCTGGGGAGCGCGGGAACAAGAGGGTGCCTCCGCGCTCCCCCGGCCTTTTAAACCCTCTGGGGGCAGACCAGTTACAACTGGTCCGCCCACTCTGGCTCCCTCCTTTGACCCGGAAGCAATTAGATTGCTTCCGGGTCAATCGCAGGAGCCAGCACCAATCGGCGGTGGGCGCGCCCGCCACGTCATCAGGACGCGGCGGAGGGGCACGCCCACCACCGAGAGTGCAGGGGGAGGAGGGGGCCGGCGCCCCGCCATACGTGCGGGGGGGCCGAGCGGCCCCCCTTTCCTTGCTGCTAGCTGAAGCAGGGCTGAGATTGTTAGCTTTAACGGGCACAACACTTCAATCTGACCCGGTATACAGCCGCTGGTGATAGCGTCTCGCATGCTTGAAAGACACGCTATAGCCTCGTGTGAGCCACCCATTTCCATGGAAATAGGACTAGGGCACGGAATTTGTCCTCAGTCCGCTACCCGATCCACAATAAGGAGCCGGTCAGGCGACCACGCTCCTCAGTACTGCACAATTGCAAGGGAAAAATGACATTGCTAAACACAACTAGACTAAGATAAATGTGGACGATAACGCAGGCTGATGCCCGAAATAAGCATTTAAGACACTTCACACAACATGAACAAAGAAAGAATAAGGTGTACTTATCCTTGGCTGCACAGCAGCCAAGAAAGAGGATTCAAAATGGTGGACTAACTATTTATGTTTGTCAACAATATAGGATTGGTTCATGTGACCTGTGGAGAGGAAGTACAGTGTTTATGGAAAATGTAGTTTTTTTTAAGTTAAACTGTTTCATTGGCTGCTGTGAAAACTGCCAGTAAAGGAAACGAAGCATAAGCTGAGCCTCTGAGTCCTGACATAAAATTTGGGAAGGTAATCATGAAGCATACTGCAAGTGACATCGGCAGCAGTACAGCTGCCACATGAAACTGCATGCGTGTGAGGGAAATCACTTTCATTATGCATATGAGTGGGGCAGACGGCAGCAACTCGGGCTCCCGAGGGGACATAGACCGTCTTGGGGCATATAAAGAGGCAGAGGATGGTAGCAGCAGAGCCCCCGTTGAGTGACAGTGAGGCAATAGGCTCCAACGAACATCAGCTAGTTGATGTCATTTTGGCCTCCATAACATCCCTGAGAAAGGATATGAAACCCCCCCCAACACACCCACCCCCTAAAGTAAGTGAGGCAGGCAAGTGTGGGAGCGGGTGGGTCTCCCAGAGAATAGGGGACATGATCTCTGAGGAGGAGGAGGGGGGGAAGGATTGGGAGGACCGAACCAAAGGAAGGCAAGTGGGTCGCGGTCAGTAAAGATAATAAGAGGGAGCCCCAGGAACCTTAGCGATGAAAGTATAGGGATTGAGGGCTCCATGAATATTCAAGAAGGTAGCACGATGACCAAGGATGATTAAGACGAGCCCCTCCGGGACAGAATGCGCCAGGAAGGCGTCCAGAATTCTCATATGGAAAAGATGATGTGATGTGATGACTGCGAGCCCTACAGAAGGCAAGGGTCCGGGAGGGGAGATCCCTACATGCACACATTTTAGAAGAGGAAAGTGGGAGACTGAGGGTACCTGGGGGAGCATGGCTTTATCCGGTCTTCCCCCAGGTGGCTTTGTGCAAGTGGCACATACCACAAGATGTTGGGTTGGGATAGGTCAGGATGCCAAGGGGTGTGGTCAAGGAGCAGAGGAATTTTAAGCTAGGGGCGGGGGGTTATGCCTTCTAGTGGTGACATGGTTCGGAGGGCGGAGAAGCTGAACAAGGGTGTGTTTCTGTGAGGGAATTATAAAGTTAAGTCAGGGGCATTTATTTGTCACTGTTTTTGACCATGGTGTCGAAAGATAGTGAATTGGCTTGTAAAGCCCTTAGAATGTTATGTGCGGCGGGGCAGGAGGATTTGATTTGGCCTGGAGTGCTTGAGCAGGCGTGGGCCTGGATGGCGCTAAGCGGAAGGCCTCTGTGGTAGTTGCTGCTTGCTCACCACCAAGAGCAAAGAGGGCGGCAAGGTCGGCTAAAGGGGCGACACCTACGGGCAGTGGAGGAGTCGGGGAAGAAAATGTGAGATTACCTGTTGAGCGGGAGCTGGCTGGCGAGCACAGGTGGTCTCTCGTGAGGAGACGTCCTGGTGCGGGCATGCATGGGATAGGCTAGGGTGGTAATGTGGTTTCTGGGCAGGCAGCCACATCCCATCCTGGGGCACAGTCTGTTTTTTCTACCGGCCACACCAATAAGCGAGGGAAAGCTGTAGGAGCCCACTCGGCTGCGGTGACGCCTCCTGCGTGCCAGGTGGCGCTGCGTGCAGCTGTTACTGGTCCTGATGACTTCAGACAGGGAATCACATCGCTAGTGGTGCATGTCTGCGATCAAGCATCTTCTCGGGTGAGGCACTTGGGTTGGGGCAGGGTGTTTACAATGTGCAGGGTGCTCGATTGGGGGGATATGAATCCTCCTATTGACTGTGGTAAATTGTGCTCCAGCGAGGAGGTGACATAGCGAGGGTTCCGTTGGCAGGGGTTTCGGATCTGCATCTGGGCTGCCGGCTACTGGGGGGACAGGGAAGTGGTTTTGGGCACCCAATATGGAGGCTGCAGATGTTGATGTGGGGGCTGGTGCAGCGCCATCTGAGCAGGACGATCTCCTCCCCCTGACTTCCTGCGAGTCTCTGGGTGCAGCTGTAGGATATTCAGCCTCACGGCTGGCAGTAGGATGCTGTTCCCGACGGAGCAGAGTGTCTCCTGGAGGTCTGTCTGAGGAAATGGGAGAGCCTGTCATGGCTTTCCCACCGCAGAGTAAGCAACATTCCTCGTATGTACCGCGCTTGGTGCAATAATGATGGTGGTGTGGGGGATGGAGAGCATTCGGGTGTTAGTGGTGTGTCCGATCGGATGGAAGATGATGCATTGGTTTTGGAATATAGTGATGAGTTTGAGGAAGGGGAACTGCGTGATAATGAAGCTATTTCAGTGGGTCGAGGCTCTCTTGGAGGGGGGGTTGTGGGGCATTTACCAGAAAAGAGCATGTCGGTTGGTGCTTTTCAGAAGTCTAGTGCTGATGGGACCATGGAGGCGCCCAGGGGTTCCAAGTGGATTTACTTGGATGGCAGACGAACTGCGGGAGGACACAGTTTGCAAAAAGGTATGGCTCCTTGGTGGTCTGTTTAGGACGTGAGAGTGGACAAAGAGGGGCAGCCTTCCTCAGTATCGATGGGGGTGGGGGACGGGGTGATTTCTGTTGGTTTTAAGCAGCAATTTGATGGTCCTCCAGCGGGGGAAAATGGGGGCTGTGATTAATAGGACACAGATGGGGTCGTTTTCAATTTTTGATAAAGGAATTCAATATGAGGATCGGGCAGAACAAGAAAAAAATGTGAAAGAGGAGGTTGAGGATGACTCTTTGCAGTCTAGGGAGAAATTGCCGTACATGGGGCTTGCAATACCACTGGGGTCTCATTTATCTCAGAAAACTCGGAATGAGAGCTAGAAACATGACTACATTGATGTTTTTAAATTACTGCATCGTGATATTCAGTCTAAAGAGGGGTCCAAGGAGGAGGAGTGGGAGTTGGCATGCAGACCGAGGGTGCCGGTGACGGTAGATAATTGGACATCAGCATTCCTTATCTTTACCAGTATTTACTGTGAAAAGTATGGGGAGAGGGCCATTGCTACTTTTAAGTACATGGACATCATTTGTAAGGCCCTGATGCACTTTGGGGATTTTGCCTGGTTGAGGTACGACGAGGAGTTCAGGGCTCGATTGAGTCTTAACCCGGACAAACCATGGCGGGATGTGGATCAGGAATTGTGGCTTCAATGGAGGTCTTCCACTCAACCACCGGTCACTATTCATACGGCAAGCGGATTGTCCATAACATATCAGCTTTTGCTGTCTGGATCATTAGTGTGCCGGGGGGGGGAAATCGCTGAAGGTCGGGGGCAGGGTCTTCCCATAGGAGCCTTTTGGGGTTTTAACAGGGGTTTCTGTCCCAGGTAATTTTGCAGATACAAACACGAGTGCTCTAAGTGCGGTTGGCGTCATCCTTTAGCGCAATGTTTCTCCACAGTGGCTTCGGGGGAACAGTGGAGGCTTCCTAAGGGCAGGGGTCAACAAGGTCAACCTTTACCGAAGTGTCCCTACTCGGGTTGATGGATGGGTGATTTGTTATTATGCTTGACTGGATTGCCCAATTTTTTGATAATTCCTTCTCACTCCTCGAAGGGGATGGGGGTGAATTTATTCTGTTTCTTTTTTTGGTGGTTTTATAGAAGTTTCTTCAAAGTTTACTGGTTCCTTGGGATTCAGGGACACGAGAGCGTCCCTCATACCTTTGGGCTCCGAGGTGGTTGGTAGAATGGTATGAACGTACAAGTTACTTACCTTTGGTAACGATGTATCTGGTAGAGACGATTCTAGCCGCAGATTCCTTAACGTAGAATTATCCCCAGGCGTGAGACTGGACCCGGAAAACTTTCTTTGTCCCAGCATCTCTGCGCGCCGGGGGGCGGTACCACGCGACTCCGCCCTGACATTGTCCGCGGGCGTGACATCAGCGAGGTCACATAAGCCCCTCCCCGGCGCGCTGACATCAGTTTTCTTCGGAGAACTTTTCCGTGCCACAACACGGAGCCATCACAAACAAAACTGGAGAGTATGGGAACAATATGCGAAAAAATCAGTGAAAAAGAGAAGAGAGAACGAAAGGTGAGGAACAGCACCAATTGGAAAAGTGCCAAGCACTAAGGTACCAAAAAGCCATAGCAGCGAAAGCCATAGCAGGGAAAGAGCAGAGCACCGCTCTGAAGAACAACCTGGCAAGCTAAGACGACATCCCCCCTGGAGGCAGAACACATGTGAAAAACGCTATAGCAGGAGAGAGAGAGAGAGAGAATCTGCAATCACCATCCACAAAGTGAAGGGGCAACAAGCCCGAAACAGAGGAGTAACAACAATTCACCCCCAGACGACACCATCAAGGAGGGCCGTATCCCCAGAAAGGAGCGAAAGGGCTGAGGTACAAGCAAAAAAAAAAACAACGCAGAGAACTGCAAAGGAATCAGAAACCCCAAGCCAGTAAAAGGAGAAGAGTCAAGGAGGCCCCTACACTTGGAGAAAAAACCAAAGTGGAGGGAGGCAGAAGCACCCATGAACCAACCAACCTCAGATCAGAAAGGAGGGGGTGGAACAATCAAGCAGAATGAAGCATCCTGTCCGGGAGGAGGTGAAGCATACCCCCACAGAAGACAAGCCACCCGGAGGGAGGCGAGTGCAGAAGACCAAACAGAAGATCCTCGCAGAACGGGGAGGAAGGGCGGGTCGTGAAGGAATCTGCGGCTAGAATCGTCTCTACCAGATACATAGTTACCGAAGGTAAGTAACTTGTACATCTGATAGAGACTACTAGCAGCAGATTCCTTAACGTAGAATAGATACCTAGCCATACCCAGAGGGGAGGAGGGCCTGCGAGAGAACCTCCCCTGTAGGAAGAAACACAGGGCCCCCGCAGGGGATGTGTCACAGGGACAAGAAGGGCGGCCCAGCCCTCACCAAGCAGAAGTAAGCAAGAGCGAGGCGAAGGGAAGGCCAGGAAAACCCAAGCCCATCCAAGGTACAACCGCCAGAAAACCCCGTAGGGGCAGACAGCGCCAGAGGAGCACCAAGGAAGAAAAGGACCAACCCAAACTCCAGGGAGAAGAGGGAGAACCGGAGGCAGAGCCTGCCGTAGGAAAACACAGACACAGCAATAGGGGGGCAGCTGAACAGGCAGCAGCCTCAAGGCAGCGGACAAGGCAGGAGCAGCCCCACAGCCAAAAAGCGCAGGCGAAGAAGAAGAAAGGCACAGGTGTGCAAAGCCCCAGCAGAACAAGAGGCAGGGGCACAAGGGAACACACCAAGGGCCACGGCGGTGGACCATAACGAGCAGGCATGCGCAGCCGGCAGCCGGCAACACCATGGAGCAGTGCACCCAGAACAAGCCAGGCGCAAGCCGAGGACAGCGGCCAGGGAAATCCAGAACAATCCCCAAAGGGGGGCCATGCCAGAGACACCCACCGGCCCACGACAGAAGTGGGACCAGGCAGAAGAGAAAGAGGAGAGACGGAGGACGGACCAGCCGGCAACCAGAGCACAGGAAAGCCAGAAGAAACGTAGCCCCCCCTGGAACACAAGACAGAGGACCAGGCGGAAACGCCACAGCACGATGCCGGAGACGGCATGCCAGGCTGGTCTAGCGAGGAAGCGAACACTGAGAATGACAGACATTGGAGCCGCGTAAGCTGCACCAAGACAAAGGCAAAAGAGACCGCACCAGCGGTATACAATGATGCCAGGAAAGGCAAGGAACCCAAAAAAGGGCATCCACACCTCCCCAGCGTAAGACAGAGCTATGTAATAGCTACAAGTACCCCACTTAGGGCATGACACGTCCCAATGAAAACATGGGAACACCTCTTAGGAAAAAATGTCCGCAGCAGAGGGCAAAACAGGAAGACCCGCGGACAAAACCGCAGACGGCTTACCAATCAGCTAACAAAAGAAAATACAGAAGGCCCAATCTCAGGACCAACACGGCTTTACCAACAGCCAAAATCACAAGTCAAAACAGAGGGCCGGACCAGCAGCTAACAGCACCGAAGGGCCAAGCGAAGGACCCTGAAGGGGCACCAACCATACATAACACACAACCGGGTTACTGAGCACTAAGCTCCAGAAAAACAACGGGAGAACACCTCCCAGAACACACCAGAGGACCGACAGCCAGGTTCACTGAGGGGGAGGAGGAGGAAGACGAAGCCCCGCAAGGAACCGCTGAATGGCAAAATCCGCAGGGGCGTGAAACAAAAGAGTGCCATCAAAAGGGAGGTCAACCAGACGCTCCCTAACATTTTCAGCCATGCATGGCGACGGAGGGCCACCGAACTAGCCATAGCACGACCAAGAGCCTCCGAGACATCAAGAGCCGAGCGAAGAATAAACGTGACCAGCTCCCGGCCATCCAACACATGGTGCCGCAGATCAACGCAGGCACCCTCCTGAGAGGCACAAGACAGAAGGGACTCCGCGGAATCCCACAAACTGGAAGTGGCTCTGGCTAACACACAAAGCGTGTTGAGCGCCCGCAAGGCAGCACTGGAGGAAGCGAAGATGTTACGCCCCCAGGAATCTAACCACCGGGCCTCCCGTGATGGAGGAGACAAAATTGAAGGCAAGGAAGGAAAGGCCGTCTGCAGAAGAGGGCCCCGAGTAGAAGGATGGAAGGAAAGACAGACAGGATCATGCGGAGCAGGACGGTGGCGGTGCAGGAGTGACTGGGGCACCGGGTCCCCGTGGCAGGACGCCCCAGGCCCCCAAGAGAGAATTGTGGAGCGAAGCTTCAAGGGAAGCAGCTCCCGTCCACCAGAGCCCTGGTGGAGAACCTCCAAGCAAGTGGTCCGCGGGGAAATGTGCAGCCAGGTCGCCCATGCGCAAAATCCCCGCGGCCGTGGAAACAGCTAGTGCGAAAGCAGCACTCGCCTCCGTAGGGCAACGCGGTGGGGAGAGCAACTCCTCCGTGGGCGACGGCTGCACACTAAGCCGGCCGTCCCCCAGCCCAACCTGAGGAAGAAACGGTCAAGCCCGGAAAAGTGGAGGGGTGACAGAGGAGTGGGGAACCTGAGGCGCCTCAGGGGAAGACTGTGGGCGCGGGGATGGCGAAGAGCCCTCGTGGGAAGGCGCCGGGGAGAAAGCCACTACGCGGCATCCCGTCTCCGGGGAAGAAGAGACAAACAGTTGCCTGACCTCTGGAGAAGAGGAAGCCTCCGAAGAGGAGTCGACGACCCGACGTCGGCACAGCGCCGTGGAGTCCGCCACTGGTGCCGGCGCAACGTCGACCGGCGCCGAAGGGGATGCGGCGACGACCTCCACCACCACCTGCGCCGTGGGAGAACGGGGCGGGGACGGAGCCAGGGCGGCCAAAGAACGACGTCGAAAAGGCGCCGAGTCGACCTCCGACGAGGCAGCCGCCTGCGTGGAGAGACGAGGAGGGCCCGGGGACACGCCCCGGAGCCAGCCCCTGCGGTGCCGCTAGGGCCGACAGCCGCCGGCGCCTGAGCGGCATCAGCTCGGCCTCGGACAAGGCCGCCGCCTGCCCAGAGGACTGAGTAGGACTCGGGGACAAGCCACGAGTCCCGGCAACCTCCCGCGACACTACAGGGACACCCACGGGGGTTTGCGGCAAGGCAGAGGCGCCGTGGGCCGAAGGAGGGAACCCCGTAAGGCCGCACCCCGATGACGCCACACCTCCAAGACCTGAAGCCGAACCTGTCAGCGCCGGAGCCACCGGCGACTCCGCAGAAGGCAGGGGACCAGCGGACATCCCAGGAAGAGGAGGAGGAGCCAAGGAGGCCTGCAGGGCCGCAGCATAGGCCTCCATTTGGACTCTGGACGCCCCCGCGCTGGGAAACGGCGGGTAAGGCGGCGATGTGCGAGGCCGCACGACCCTCGGAGAACCCGCGCCCCCCACAGGGTGGGGACCGGGCCTCGGGGACAAGCTGTGACACTTACCAACGGGCGAGCGACACCCCTGCGGCCTCGGGGAAGGACGATGTCGGAGGCGGAAGCAGCGGTTCTTGGCCCCTTCCGCGGGGGACGGACGCGATGAGGGCGCTGACCTGGACATGCGGGCCGAAAGGAGTTTCATCCGGCGCTCCCGCCGGGACTTTGGTTTCATCTGCTGACAAGCCTCGCAGTCTGTAGAGTCATGGTGCTCCCCCAAACACCACATACAAATAGGGTGAGGGTCCGTCGCCGACATATGGCGCGCGCAAGACGAGCACGTCTTGAAGCCCGAAGGCATTCGCACACTGTTCTCAAGGGAACGCAAAGCTTTGAAGAAGAAAGAGGCCTGAAAACAGGCCAGGGACACGATCCGGATCCGCGTGGCACGCAGAAAAGGAAACTGATGTCAGCGTGCCGGGGTGGGGCTTATGTGACCTCGCTGACGTCACGCCCGCGGACGTCAGGGCGGAGTCGCGTGGTACCGCCCCCCGGCGCGCAGAGATGCTGGGACAAAGAAAGTTTTCCGGGTCCAGTCTCACGCCTGGGGATAATTCTACGTTAAGGAATCTGCGGCTAGTAGTCTCTATCAGATATAGCGCTATGGTATGATTGAGAGGTTAATTTTTTCTACTTTCAGGTGCTCCAAGGTTGTGAATATTTTTTTTTTTTTTAAAGGTATAGTGATGGTTGGGGTTGATGCATTTTTTAAATTCATGTGGCTGGCTTGGTTTAACAGTTGTCGTGAGTGTTGAGGGAGGCTCTTTTTTCCATTTGTATAGAGCTTGCGGTCGCCATTCGGCTTTATGTGTATGGGTTATTACTTAGCTCATTTTTGTCTTGTTCACAGTGGCGGCATTGCTGCAAGTTGGTTCTAGGTGCAGATGACGACAAGACCCTTGTCTAGAACATGTCCGGGTGTGGGGTGGGGGGGGGGTGGGGACACGAGGATTTTGGATTTGGTGGAAAAGTCGGTTTCTGCAACAACCAGGAGGTCATATCGCAAGGCTTGGATAGAGTTTTTGCAGTTTGGCCATGCTCAGGTTGCAGATGGTGGACGGCAAGTCGATGAGAGGGAGGTTGATCTAACTGCCTTTGTTTTGCATTTAATAGATAAAGGCGTATCGAACACCACTATGTCAGGGGACTCATTCAGTATTTCATTCTATAGCAAATTGTGGTGGGGTTATGATCCTGTGGAGGGTGAATTGGTGCAGAGAATCTGGTCTGGTTTGGTCAAAGAAAAGCCTAAGAGCTCTAGTAGGACTCCAGTTACTGTGACTTTGTTGAGACACTTACTGGTGGTTTTGCCCCGTTATTACACAACTTTTAATGTGGTGCTATTTTGTTTGTTGATGGTCTGGATTGTTTTTTTAGGGCTCTTAAGAGTTTGAGTTACTGGGAGGAAGGGGGTGTTGTTCGTTGAGGGTGTGTTTTTGCAGCCTCTGCATTTGAGCATTTGGTTGAGTTGTTTGAAAACAGACCCTTTGGGGAAGGGGTACCGGGTCTAGCTGCACCAAGCACGGGGGTTGTGTCCAGTGGGGGAATAACACGTTTTTTGCGGTTGCTTGCCTCGCAGCGTGGGGATAACTTTGTCATGCCAACAGTTCTCCAGTTACGGCATATCAGTTGTTTGCGGTGTTGAGAATGGGTTTAGGTCGACTCTGATTGAATGCTAGTTCTTATGGGACACATTCTTTACGCATCAGAGGCAACTATGTTGCGATTTTCTCTGAGGGAGGTTAGGAGAATTGGGAGATGACGCTCGCAATGTTGTGAGCGATATATCAAAAAATATTGTGTTGGGTTGGGGTTTAACCCTCAGACATTGTGCCGTTTGATATTTCTTTTTCTTTTGTAGGTTGTGTTCCTGGCCCTATTGCTGACAAAATTGTTAATTGGATTGCAGGGCATAGCTTTGTCAGATGGGCTTTGTACTTTGCTGATCAACAGAGTTATGGCCGAGGTCTTGGCCTGGCTAGCCGACACAAAATATTTTTATGGAGCAAGAGTGCTATTGCTTCCTTTGTTGGCTCAGTTTTTATCTCCTAGGGGTTGTCCTGATTTAATACTTAACCATCTTGGGGAGAATGATCTGGTGCCTCTTTCAGGACTGACACTGCTGCAACATATGAAGGGGGACTTGACCTTGCTGAAACTATTAATGTCGGGCACAACCATTGTATGGACTGAGTTTGTCCCTCAAAGGAAATGTAGAGGGGCATTGAAACATGCTGCGGTAGACAAGGCCAGATGTAAATTGAAGAAGGCTATAAGGTTATTCTGCCAACCCATGGGGGTTATGGTGCTTGCTTATTCAAACATTAGGGAGGAAGAGGGGCGTTTGGGTATGCCTTTTATTTTGTGGAATTGCAAGAGTTGTTGGCATGTGTGCGAAAAGAGCAGCCTTGGTGCGTCTGAAGTATGGGTTTGTCTTCTGTTGAGGTGGTCAGGAAATCACCTTTTCAGGGGTTTTTCAGGGTGGCAGTAATTTGGGTGGCGGAGAGTCAGGTGCAGGCGCATCCACCTCTCGGGGGGGGGAAGAAGACCCAGGGAAGGGAAGTGCTTTTGGTGAGGATGGTTTGGGTTGGGTGAGAGAGAATGGTTAATGTGAATGATGAGTGTAAGTGGAATAAATGGTCTGGTGGGATATGGGGTGTTCGATTGGAGGATTTTGCATAAATTAGGGTTTCAATGGGATTATGCATTAATAGCGTTACTGTTGTATGTTGTATACAATGTTATGCTGTGTTACTGCAAGCCTGTCCTAATAAAGTGCCCTTTTCTGCTACAACAGGCGTGTGTGTGTGGTTCTTTATGGCATGATGAGGGTACCAGGGGGGGGAGCATGGCTTTAGTCGGTCTTCCCCGGGTGGCTTTGTACAATGGGCACATGCCACAAGGTGTTGGGTTGGAATAGGTCAGGAGTGCCAAGGGGCAGGGTCAATAAGCGGGGAATTTTAGGCAAGGGTGTGGGGGTTATCCCTTCTTGGTGCAACACAGTTCGGAGGGCAGAGAAGCTGAGCGAGAGCGTGTTTCTGTGAGCCCACCTACACACCTTTTAATATTGTGCCATTTTGGTCTTTATATTAATTGTCAAGTTGTTTCTTGCCACATTAGGACAGGCTGTAGTGTCCCCAATGGTGGTAATTTGGGGGGCAGAGAATCAGGTGCGGGCGCATCCACCCCACGGGAGGTGTGGGGGACCCAGGGGAAGGGAAGAGGAGCTTGGAGGATATGGAGCAAGGCGAATGGCAGTGCTTTTGGTGAGAATAGTTTGGGTTGGATGAGAGAGAAATTGGTTAATGTGAAGGATGGGTGTAAGCGGAATGACCTGGCGGGGTATGGGATGTTTTATTGGGGGATCTTGCATAAGTTGGGGTTTCAATGGTTTTATGCATTAATAAAGTTACTGTTGCATTATGTATGCAATGTTATGCTATGCTACTACAAGCCAGTCCTAATAAAGTGGCCTTTTCTGCTACAACAGGTTTGTGTGTGTGTGATGTTCTTTATGGCACAATTAAAAAAAATATTTGGGAGATTGTATTTCTCCCATTGACGTCTACTGAAGCAGAGGCAATTTAGGTGGGAGACAGCCAAAATACAGACATTTTTTGCTTTACAAATCGGGAGTCTGAAGTGGGTCTTCTGGCATGTGTGAGGGGCCCCCCCACCCACCCCAAGGTAGACTGACAATGCTCTTTATAGGCCAGTCAATTGAGGTGTTGTTCTTCATTAGAGGGATGCGGAGGAGCATAAAAGGTAGGCAGGGTGATGGATTGGCCTACATGAAAGGGAATGACAACTTTCGGAGAAAGGAAGCTCTTGTGCAAAGAACCAGCTTGTCTGGGAAGATGGTGAGTTGCGGAGGCTTAGATGATAAAGCCTGGAGCTCCCTGACCCTCTGGGCAGATGTTATCACCATGTTATTGCCACTAGGAAAGCCATCCGCACATTAAGGAGCCGGAGAGAACAGTTGTGTAGAAGATCAAAGGAAGCGCATATCTGAAATGTGAGTATGAGATTGAGGTCCCACTGAGGCAGGATAAAGGGTGAAGATGGACACATATGTGAGAGATCTTTCAAAAACCTATTTGCAACAGGGGATGTTAACAGCGATGACTGATCTAGAAATAGCAGAAAGACCGAGATGGAAGGAAAATAGCCCTTTAAGGTGCCCTAAGCAGAACCCTGCTGGGCAAGAGAAAGAATAAATAGAAGAACCTGAGAAAGGGGGGCAGAAAGAGTCAACTTGCTTTTCTGTACACCATGTTACAAACTTACCCCAACAGCAGACACATACCTTCTTGGTGGAGGGACACTTGGCTGCCAAAATAACTTTGCAGACTTTTGGCGGAAGGTTGAAAGCTGTCAACTGCCGCTGCTCAATCTCCATGCATGAAGCTGGAGCATTGACAGGTTCGGGTGGAGAACCCTCTCCTGCTGCAGCGACAGAAGAGGCAGTCTAATCGGAGGACTGATGGCCATGCTCTACAGCTCAGGATACCAAAGTCTTCGAGCCAGTCCGGAGCCACAAGGATTACTTGGGTATGGTCGTTCCTGATCTTCTTGAGAACTCTGGGCAGGAATGGTACTGGCGGAAAGGCATACAGGAGGCCTGAGCTCCACTCAAGACGAAAAGGGTCTCTGAGCGAGAGCCGCCTTGGAAACTCCCGCACGTAGAAATGCTGACATTGTGCATTCCCGGCAGTGGTGAACAGATCTAACCAAGGGTCTCCCCACTGCTGAAAGAGGCCTTGCACCACCTGCGGATGGAGACGTAATTTGTGATCAGCTAGGCATCTTCCGCTGAGTTTGTCCACCCTGGCGTTCAGAGAGCCCACCAGGTGTTGAACCACCAGGGATATGCCCTGACGTTCCAGCCATGTCCAGAGGTGCAGGGCCTCTTGACAATGGGTCCATGACCCCACCCTGCCCTGTTTGTTGCAGTACCACATGGCGGTGGTGCTGTCCGTGAACACCTGCACTAGCTTTCCCATAATGGAGGGTAGAAAGGCTTTCAATGCTAGCCGGATCGCCTGGAGCTCCAGTAGGTTGATGAGCTCTCTGATCTCCACTTCTCCCATATGGTAGGCCCATCCCATAAGTGACGCATCTATCACTACAGTCAGATCTGGTTGGGGAAGGGATAGGAGTCTGCCGCCGACTGAATTGCGATTCCTTAACCACCACTGCAGATCTTTTGCAGTTCCCTGCGAGATCTGGACCATGTCAGAGAGTTTCCCCCAATGCTGTGCCCACTGAAACTTCAAGTCCCACTGCAGAGCACACATATGCCAGCAGGCATGTGTTACAAGCAGGATACAGGAGACCATGTGGCCCAGCAGACTCAGTCTCACTGAAATCCAGGATAGAGGCTGAAACATCGGCATCATAGCCTGAATATCCTGGACTCTGTGTTCAGAAGGATAAGCCCAAAACCGTCCAGAACAGCTCAGATGAAAGAGTGTCTGAGATGGAGTCAGGTTTGACTTCGGCACATTGATAGTGAACCCCGGCAAGTGCAGGTGGTCTTCCGTAGTCTGGAGGTGGGAGACAACCGCCTGGGGCGAACCCACCTTCAACACCCAGTCATCGAGATACAGGAAGACTGATACCCCTGATCTCCACAGATGAGCTGCAACCACCGTCATCACCTTGGTGAACACCCAAGGGGCTCTGGTAAGGCCAAAAGGGAGCACGGAGTACTGAAAGTGCTTGTGGCCCACAGGTAATACCTGTGGGCAGGCAAGACAGGAATGTGGAAACATGCGTCCTGCAAGACAAACGCTACCAAACAGTCTCCCAGGTCGAGGGCAGACAGAACTTGAGCACATGTGAGCATTTTGAATTTCTCCTTTTACAAGAAGACATTTAGAGGGCACACTTCTAGTATAGAAAGGAATTCCTCAGCACACGTCTGTTATGTCACAATATACATAAACATGCTTGATGTGAGCATAAGTAAAATACAAGTAGGTAAGTTCTTATTTCTTTTTTCCTTTTTATTTTCCGATGTTCAGACAGCCGACACGTGTTTCGTCGCTTACATGGGAATTAATCCCGCGACTTTATCAAGGCTATTGTCTTCCTGTGTATAACCTTTATTAGTGGTGTTAATTCCAACCCACACTGGGATTCAATATCTCGCGACGTCTCACTTCTCAATGTTAAATCCAAGGGATCCCTGTATGTACGTACTCGGCAACACGAGGAGCGACGTCCGTGTGTGGGATCAAACTACTAAGAAATAAGATTCTGGACTTCTGGGACATACAGGGATCCCTTGGATTTAACATTGAGAAGTGAGACGTCGCGAGATATTGAATCCCAGTGTGGGTTGGAATTAACACCACTAATAAAGGTTATACACAGGAAGACAATAGCCTTGATAAAGTCACAGGATTAATTCCCATGTAAGCGACTGAAACACGTGTCGGCTGTCTGAACATCGGAAAATAAAAAGGAAAAAAGAAATAAGAACTTACCTACTTGTATTTTACTTATGCTCACATCAAGCATGTTTATGTATATTGTGACATAACAGACGTGTGCTGAGGAATTCCTTTGTATATCTGTCAATTGGCCAAGGCCATTTTGTGTTTTGAGGAGGTCAGTGGTTCTCTTCACCTTGCAGCACCGTGATCAATACAGCAAGTAAATATCAAATATTTGTGTTATCTCTCCCGAGTGGCGCCTTCATTTACCCAACTAAATACCACTGCTCATTAGGTGCTCACACTTCTAGTATAGAACGAAGGCTTCCATCCTTTTTGGGCACCAGAAAGTAGTGGGAATAACAACCAGTACATACTTCTTGCGTCGGCATCCTCTCTATGGCCCCCTTGGCCAAGAGAGCTGCCACATCCTGGTGGAGTAAGGAGAGATGGTCCTCTGTCAGCCTGTTGCAAAAGGGTGGCATGGGTGAAGGGGTAGTCACGAAGGGGAGGGAGCATGCATGCCGTGGTGGCTGGGGGGGTAAAGACGTGGCTGGAAGGCCCTTCTGTGGCCATAAAAGGAGGGAAAGGCAGACTAGGGTTGGCAAGGGGTCATGGAAAGGCCCAAGGACTTGGCCGTAGCTCTGCTGTCCTTGAAGCGCTTCAGCACTGAGTCTGCCTGGTCTCCAAAGAGACGGGAGCCATCAAAGGGGAAGTCCATAAGCGAAGCTTGAACATCCCCTGAAAAGCCAGTCGTCCTCAGCCAGGTGTGGTGCCATAAGGCCAACGATAAAGAAACCTGCTCTGACTAGCAAGTCGGTCCTCTCGAGCCCACATCTGATCATGAACTTGGCTGTATCTCTCCCGTCTGCCATAGCTTGGGAGAGTATGGACCGGACCTACTCCGGAACCATGGGCAGCACCTGCGCAACCAAGTCCCACAGTGCATGGGAGTAATGGCCCAAAAGACACGCAGTGTTCACGGACCGCAGTGCCAGGCTGGTGGAAGAAAACACTTTCTTGCCTAAGGTGTCTAGCCTCTTAGATTCCCTATCCAGTGGGGAGGTAGGGAATGACGCATGCAAAAACAACAGTTGATGGACAGAATGCAGAACAATGTCATACATTCACCCCAGTACAGAGATCTGGGCCTAAATCCATCGTTTTTTTGCTCACCATGCCATTCCAGTTTGAACCCAGCCATATGCAAATCAGTCTTGACCCTGTGCCTCATGGGAACAGTCCAGCCCGAACTGCCAAGCCAGGTCCTCCTGGACTGGAAACAAGCATCCTAGGACCGGTTTCGGGTTTCACCCCTCTTCAGCCAGGATAGCTTGATTCCAGTGGCATGGAGAGCACGGGACCCACGTCTGGGCATACCCGTCCCACTCGGGGTGACAAATGCAAAAACAACAGTTGATGGACAGAATGCAGAACAATGTCATACATTCACCCCAGTACAGAGATCTGGGCCTAAATCCATCGTTTTTTTGCTCACCGTGCCATTCCAGTTTGAACCCAGCCATATGCAAATCAGTCTTGACCCTGTGCCTCATGGGAACAGTCCAGCCCGAACTGCCAAGCCAGGTCCTCCCTGGACTGGAAACAAGCATCCTAGGACCGGTTTCGGGGTTTCACCCTCTTCAGCCAGGATAGCTTGATTCCAGTGGCATGGAGAGCACGGGACCCACGTCTGGGCATACCCGTCCCACTCGGGGTGACAAATGCAAAAACAACAGTTGATGGACAGAATGCAGAACAATGTCATACATTCACCCCAGTACAGAGATCTGGGCCTAAATCCATCGTTTTTTGCTCACCATGCCATTCCAGTTTGAACCCAGCCATATGCAAATCAGTCTTGACCCTGTGCCTCATGGGAACAGTCCAGCCCGAACTGCCAAGCCAGGTCCTCCCTGGACTGGAAACAAGCATCCTAGGACCGGTTTCGGGGTTTCACCCTCTTCAGCCAGGATAGCTTGATTCCAGTGGCATGGAGAGCACGGGACCCACGTCTGGGCATACCCGTCCCACTCGGGGTGACAAATGCAAAAACAACAGTTGATGGACAGAATGCAGAACAATGTCATACATTCACCCCAGTACAGAGATCTGGGCCTAAATCCATCGTTTTTGCTCACCATGCCATTCCAGTTTGAACCCAGCCATATGCAAATCAGTCTTGACCCAGTGCCTCATGGGAACAGTCCAGCCCGAACTGCCAAGCCAGGTCCTCCCTGGACTGGAAACAAGCATCCTAGGACCGGTTTCGGGTTTCACCCTCTTCAGCCAGGATAGCTTGATTCCAGTGGCATGGAGAGCACGGGACCCACGTCTGGGCATACCCGTCCCACTCGGGGTGACAAATGCAAAAACAACAGTTGATGGACAGAATGCAGAACAATGTCATACATTCACCCCAGTACAGAGATCTGGGCCTAAATCCATCGTTTTTTTGCTCACCATGCCATTCCAGTTTGAACCCAGCCATATGCAAATCAGTCTTGACCCTGTGCCTCATGGGAACAGTCCAGCCCGAACTGCCAAGCCAGGTTCTCCCTGGACTGGAAACAAGCATCCTAGGACCGGTTTCGGGGTTTCACCCTCTTCAGCCAGGATAGCTTGATTCCAGTGGCATGGAGAGCACGGGACCCACGTCTGGGCATACCCGTCCCACTCGGGTGACAAATGCAAAAACAACAGTTGATGGACAGAATGCAGAACAATGTCATACATTCACCCCAGTACAGAGATCTGGGCCTAAATCCATCGTTTTTGCTCACCATGCCATTCCAGTTTGAACCCAGCCATATGCAAATCAGTCTTGACCCTGTGCCTCATGGGAACAGTCCAGCCCGAACTGCCAAGCCAGGTCCTCCCTGGACTGGAAACAAGCATCCTAGGACCGGTTTCGGGGTTTCACCCTCTTCAGCCAGGATAGCTTGATTCCAGTGGCATGGAGAGCACGGGACCCACGTCTGGGCATACCCGCCCCACTCGGGGTGACAAATGCAAAAACAACAGTTGATGGACAGAATGCAGAACAATGTCATACATTCACCCCAGTACAGGGATCTGGGCCTAAATCCATCGTTTTTGCTCACCATGCCATTCCAGTTTGAACCCAGCCATATGCAAATCAGTCTTGACCCTGTGCCTCATGGGAACAGTCCAGCCCGAACTGCCAAGCCAGGTCCTCCCTGGACTGGAAACAAGCATCCTAGGACCGGTTTCGGGGTATCACCCTCCTCAGCCAGGATAGCTTGATTCCAGTGGCATGGAGAGCACGGGACCCACGTCTGGGCATACCCGTCCCACTCGGGGTGACAAATGCAAAAACAACAGTTGATGGACAGAATGCAGAACAACGTCATACATTCACCCCAGTACAGAGATCTGGGCCTAAATCCATCGCTTTTTTGCTCACCATGCCATTCCAGTTTGAACCCAGCCATATGCAAATCAGTCTTGACCCTGTGCCTCATGGGAACAGTCCAGCCCGAACTGCCAAGCCAGGTCCTCCCTGGACTGGAAACAAGCATCCTAGGACCGGTTTCGGGGTTTCACCCCTCTTCAGCCAGGATAGCTTGATTCCAGTGGCATGGAGAGCACGGGACCCACGTCTGGGCATACCCGTCCCACTCGGGGTGACAAATGCAAAAACAACAGTTGATGGACAGAATGCAGAACAATGTCATACATTCACCCCAGTACAGGCACAGGGTCAGACTGATTTGCATATGGCCATGTCTGAACTGGGGTGGCGGAGTGAGCTAAAGAATGATGATGGATTAAACCCAGATCAGTTGACTGGGGGTGAGTGCTTGCAATGTTCAACACTCCGTCCATCATCCCCTTTGGTTTTGCTATGTTCGCCCTAAGTTGGCAGGGTATGCCCAGACGTGGGTCCCTTGCTCACTTTGCCACTGGATTCAAGATAGCCTGGCTGATGACGGCTGTAAGCCAGAAACCGGTCCCAGGATGCTTGTTTCCGGTCCAGGGAAGAAATGGCTTGGCAGTTCGGGCTGGACTGTTCCCATGAGGCACAGGGTCAGACTGATTTGCATATGGCCATGTCTGAACTGGGGTGGCGGAGTGAGCTAAAGAATGATGATGGATTAAACCCAGATCAGTTGACTGGGGGTGAGTGCTTGCAATGTTCAACACTCCGTCCATCATCCCCTTTGGTTTTGCGAGGTAGGGAATGAGCCAGGATTCACACGGGAAGTAGAGGCTTGGACCACCAAGCTCTCTGGGGTAAGATGTTGGGTGAGGAAGATGGGGTCCCCTGGGGCAGGGTGATGGCAGCGGGTAATTGTCCCGTTCCCAGGAGCCTATGTGCAGCAATGGGAGAAGTGGTTCTGAGGGGTGGCACTCCTGACTGAAGCACCTCTGTCACGACATTAGTTTTGACTGCACTGAGGGCAGGCTCAAGTCCAGGAACTTGCCCGCTCTTCTCACCGCCATAGCAAAAGATGCTTCCTCCTCCATAGCCATGGTAGGAGGAGAGACCATGCCAGTATCTGGGTAGGTGTCCAGTCCACTGGCATCCGGCAATTCCTCACACCAGTCCATGTTGGGGTCTAGGAGCTGGTATTCTTCAGGGTCCAGTTCTACTCCCAATCTTCCCCAAGTCCTATCCTGTAGGAATAGGGCTCAGGCTCCAATCTGGAGGGAAAGGCTTCAGTCGGCACCGAAGTCAGGTGACGCCCTTCCGGCTACCTGTCAGAGTCGGGGATGAGAACAGGGACGGCATCAGGGAAGGTCGAGGTGGTACGACCGGCGCTGGTCCGGATCCATCCGTGGATCCAAGCTGCCCGGCTGGCACATTGGCGGGCCTGCTAGCAGGGAACCAGTAGGGGCCCCTTCTGAACCCGCGAGGCAAGCAGACATGCTTGCAGGGACGGGCTGCTCTAATATGAGCTGCATGGTCTCATAAAATTTGCGGAGTTGGGCGGGGGTCATTCTGGGAAACTCAGGGAGGCACGGAGCTGGCCCAGGCGCAGGCTCAACCGCGTAGCAAGGCCTCGAATGACCACATTCTCTCGTCGGATGACTTTGATGGACGGGGTGAAATTGAAGACCTCTTCGACTTCTTACTCTTTTTCTTCTTGTAGGACATACCCGAATGCCCAGACGACTTCGACTGCAAAGATCGATGGCTTCGATTCTGGGGCCTCCTATCGACCAGGTCAAGACTGTTGCGGCATAGCATGATGAGTGGCACGGAGCTTGAGGGGCCTCAAGGTCTTGGGGTGCATGGAACAGCAGTTGACGAAAATCTTTGTGTCGTGGTTGTGCTCAAGACACTAGAGGCAAACAAGATGCGGGTCCGTCACGGACATCTGTCGGTGACAGGCGCCACAGGGCTAGAAGCCAGCTTTCCTAGTGGACATCTCTGCTACATTAGGCAAAGAGATCTCAAAAACCTTCAACAAAAAAATCGAAAAAGGTCAGTCACAAAAAACCGGGGGGTAGCTCACTCCGGATCTGCACTGACTGGCGCAGAAAGAAAAGAACTGACGCCAGCACGCTGGGGTGGCGTCTCTATCGGCAACGCACATGTCACTTCCGGCGTGGACACCACGTTGAGCCAAACGACGCATGCAGGGGTACTGCTCATGAAAAATGTCCACATCCAGTCTGATGCCTGGGAATAATTCTAAGGTAAGGAATCTGCGTCTAGAAGTCTCTATCAGATTAGAGTGGCAAAAAGTGGAGTGGAGTGGTGTAGATTAGAGTGGCGTACAGTAGAGTGACAAAGTGGGGTGGACTGCAGCTGAGTAGCATGCAGTAGAGTGGCACAGAGTAATGTAGAATGATGAAGAGTAAAATGCCAAAGAGTGGAGTGGCGTAGAGCCGCACTATATGGAGTGCCATAGAGTGGTGTAGATTGGAGTGGCGTAGAGTGGGGAGGACTGCAGTAGAATGGCGTGGAATAGAGTGGCGTGGCGGAGAAGGGAGTGGCGCAGAGACACATAGTGAAGAATGGCATACAGTGGAGTGGCGTAGAGTTCTGTAGAGCAGTGAAGAGTTGAGTGGCATAGACTAGTACAGTTGTGGCTGTGGGTAACTAAAGTGTCAATAGCGACGGCAGATAGAGTAAAAGCAACATAAATAAGTAGTGTGCTTGAGTTAAAAGTAGGAAAGCAGATTGCATGTCCACAAATAATACTGAAACGCTTATAAAATAGCAATTAGTGAGTTGCAAACAGATGAGGAAATACAAAGACGAGGAAGAACACATGTACTTGGTCCATGCTCCAGGAAGGACCTAACACAAGAAAGGAATGGAAGCCTACGGGAGCGAAGCAATCGAAAGATTGCTAATGAGAGTGACAATGAACTAATGGTACACTGTGGGCGGGCTGTAAGCCCACAGAATATAAACAATAAGTATTAAAGCACAGTTCATGCAAGACCTAAAAATGACTACACAATCTAAACATCCAAAATCTCACGGGACCTCAAATTTTGTATGAAAGCATCCAGTTGGACATTTTGGATTTGAATCTATATTTCGAGTCATGAACAGAGCTACTAGCTACTACAGTGTTTTCTAGTGAAGAAACATAGTCAATGGTTCCAGGAAGAGGTTAGTAGTATCCAAAGGACATATCAATGAATACTGTTGGTGGCGTTCAGCAACAAAACAACACTATCAAACTCAACTGAAGCTTTCATATAAAACTAGTAACTAAAGTCGATCTTAATTGAGTCACAATTCTAAATCTCCATAGAGCAAAATGGCAGAACAGATAATTCCCATTTCCATACGTTAAGAAAACCCAAACATAAAAAAAAAAATATATATATTTTACCTTGGAACAACCAAAAAGACAAGAACAGATATTCAGGGGAGACGTTTGTGCACATATCGGCATGTAATCAAAAAATGACTGATGCTTTTCAAGATAAAGTTGAAAACAATGAAGTTAGATGTAACCACCAAAAGACTAAAGATTGTCTTCGGGGAGGAGGAAGGACCGTCACTACCTACATACACTTCACTGAAGCTGCTATCAGGCAAGATTTCCGCATTGACCATAAACAGAGTGCACAAAAGACAGGTGGGAAGCTGTGCTGATCTATCATTTATTTTTGCATTCCCCATTTTACCCCTTCACTCCAGTATTTTTGCACAATCTCTAACGTCAATGCTGCACACAACATTCTTAATCATTGGGGGCCAGTTGTAGAAAGTCAGGGTTGGGGTTCATGCTATCACTGTGGAGGCTTGTATGGGGCTTTGAATTGCTCCTGTCTCTGGAAATATTCATTGTACATTTAGTACTAGGAGATATGCAAGTATGGGAAGCAATCATTCACCTAAATTCTAGATTTGAGGAGCATACAGAATTATTCTACACTGGTCTATGCAGCAAAGCTCAAGTTGTTTTTACAAATTAAATTAGAGGAGTAGCATTTTTAAGCTGTTTTTCAACACTGTTGGTGTACACTTTCTCGATTTATTTTTAAAATAATGTTTTAGAGTCCCAACCTTCTTAGCATTTAGGATATATTTTCGGAGACCATTTCTTCTGTCCATTTGAAGCACTTTGTGAGCACTGGGAAGTGTGGTGCTTTTCGAAAGGATGAGGTGATCATCCTTATTTGCTTTCTCAGATGTTCCTTCCCTGCCACAAGTCTAAGTCTCTCAGTTTTGACACTTTTAGTACTTTCATGGTTAGTCTTCGGTTACAATTATGAACAAGTTACTTACCTTCGGTAACGATATATCTGTAAGAAACATAGGTTAGTTATAGATTCCTTACCTTAGAATTACCCCCAGGCGTCAAACTGGATCCGGAGAATGTTCGTCAGCAGTACCCCTGCGTGCCGGAAGGTGGCGTCGGTCGACTCCACGTTCGTCGTTGGCGTCGTGGTCGCCGGGATGACGTTGTGGTAGCTACATAGACGCCGCCCTTGCGCGCGGACGTCAGTTCTGTACACGACTTTCCACGCCAGAAGCGCAGAGCCATGCAAGACACTGACTACTGGTGCAGAAAACTAGGGCCCTGAAAGGAAGTCCTTAACCCTAGAAGTCAGTTAGCAGAACGGGGAGGATGGGTGGGGCGGTAAGGAATCTATAACTTACCTATGTTTCTTACAGATATATCGTTACAGAAGGTAAGTAACTTGTTCATCGGAAAGAAACAGTTAGTTATAGATTCCTTACCTTAGAATAGATACCCCAGCAATACCAACCCCGGAGGTGGGTCTGCGAACTAAGTTCACACCAGAAAGTCCTGGAGAACAGAACGGCCAAAGAAGCCGTCTCTCCGGACTTGGCTGTCCAGGCAGTAGTGTT
Organism: Calotriton arnoldi; assembly: GCA_963921515.1. Lineage (NCBI taxonomy): Eukaryota > Metazoa > Chordata > Amphibia > Caudata > Salamandridae > Calotriton > Calotriton arnoldi. The sequence goes on along the minus strand of CAWUFW010009907.1, from coordinate 697,335 downwards.
TGGTGAAGGTGTGCAGCGATGCCCACGTAGCTGCCTGACAGATGTCATTAAGGGGGGACTCCTCGCCCTAAAGCAGTGGTAGCTGCCATCGCCCTGGTGGAATGGGCGTGCAGTCCCACTGGAGGCTCCTTCTTTGCCAAAGAATAGCAGGCTTTGATGCACAGAACGACCCACCGGGAAATGGTCTGTTTGTGCGCGGCCCGACCTTTCTTAGCGCCCACGTAACCAACAAAGAGCTGGTCGTCCACCCGGAATTGTTTGGTGCGATCCAAGTAGAAGGAACGCGCCCATTTTGGATCCAGACGGTGGAGCCTCTCTTCCTCTTTTGAAGGATGCGGAGGGAGAAAGAAGGTGGGCAAAGTGATGGTTTGGCCAATGTGGAAAGAAGTAACCACCTTGGGAAGAAAAGGAAGGTCTAGTTCTGAGGACGACCTTGTCCGGATGAACAGCCAGAAAAGGGAGGCTTGGAAGACAGAGCTTGTAGCTCACTCACCCTGCGCGCGGTGGTGATGGCCACCAGAAAGGCAGTTTTCAAGGTTAGAAGCCTGAGAGGACAGTTATGTAGCGGCTCAAAGGGAGCGCACATAAGATAAGTAAGAACCAAGTTCAAGTCCCACTGGGGCATTACGAAGGGAACAGGAGGAAAAAGGTGAGTAATGCCCTTAAGGAAACGATTTACAACAGGGGACTTGAAAAGAGAAGGCTGATCAGGAAGCCTAAGGAAGGCTGAAATGGCAGAGAGATTGCCTTTAAGAGTGCCCAGAGCAGAGCCCTGCCGGGCCAAAGAAAGAAGGAACAAGAGTACTTCAGAAAGAGGGGCAGAAAGGGGATCCACAGCCTTTGCTGTGCACCATGCCACAAATTTGTCCCATCTGCAGGCGTATACCGTCTGGCTGCCAAGATAACATCACAGACTTCGGGAGGCAGGTCGAAAGACGTCAACTGCCGCCGCTCAATCTCCACGCAAGGAGGTGGAGACTGGACAGGTTCGGGTGGAGGACCGTCCCCTGCTGCTGCGACAGAAGATCCTCCCGAAGAGGCAGTCTGATCGGAGGATCGATGGCCATGTGCAATAGCTCGGGATACCAGACTCTTCGTGCCCAGTCCGGAGCCACAAGAATGACTTGGGCCCGGTCGCGCTTGATCTTCTTCAGCACTCTGGGCAGAAGTGGTATAGGCGGAAAGGCGTATAGAAGACCGCAACTCCATTCGCAATGAAAAGCGTCGCCTAGGGAGTGCCGCCTTGGAAATTCCAACGCGCAGAACTGCTGACATTGCACGTTCTCTTCAGTGGCGAATAGATCTAACCAAGGCTCTCCCCACTGCTGAAAGAAACCTTGCGCCACCTCCGAGTGAAGACGCCATTCGTGATCCATCATGCACCGGCGGCTGAGTCCGTCCGCCCTGGCGTTCAGCGAACCTGCCAGGTGTTGAACCACCAGGGAAATGCCCTGATGTTCCAGCCATGTCCAGACACGGAGAGCCTCTGGACATAGGGTCCACGACCCCACCCTCCCCGTTTGTTACAGTACCACATGGCGGTGGTGTTGTCCGTGAACACCTGCACCACTCTTCCCCGGACAGAGGGAAGGAATGCCTTTAGTGCAAGACGGATCGCCCGAAGCTCCAGAAGGTTGATGTGGAGTCCGGACTCCGCCGGAAAACAGAGGACTCTGATCTCCGCCTCTCCCATGTGGCCGCCCCATCCCAGCAGTGATGCATTTGTCACCACTGTGAACTCCGGTTGGGGAAGGGAGAGGGATCTCCCGTTGGCCCCATCCCGGTTTGTTAGCCACCACTGCAATTGTCGTGCAGTGCCCTCCGAGATCTGGACGTGATCGGACATATTCCCGTGATGCTGTGCCTACTGGAACTGCAGAGTCCGCATATGCCACCTGGCATGATCCACCAGCATGATGCAGGAGGCCATGAGGCCCAGCAGCCTCAGGGTCATTCTTACCGAAACCCGGGATAGAGGCTGAAAGATCGGAATCGTAGCCCGAATATCCCGGACTCGCTGTTCGGGAGGATAGACCCGAAACTGCGTCGTGTCCAGAACCGCTCCGATGAAGAGGAGCTTCTGAGAGAGTCAGGTGTGACTTCGGCACGTTGACAGAGAACCCCAGCCAATGGAGGAGGTCGGCCGTAGTCTGGAGGTGGGAGATGACAGCCTGGGGCGAGCCCGCCTTCAACAGCCAGTCGTTCAGATAGGGGAAGACTGGAACCCCTGATCTGCGCAGATGAGCTGCGACCACCGCCATCACTTTCGTGAACACCCGAGGGGCGCTGGTAAGGCCAAAGGGGAGCACAGTAAACTGAAAGTGCTCGTGGCCTACCGTGAACCGCAGGTAACGCCTGTGGGCTGGCAGGACGGGGATGTGCAATCAAGGAAGGGGGCCTGAGGGCTTTTGAAAGGTCCAGCATACGTGCCCTGATCAAAGTACAAAACAAATAGGTATGCAGTTCCTAAGGGGGAGAGAAAGGTAGAAGGCGAGATACTAAGCAAGAAAAACACAGGTATCTAACGAAAGGAGGGAAGGGAAATCCTTCCTTTCGGAATGAGGGCCCTCACACACCCAGCTCGCTGGGTGTCATGCTTCATCATCGGGCATGCTCCTCGTCGGGTCGGCGCTGCAATACCCGACGGTCACCCTATGCAGGGGCTCTTTGGCAGAGATCTTTTATTCCTTGCCGTTTGGTGAAGTGGGTGTAAGGGGCCTAGGGAGTGTAGAAGTGCAGATGTGCAAGTCAAGTAGACCTTGTGAGTTAAAACAGGGAAATGGAAGAGTCAGGCAAAATAATTTGAATGATCCTGCCTTCCACCCTGATAAAAAAATGGAGTGGCGACTCTCTGCAATGATGCTGCAGTGTGTTGCGCTCAATCTCATGCGGTCGACATGTTTCTTGCCTATTAGTCAGGTGGATCTAGCGGCATCCTCAGACTCTAGTGAAAATGTGATATATCTACACTAAAAACAATGGCAATGTGGTGTGTTAACCTAATTTTACCATAAGTTGCACCAAAAAGTGTGGTACCTGTCGATGCAGCGGCCAATCTATAAAGACAAATGAGAAAATCATTTGATTCAAGATAACATTGTTGCTTAATCGCGCCATCGTTCTCCCCTATAATACACCACTATGTGTACACACGTAACATAGGTGAGCTCTCACATTGTGAAGGTGGCTGAGACCTAGCCAGAATCGGCCATGCTCGCACCACATTGGTCAAACACAATTAGTGCAGCTGTAGTGCCAAGTGGAATAGGTAATATGTGGTTAGAAAGTAGTAGCAGAGTGGTGAGATCAAACAACTCACCTATAAACTAATCGCGACTGGCCCCATCAAATCACGGCATCTAATGGACACGTTAAGGTAACGAGTGTCCTATGGAAGGGGCCAAAAGATGTGGACAGTTAATAAAAAATTGGTGGAGGCAGGGGTCCCCACTCAGAGTTCAGGATAGAAGTCACAGCGTCTGATGCGGCAAGGGTAGTGACTGAGGTGGCTAATAGTCAGGGCCCCACGTCGGGGTCCGTCAATCACGGTCTGGGTGGCGCTATGCCCGTAGGCACCCACGAACCGAACGCGTAATGGCCCCGAGAGGCTGGCCACACAGTACGGCCCGCCAGGCAACGAGCCGGCAAAGCGCCACCATAAGCAAAGACTCGTGACGATCATGCCCCAGGTCGATGGTGTACTGCTGATATCGACGAACGATATCATAGCCTAGGACCTCAAAGGCTCACCTTATACAGACAAAGCACTGCGGGTCACCCGGAGGGTGGAGAAGGCAAAGGTACTCACGTTAGTGTTGCGCCCAGGCGGCGGAAGACCTACCCCGCAATGCCGGATCCGGGAGGTAAATGCACACCCAATTGTGGCAGCTAAATACTTGCGGAAGTGGCGCGCATTGTGGTTCGTCTCCATAGGCGGCAGAACACTAGAGAGAAACCCACCTCAAAGAGAGACAAGTAGCGGCGGCCATATTGAAAGTACCGGTGTAGTGAGAACCGCCATGGGCGCCATCTTGTAAAGTGCAAATGGGCGTGAGAGGTCAGTCAAGTACTTGGTCAAAGCCGCAAGAGAACCAAATTAGGACAAGAATACAAATTACAGGAAACAGAAGGATGAAGCCTCGAATGTGGTGTCATGTTGAGGCAGGTTAGCGCACCATAGAACACAAGTGCGGTTAGGCGAAAATTGGCTAAATAGTAAATATCAAGCCCGGCGAGTAAATTAAATTAAATTAAAGGCATCAAGGTAGTAGGCCAATGGGATTGGAGTTCGAATCCAAAGGCAACGTGTCGGCAGGGGCCGAATCTCCGTAGCAAGACTGGATGCGGCCGTATTGATAAGAGCCAAAACACACCCTGTGTGGTGAAATGCCCTGAACTAGGTAGAACGTGTGCTGCAGTTAGGATCTGTTCAGGGTACTCCAGGGAATGTCTTCGTTAAGGCCATGCTTATCTGTGGCCAAACGATGAACCCATCTTTGTTCAATCTTAAAAAGTGCCCCCGGGGTGATCAATGTATGTGCTTCCAATATCACCCATCTCAGGGTGTCACAGGCATGTTTAGATGTCTCAAAATGTGTGTACAGTCTTGTGGCCTCCCGTGAACCGTAGGTAACGCCGGTGGGCCGGCAGGACGGGGATGTGGAAATAAGCGTCTTGCAAGTCCAACACTACCATCCAGTCTCCAGGGTCTAGGGCAGACAGGACCTGAGCTAGCGTCAACATTTTGAACTTCTCCTTCCGGAGGAAGCGGTTGACGTTCCTGAGATCCAAGTATAGGACGCAGGCCTTTGTCCTTCTTGGGCACCAGAAAGTAGTGGGAATAGCAACCACGACCTACTTCTGGGACAGGAACTCGCTCAATGGCTCCCTTGGCCAAGAGTGCCGAAACTTCCTGTTGGAGAAGGGCCAGATGATCCTCCGACATGCGATGGTACTGAGGTGGCATGGCGGGAGGGGTAGTCTTGAAGGGTAGGGAGTAGCCCCTTCGGACTATTTGCAAAACCCACCTGTCCGACGTGATGGTGCACCAGTGGGGGAGGTGATGGCGAATCCTGCCGCCCGCTGGCGTTTGGTGGCCCTGAAAGGTTGGACTAGGAAGGTTTGGAGGCTGCTGCAGAGGGGGCTGTGGTGGACTGGCCCGCCCGCTGGCCCACAGAACCACGGCAGTGGTTCCCACGTCCCAGGCCGCGCTGAGGATGAACAGCTTGCGCCGGCCTGTGGCTCTGGGGGGCACCCCTTCCGTAGCCATGAAAGGGGCGAAAGGCAGACTGCGCAGGGCGGGTGGTGGAGAGGTCAAAGGACCTGGCCGTAGCCCGAGAGTCCTTAAAGCGCTCTAGCGCGTTGTCTGCCTTGTCGCTGAATAGGCAACGGCCATCAAAGGGCATGTCCATAAGAGTGGATTGGACATTCCCTGAAAAACCAGTCGACCTCAACCAGGCGTAGCGTTGAAGGGCTACCGACGTGGAAATCATCCTGCCTAGTGAGTCGGCAGTATCCAGCCCACAGCGGATGGTAAACTTCGCTGCGTCTCTCCCTTCAGCAACTGCCCGGGAGAGTACGGCCCGGGCCTCCTCCGGGCACTGAGGCAGCACTTGCGCAACCGTATCCCACACGGAGTGGGTGTAACGGCCCAACAGACATGCGGTGTTTACCGACCGCAGTCCCAAGGTAGAGGAAGAAAACATCTTCTTCCCAAGATGGTCCAGCTTTTTGGATTCCCTAACTGGTGGAGCGTTAGGGAATGCGCCCTTGGAAGTGGAGGCTTGGACCACCAAGCTCTCAGGGGTGGGGTGTTGGGAGAGGAAAGTGGGGTCGCCCGGGGCCGGGCGGTGGCGTCGGGCAATCAACCTATCCACAGGAGCCCCTGTGTTGGGCCTGGACCAGGTGCCCAAAAGGATGGGTGTCAGGGCTTCATTAAACGGCAGCAGGAGCTCCGAAGAGCTCGCTGCCGGTTGAAGCACCTCTGTCAGGAGGTTAGTCGTTACCGCCACCGTAGGTAGCTCGAGGCTGAGAGGCTCAGCCGCCCTATGCAGCACCACTGCGTACGACGCTTCCTCCTCCGTAGCCACGGTAGGAGGAGACAGCATACCAAGGTCTGGTGAGGTATCCAAACCACTGGCTTCCCCCAGTTCCTCTCTCCAGTCCGGTTCGTAACCTAACTGGTCTGTTAAAGGGTCTTCAGACCCCTCCCAGCCCACCTCACTCTCCTCTGGCTGCCAATGTGGTTTCAAAGAGCCAGGGTAGAACAGGGGCACAAAAGCACCAGTCGGCGCAGGATCCGGCGTCGGCCGACGCCGGTCCAGGCTCCGTGTCTACCTTGAGGTGGAGGCCGGGGTCGACGTCGGCTGGGGACACAGCCAATGCCGGCTGCGGACGTGGTGCCGGTGGAATCGGCGCCCGGGGAGGCGTAACAAGGTCAACAGGCGCCAATCCGGATCCAGGGCTGGATCCAAGGGGACCCTGCGGTGCCGGAGCCGCTGAAGGCCCAGGGCCCCCAGCTGAATCCGCGGGGCCCAAAGGCGCGCCAGCGGAGTCAGGCTGCCCAAAGATGGCATGCATCGCTTCGTAAAACTGACGAAGCTGGGCAGGGGTTGCTCGGGGTCCCGGGAAGGGAGGGAAGCCTGGAGTCGTCCCTTCGGGCTCCGCACGCGAAGCAGCGGGAGGGGCACCACCCGCCTCCCTTGTCGCGTCAGCAAACGGATGGGGAGAAGTCGAAGAGCGACGATGCTTCCCAGACTTCTTCTTGTGCTTCGACTTACCTGACCCGAGTGCGAAGACTTGGATGAAGAGTGATGATGGCTCCGCGACCGGTCCTTCGACCTCCTACGCGACCGGGACCTCGAACGGCGCAGAGCCAACTGCCGGGCCTCGAGAAGCTTTCGGGACCGCTCCCGCAAAGACTTCGGATTCATGGCCCGGCAGTCAGAGCACGACTTGGGGTCGTTTTTGCGCTCCAGGCAGAAGAGGCACACGCGGTGCGGATCCGTCACCGACATCAGTCAGCTACAGGAACCACAAGCCTTGAAGCCGGGCATCCCTCGTGCACCAGGAGTCGATGGACTCGAAAAACGATGTCGACAAAAGTTGAGAAAAAGTCAGTCAAAAAGTGACTGGAGGTACCGCTGTCTCCGGATCTGCGCTTGCTGGCGCGGAAAAAGAAAGAACTGACATCAGCGCGCGAGGGCGGCGTCTATGTAGCTACTGCGACGTCATCCCGGCGACCACGACGCCAATGACGAACGCGGAGTCGACCGACGCCACCTTCCGACGCGCAGGGGTACTGCTGACAAAAATTCTCCGGATCCAGTCTGACGCCTGGGCGTAATTCTAAGGTAAGGAATCTATAACTAACTGTTTCTTTCAGATCACACTCACACATCTGCTCCCCATGGCTTCCATCTTCCAGTTGTTTTACGTGCAGTACTGGTTAAAAAAAAAAAAATATGCCCACTTTCTTTCAAATTGCTTTCCATCTCTTTCTCTATAACGTATATCTTCCTTAAGTCAGAGTGACTGCACAGGGCAGTAGAATCCTTTTGGCTATTAGGTGCGCATATTATCCAAATAACTAGTTCTCTGAAGGATTAGCATTTCTTTATGTTTACATTTACAGGTCACAATAAACTTGGTTCAGACTCAGATGAGTGCTTCAGTGCTATTTTTCTAATTTGATCCTAGTGGTGTTCGTCTCCCATTTATCCTTAACGAAAAAGTTACTTACCTTCGGTAACGATATATCTGTAAGAAACATTAGTTAGTTATACATTCCTTACCTTAGAATTACCCCCAGGCGTCAGACTGGATCTGGAAAGTTTTTTCATCAGCAGTACCTCTGCGCGTCGGAAGGTGGCGTCGGTCGACTCCGCGTCCGTCGTCGGCGTCATGGTCGCCGGGATGACGTCGCGGCAGCTACTTAGACGCCGCCCTCGCGCGCCATCAGTTCTGTACACGACTTTCCGCGCCAGAAACGCAGAGCCATGCAAGACACTGACCATTGGTGCACAAAACTAGGGCCCTGAAAGGATGACCTTAACCCTAGAAATCAGTTCGCAGAACGGGGAGGATGGGTGGGGCGGTAAGGAATCTATAACTAATGTTTTACAGATATATCTTTACCAAAGGTAAGTAACTTGTTCATCTGAAAGAAACACGTTAGTTATAGATTCCTTACCTTAGAATAGATACCCCAGCAATACCAACCCCGGTGGTGGGTCTGCGAACCAAAATCACACCAGAAAGACCTGGAGAACAGAACGGCCAAAGAAGCCGTCTCTCCGGACTTGACTGTCCAGACAGTAGTGTTTCGTAAACCTGTGCAGTGATGCCCACGTAGCTGCCTGACAGATGTCATTTAGAGGAACTCCTCTTCCCAAGGCAGTAGTGGCTGCCGTCGCCTGGTGGAGTGAGCGCCTAGCCCTACTGGAGGCTCTTTATGGCCAGAGAGTAACAGGCTTTAATACACAACACGACCCACCGTGAAATGGTGCGTTTGTGTACGGCCCGACCCTTCTTTGCGCCCACGTAGCCAACAAAGGCTGATCATCCATCCGGAACTGTTTGGTGCGATCCAGATAGAAGGAGAGCGCACGTTTTGGGTCCAGACGGTGGAGCCTCTCTTCCTCCTTCGAAGGATGCGGAGGCGGAAAGAAGGTGGGCAAGGTAATGGTCTGCCCAATGTGGAAGGCAGTGACCACCTTAGGAAGAAAGGATGGACGGGTTCGGAGAACTACCTTATCCGGATGGACAGATAGGAAAGGAGGTTTTGAAGAAAGGGCCTGGAGCTCGCTCACCCTTCTAGCAGAAGTGATGGCTACCAGGAAAGAAGTCTTAAGAGTTAAGAGCCGTAACGGACAGCTATGAAGCGGCTCAAAGGGAGCGCACATTAGATAAGTTAGCACAAGATTCAAGTCCCACTGAGGCATAACGAAGGGGATTGGAGGAAAAATATGTGTTAAGCCTTTTAAGAAACGGTTAACTACCGGGGGCTTGAAAAGAGAAGGCTGATCTGGCAGCCGAAGGAAAGCAGAGATGGCTCACAGATAGCCCTTGACAGTGCCCAGAGCAGAGCCCTGCTGGGCCAAGGAGAGAAGAAATAAGAGTACTTCAGAAAGAGGGGCAGAAAGGGGATCCACAGCCTTTGCTGTGCACCATGCCACAAATTTGTTCCACTGGCAGGCGTATACCGTCTTAGTGGAGGGACGCCTGGCTGCCAAGATTACGTCACAGACTTCGGGAGGCAGGTCGAAAGACGTTAACTGCCGCCGCTCAATCTCCACGCAAGGAGGTGGAGACTGGACAGGTTCGGGTGGAGGACCGTCCCCTGCTGCTGCGACAGAAGATCCCCCGAAGAGGCAGTCAATCAATCAATCAATCAAAAATAGCTTTATTCGATTTAGTACATAAATCATAAAAGCACAACAATAAAAAAGTTCACGATAAAAAGAGACATTTTACACAATGTTAAATACACAATAAAAGGGAATTCATACATCGTCCATAATCATAAACATTTCCTGTAATTCACAACACATTTTAAAAAAGGATACCCCATAAATAATTAAATCACCATCTAGAGTTTGTAACACTAATAAGGCAGGTCGGCATTGTCTAAGCCCCAGTTTTTTTAGAATCAGTTTTAAAAATCTATTTCTTAAATACATATAAAATTTGCAGAAGAAAATCACGTGTAATGTTGATTGGTTAGAGGTGCCATCACATGGACATGCAGCTAGATTTCTTGACCAATCGTTAATGTTTGGGAAAGTTACCAATCTATGGAAGATCCCCAAACGAAATCGTGTCAAAAGCATCCTTTCATAAGATCCGGGTACACGTGTTAAATACGGTTGAATAGCATAGCATGATAGCATCATTTGATTCTCCATAACTGATTTTTTTATAATCTCTGACGCGAGCCTAATTGCTTGAAGGTGTGCTAAACAGGTTACTTTAAGGGACTTTCTACTCAATTTGGTAAGGCTATCTGGTTGCTCAAAATATTCTAAATGGCCAATATCAAACATAAACTTTTTAATGTAGTTTAGCCATGGGATGCTCAACATCCTAGTCAAACCCAAACAATCTTGATAACCTCACGATTAAAAGTAGTCTCCTCTGTTACCCACACCTTATGCCATAGTAAAATTGGCTCTATTTTAATCAGATCTGATACATATTGCAACCCAAGTTCAGAATGGCAAACAAAATTTGCTGTGCTAGTAGGAGCAGACAGAAGGTATTTAAAAACGAATTTTCTATTATCTGGATGGAACTCACATCCTTATACCCCCCAGATACCAGCTCCATACATAGCTGTAGTTAAACATTTAGCTTTATATATCACAATCAGTTCTGGGATTGGTCTTCTGCCTAGCCTCCTAGCAAAACTAGTAAGTGCACCAATCATCTTTATAAGTAACAGTTTTCTTCCCATATCACTGCTGATGCCCAAGTACCTCGGTGATCAAATTGTATCCCAAGATAAGGGAAGCTGTTGATACATTCTACTTTTGAGTTTTCAATAAATATATTACGACATCTAGCACTATTTTTCCCGCATTTCATAATAAAAGTCTTCGAAATATTAACTTTCAGGCCCTTTCACTCATGAATAATATAAAATTCTTTAAAATCTTCTGCAAGCTTAATTGGGTGCGCGCCATTAAAACTGCATCATCAGCATACATCAATGCAGGTACGGTTTGTTTATTAATAATAGGAAGATCCTGGCACTGTTCAGCTAAAAAAGTCCTAAGTCATTTATGTACAAATTAAAAAGTAAAGGGCGAGCACACAGCCCTGTCTTACGCCTTTCCTAATAGGAAATTTGGCTGTACACTCGCCCTGTTTTCCATAACGAACCCTGGCGCCAGCCTCACTATACAATTGCATAATAAGGGTTATAAGGGAGCTGCCATCCCCAACTCCTTCAGTATATTCCATAATTTATTATGGTTCACGCAATCAAACGCGGAGCTGAGGTCGACAAATACTAGGAATAATCTTCCTTGCTTAGCACGTGTGTATTTGTCGATCACTAAGTTTAAATTCAGCCCCTGTTGTATGGTCCCTAAACCCTTGCGGAAACCATACTGAAATTTAGAGAGGACCCCTTTCTCTTCCACCCATATTTGCAATTGATTTAAAATTATTCGACCCATAATTTTGAGAGTTGAATCCAGCAAGGAAATAGGACGGTAACAAACCGGGTTATTACGGTCACCCTTTTTAAATATTGGGACCACTATTGAATCTGACCAGGATGGGAGTAGACCCTGCTGGCAACAAGCATTTAATACTTGGGTTAAAAGAGGGCCCCAGAACACCAGATTGGATTTAAATATGTCTACAGGAACACCAGCTGGTCCTGGGGCTTTTCCAGTTAAACTTTCATTTATGGCACATGTTACTTCTTGCAGAGAGAAGCGCAAATCCAAGGGGAAGGCACTAACACAATCATCAGAAACTAGCAGTTCTTGCTCCATTAAAACTTCAGTTTCCTTTGTGTCATTATATAAGTTTGTGTAATGCTCTACCCAGGAACTTTCATTAATAGCAACCTCAATTGTGGGGGGGTCTCTAGGGGTTAGAAAGGGAGCATTAACCACTTTCCAAAAACTGGTATTATCTTTCAGGGCACTGGCCTTACACAATGATTCCCAGGCCTGTTCCCTTAATCCCTTTTACGTTCTTTTAATGCATGTTTATATATAGACCTAGCCATTTTTCTTTCACTTTGGGTGCTATCTTCTCTTATGTAAAACTGTCTTAAGATTTATATGGGCTTTGGTACATTCTTGTATCAAACCATCCCTTTTCTTTTCTCTCTTTCTCTCTCTAATTTTCACGGTCATTAACTCTTTAACCGTTTTACTTATAGTGCCATACGAATTTAAAATCTCCATGTTGCCAGCCCTCTCATCCAGGCAAACAATTACTTCACTCTTACATTTGTGGATTAGTTTATTAAATATCTCAGTGGGATCTATTTTTGCCCAACTCAGGGAGTAGCCATTTAAAGTTTTAATCATAGGTTCAAAAGGAAATAATTCCTTCTCATTTTCTCCTTCTAAGGTGGCACAGGGAGGGCAAATAGAAATACTTATTGGAAAGTGATCACTCATAGAGATCGAATGGGTCAAAAAATCCTTCACCCAGTTAGAATGGAGTCTCGTTATCATAATATAATCAATAATAGAACCTAGTCCTCTACCATTATAAGTATTCTCAAACTGTACAGGAGGGAAGCAAAGTTCATTTGCAAAAGCTAGAGTCAAATTGATATGTGAGCATATTATATTGTTCTCCGAGTGTGGTGTGCGAGAAGTGTGCAGACTCCACATCTTGTTCCATATTTAAACCACAAATTCCCTTTGCTGCATTAGGACAAATTTTATCATTAAAATCACCACCCAAGATTATACATAAATCCTCCATTGAACTTTCTGACACATTGCATAGATCTTTCTTAAGTTCGCCAAGTACATAACATAATTGTTCTTTTAGGAATGTTATTATAAAAATTGACAAGCACCACTGTATGCAATCTGTCCACTATGTAGCAATATAATTTGAATTTTTTTTTAGAAACTTTAAAATCTATCTTTTTGCGATTACAGTACTAGAAATATATGTACACAGTCCCCCTTATTTCTACCAGAAGTTGAACTCACCGCAGGTGTATGATAGGTCTTATATCCATTTACATGAACCTCCTTCAACGCCCACTGTCTCTTGTACACACAAGATAGAAAAGCTTCCAATAAAGGGCAACCATTGAGGGTCTTCTACCTTTAGCCTCACCCCCGCCACATTCCAGAATAGTATATTTAATGGCCTTAGGTCTCTAGATACACCCTCATTCTCCCTAGTTGAATTAATGGGGAATTAATTATATTTTATTGTGGCAGGATTTCTTAGTAAGGCCCTCTGCTGGCATGGTTCTCAGTTCTTGATCAACAGCAACTTCAGTAACGGAGCTAGGTGCTACAGCAGAGTATAGAGGCAAGGGGTCCCTGAAAGAGGGGCAGAAAGGGGATCCACAGCCTTTGCTGTGCACCATGCCACAAATTTGTTCCATCTACAGGTGTATACCGTTTTGGTGGAGGGACTCCTGGCTGCCAAGATAACGTTACAGACTTCGAGAGGAAGGTCGAAAGCTGTCAACTGTCGCCGCTCAATCTCCACGCAACGAGGTGGAGGCTGCACAGGTTCGGGTGGAGGACCGTCCCCTGCTGCTGCGACAGAAGATCCTCCTGAAGAGGCAGTCTGATTGGAGGATCAATGGCCATGTTGAGCAGCTCGGGATACCAGACTCTTCGTGCCCAGTCCAGAGCCACAAGAATGACTTGGGCCCGGTCGCGCTTGATCGTCTTCAGCACTCTGGGCAGAAGTGGTATAGGCGGAAAGGCGTACAACAGACCGCAACTCCACTCGCGACGAAAGGCGTCGCCTAGCGAATGCCGCCTTGGAAATTCCAACGCGCAGAATTGCTGACATTGCGCGTTCTCTTCGGTGGCGATTAGATCTAACTAAGGCTCTCCCCATTGTTGAAAGAGACCTTGCACCACCTCTGAGTGGAGACGCCATTCGTGATCCATCATGCACCTGCAGCTGAGTTCGTCCGCCCTGACGTTCAGGGAACCTGCCAGGTGTTGAACCACCAGGGATATGCCCTGATGTTCCAGCCATGTCCAGAGGCGGAGGGCCTCCTGACATAGGGTCCACGACCCCACCCCGCCCTGTTTGTTGCAGTACCACATGGCGGTGGTGTTGTCCATGAACACCTGCACTACTCTTCCCCGGACAGAGGGAAGGAATGCCTTGAGTGCAAGACGAATCGCCCGGAGCTCCAGAAGGTTGATGTGGAGCCCGGACTCCGCCGGAGACCAGAGGCCTCTGATCTCCGCCTCTCCCATGTGGCCGCTCCATCCCAGAAGGGACGCATCCGTCACCACAGTGTGGTCTGGTTGGGGAAGGAAGAGGGATCTGCCACTGACCCAATTCTGGTTCGTGAGCCACCACTGCAGTTGACGTGCAGTGCCCTCCAAGATCTGGACGCAATCGGACAGATTCCCCTGATGCTGCGCCCACTGGAACTTCAGGTCCCACTGCAGAGCCCGCATATGCCATCTGGCATGATCGACCAGCAGGATGCAGGAGGCCATGAGTCCCAGCAGCCTCAGTGTCACTCTGACCGAAACCCGGGATAGAGGCTGAAAGATCGGAATCATAGCCTGAATATCCCAGACTCGCTGCTCGGGAGGATAGACCCGAAACCGCGTCGTGTCCAGAACCGCTCCGATGAAAAAGGAGCTTCTGAGAGGGAATCAGGTGTGACTTCGGCACATTGATGGAAAACCCAGCGAATGCAGGAGGTCGGCCGTAGTCTGGTGGTGGGAGACGACTGCCTGGGGCGAGCCCGCCTTCAACAGCCAGTCGTCGAGATAGGGGAAGACTGAAAGCCCTGATCTGCGCAGATGAGCTGCGACCACCGCCATCACTTTTGTGCAGACACCCAAGGGGCGCTGGTAAGGCCAAAGGGAGCACGGTAAGTTGAAAATGCTGCGTGGCCTACCGTGAACCGAAGGTAACGCCGGTGGGCCGGCAGGACGGGGATGTGAAAATAAGCGTCCTGCAAGTCCAACGCTACCAGCCAGTCTTGCAGGTCGAGGGCAGACAAGACCTGAGCAAGCGTCAACATCTTGAACTTCTCCTTCCGGAGGAAGCGGTTGGCGTCCCTGAGATCCAAGATAGGACGGAGGCCCTTGTCCTTCTTGGGGACCAGAAAGTAGTGGGAGTAACAACTACGACCTACTTCTGGGACAGGAACGCGCTCGATGGCTCACCTTGGCCAAGAGAGCCGTAACTTCCTGCTGGAGAAGGGCCAGATGATCCTCCGACATGCGGTGGTATCTTGGTGGCATGGCTGGAGGGGTAGTCTCGAAGGGGGGGGGGGTAGCCCCTTCGGACTATCTGCAAAACCCACCTGTCCGACGTGATGGTGCACCAGTGGGAGAGGTGATGGCAAATCCTGCCGCCCACTGGGGTTTGATGGGCCTGAAAGGTCGGACTAGGAGGGTTTGGAGGCTGCTGCAGAGGGGGGGGGGGTTGGTGGACTGGCCCGCCCGCTGGCCCCCGGAACCACGATGGTTGTTCCCACGTCCCCAGCCGCGCAAAGGTTGGGTAACTTGTTGCGGCCTGTGGCTCTGGGCGGGACGTAGCGAGGCACCCCTTCCGTAGCCACGAAAGGGGCGAAAAGCAGACTGCGCAGGGCGGGTGGAGAGGCCCAAGGACTTGGCCGTAGCCCGTGAGTCCTTGAAACGCTCTAGAGCGTTGTCTGCTTTGTCGCCAAAAAGGCGACGGCCATCAAAGGGCATGTCCATAAAGGTGTTCTGGACATCCCCTGAAAAGCCAGTCGACCTCATCCAGGTGTAGCGCCGAAACGCTACCGACGTTGAAATGGTCCTGCCCAGAGAGTCGGCGGTGTCCAGCCGACAACGTATGGCAAACTTTGCTGCATCTCTCCCGGGCGGCCACAGCCTGAGAGAGCACTGTCCGGGCCTCCTCCGGACACTGAGGCAGCACCTGCGCCACCATATCCCACACGGAGTGGGAATAACGGCCCAAGAGACATGCAGTGTTTACCGACCGCAGTTCTAAGCTGGTGGTAGAGAAAATCTTCTTCCCAAGGTGGTCCAGCTTCTTGGATTCCCTTTCCGGGGGAGCGGTAGGGAATGCGCTTTTGGAAGTGGAGGCTTGGACAACCAAGCTCTCCGGGGTGGGGTGTTGGGAGAGGAAAGTGGGGTCCCCTTGGAGCCGGGCAGTGGCGTCGGGCAATCATCCTATCCACGGGAGCCCCTGTATTGGGCCTGGACCAGGTGCCCAAAAGGACGTCGGTGAGGGCCTCATTGAACGGCAGCAAGGGCTCCGAAGAGCTCGCAGCCGGCTGAAGCACCTCCGTCAGGAGGTTAGTCCTGACCACCAACGTAGGAAGCTCGAGGTTGAGAGCCTCGGCCGCCCTACGCAACACCACTGCGTATGACGCTCCCTCCTCCGTAGCCACAGTAGGAGGAGACAACATGCCAAGGTCAGGGGAGGTGTCCAAACCACTGGCATCCCCCAGTTCCTCTCTCCAGTCCTGTTCACTTTTCAACTGGTCAGTTAAAGGGTCACTTGACCCCTCCCAGTCCTCATCATCCTCTGGGTGCCACTGTGGTTGAAAAGGGACCCCAGGAGGGAATAGGGGCATGAAAACCCCACCCGGCACCGGCGTCGGACGACGTTGGTCCAGCTCTGTGTCCACATCAGGATGGAGGCCGGGGACGCGGTAGTGGTGCCGTCGGAAGCGGTGCCGGTGGAGGCGTAATGAGGTCAACCGGCACCGATCCGGATCCAGGCCTGGATCCAAGGGGGGCCTGCGGTGTCGGGGCCGGAGCCGCCAGCAGCGAAGACCTAGGCCCCCCAACCGAGTCCGCGGGGCCCGAAGCGCACCGGAGGGGTCGGTTCGCCCAAAGATGGCATGCATCGCCTCGTAGAACGTACAAAGCTGGGCGGGAGTCGCTCCGGGTCCCGGAAAGGGAGGGAAACTCAGTCGGCTCTGCAGGCTCCGCGTGCGGATCCACGGGAGGGGCACAACCTGCGTGCCTCGTCGGATCGGCCGACCGACGAGGATAAGTCGAATAGCGACGATGCTTCTTCGACTTCTTCTTGTGCTTCGACTTATCCGACCCCAAGTGCGAAGACTTCGATGATTTCGAACCGGAATGGTGGTGGCTCCGCGAGCGGTCCCTCGACCTCCCTCTCGACCGGGACCTCGAACGGCGCGGAGCCGACTGCCGATGTTCAAGCAGCTTTCGGGTCAGCTCCTGCAAAGCCTTCGGCGCCATCGACCGGCAGATGGAGCACGACTTGGGGTCGTGGTAACCCTCCAGGCAGAAAAGACACACGCGGTGCGGATCAGTCACCGACATGAGTCGGCTACAGGAACTGCAAGCTTTGAAGCCGGGCATCCCTCATGCACCTTTTCGGAGTCGGAGACTCGAAGAAAGAAGTCGACAAAAGTCGAGAAAAAGTTAGTAAAAAAATGACTGAGGTACTGCTCTTCCTGGATCTGCGCTGGCTGGCGCGCAAAAAGAAAGAACTGACAACAGCGCACGAGGGCGGCGTCTAAGTAGCTGCCGCGACGTCATCCCGGCGACCACGACGCCGACGACGGACGCGGAGTCGACCGACGGCACCTTCCGACGCACAGAGGTACTGCTGACGAAAAAACTTTCTGGATCCAGTCTGACGCCTGAGGGTAATTCTAAGGTAAGGAATCTATAACTAACGTGTTTCTTTCAGATATGATGGATACTTCTAACCACAGATATCTCACTTTAGAAGAATCTCCACGTGCGAGACTGGATCTGGAAAATTCCTCTGCAATGCTGCAGTACACTGGCTGGTGGCTTCATGCTGCTTCGTAGTGGCTCCGTACAGCCATGGAAGTGATGGAACAGGGTTGCATAACAGCACCATCCCTGCATGCTGATGTCAGTTCCTTTCTTTCTGTGGCCTTCAAAGTGGCTCTGGAGCGCTGCTCCCAATTTCGCTGGTCTTCTTACGGGGCTTCTAATTTCTCAGTCAGTGTCTTAGGGAACGATATCCCACTGACAACACTCGAGGCATGCTAGAACTGCAATAAACAGATGTTGGTCACATATTCGCATAAGGTTTGTCTATTATATTTAGGCTCCGTTCATGACACAGCGATACCAAAGGGGATGATGGACGGAGCGCTTGAGCTAATCAAACACTCACCCCCAGTCAACTGATCTGGGTTTAATCCATCATCATTCTTTAGCTCACTCCACCACCCCAGTTCAGACATGGCCATATGCAAATCAGTCTGACCCTGTGCCTCATGGGAACAGTCCAGCCCGAACTGCCAAGCCATGTCTTTCCTGGACCGGAAACAAGCATCCTGGGACCGGTTTCTAGCCATTCAGCCATCTTCAAGCCAGGCTAGCTTGAATCCAGTGGCAAAGTGAGCAAGGGACCCACGTCTGGGCATACCCTGCCAACTTAGGGCGAACAAAGCGATACCAAAGGGGATGATGGACGGAGCGCTTGAGCTAATCAAACACTCACCCCCAGTCAACTGATCTGGGTTTAATCCATCATCATTCTTTAGCTCACTCCACCACCCCAGTTCAGACATGGCCATATGCAAATCAGTCTGACCCTGTGCCTCATGGGAACAGTCCAGCCCGAACTGCCAAGCCATGTCTTCCCTGGACCGGAAACAAGCATCCTGGGACCGGTTTCTGGCCATTCAGCCGTCATCAGCCAGGCTAGCTTGAATCCAGTGGCAAAGTGAGCAAGGGACCCACGTCTGGGCATGCCCTGCCAACTTGCATCACTTTGCCACTGGATTCAAGCTAGCCTGGCTGATGATGGCTGAATAGTCAGATGCCGGTCCCAGGATGCTGTTTCGGTCCAGGAAGACATGGCTTGGCAGATTCGGGCTGGACTGTTCCTCATGAGGCACAGGGTCAGACTTGTTTGCATATGGCCATGTCTGAACTGGGAGTGGTGGAAGTGAGCTAAAGAATGATGATGGATTAAACCCAGATCGATTGACTGGAGGTGAGTGTTTGATTAGCTGCAACGCTCCGTCCATCATCCCTTTGTATCGCTTGTTACTTCTAAGTGCAGGTATGCGTGGAGTCGCTTTGCTCACTTTGCCACTGGATTCAAGCTAGCCTGGCTGATGATGGCTGGATAGCAGAAACCGGTCCCAGGATGCTTGTTTCCGGTCCAGGGAAGACATGGCTGCAGTTCGAGCTGAACTGTTCCCATGAGCACAGGGTCAGACATGATTTGCATATGGCCATGTCTGAACTGGGGTGGTGGAGTGAGCTAAAGAATGATGATGGATTAAGCCCAGATCAGTTGACTGGGGTTGAGTGTTTGATTAGCTCAAACGCTCCGTCCATCATCCCCTTCGGTATCGCTCCGTTCATGACACAGTCATGTGTCTTGAAAGTCCTGAATGTTATGAACGCGTGCCCGAATATGCACCTGAAGGCAATCCAATAATAGGAGGCGAAATCACCAACAGGAGGGATACATCACCAAACAGAACAAGAGGCCATGGTCAAAGCATAGGTACCTCTCCAAGTTGCAATCCTGCTTATGATGCCACTCCAGTGATAAATCTATGTCCTGCTTGAAGTTAAAGTAAAAAAAAAAACATAAAAAGATCAATTGGGAAAAGACCTCATCCTGCCACTTGAAATCAAGCAAGACGGCATGAAGATAATAGTTGCACCCCTCCAAACTCACCTGAATCTGAGTCAATTTTGCAGTTGCTCTTGGTGTGCCCTGAGTTTCCCAGTCAGTCGTTGATCCCACAATAGCAGTTTTCAAGAAGGCCATGCTGCAGATTTTGGTACACCACCAGCTCTCTCTGGCGCCTCTTCAGGTTCTAGAGAGCCTTAGAGGCCTCCATTCAGACTGCTGCCAGCTGAGCACCCCGATACTCTCTGCCACCTTGGCAAACACTAGCAGGCCTTTATAGACTACGATGAGGACTTTGACTCCAGCTCCATGGTTCACACCAATTTTTTCTGTGCCGACACTGACTCAACCTTAAGAACCAGTTCTAACACTGATCTTGGACCCCGAGCTGTTGTCCGCCAGATCCAGATATAACTATGAAATTTTAATAGTGACACCAATTGTCATTCAGCCCAACTCATATCCAAGACCTCTGCTGCAGCACCACTATCAGCAGAGGATCCATGATTTTTTGGGCTCTGAATATGACCCATTGCAGGAGGCACCCTCTGTCTTCCAAGACACGGATAATGAGCAAGGGTATGGATTGCTTTCTCCCTTGTTATACGTGTATATAGACTTCTTAAAACAGAGCTAGACTTGCCCTGGAACAAAATGCCTCGTTTGCAGAGGCGATTCGAAAGACAGCTGAAGCATTAGTGCTGCAGTTGCCCACCACTGAGAGGAAAACACATGTTTTGACTGATATTCTTTTAACCAAGGCCTTCTTCATCTGAGCTATTACTGCTATGCAATGATGCCCTTATAGCTACATGGGCCTAACCATGTTCATGTTTGCCACTTTGTCGACCTGTGGTTCCGCAGTACAGAGCAGCTCCTGGTGATCCTGACTTTCTAACAAAACACTGCACACCAGAAAGCTTGATTGTTCAATCTTCAATAAGTAGGGTAATTCCTAGTTACTTTCTGGTCAGTGTCATTGCGCCCCGCCCCACGGAGGAATAAAAAAGAATTGAGACTTTTGAAAGTATAATGGTTTCCTCATTGAGCCTAGACCTTAGGTCTATCACACGGTTTGTTTGTTCGGTAGGTAAACACATGAATTATGGGATGCAGCCAGTGACATCTTACTGTCTGTTCCAGAGGACCTCAGGGCCTCATTGGCCCAGTAGATACACGGCAACCAGGACTCAGCGCAATATGTGCCCAAAGCCGGCGTGGATACTACTGACTGCACTAGCAGAACTATCAACATGAGTGCTGTGCTCAGAGGGCATGCCAGATGAGGTCAACAGGGTTTTCTGGTGATGTTCTCAAGTGTCTCTAATGAATATGCCCTTCAATTGCTATTCAACAAAAATGCTGATTCAGTAATGAACAAGTTACTTATCTTCGGTAACAATATATCTCTAAGATACATATATTAGTTATGGATTCCTTACCTTAGAATTACCCCCAGGCGTCAGACTGGATCGGGAGAATTTTTCTTCAGCAGTACCCCTGCACATCGGTAGGTGGCGTCGGTCGACTCCACGTTCATCATTGGCGTCGTGATCGCCTGAATGACGTCGCGGTATCTACTTAGACGCAGCCCCTGCCCACTGACGTCAGTTCTTTACACAACATTCCACGCCAGAAGCGCAGAGCCATGCAAGACACTGACCACTGGTGCATAAAACCAGGGTCCTGAAAGGGAGTCCCTTACTCTAGAAGTCAGTTTGCAGAACGGGGAGGATGGGTGGGGCGGTAAGGAATCCGTAACTAATATATGTCTCTTACAGATATATTGTTACCAAAGGTAAGTAACTTGTTCATCTGAAAGAGACTATTAGTTATGGATTCCTTACCTTAGAATAGATACCCCAGCAATACCAACCCCGGAGGTGGGTCTGCGAACCAAATTCACACCAGGAAGTCCTGAAGAACGGAGCGGCCAAAGAAGCCATCTCCCCGGACTTGGCTGTCCAGGCAGTAATGTTTAGTGCACATGTGCAAAGAAGCCCACGTGGCTGCCTGGCAGATGTCATGAAGGGGGACTCCACGTCCCAAAGCAGTAGTGGCTGCCGTCACCCTGGTGTGCGCAACCCTACTGGAGGTTCCTTTTTCGCCAAGGAATAACAAATTTTAAAGCAAAGAATGACCCATCGAGAGGTGGTTCGTTTTTGCACGGCCTAACCTTTATTGGCGCCCACATAGCCAACAAAGAGCTGATCATCCACCCTGAATTGGTTTGTGCGATCCAGATAATATGAAAGCACACGTTTTGGATCCAGACGGTGGAGCCTCTCCTCCTCTTTAGAAGGATGCGGGGGAAGGAAGAAAGTGGGCAAAGTGATGGTCTGTCCTATGTGGAAAGAGGTAACCACTTTGGGAAGAAAAGAAGGTCGAGTTCAAAGGACAACCTTGCCCGGATGAACAGCAAGGAAAGGAGGCTTAGAAGAAAGAGCCTGAAGCTCACTCACTCTGCGAGCAGAGGTGATGGCAACCAGAAAAGCAGTCTTTAAGGTCAAGAGTCTGAGAGGACAATTATGTAGTGGCTCGAAGGGAGCGCACATAAGGTAAGTCAGAACAAGGTTCAAGTCCCACTGGGGCATTACGAAAGGAATAGGAGGAAAAAGGTGAGTAATGCCCTTAAGGAAACGATTTACAATAGGGGACTTGATTAGAGAAGGCTGATCAGGAAGGCGAAGGAAGGCCGAAATGGCCGAAAGATAGCCTTTAGGAGTGCCCAGAGCAGAGCCTTGCTGGGCCAAAGAAAGAATGAAGAGAAGAACCTCTGAAAGAGGGGCAGAAAGGGGATCCACAGCCTTTGCTGTGCACCATGCCACAAATTTGTTCCATCTACAGGTGTATACCGTTTTGGTGGAGGGACTCCTGGCTGCCAAGATAACGTTACAGACTTCGAGAGGAAGGTCGAAAGCTGTCAACTGTCGCTGCTCAATCTCCACGCAACGAGGTGGAGGCTGCACAGGTTCGGGTGGAGGACCGTCCCCTGCTGCTGCGACAGAAGATCCTCCCGAAGGGGCAGTCTGATCGGAGGATCGATGGCCATGTTCAAGAGCTCGGGATACCAGACTCTTCGTGCCCAATCCGGAGCCAAAAGAATGACTTGGGCCTGGACGCGCTTGATCTTCTTCAGCACTCTGGGCAGAAGTGGTATAGGCGGAAAGGCGTATAGAAGACTGCAACTCCACTTGCGACGAAAAGCTTCGCCTAGCGAGTGCCGCCTTGAAAATTCCAACGCGCAGAACTGCTGACATTGCGCGGTCTCTTCGGTGGCAAATAGATCTAACCAAGGCTCTCCCCACTGCTGAAAGAGACCTTGCATCACCTCCGAGTGAAGATGCCATTCGTGATCCATCATGCTCCGACGGCTGAGTTCCTCCATCCTGGCGTTCAGGGAACCTGCCAGGTGTTGAACCACCATGGACATGCCCTGATGTTCCAGCCACTTCCAGAGACTAAGGGCCTCCTGACAGAGGGTCCATGACCCCACTCCGCCCTGTTTGTTGCAATACCACATGGCGGAGTTGTTGTATGTGAACACCTGCACTACTCTTCCTTTGACAGAAGGAAGGAATGCCTTCAGTGCTAGACGAATCGCCCGAAGCTCTAAAAGGTTGATGTGGAGCCCGAACTCCGCTGGAGACCAGAGGCCTCTGATCTCCACCTCTCCCATGTGGCCGCTCCATCCCATGAGTAACGCATCTGTCACCACTGTGAAATCTGGTTGGGGAAGGGAGAGGGATCTGCCATTGACCCAATCCTGGTTCGTGAGCCACCACTGTAACTGGTGTCCAGTCCCCGCCGAGATCTGGACGACATCGGACAGATTCCCCTGATGCTGCGCCCACTGGAACTTCAGGTCCCACTGCAGAGTCCGCATATGCCACCTGGCATGATCCACCAGCAGGATGCAGGAGGCCATGAGGCCCAGTAGCCTTAGGGTCATTCTCACTGAAATCCGGGATAGAGGCTGGAACATCGGTATCATAGCACGAATATCCCAGACTCGCTGTTCGGGAGGATAGGCCGAAACTGCGCTGTGTCCAGAACCGCTCCGATGAAAAGGAGCTTCTGAGAAGGGTTCAGGTGCGGCTTTGGCACATTGACTGTGAACCCCAGCGAATGCAGGAGGTCCGCCGTAGTCTGGAGGTGGGCGACGACAGCCTGGGGCGAGCTCGCCTTCAACAACCAGTCGTCAAGATAGGGGAAGACTGGAACCCCTGATCTGCGCAGATGAGCTGCAACCACCGCCATCACTTTCGTGAACACCCGAGGGGCGTTGGTAAGGCCACAGGGAGGCACAGTAAACTGAAAATTCTCGTGGCCTACCGTGAACGGTAGGAAACGCATGTGGGACGGCAGGAGGGGGATGTGAAAATAAGCGTCCTGCAAGTCCAACGCTACCATCCAGGGTTGAGGGCAGACAGGACCTGAGCCAATGTCAACATTTTGAACTTCTCCTTCCGGAGGAATCGGTTGACGTCCCTGAGGTTCAAGATAGGATGCAGGCCTTTGTCCTTCTTGGGCACCAGAAAATAGTGGGAGTAGCAGCCACAACCTACTTCTGGCACAGGGACTCGCTCGATGGCTCCCTTGGCCAAGAGAGCAGCAACTTCCTGACGGAGAAGGGCCAAGTGATCCTCAGACATGCGATGGAGTGTAGGTGGCATGGAGGGAGTAACCCCTTCAGACTATCTGCAAAACCCACCTGTCCGATGTGATGTTGTGCCAGTGGGGGAGGTGATGGTGTATCCTGGCGCCCACTGGCAACTGGCGGCCCTGAAAGGTCGGACTAGGAATGTTTGGAGGCTGCTGCAGAGGGGACACTGAGGACTGGCCCGCCCGCTGGCCCCCAGACCCACTTCGCTGGGTCCCACGTCCCCGGCACCGCAGAGGCTGGACAGCTTGCGCAGGCCTGTGGCTCTGGGCAGAACGTGGTAGGGAACCCCTTCCGTAGCCACGAAAGGGGCGAAAAGTAGACTGTGCGGGGCGAGAGGTGGTAGCGTGGCCCAAAGATCTGGCCGTAGCCCTAAAATCCTTGAAGCGCTAGAGCGCATATTCTGCCTTGTCGCCAAACAAGCGACGGCCATCAAAGGGCATGTCCAAAAGAGTTGAGTGGACATCGCCCGAGAAGCCAGTGGACCTCAGCCAGGCATAGCGTCTCAGGGCTGACGTTGAAATCGTCCTGCCTAGCGAGTCAGCTGTGTCCAGCCCACAGCGAATGGCGAACTTTGCTGCGACCCCCCTTCAGCAACCGCACGGGAGAGTACGGCCCGGGTCTCCTCCGGGCACTGTGGCAGCATCTGTGCAACCGTGTCCCACACAGAGTGGGTGTAACGCCCAAGAGACATGCGGTGTTCACCGACCGCAGTCCTAAGCTGGCGGAAGAAAACATCTTCTTCCCAAAATGATCCAGCTTCTTGTATTCCCTATCTGGGGTACAAAAATACCGGTTGGTACCGGTGTCGGTGGATGCCGGTCCAGCTCCGTGTCCATGTCGAGGGGGAGGCCGGGGTTGACGCCGGCTGGGGACACAACCGGCTTCGGAGGGGGCGGAGGTGTCGCTAATGGATTCGGCGCCGGAGTAGGTGTTGTAAGGTTGACCGGCGCCGATCCGGATCCAGGCCTGGATCCCCTGGGGATTCTGCGGCGCCGAAGCCGCCGGCATCGAAGGCCTAGAACCCCCAGCTAAGTCTGTGGGGCCCGAAGGCGCGCCAGTGGAGTCTGGCTGCCCAAAGATGGAGCCGAGGGCATCGAAAAAGCTACGAAGTTGGGCAGGGGTCGCCTAGGCTCCCGGGAAGGGAAGGAAGCTCGGAGCCGACCCAACAGGCTCCGTGGGCGGAGCCGGGCGACTACCTTCTGCATGCTGCGTCACGTCGGCCTACGGACAGGGAGAAGACAAAGAGCGACGGTGCTTCTTCGCCTTCTTTTTGTGCTTTGACTAACCCGAAGACTTCCAAGAGGAGTGATGGTGGTGACTCCGCGTCCGGTCCCACGACCTCCCTCTCGACCTGGACCTCGAGCGGCACGAGCTGACTGCCGAGCCTCGAGAAGCTTTCGGGGCTGCTCCCATAAAGACTTCCGGTTCATGGCCCGGCAGTCGGCACACGACTTCGGGTCGTGGTCGCGCCCCAGGCACCAGAGACACACGAGATGTGGGTCCGTGACTGACGTCAACTTGTGACAGGAGTCACAAGGTTTGAAGCCGGTCCGTCGATGTGACAACCCTTGCACCAGGAGTCGAACAACTCGAAAAAAGAAGTCGACAAACAAAAAGTAAAAAAAAAACCTCTAGTCAAAAAAGACTAAGGGTACCGCTCTCTCCGGATCTGCGCTGGCTGGCGCGGAAAAAGAAAGAAGTGACGTCAGCGCGCAGGGGCGGCGTCTAAGTAGATACCGCAACATCATTCCGGCGATTACGACGCCAACGACGAACGAGGAGTCGACCGACGCCACCTACCGACGTGCAGGGGTACTGCTGAAGAAAAATTCTCCGGATCCAGTCTGTCGCCTGGGGGTAATTCTGAGGTAAGGAATCCATAACTGACAAGTCTCTTTCAGATAAAATGATTTAAGGACTGTCATGCAACAGCACGATCCCTGGCTTTATGGATGCCAATTTAAACATGTCCTACTAGTTCAGGACACTCGGAGGCTATTCCAGGGGACTAGCTTACAGATGGCAGTCTTTCCAGCATGCCGCACAGCAGTCGTCACAGCCCTTTCAAGGTGGTCAATGAAGTACTGTCGGATATTGTGCAAGTCAGCAGGGACAGCCACCTTTGCAATCTCCTTTCCCTCCTGCAATGGCTACTAAGTCGCTTTAGTCTACCCTCAGTGACTCATGCCTGGCCAGCTGGAGACAGGATTCATCATTTCCTCCCTGACAGGAGATCCATCACATCAGACAGGGCGGTCTAGCAGATTGTTCAAAGGGGATACACCACGCCCTTCATTTCTTCTACACCCCATCATCCGTCAATATCGGGGTTAATTTCAGAATAGCATTCCGTAAAACCAACGCAGGTGGTTAGTCTTTGGCACTCCAAAGGTACCATTAGGGGGTACTGGACTCGGAAAGGAGGATGGTTACCTCACAGCTTTTCTGGACCTCCGTCTGGCAAATACCTTTCTGAGAAAGGACACATTTAAAATGCTCACATTGGCACAGATGATTCTCTCTGCTTTGGACCCACAAGATTAGATGGAGTCCCGGCACTTGCAGGCCATCTTTTTCTATACATACCCACTGTGCAGTTACCAGTGGCTCAAGGTGGGCCAATAACACCTTCAATATGCCATGCCCCCTTTCAGCCTTACCTTACCTTAGACCCTCTGGTGTACACGTGAAAGTGTAAAAGTGATGTCACAGCCCATTTTCAGAAGTCGGTAGTACTCAAGGCAATCGTTTGTAGTCCAACTATAATGGGTATGTAAACGAATGCGATGTTTGCAATGTGTCTTGTAATTGATAAGTGTGCTTTTTCAATAAGTATAGTCCTTATGCTGAAAAACATACTACTACATAGCCTTTTTAGGCAATGACCGCAAATATATCAATTAAATGTCTTTCAAAAATAATATGATCAAATTTCTAATGGTTTATTTACAATTTGCAATTTAAAACCAGTAACACAGACATCTTTACATTAAAATTATGAAAACAATATTTGACTCTTAGTAGGCACACAATTGATCGCTCTTCAGGACATTACTGGAGGACAGAGTAGATGAAAAAGTAATCTAGAATTATAAATACCTGGAAAGGCCCCAATTGTAACTTCATGCAAAATTTCTACAGCTTACTTCACTCATTTGAAGTGTATTATTTGCTTAGAAATTTGGGTGACAGAAACGTCGGCTGGATCTGTTGATTTCCATAACATGCAGCAACCAGGAAATCATTTGTGTTCTGCATATTACGGATTACAGAACCTGTAAATGCTTTCAAATATTCTAGAGCCACTTTTAATGATACATATCCTACATTGTTTATTTAGTTGGCTAATACTTAGGGAGCACACCTAACGCACGATTCAAGTAGTATGCAATTGTACCAGTAAACTATAAAGTTAATTGTGCAGTGGCCTGTATTCAGGGCTAGAAACTCTAAATATGATCTACACACCCAAGTGCAAGAGTCTGACCCAACATTAAAATATCAAATAAAATATCAATTAACACTTTTAAAAACGCATCCTTGCATAGTATTAGGGTGTTGCCCTAGAGAATTTCAATGTGTCGAAATGAATCTTAGATCATTAAGAAAATCAAGAAACAATAACTAAACACCTTTTTAAATCAATGCGAGTGGGAGACTAAATCAGTTAAGACAAATTGATGAGGGTGAACGCAGCTGCTATACATATATACTAGATGAGAATCAGTTATAAAACATGGTAAACATACACAGCCAGGTAGTGTGGGGTTTCAGAAATGAAAAGCAGTCTTCCAGTCTTCAAAATAAAATATTTGTGTCAAAAACATACTTAAATATTTGGTAGTCATACATGTTCTACTGTTATGCATTTTAATTGGCAGTGATAATAATACTTACAATATGCAATCATACAGTCCAGTTTGCTTTTGTAAACAGAACATCTGGGTGAAGGAAATGACAATTATCTGTATGCCATCAGTTCCTCTCTGTCAAGATGTTCATATTAAACCAGCATTACAGTACTTCAACCAAACCGCAAATCAAATCTTTCTTTAAATATTAATACCATCACATAGATGTAGCTGTGTATTACTTTATAACCTAAAACTTTGCAAAATCAATTTCATGGCGTTTCAATTATTAAACTCCACTATCAAAGTTTAAAAAGGTTTCAAAGAATACATTTTATTGTACAAGGTCTTTCACATGTAATTTACACAACATGGTACATGTATGCTCAGAGCTGGAGTCATTCTCATCATTCAAGGTTTCTTTGCTGTTTCTTTAGTTTACAAACCTGAGTAATTGTTTCAGTCCTTGCTAACAGGTAAAAACTATTTTACAAAATTGTGCAATTTAAACGGTTTATATATATTATGGTCATTTAAGACAACACATCAGTAATTCCAACCCCAAAATGCAGCACATCCTAATGCAATTTAATACTACCGAATTGCATGTGTACCTTTTATCTTATAGGGATGAAAATCTGGCTCACTAGTGCTGTTTCAAATGACTTTTAAATAAACAACTTTTATGAAACAATTTTTTTCGATCCTTCCCTGCCCATGAATTTCAGTTGGTATGAACAACAAGGTAGCAGAACATTGTTAAGGCTTGACATAAAATAGGAAATCCCATCAGAAAACAAAATAGTTAGCGTAGGTTAGTATTCCATTCAAGCGTCATCCTTTTGTATCCCATTCTATGTGGTTGGTCTGGATGTCCACAATGTACATACACTATAAAACATTATGTTAGCTTTCCAAGGCATCAAGAATTTTCATAATTTGTTGCTTGATGACTTTGGTAGCCTCTCCTGCATTTGGAATTATATACCTTGAAAGGAAAAAGAAACATTATATAGTAGTTAGGTCTTAACAACAAAAAAGCACCAACTTTCAAATCACTCTTTTAGCAAAAGGCAAACAGGGAGTCAAATACAATTCAGTTCAGTCCAACTTGCATACTCTTATGCTCTTCTCAAACTTCTACAGTTGTTTACCCCTACGTTATTGATAAAATGTCTTTTCGTCAACATCTTAAAAACTGTTTCCTGTGAGGACCCAAGTTCAAATAAAAAATAATAACCAAAGAATGTGTAATATAGTTTTGGTGAGTTCTGGAAAGGTAGATCTTGATCTCTATGTAGACAAGAGTGCCATCATTTAAGCCCAAATCACGCTACTTTGTCAAGCCCAGTTTGGTGCCAGCTTCAAACATTAAAGCCTCTTTCTTTTGTCAAGATTATAGCTCTTTGCTCTGCCAAGAAACACACTTGGTGGGCACAACTTGCAGGGTCATGGACAGATGGCGGTATAAGATGCTCGCACACACAGGGTACACTTCGGGTAGTGGGAGTGGGAATACTAGTTCGAAAATCATTGCCGCTCACAGTTCCCAAAAAATGGGCAGACCCGAGCGGTCGGTATGTAGCTCTTACTGGTACCTGGGAAAGGACAACTCTGAAAATAATTAGAATGTATGTCCCTCCATGACTGCATGACCATAAGCTCCTGGCATTGAGCTCCCTACTGCTTAGTCTCCCTGCAGGAGAATAATTAGTGGGTGGGGACTTTAATATGGCCCTCAGTGATGTTGAGGACCGTTGGCCCCCTCGGCGGGTGGTGTCCCCAAGTCGTGCCTTATCAGATTTTCTCTCTGCGCTCGACCTCGTGGACACACTTAATCCCTCGACCCAACACTACACTTTCCACTCTGGGGCACATGGTAGCCTTTCCTGATTTGATTTTATAATTACTTTGGCCTATGGGCTCCCTCTATTTTGCGAGGTCCGGCACTTGGCCAGAGGCATTTCTGACCACTCAACACTTTGGGCTGTTTATGGCTAGATACTCCCCTGGAGCGAGTTGAGATCACGCTCAATCCCTGGTAGCTAACAATTCCCAGCATTAGGGAGGTACTTGTACAGACCACAGATTACTACTTCACAGAGAATGAGACATCTGTAGACTTTGTTCTATAGGCTCCCACAGACATCAAGGGTCAGGGTCTATCATTAATACTTGGCCACAAGAAGGATAGAAGGGCCGAGTTGGAGGCACTGGAGCACGAGATCTTAGCTCTAGAGACTACAATGAGAGGTACAGACAAAGCAGATATTAAACACACCCTAATACTTAAACAAAGACTATATAGAGACATGGTAACTGAGGTCGCCAGAGCCCGCCATAGGGCAACGCATTGAGTCTAATAGGTGGGAGACAAAGCAGTAAAGCTCATAGCATGGCTGGATAGGAGGGAGCGGGCAAGCCACTTGGTCTTGAAAATTCACACAGAGGAAGGGCACTCCACTTGGTCTTGAAAATTCACACAGAGGAAGGGCACTCGGTGACTGATAGGCAGGGAATTACCGAAGCCTTCGCCTCCTATTATACCCAGCTTTACTCCCCAATGCGGACAGCTACGGTGGAAGAATCCCACGACCTACTGGTGGATATAGCACTTCCCACCCTTACAAGTGACGACACAAACATCCGTGCTATGCAAGAACTGAACTCAGGCAAGGCAATCGGCCCCAACGGTATGCCAATAGAACTCTATAAGCTCACTGCTCAGAGACTTGCCCACTACTTGTTGTGAATGTTTAAGGAAAGTAAAGATCAACAAATTCTTTCGAGGGATCAGAGGTTAGCCACCATAGTCATTATACGTAAGGAGGGTAAACCACCGGACGAATGTGCTTCGTATAGACTGATCTCGCTCCTTAACGCCGAAGTCAAAATACTGGCCAAACTCTTGGCTTCTAGATTGATCCAAATTATTGCCAGACTAATCCATCCTGATCCATCCGGCTTTATGCCAGGACGCTGTACTGCTCTTAATCTTTGGTGGCTCCACAGAATGCTTGATCTCACTGGCAGAATTCGGGAGGACGCTTTATTCCTCAGGTTGGACACCTGTAAGGCTTTTGACACCTTTGAAGTGGCCCTTCTTTTTGAAGTATTGACGAGGATGGGCTTCAGCCCTAATTTCATAGCGTGGGTAAGACTCTTCTACACCGAGCCCCTAGCATTGGTAACTGTTAAGGCGGGGAGGATGTCCCTCGTATTTAGCTTTCAGCAAGGCACCAGACAGAGCTGCCCGCTCTCCCCACTCCTCCTCTCTCTCGTTCTGGAACCCATGGCGGCCTGGATGAGGACAGATTCACTGATCCATGGTCTCCAATGGACTTAGAAATGGGAGGACAGAATTTCGCTCTATGCGGATGACATCCTGCTGTATGTGGCGGACCACCAGTTCTCTCTTGACAGAATTATGCACATACTCACCCTCTATGGTCAGTATTCGAGATATGTGATTAATTGGACGAAAATGATAATTCACGTTCTGTATAGGCCAGTGTCTGAATTGCCACAGGGGTTTGAAGTCCAGATAGTCTTTGATGGGTTCCGCTACCTCGGTATCTTTTTTAGGGCAAACCTGGCCCACTTCTATGAAAAAAAACCTACCTCCGCCTCTGACGCGACTTAAGAGCGATGTGCAGCACTGGAGGTTCCTACCGTTGTCTTTACTTAGTTGGGCTGTGTTATTTAAAATGATGACCCTGCCTCGTTTCCTTTATGCACTACATAATACACACACCATACCCAATCCGTGCGGCCTATTTTCAGGTTATAGTGTCGGCCCTCAGAATGCTGCTATGGGATGGGGAACCAGCACGCATAGCACTGAACTAACTCACGAGGGGGTGGTATGATGGAGGATAGTGCTTCCCGACACCCAGAAGTATTACTGGGCCGCTCACCTTGCGACCATTAATCAATGGGTACACCTCCCCACGGACGAACCAGCATTTCAAATGGATCCATTAGGTTTTCAACCTGGAGGATACTTGCGAGCCCTCTATACTAGGCCACGGCACTTGACACTCCAAGGGACCTACAGCGGTCATGGTTAAAATTTGGTACCCTACAGACCCAGCCCTGGGATGGAAGGGTAAAATAACCCAGGCCACCCCTTTGTGGTATTCTGAAGCATTGGGTATCCTGGGTAGGCAACTCGGGTTTGACATGTGGGATCTTATTGGTCTTTCCAGGGTGGGTGATCTATGGTCTCCGGGAGATGTTTCATTCACCGACTTAGTGCAAGACTATCATTTGGCCCCTACTGAGACCTTCTATTACCTGCAGGTTCAACAAGCCCTCTGAGCGGTACTTCCTCCAAGGACAGGAACTACCGGAATACTTCCCCTTGGAGGACAGACTACTTGACAACTTCATGCCCCACAAGGCAACTTCACTCACATACCACAAACTGATTAACAATTCCCTTGACACTCTCCAATGTTTGCGGGAGCACTGGGACCTAGATTTGGGAGGTTTAGAGGACAACGAATGGCCTGAGGCACTTGCCTCCTCGAAAGAGATAGCGATTAGGTCTGGGTTTTTCTTAGTACAGATCAAGATATTACATAGGACCTACAATGCCTGCACCACCATGGTAAAAATGGGTAGAGCAACAGATGCGAACTGCCGCTGGCAGTGTGGACAGCTGGGTACCTTATATCATATAATTTGGGATTGCCCCGCTGTGCAGTGCTATTTGGAGTCCGTGGTAAATTGTATGAACAGCCTGTGCGGCAGTGAGATGCCATTCTCAGCCATGTGGTGCTTGCTCAATACTTGGGACGTAACTGATGTGAATCGTATGGAGTGAACCTGGATGATCCTGGGTCTGGCTATCGCCAAGAGCAATACTGCTCGATTGTGGGTGGCAGAGACGGCACCATGTCATAGAGACTGGAAGTGAGACATGGACTGGTGCATGGTGGCTGAAAAGGTGGTTTATGAGGGCAGGGGTTGTCCTAAAAAATGGGAGAAAATTTGGGGCTACAGGATTGATTATAGAGGTGGCCCTTGTACCTCACTCACTCAGGTCGAGTGCGACTGTTTCCTTCTTAACGACTACATTATTAATGCTCCGGCGACCGGGCAGAGGAGCAACTGATGGGAAATGTGTGACGTATTGATGTTCTGATGCTTATTGGCTATCTACTGATATATGATTATGATGTAGTGCGGTGCACTGACCTATTTTTCGCTTTATATTACTTAATAAAAAGATCTTTAAAAAAAAGTTGGTAGCTCTTTTTCTGACAAGGTCTACCTCCAAAAGAAACCTGACAAATGGATACAAAATCTGGATTTTACCCTGCGTAATTCCAATATGTCTGAACTTTATAAATCTACTAAAAGAAACAATTTAGATCTAAATTTGAACTATATCTAACAAAACTGATATTTTGATTATAATGGACTCCAGTAAAACTAGAGAGAATTGGCCTGTGTTTATTAGATAAAAGTTGACCATGTAATTAGGATACAGGTACGCTTGGACATCCAATTTGGACATGTAGAGTTAATACATTCTACACTGATCTCTTGGATAAAACTGATTTGACAGTGGTTTCCTTAAGTACATCTCCATTACTGGAGGGAGTTAAGGTGGCATACTGAATATCAAGCCCACCCAAGTCCCCACAGCACATTCTGGTACATGTAGTGCAAAGTATTCCATACTCATTGTACATAGTGGTTGCTTTAATGTCCAAATGCAGCTGATGCTGTAGCCCCTGATATGAGTTTTATACTTACCTTCTCTTCAGATATGCAAAGTCTCTATGTTGGTTGGGAACATAATTTGCTACTGGATCCAGTAAGCAACTTGACCCCAGTCACAACATGTCCATTACTGCTGCTGTTCCATTTAATTCCATCTTCATCTAAGTTGCCCAAACCAAAATAAACTGGTTATGTCATGGATTCTCTTTAAATTACTAAAACTCAGAACTCTATGGTTTGAAAAGCATGGACAGATCCTTCTCCACAGAACTGAATAGTTACTTGAGGTGTGAGGATGTGTTTTGTCAATTGTATTTCTTTTTTGCACCCTTGTTGCCCTATTTTCTTTTGTTGGTGTGGTTGCTCCCTGGCTTGTTAGATAGTTTTAGCTTACTTATTTACAGATATGGCCTGTTATCTTATAGTGATCTTATGCATGTATTATGCAACTTATGCACTGAAGTCTTTAAGAAATGTCATATATCTGAAAGAGACACGTTAGTGACAGATTCCTTACCTTAGAATATCCCCAGGCGTCAGACTGGATCCGGAAAGTTTTTGCGTAGCAGTACCCTTGCGCGTCGGTAGGCGGCGTCGTGCGGCTCCGCGTCCGTCGTCGGCGTCGGGAGCGCCGGGATGACGTCGCGGGCAGTACTTAGACGCCGCCCCTGCGCGCTGACGTCAGTTCTTCTTTTTCCGCGCCAGTAAGCGCAGATCCGGGAAGAGCAGTGCCCTAGTCAATTTTTGACAAAATTTTTGGTGATTTTTTCACGGTTTCTTTTCGAGTCATCTCAACTCCTAGGTGTCGGTAGGGATGCCCGGCTTCAAGCCATGCGACGTCTGTGGTCGAATGATGTCGATCACAGACCCGCACTTAGAGTGTCTCTACTGTCTCGGCCGAGACCACGACACGAAGTCGTGCCCTGACTGCCGGGCCTTACACCCGAAGGCTTTGCGAGAGCGGTCTCGAAAGCTCCTCGAGGTCCGGCAGTCGGCTCCGCGCCGCACCAAGCCCCGGTCCCGTGAGAGGTCGAGGGGCCGGTCGTGGAGCCCCCGCCGGTCGTCGGAGTCCAAGTCTTCGCACTCCTCGGGTAAGTCGAAGCACAAAAAGTCTAAGAAGCATCATCGCTCTAAGACTTCGCCTCGCCTGTCTCGCGACTCGGCTGAGGCCCCTGTCGGCACCGTCCCCGCGGCCCCGGACGTGCCTGTGGAGCCGCCCCCGCATTACCCGTCCTTTCCGGGTTTGGGGGCGACTCCGGCCCAAATACAGGAATTCCTGTCGGCCATGGCCCGCCTCTTCGGGCCTCAAGGTCCCTCCGGTGCGCCTTCGGGCCCCGCGGGCCCTGATGGGGTTGCTCCGGCGTCGCCCGTCCCGCCAGCCTTGATCCCGGCCTCGGCTCCGGCCCCGGCCTCGATCCCGGCGGTACCGCAACCCGATCGACGCCGGTTGACCTAACCACGCCTCCGCCGGCGCCGATGTCCCCGGTGCCGTTCCTGACGCCGCCCGGGGCTCCGGGCGGCGTCGTTCCCCGGTTCTCTCCGGTTCCGGACATGGAGCCGGACCGACGTCGCTCGACGCCGGCCCAGGCGCCGATGAGACCTTGGGTCCCAGATGTCCCTCCTCCTCCATATTTTGAGCCAGAGGAGGACCAGGAGAGCTGGGAGGGGTCGGAAGACCCTCTCACACAGCAGTGTGAGTATGATCAGGACTGGGCAGAGGAAGTTGGGGATGCCAGTGGTCTGGACACTTCTCCTGACTGGCATGCTGTCTCCTCCTTCCGTGGCTACGGAGGAGGGAGCAAATTTCTCAACGGTGTTGCGTAGAGCAGCTGGAGCCTTGCACCTCCAATTGCCTACTGTGGCTGTCAGGACTAACCTCCTGACGGAAGTGCTTCAGCCGGCAGCTACCTCCTCGGAGCCATTGCTGCCGTTTAATGATGCACTGTCTGACGTTCTTTTGGGCACCTGGTCCAAGTCCACCACAGGGGCTCCTGTGGATAGGAACGTGGCCCGACGTCATCGCCCTACTCCGGGCAACCCCTTGTTTCTCTCTCAACATCCCACCCCCGAGAGCTGGGTTGTCCAAGCCTCTGCCTCCCAAACCACCTTCCCTACCGCCCCTCCGGATAGGGAATCCAAACGCCTGGATCAATTTGGGAAGAAGGCCTTTTCTTCCTCCAGTGCTGGCTTGCGGTCCGTCAACACCGCTTGCCTTTTGGGCCGATATTCCCACTCTCTGTGGAATTCGGTGGCGGCCGTTTTGCCCCAGTGTTCTGAGGAGGTCCAGACACTGCTTACCCGCACCATTGCGGAAGGTAGGGATGCGGCAAAGTACACCATACGTTGTGGTCTTGACACCGCCGACTCGCTGGGCAGATCGCTTGCAACGACGGTGGCGCTGCGTCGCCACGCCTGGCTGAGAACAACTGGTTTCTCGGGTGATGTCCAGAATACACTCATGGACATGCCCTTTGATGGAGTCGGTCTTTTTGGTTCCAAAGCAGACCATGCGCTGGAGCGTTTTAAGGACTCACGGGCTACTGCCAAGTCCCTGGGCCTTTCTGCTGTGCGCCCTCCGCTAACCTCTGCTTTTCGCCCCTTTCGTGGCCACGGAAGGGGCGCCCAGTCACGTCCGCTGCCCAGCCACCGGCCCGCGCAGCAAGCGTCTTCGCGTGGCCGAGGACGTGGCTTCCGCCGTGGCGGGTCGGGCAACCAGCGTGCGGGTCAGGCCACCAACTCCGCCCCGTCCGCGGCCTCCAAGCCCTCCTAGTCCTTCCTTTCAGGTGCACAGCACGCCAGTAGGGGGCAGGGTCCGCCATCACCTTCACCACTGGCGTGCCATCACCTCGGACAGGTGGGTCTTGGACATTGTCCGAAGGGGCTACTCCCTCCCCTTCGAGACCAAACCCCCAGCCATGCCACCTCAATTCCACCGCATGTCAGGGGATCACTTGGTGCTTCTGCAGAAGGAAGTCACGGCCCTCTTGGCCAAGAGGGCCATCGAGCATGTTCCGACCCCAGAAGTAGGATGTGGTTGCTACTCCCACTACTTTCTGGTGCCCAAAAAGGACAAGGAGGACATGCGTCCTATCTTAGACCTCCGGAACGTCAATCGCTTCCTCCGGAAGGAGAAGTTCAAGATGCTCACCCTAGCTCAGGTCTTGACTGCCCTCGACCCTGGAGACTGGTTGGTAGCGTTGGACTTGCAGGACGCTTATTTTCACATCCCCGTCCTGCCGGCCCACCGGCGTTACCTGCGGTTCACGGTAGGCCTCGAGCATTCTCAGTTCAGTTTTGGCCTTACAAGTGCCCCTCGGGTGTTCACGAAAGTGATGGCGGTGGTCGCAGCTCATCTGCGCCGGGCAGGGGTTCCAGTCTTCCCCTACCTCGACGACTGGCTGCTGAAGGCGGGCTCGTCCCAGGCAGTCGTCTCCCACCCCCAGACTACGGCCGAACTCCTGCACTCGCTGGGGTTCTCCATCAATGTGCCGAAGTCGCATCTGATTCCTTCTCCACAGCTCCTTTTCATCGGAGCAGTTCTGGACACGACGCAGTTTCGGGCCTATCCTCCCGAACGGCGAGTCAGGGATATTCAGGCTATGATTCCGATCTTTCAGCCTTTATCCTGGGTTTCGGTACGGATGACCCTGAGGCTGCTGGGCCTCATGGCCTCCGGCATCCTGCTGGTCGATCATGCCAGATGGCATATGCGGGCTCTGCAGTGGGACCTGAAGTTCCAGTGGGCGCAGCACCAGGGCAACCTGTCCGATCACGTCCAGATCTCGGAGGGGACTGCAAAACAGTTGCAGTGGTGGCTCTCGAACCGGCAATGGGTCATGGGCAGATCCCTCTCCCTTCCCCAGCCAGAGCACACAGTTGTGACGGACGCGTCCCTTCTGGGATGGGGCGGTCACATGGGAGAGGCGAAGATCAGAGGCCTCTGGTCTCCGGCGGAGTCCCGTCTCCATATCAACCTTCTGGAGCTCCGGGCGATCCGACTTGCACTCAAGGCATTCCTTCCCTCTGTCAAAGGGAAGGTAGTGCAGGTGTTCACAGACAACACCACCGCCATGTGGTACTGCAACAAACAAGGCGGGGTGGGGTCGTGGACCCTCTGTCAGGAGGCTCTGCGCCTCTGGACATGGCTGGAACATCAGGGCATGTTCCTGATGGTTCAACACCTGGCAGGTTCCCTGAACGCCAGAGCGGACGAACTCAGCCGCAGGTGCATGATGGATCACGAATGGCGTCTTCACTCGGAAGTGGCGCAAGGACTCTTTCTGCAGTGGGGAGAGCCTTGGTTAGATCTATTCGCCACCGAAGAGAACGCGCAATGTCATCAGTTCTGCGCGTTGGAATTTCCAAGGCGGCACTCGCTCGGGCGACGCTTTTCGTCGCAAGTGGAGTTGCGGTCTGTTGTACGCTTTTCCGCCTATACCACTTCTACCCAGAGTGTTGAAGAAGATTCGGCGCGACCGGGCCCAAGTCATCCTTGTGGCTCCGGACTGGGCTCGAAGAGTTTGGCATCCCGAGCTACTCAGTATGAGCGTCGATCCCCCGATCCGTCTGCCTCTTCGGGAGGATCTTCTGTCGCAGCAGCAGGGGACGGTCCTCCACCCGAACCTGTCCAGCCTCCACCTGCTTGCGTGGAGATTGAGCGGCGGCAGTTGATTCCTTTCGACTTGCCTCCCGAAGTTTGTGATGTGATTCTGGCAGCCAGGCGTCCCTCCACTAAGGTGGTATACGCCTGCAGGTGGAACAAGTTTGTGGCATGGTGCACAGCAAAGGCTGTGAATCCCCTCTCTGCCCCTCTTTCTGAGGTTCTTCTGTTCCTTGTTTCACTGGCCCAACAGGGTTCTGCCCTGGGTACCATCAAGGGCTATCTTTGTGCCATTTCGGCCTTCCTCAGGCTTCCTGATCAGCCCTCCCTTTTCAAGTCCCCTGTTGTTAACAGGTTCCTAAAAGGCATTACACACCTCTTCCCTCCTGTTCCGTTTGTGATGCCTCAGTGGGACTTGAACTTGGTTCTTACCTTTCTCATGTGCGCTCCTTTGAGCCCCTACATAACTGTCCTCTTCGTCTTCTGACTCTGAAGACAGCCTTTCTGGTGGCCATCACCTCCGCTCGGCGGGTGAGTGAGCTCCAGGCTCTATCATGCAAACCTCCCTTTCTGTCTGTCCATCCAGACAAGGTTGTTCTTAGGACGCGTCCGTCCTTCTTGCCAAAGGTGGTTACTGCCTTCCACATTGGGCAGACCATCACTTTGCCCACCTTCTTTCCGCCTCCGCATCCTTCCAGAGAGGAAGAGAGGCTCCACCGTCTGGACCCAAAACGTACGCTTTCCTTTTATATCAACCGCACACAACACTTCCGGGTGGATGACCAGCTCTTTGTTGGCTACGTGGGCGCCAAAAAAGGTTGGGCGGTGCACAAGAGAACCATCTCCCGCTGGGTAACCTTGTGTATCAAAGCCTGCTATTCTTTGGCTAAGAAGGAGCCTCCTGTTGGGCTGCGTGCCCATTCCCACCAGGGCAACGGCTGCTACCACGGCTTTAGGCCGCGGTGTGCCGCTGCAGGATATCTGTCAGGCAGCTACGTGGGCCTCGCTGCAGACATTTACAAAGCATTACTGCCTTGACAGTCCGGTCCGGAGGGACGGCTTCTTTGGCCGTTCTGTCCTCCGGGACTTCCTTGTCTGATCTTTGTTCGCAGACCCACCACCGGGGTTGGTATTGCTGGGGTATCTATTCTAAGGTAAGGAATCTGTCACTAACGTGTCTCTTTCGGATGCACAAGTTACTAACTTGTGTAACGATATATCTGTAAGAGACAGTAGTTAGTGACAGATTCCTTACCGCCCCACCCATCCTCCCCGTTCTGCGAACTGATTTCTAGGGTTAAGGACATCCCTTTCAGGGCCCTAGTATTTTTCAGACACCTATGTCAGCTTCTTGCATGGCTCTGCGTTCCTGGCGCGGAAAGTCGTGTACAGAACGGACGTCAGCGCGCAGGGGCGGCGTCCAAGTACTGCCCGCGACGTCATCCCGGCGCTCCCGACGCCGACGACAGACGCGGAGCCGCACGACGCCGCCTACCGACGCGCAAGGGTACTGCTACGCAAAAACTTTCCGGATCAAGTCTGACGCCTGGGGATATTCTAAGGTAAGGAATCTGTCACTAACTACGGTTTCTTTCAGATATATCGTTACACAAGTTAGTAACTTGTGCGTTATGTACGCTTAACGGTCTAGTTGCTCATCTCAGATTTGGAAACACTTAATATAGTATGTGTTTTACAACAATCCTAAAATGAATAACAGTATAGGAGCCCAATATAACCAATCCTCCTACTGAGGGATCTGGCTGAAGGAGGTCCCCATAAAGGTTTTTATAGTTCAATTGTTTATACAAACATCCCCAATCCTGTCACATCAGACTTTCAAATGGCAGTTGAAAAGGCACATTGGTTCCACTTCTTACCCCCTAAATCTTCGACAAAGCCCATGGATATTCTTTTTTATTCTGGCGATTTTCTGGCGACGGAAGATAGATATAAAATGGATTGACCATCTAAACTGATATCAGGACAATATGTGTTTTTGTGAGCAGTGATTTTGATAAAAAACTGAAAGCATTTGGGACAGATGGACAAGCTACTTACCTTCAGTAACGCCTTATCTGGTAGAACAGTATCTAGAAGCAGATTACTTACCTTTGAATTCCCTGTCAGACTGGATCCAGAAGATTTATCTACGAGTAATACCCCTGCGCTCCGGTAGGTGGCGTCGGTTGGCTCAGCGTTACCTCGTCGGCGTCATCCACGCCAGACGTGACGTCCCTGTAACCTATAAAGGCGCCATCTCGGTGCACTGACGTCAGTTACTTTTCACGACTTTCCACGCCAGAAACGCGGCGCCATGAAGAGTACTGAACTTTTGTGTGTTTGAAAAACTAGGGTCCTGAAAGGGAAAGACCTTGACCCTAGAAACATGTCCGCAGTGTGGGGATGTTGGGTGGGCCAGTAAGGAATCTGCCGCTAGATACTGTCTCTACCAGATAAGGTGATACCAAAGGTAAGTAACTTGTCCATCTGATAGAGACATCTAGCCACAGATTCCTTACCTTTGAATAGATACCCAAGCAATACCATCCCCTGAGCAGGGCTGCGGACATGCTTCAGACTAGAAAGTCCTGCAGGACCGAGTGGGCAAAATGACTGCCCCTGCGACCTGACTGTCCAGGCTGTAATGCTTGGTAAACGTGTGCAGGGATGACCACTTTGCTGCCTGACCGATTTCCAGGACTGGGACTCCATGTGCTAACGCAAAGGTAGCACTTTAGCACGAATAGAATGAGCCCTTAAGCCTGCAGGAGGCTGCTTCTTTGCCAAAGCGTAGCCTATCTTGATGCAGAAAACGACCCATCGTGAGATGGTCCTTTTATGCACCGCCTGATCTTTCTTCCCACCAACATAGCCCACGAAGAGTTGGCCATCCACCTGGAACTCTTTCGTGTGGTCAAGGTAGAACGACAACGCTCTTTTTGGGTCCAGGCGGTGGAGTCGCTCCTCTTCCTTAAAGGGATGTGGAGGAGCGTACAAAGTGAGCAAGGTGACAGATTGACCCACATGAAAAGGTGTTACCACTTTCAGGAGGAAAGAGGCTCTAGTGTGAAGCGTCAATTTGTCAGGGAATATCGTAAAAAAAAAAAAAAGGAGGCTTGAACGATAGAGCCTGCAGCTTGCTCACCCTCCTTGCAGATGTGAGTGTCACTAATAAGGCTGTTTTTATTGTGAGCAGCAACAGGGGGCAATTGTGCAGGGGCTCGAAAGGAGCACACATGAGAAAGGTGAGCAGGACTCGAAAAATCCACTCGCAATAGCGAGTGAGATTTTATCACGTCGAGCTATTTTTAGAATTTACTCATCCCTGCTGGCGAGTTAACTTA
Organism: Calotriton arnoldi; assembly: GCA_963921515.1. Taxonomy (NCBI): domain Eukaryota; kingdom Metazoa; phylum Chordata; class Amphibia; order Caudata; family Salamandridae; genus Calotriton; species Calotriton arnoldi. The sequence continues at coordinate 655,833 of CAWUFW010009907.1, read as the reverse complement.
AGCTGAAAGGAACAAGTGTTCTGTCAGAAAGTGAATGAGCAATAAAGACGCCTTTAAAGAACAAGTTACTTACCTTCGGTAATGATATATCTGTAAGAGACATATATTAGTTATGGATTCCTCACCTTAGAATTACCCCCAGGCGTCAGACTGGATCCGGAGATTTGTTTCTTCAGCAGTACCCCTGCGCGTTGGTAGGTGGCGCCGGTCGACTTCGTGTTCGTCGTTGGCGTCGTGGTCGCCAGAATGACGTCGCGGTATCTACTTAGACGCCGCCCCTGCGCGCTGACGTCAGTTCTTTACACGACATTCCACACCAGAAGCGCAGAGCCATGCAAGACACTGATCACTGGTGCACCAAACTAGGGCCCTGAAAGGGAGTCCCTTACCCTAGAAATCAGTTCGCAGAACGGGGAGGATGGGTGGGGGAGTGAGGAATCCATAACTAATATATGTCTCTTACAGATATATCGTTACCGAAGGTAAGTAACTTGTTCATCTGAAAGAGACTATTAGTTATGGATTCCTCTCCTTAGAATAGATCAGCAATACCAACCCCGGAGGTGGGTCTGGGGACTAAGTTCACACCAGAAAATCCTGCAGAACTGAACGGCCAAAGAAGCCATCTCTCCGGACTTGGCTGTCCAGGCAGTAGTGTTTAGTAAACATGTGCAATGAAGCACACGTAGCTGCCTGGCAGATATCATGAAGGGGGAATCCACGTCCCAAAGCAGTAGTGGCTGCCGTCGCCCTGGTGGAATGGGCGCGCAACCCCACTGGAGGCTCCTTTTTCGCTAAGGAATAGCAGATTTTGAAGCAAAGAACAACCCATCAAGAGATGGTTCGTTTATGCACGGCCCAACCTTTCTTGGCGCCCACATAGCCAACAAAGAGCTCATCATCCACCCGGAATTGCTTTGTGCGATCCAGATAAAATGAATGCGCACGTTTTGGATCCAGACGCTGGAGCCTTTCTTCCTCTTTAGAAGGAAGCAGGGGCGGGAAGAAGGTGGGCAAAGTGATGGTCTGTCCTATGTGGAAAGAGGTAACCACTTTGGGAAGGAAAGAAGGACTAGTGCGAAGGACAACTTTGTCCGGATGAACAGCCAGAAAAGGAGGTTTGGAAGAAAGAGCCTGAAGCTCACTCACCCTGCGCGCAGAGGTGATGGCAACCAAAAAGGCAGTTTTAAGTGTGAGAAGTCTGAGAGGACAGTTATGTAGCGGCTCGAAAGGAGCGCACATAAGATAGGTCAGAACCACATTGAAAGCCCCACTGGGGCATTACAAAAGGAATTGGAGGAAACAAGTGAGTAATGCCCGTAAGGAAGCGATTTACAATAAAGGACTTGAAAAGAGAAGGCTGGCCAGGAAGCCGAAGAAAGGCCGAAACGGCCAAAAGATAGCCTTTGAGAGTGCCCGATCAGAGCCCTGCTGGGCCAAAGAAAGAAGAAAGAGGAGAACCTCTGAAAGGGGGGCAGAAAGGGGATCCACAGCCTTTGCTGCGCACCATGCCACAAACTTGTTCCATCTACAGGCGTATACCGTTTTGGTGGAGGGACGCCTGGCTGCCAAGATAACGTTACAGACTTCGGGAGGAAGGTCGAAAAGCTGTCAACTGTCGCCGCTCAATCTCCACGCAAGGAGGTGGAGGCTGAACAGGTTCGAGTGGAGGACCGTCCCCTGTTGCTGTGATAGAAGATCCTCCCGAAGAGGCAGTCTGATCGGAGGATCGATGGCCATGTGTAAGAGCTCGGGATACCAGACTCTCCGTGCCCAATCTGGAGCCACAAAAAGGACTTCGGCCCGGTCGCACTTGATCTTCTTCAGCACTCTGGGCAGAAGTGGTATAGGCGGAAAGGCGTATAGAAGACCGCAACTCCACTCGCGACGAAAAGCGTCGCCTAGCGAGTGCCGCCTTGGAAATTCCAACGCGCAGAATTGCTGACGTTGCGCATTCTCTTCGATTCTCTTCGGTGGCGAATAGATCTAACCAAGGCTCTCCCCACTGCTGAAAGAGACCTTGCACCACCTCCGAGTGAAGACGCCATTCGTGATCCATCATGCACCGGCTACTGAGTTTGTCCGCCCTGGCATTCAGAGAACCTGCCAGGTGTTGAACCACCAGGGAAGGGACATGCCCTAATATTCTAGCCATTTCCAGAGACAAGTGCCTCCTGACATAGGGTCCACGACCCCACCCGTCCTGTTTGTTGCAGTACCGCATGGCGGTGGTGTTGTCCGTGAACACCTGCACTACTCTCCCTTTGACAGAAGGAAGGAATGCCTTCAGTGCAAGACGGATCGCCGAAGCTCTAGAAGGTTGATGTGGAGCCTGGACTCCGCCGGAGACCAGGGGCCTCTGATCTCAGCCTCTCCCATGTGGCCGCCCCACCCCAGAACTGATGCATCTGTCACCACTGTGAACTCTGGCTGGGGAAGGGAGAGGGACCTGCCGTTGACCCAATCCCGGTTCGTTAGCTACCACTACAATTGTCGTGCAGTGCCCTCCGAGATCTGGACGCAATCGGAAAGATTCCCCTGATGCTGTGCCCACTGGAACTTCAGGTCCCACTGCAGAGCCCGCATATGCCACTTGGCATAGTCCACCAGCAGGATGCAGGAGGCCATGAGGCCCAGTAGCCTCAGGGTCATTCTGACCGAAACCCGGGATAGAGGCTGAAAGATCGGAATCATAGCTCGAATATCCCAGACTCGCTGCTCGGGAGGATAAGCCCGAAACTGCGCTGTATCCAGAACCGCTCCGATGAAAAGGAGCTTTTGAGAGGGAATCAGGTGTGACTTCGGCACGTTGATGGTGAACCCCAGCGAATGCAGTAGGTCGGCCATAGTCTGGAGGTGGGAGACGACAGCCTGGGGCGAGCCCGCGTTCAACATCCAGTCGTCTGGATAGGGGAAGACTGGAACCCCTGATCTGCGCAGATGAGCTGCGACCACTGCCAACACTTTCGTGAACACCCGAGGGGCGCTGGTAAGGCCAAATGGGAGCACGGTAAACAAAGTTCTCACTGCCTACCATGAACCGTAGGTAAGCCTGTGAGCCGGCAGGACGGGGATGTGAAAATAAGCGTCCTGCAAGTCCAACGCTACCATCCAGTCTCCAGGGTCGAGGGCAGACAGGATCGGAGCCAATGTCAACATTTTGAACTTCTCCTTCCGGAGGAAGCGGTTGACGTTCCTGAGATCCAGGATAGGACGTAGGCCCTTGTCCTTCTTGGGCACCAGAAAGTAGTGGGAATAACAACCACGACCTACTTCTGGGCCAGGAACTCGCTCGATAGCTCCTGTGGCCAAGAGAGTCGTAACTTCCTGTTGGAGAAGGGTCAAGTGATCCTCTGACATGCAATGGAATTGAGGTGGCATGGATGGAGGGGTAGTCTCGAAGGGGAGGGAGTAGCCCCTTCGGACTATCTGCAAAACCCACCTGTCCGACATGATGTTGAGCCAGTGGGGGAGGTGATGGTGAATCCTGCCGCCCACTGGCGAATGGTGGCCCTGAAAGGTCGGACTTGGAGGCTGCTGCAGAGGGGGCGCTGGTGGGCTGGCCCGCCCGCTGGCCCCCAGACCCACGGCGGTGGGTCCCACGTCCCCGGCCGTGCAGAGGCTGGACAGCTTTTGAAGGCCTGTGGCTCTGGACGGAACGTGGCGGGGCACCCCATCCATAGCCACGAAAGGGGCGAAAAGCAGACTGCGCAGGGTGAGAGGTGGAAGCGAGGCCCAAGGCCCTGGCCGTAGACCTGGAGTTCTTAAAGTGCTCGAGCGCGTTGTCTGCTGTGTCCCAAACAAGCGACGGCCATCAAAGGGCATGTCCAAAAGGGTAGCTTGGACATCACCCGAAAAGCCAGTGGACCTCAGCCAGGTGAAGTGTCTCAGGGCTACTGACGTTGAAATCGTCCTGCCCAGCGAGTCGGCGGTGTCCAGCCCACATCTTATGGCGAACTTCGCTGCGTTACTCCCTTCGGCAACTGCACAGGAGAGCACGGCCCGGGCCTCCTCCGGGCACTGTGGCAGCACCTGCGCGACCATGTCCCACACAGAGTGGGAGTAACGGCCCAAGAGACATGCAGTGTTCACCGACCGCAGTCCGAAGCTGGAGGAAGAAAACGTCTTCTTCCCAAGGTGGTCTAGCTTCTTGGATTCCCTATCAGGTGGTGCGGTAGGGAATGCGCCCTTGGAAGTCGAGGCTTGGACCACCAAGCTCTCAGGGGTGGGGTGTTGGGAGAGGAAAATGGGGTCGCCCGGAGCTGGGCGGTGGCGTCGGGCAATAATCCTATCCACAGGAGCCCCTGTGCTGGGCTTGGACCAAGTGCCCAAAAGGATGTCTGTGAGGGCCTCATTGAACGGCAGCAGAGGCTCCGAAGAGGCCGCTGCCAGTTGAAGCACCTCAGTCAGGAGGTTAGTCCTAACCGCCCCTGTAGGAAGCTCAAGGTTTAAGGCCTCAGCCGCCCTAAACAACACCACTGCGTATGATGCACCCTCCTCCGTAGCCACGGTAGGGGGAGAAAGCATGCCAAGGTCTGGAGAAGTGTCCAAAATGTCAAGGCTTTTTTCTAACACAACATGAATAGTACAAGTATTTTAAAATATATAAAGAATTATGAAAGAACTTTTTTTTCTAATTCAGAAGTGTGATGCAAACAAAGATTTACATCGGAGCAAAACAAATCAGCACACTTTACTTGGTGATGTGCAAATGACAAATATTTGCAGAAACTCGATTTCCAAACATTGTGCACTATATTGTTTTAAAACCACATGTCAGTGGGAAATTCTGTGGCCATTTCAATGTAAAATCTGCTGATTGCAAATGTCAGTGTGCTGCTACTTTATGCTTTAGTTATGTATTTAACAAAAGTGACAGTTTTTAAACATGATTTGAGAAACATTCCTGCCCCCCCCCCCCCCACTGTAACAATGCGGTTAATGAACTGAGGCAAGTCAGCGGTCATGTGTATTCTATATGTGGCTAGATTTGTATTATATATGGAGCAAAAGTTTAGCCTATTAAATCAAACAAAAGATTTTTCTGTACAGCAGACATGCTGAACTCGCATATTCGAAGGTGCTCTTATATGTGATCAAGACGAAAATGGAGTCTCCGTGAATTAAAATACTTGCCCAGGATCACATAATTTTAAACCAGTTTATGTGTTAAGAGCATTATAATGAGGTCGAGTAGATTATTTAAGTCACTAGACCTGCAGGTCTAGTAACATTTTTAGGATTTATTGAGGCCTGATGAGAACCAAATTAAGGTTCCACTGAGGCTTAATGAAGGGGGAAGGTGAAAACATATGTACAAGGCCTTTTAGGAATCTATGTACAATGGGTAACTCAAATAAAGAAGGTTGGTCTGGCAGCCTCAGGAAAGCAGACAAATACCCTTTCAGGGTGCCCAGAGCAGAGCCCTGCTGGGCAAGGGTCAAAATAAAAAGTAAAACATTGGAAAGGGAAGCAGAAAGAGCGTTGATAGACTTCTCTGCACAATATATTACAAATTTCTTTCACCGGTAGGCGAATACCGTCTTAGTGGAGGGACGCCTGGCTGCCAGAATAACATTACAAACTTTGGGAGGAAGGTCGAAAGCTATTAACTGCCACCCTTCAATCTCCACGGAAGAAGGCGTAGAATTGACAGGTTCGGGTGGAGAACCCTTCCCCTGCTGCTGTGACAGAAGATCCTCCTGAAGGAGCAGTCTGATTGTAGGATCTAACCGCATTTGCCGAAGCTGGGGAGACCAGACTCTCCGTACCCAATCCAGAGCCACAACGATGACTTGGGCCCAGTCGTTCCTGTTCTTCTTGAGAACTCTGGGCAGGAGTGGTATGGGTATAAAGGTGTACAGGAGGCTTGAGCTCCACTCAAGAAGAAAAGCATCTCTGAGCGAGAGCCGACTTGGAAACTCCAGCGTGCAAAACGGCTGACATTGCCCGTTCTCTGTGGAGGTGAACAAATCTAACAAAGGCTCTCACCACTGCTGAAAGAGAACTTGCACCACCTCCGGATGGAGACGCCACTTGTGATCCGCTAGGCATCGACGGCTGAGTTAATCCGACTTGGCGTTCAGGGAACCTGCCAGGTGTTGAACCACTAGGGATATGTCCTGCTGTTCCAGTCATGTCCAGAAACGTAGGGCCTCTTCACAAGGAGTCCATGACTCCACTCCGCCCCGTTTGTTGCAGTACCACATGGCGATAGTGTGGTCTGTGAACACTTGAGCTAGCCTTCCTTTGATGGAGGGTAGAAAGGCTTTCAAATTTGTTTTTCTTGTTTTGTTGAAGTTTTGAAATATGAGTACTGCTTCGAAATGTACTGCATCCTGATGTTTGTGTATGAGCCTATCAGGCCGCGTTATACCAGCAAAAACCTCAATAAAATTTGTTCTCAAAAAAAGAAAGGCTTTCAAAGCCCATCAGATTGCTCGGTGCACCAGCATGTTGATGTGGAGTCCGGATTCCACAGCAGACCAGAGTTCTCTGATCTCCACCTCTCCCAGATGGCTGCACCATCCCAGAAGGGAAGCATCTGTCACTACTGTAAGAATCGGTTAGGGAAAGGAGAGGGGTCTGCCTCTGACCGAATCGCTGTTCGTCACCCACCATCGTCAACCACCACTGCAGGTCTCGTGCAGTTCCCTCCCAGATCTGGACCAGGTCTAAGATATTCCCTTGTTGCTGTAGAGTCCACATATGCCATCTGGCATGCGCCACTAGCAGGTTGCCATGAGGCTCAGTAGACTTAGAGTCACTCTCACCGAAATTCAGGATAGAGGCTGAAACATCAGTATCATAGCCTCAAAATCCTGGACTCGCCACTCGGTAGGATAGGCCCGAAACTGCACTGTGTCCAGAACAGCTTAGATGAAAGGGGGCATCTGAGGAGCCAGGTGTGACTTTGACACGCGGACAGTGAACCCAAACGAATGCAGGAGCTCCGCCGTAGTCTGGAGGTGGGAGATGACAGTCTGGGGCGAGCCCGCCTTTAACAGCCAGCAGTCGATATAGGGGAAGACTGGCACCCCTGAATTCCACAGATGAGCTGCGACCACCGCCATCACCTTGGTGAACACCAAAGGGGCGCTGGTAAGGCCAAAAGGGATCACCGTGAACTGAAAGTGCTGGTGGCCCACCGTGAATCGCAGGTAACGCCTGTGGGCAGGCAGGATAGAAATGTGAAAGTACGCGTCCTGCAAGTCCAATGCTAGTCTCCTGGGCCCAGGGCAGACAAGACCTGAGCAAATGGGAGCATCTTCGATTTCTCCTTTTTTAGGAAGTAGTTGAGGGCCTGTAGGTCTAGGATAGGACGGAGGCCTTTGTCCTTTTTCGGGACCAGAAAGTAGCGGGAATAGCAATCACAACCTACTTCTGGCACCGGAGCCCTTTCTATGGCTCCCTTGGCCAAGACAGCCATGACTTCCTCCTGGAGCAAAAGTAGAGGATCTTCAGTCACCCGGCTGAAGGATGGAGGGAGGGATGGTCTCGAAGGGGAGGGAGTAGCCGCTTCAGATAATCTGGAGAACCCACCTGTCCAAAGTGATGTTTTGCCAGTCGTGGAGGTGATGGCGGATCCTACCACCAACTGGACACCCCTGTTTTTGAAGGGCAAGTCCAGAAGGGTTTGGAGGCTGAAGCTGCCGGGGGTGGCCTGACCAGACCTCTGGCTACCGACCCACGGGGTTGGATCAAACCGTGCCTTCGTCTGTGCAGGGGTTGTGGACCTTGCGCGGCTCAGTGGCTGGGGTAAGGCTGGCGTGGCTGAAAGCCATTCCATAGTCACAAAAGGAGCGAAAAGCAGATTGGGGATGGAAGGCAGCTGAGAGGCCCAAGGACTTGTCCATAGCCCGTGAGTCTTTAAAGTGCTACAGCGCCATATCAGCCTTGTCTCTGAAGAGACGGGTGCCATCAAAGGGCATGTCCATGAGCGAAGCCTGGACAGCCCCTGAAAAGCCAGATGTTCTCAGCCAGGCGTGGCGTCTACAGCCACCGTCATAGAAATTGCTGTCCAGCCAGTCGGTTGTGTCTAAGCCACATCGAATGGCGAACTGTGCCTCATCTCTCCCGTCTGTTACGGCTTGGGAGAGAATGGCCTGGACCTTCTCTGGGACCTGTGGCAACACTTGCACAATCGTTTCCCATACAGAGTGGGAATAACAGCCCAATAAGCAGGCAGTGTTCACCGACCGCAAGACTGGCGGGGAAAAAAAAACTCTTACCCCAACTGTCTAGCCTCTTGAATTCCCTGTCTGAGGAAGCGTTAGAGAAAGTGCCATGGAAGGTAGAGGCTTGGACTACCAAGCTCTCTGGGGTGGGGTGGGTAGTGCGGACGTTTGGGTCACCCGGGCAGGGTGGTGGGCAATTATCTTGTTCACAGAAGCCCCTGTGGTGGGTTTGGACCTGTTATATTCCATATAGGTACCCTATATAGGCGCAGGTAACATTGCAACCTTTCACCTATATTCTTCCCTACATTACATACATAACTGTTCTTAGGCACTGACCTTTTACCTAGATATGACACTGCATTCAGAACGCAGGTTTTTCCCTGGTTCGATTCTCATACATTATGCATGAGGCTTCTTGGAAGCACAGCAGGACTAACAGTAGGATTACCATCTCCTGTATAATATCTCTGTATAAAGTTCAGGCCCAACGTCATCCTTTAGGCCGACACAGTAACACAGCAAGGTAGGACCCCTGGGGAGACCTATGGGTATATATACAGCACACCTTGCTTAGGAAGAGAGAGGAGACTGTGACTTCCCGGCTGACACACGGACCAGAGACGCTGAGGTTCCGGCATGCAGACGCTCCAGCTAGCAGTGGTCTAACATCCGGAGCGGTGTGTCCAACCCGAGACCGGGACGGGGTCCCACATTCTCTCATTCGCAGGTAATGGGGTTGACTAGAACCTAGAGGGATTCTTGGCATAACACCTACATAGATGCTAGGTACATTTAGGTACATCTAGTTAGGGAGGCATCGTAGGAGTACAAACTTTTTATCATGTGTTTTACGTACATATATATATTCATGATTTCTGCAAGATGGTAGAACTATACCATCCCTTTACTTTTGTAGTATTGCTAATCATATATCTCTGCTACTGTCGAATGGTTGTTGCAGCTCATCTATTCTACACTAGAATAACAACTGTTCAATAAATACTTATTGAAAACGCCCAGACTGTTTATTCTGTGCATCTCTCTGAGACAAAATAAGTAAGCACGAGTGACTGAGCGAAAGGTAGTATATTGTTTCCACGATTCTGGAGGATCAGGGTTGTCATGTTCTGAGGTTGCCAAGAACTATTCTCTCCCCGATAAGAGGAGATTCTAGTGGCACTATGAGCTAGCTAATACAGATAGGCTAACGTATCCGGTGGGGGTGCACGGAATCAGTCCGCCACCAAACCCACAGTTTATGTTATCCAAAACGTGCAGATCCTGTATAGGATATATAGGAACTACACAACATGGCGCCCAACGTTGGTTGGGTACTTATTTAACAGTAGAATCTGAGTAGTTCAGTCGTGCTATTCTCAGAGACCCCTACTCACAAAACACCAGAGACGTCTGAAGTGGGTGGGCACAAACTCCGCCACAGCTGAGTAGGCTAAAAAATCCTATTTATTGGCTGTTGGTTAATCAAGCTTGAAGGACACCTTGTTCCTAAATTGTGCATAAACACCTTATCTTAGTTCCCTTGAAAAACTTCTTCTTTACAAAATGACTGAGGACAGAGATAACGAAAGAGTAGATCTACACCTCTCAGCCGGAGAAGAAGATGCAGACGCAATACAAATTGCAGAAACTTTTAGAAATACAGTCACCCTGACACTGCTAGAGCATGATTTATCATCTAGGGGTGGCATGGTAGTTTTCGTGATTGAGGCACACAAATCAAGCAGAACAGAGGTATTTTATTCGTGGGTTACATTCCCAGCAGCAAATGCAAGAACAAAAACATTTCACTCTTACACAGAAGGAGATGCACCAGCAGAATACTGTCCGTTTGAGGACATAGAGGTTCCGCTCACGTACCAGGAACATTTATACTGGTTTAAAGGCACCCTACCCCATACAAGAAGAAGAGTAATTCTCGGCCCGCTCGGAGGAGAAGGGGCAACATGGCCGATATTAGCAGCCTACACACCACATCCTGACATTGACACAATGCCACCAGGAGACTTACTCATACAACATAAAGATTTAATTAAAATCTATAGGAACTTGACACAATTCGTCATGAGGACATTTAAAGTCCAACCAGCAATAGTTGCAATAAATGGAACTCAAATTCAGGGTACAGCAACTAAAATTACACCACAAATGTTACACGGGGTAATGGGTAAAATGCCCACAAAACGTGAATAAATACCATTCTGGGTAGCTCAGAAAATAACGCAGCTAGAGGCAGTATTCCCGAATACTATCCCGTATGAAAAACACTGAATGCTAACAATCTGCTTGACCATGGGGATAACATCACAATTAGAGGATTGTACCACTTGGGGTACAGTCTTTGCTGCCATTTATACCAGAACTCTTGGTATCCCGTCATTAGCAGTAGCACCTGATGTATTGAGACAAATACAAAATGAGTACGGAGCCGAGCCTGCCCTAAACTTAGGGATGAAGTTACTAGGTAACTATGCCCGGGTATCAGCCATAATATTAGCTAATATTAAAGGGGAAGCAGCTTCGGTGGCTGTCCGCCAACACCTACGGGAGTTCAGTCCTTTAGAACAGGAACACGAACTACCAAAAATAATTGAAACTGCATATGCAGAATTAGGCAGAGACAGCCGGGTGGGAAAGCTTTAAAACCACAACTGATGGGAAGTCCTGAAAAGGACACTTCCAAGCAGACACCTGCTTCAACTAAGAAGAAGTGGGACAATAAAAAACAACAAAACTTTAAAGGAAACAAATCTCAATCCCGAGGTAGATCTCCTCCACAGGAGCTCCTCCGAAAAGAGGTATAACCTCAGGAATAGGGATAACATTAGGAAACCTGACAGGTATCAGGATACTGATGCACGTTCCTCTCGTTCCTTTCAGGATTCATCGAAAAACTCTGAGAGGGAAGGACGGTCAGACAGACAAGAAGAGCGTACAAAGTCCAGAGACAAGCAGCACGCTCAAGATTACACTTCTAAAAAAAGAAGAGAAGCCAAAGCAAAAGCCACAGTTCAAAAAGAAGAAAGTTGCAGGTCTAAAGATCAGACATGCCCAGAATTCTGAGAACTCGACTACTGAACGAGAATGGGCTCTGACGATGCTAGACAGTGCGGCAGAAATAACAATAGCTCGCCAGAACCGGATGGAATTTCTGGTGACAGCGGACTTGAATGATTATATCACGGTAGAAACACCCGATACTAGGGTAAGTGTCCGACATAAACTATATGAAATAACGCTCCAAATGGAGGGGGACAAATGTAGAACAGTGAGAGGTCTCTTTTGGGAGAACCTGACGTTTGGCTATGATATTTTATTAGCTGAACAAGATTGGCCGCCAGCATTCGTCATGGATTGTTCTAAAGGAGAAACTGTAATTCTTCCGGCATTCTCAGACCATATTCCCAGGCACTTACAACACACTTATGCGCAGGAGTGGGCGGTAGCCCAGGCTCCAGCATTATACAAAAACCATGTTGGATGGGATGAGGATTCCTCCCACCACATAATTCCTTTAAAAAATACTCCGACTGCACAGAGGCAGTATCCAATAAAGCAAGAAGCCAAAAATCAGGTCAGGGAGATCTTAGATCAACTTGAATACCAAGGGGTGATTGAAACTTGCACCTCACCAATGAACAATCCTTTGTTTCCTGTCATGAAACCTGACAATTCATATTGTCTAGTTTTAGATTATAGACAATTAAACACTTGCACTAAGACATTTGCAGTTTAAAATGAAAAATGCACAGTGCCGCATTAATGAATAACATTGTGCGGAAAAAATATAAAACACTTGATATCTCAAATGGATTTTTCTGCCAAAATATAGCGCCTGAAAGCAGGTAACTAACAGCCTTCTCAGCGCTTGAGACCCAGCCGCAATTTTGTCGACTCCCCCAAGGGTATAAGAACAGCCCGGGGTTGTTTTCGGCCAGGGTAACAGAGTTACTTCAAAATTTGGATGAAGAGGCATTGTCCTATGTGGATGATTTTTATCTACTGGACGATGACCTAGAGGAACACTTGAACAGAGTGAATACCATAATTTTGGGATTTGCATCTGAGGGCTACAAATTCAGTTTTAAGAAATCAAAAATTGCCCACCTCAGTGTCCTGTTTTTAGGATATGAGCTTTCAAGTAAAGGAAAAAGCCTGGCAGCCAATTTTTTTAGAAAATGCGCGCTGCTCCAACCTCCAAAATCATTAAAAAATTTACAGTCAATTCTGGGATTCCTAAATTTTGGTAGAACATAAATTTTAGATTACGCAGAAAGAGTAAAACCTTTCTACGATTTAATAAAACCTGATTTTTCAGTTAAACAATGGACACAGGAACATACAGATACACTTCGTTCCTTACAGGCTGACATGATAGCTTCCAAAATCTTACAGACACGCGTAAACGTACGCAACCTGGTGATCCGTATAGTTGTGGGTCAATCTGAGTACACCTATCTAACATATAATGAAGGTGAAAAAGTACCAATAGCATACAAATCACATTTGTACACAAATGCTGAGATGAGCTTCGCATCTACAGAAAAGATTCTGACAGCAGTACAGACTGCTGTAGTGAGAGAAAGAGCACTGGCTCAGGGGAAACGTATAATAGTAGTGACTCCAGTTCCAGCCTTAGAGGCTGCAACAAAGGCAAGCGTTCCTAACGCTAAAGCCTTACATCCGAGATGGATACAATGGGCTAATTCGCTCACTGCAACAGACGTAGAATCCTGCAATACGAACAAGAATATCCTCTGCCAAACAAAATAATGTCTCTTGATCAGTATGAATATATTATTTACACTGACGGATCTGCTCAACCGGCCATAGGAAGTAAGCAACAATATAGCGCAGCATGCGCAATCGTTAAAGGTCGCATGCGGGATGGAAAGATCCATCCAAGTTGCACGAAAATGCAATCTCTTGGAGACTGCACGGCACAGCTGGCAGAATTAAAAGCCCCAATACTGGCACTAGTGAATACGGATCGAGAATTCCCCACACTAATTGTGTGCGATTCATTTTAATGTGTGCAGTCTTACAATGAATATTTGCAGCACTGGGTTCAAAACGGTTTCAAAGATGCAAAAGGTGGCACAGTTAAGCATAAAATGCTATGGCAACAGGTAGTGGAGTTGAAATCCGGACTACCGAGGGCTCACGTGATACATACACTGAGTCATCAGCGTGATGGCGTTCACGTTGAAGGGAATTCATTGGCTGATGAAGCCGCAAAGGGGGCTGTACGCACGGCTTCCGTAGCTGCAATCACTCATTCTAAAACGAGAATAGACGGTGAGATTATGGTAGCTATCAATGCTTGTCGCAAAAACAGCGGAGCAGTACCAAAAAGGTTTCCACTCAAGTACTCCTACAAGTTAGATGCCAATAACATTCCATTTGCTCAGATTCCTGGAGTGGGGGGATAGAGTAATTCCAAATATGGATCGTAGGTTAGGTTTGATTCTAGCAGCACACAAAGGGATAGGTTCTGAACATGCAGGAGTTACGGCGACTGTTTCATTGTTGAAACAACGCTATTGGTGGCCTGGGTTAACAAAGCAGACCAAAGACTTCGTCTTAAAGTGCGATATCTGTCAACAGATAAATGGGGCCACCATAGCACGCCGAGTGCAGATCCCATTATTAGACAGCATCAGACTGTCCGTTTGCGTACGTTCAACTGGACCACTGCAGCCCCTTACAATCTGATAGGGCTTACATGTATATCATGGTTGCTGTGGATTCCTGCTCAAGATTCCTATGGGTGTGGCCCCAGCGCTCGGCTGACGCTCGAACTGTTATAAAAGATTTGCGAGTCTTCATAGGGACATACGCAATTGGCACATTACATTCTGACCAGGGCCCTGCGTTTAGCTCTCGGGCTTACAAGGAGGCCATGCGAGGATTGGGTGTAGCATTGCGGTACTCATCTCCGTACTCATCCAGAGGGAAATTCGGTTGTGGAGAGAAAAACGGAACTTAAAGCAATCTTTAACAGCTAGAGTATTAGGCACGGGTGAAAGTTGGGTAAAACATCTGTATGGAGTCCAGCGAGCTTTGAACAACATGCCAAGAAGTTCTCTAGGGGGTGTCACTCCTTATGAGGTCCTATTTGGGACAAGAATGTGGGTACCTGATCTTGATTGTGAAGGCGCAGTGGCGGATGAAAAACCTTTTGACATCCATGATCGTTTGGCTGTTTTACAGGATCTAAATGAATCCAGGACACAACAAAGTAATGTCCATCTGAAGCAGACCACCACCGGGGAAGTCAAATCAGTCACGGCAAGACCTGTCTGGATCCCAAAAGTCGGGGATCTGGTCAGAGAGAAAATAACGGACAAGAAAGAATTTGGGCCATCCTACAGAAAGCCTGTACAGGTCCTAGCAGTCGAAGGAACAAGAACTGTACTTCTACCACCTCTTGCCGGAAAAAAGGAGAAAAGATTTGTCTCAATTGACCTAATCAAACCACACTATGTGGCCGATACTAAGTAGTAGGCCACATGGACTCCAAAGTAGCAGACGCCCTCCTCTCGCTACAATTCAAGAAGTTCAAACGGAAAGACTCATCACGTTTGAAGAGTCTCCTGCACGGAATGATGGACTATGCAATAATGCTATGGAACTCGTTCCCCTTGAACCTGAAGCTCAACTTCAAAATCAAACTCAAAATCAAAGACAAATTGTTATTAGACCAAATACAGATGTACACATCAACATGCCTCGAAAAGAGCAAAGTACGATTTCAACAAATCCTGATGCAATTCCAACAATTGATCGAACTGCTTCTGGCTACTTCATAAACTTTGATACGTTTTCTTTGGATCCAAGCGAACCGGAAACGATGCCAGCCCAAAAATCATGCCGACAGCAAGTAAAAGACTTTCTGAACTTTCTTAAAAGAACTTACCTGTTATCACCGTGGGTAGAACTATGGATAATTACCGGGGTACTTTTCTTTCTTTTCTGGTTAAGCTTAGTTATAGTTTTTAACATGCTTATTAATGGACAATACATTCGGCAAAGCTCTGCAGCCCAAAAGGTAAATCCAATTTTAAAACCACATCAATCATCTCATTGAGAACAAAGAGACTTGTCATCAGTGAACATTACAGCAGTTCCTATACCGGATTGTATAGTGTGGGACAAGGTTGATTTCGATATATTCGGCCCGACTGAAATTTTAAAAATTACACATTTATTTAAAATATCATTATGTGATATCATTACCTCAAGTACATTTTCCGATGATTGGGATTTTGAAACTGTTAATAACATGTTGTCTGATTTAGAAAAATCTGCTGCGTTTTCTAATAGTGAAACATTGGAAGGCACATCAGATTTTGAAACTATGTATTGTTATCAACATTATGGTCATCATTTTCTGCACAAATCTGCAAATCCTAGAAATGTGTTCACTTACCACCAGTGGGAACATTGTCCAACACCGCCGAAAGGCAGTTCAAAGACATTTGCACATAAGTTTCCATATTTTTCAGGGTTCAATATGTCTGACCCAGCCTCATATTATTATAAGGGTGCACCAACATCAGCACAGAAAAATATGTTAACAAGCATCAAACAGATTTACTCTGCTTCCTTTATTGCCCAGTTGTCTGAACAAGGTTTCGACTTATGGAAAGACACCATAGACTTAAAATCAGTCTGGGGTACTAGAGATTGGCAGGTGAAGGGAACAGAAGCTTTGTTTAGAGCATGCCTTATCCCTCAACAAATTATGTTTTTGAACGAGACAGTGCAACAGACGTCTTGCCTTGGACTAGCCAAGAACAAAGACTTGAATACACCTCGGATGCCGACTCCATCACACACCGAGGGTAACATAACAGGAAGAGATTACACTAGATGACATATTACAATTCAACAGATCTGACCCCGATTGGAGGAAGTGGTTGATTTGGCCCATAGACACTAATAGTTGTCAGGCGCGATTCATGGGTAAAACCGAAGGGTTTAGTATCCATAGGCCCGATCCACGTTATGTACAGCGACAACATCCAGGGGTAGTGACATCATACAGTGTTGGGAAGTTGTGCCTCGATTGGCTAAAAACCTCAAAACTCACACAGGTGAAACAACACTTATCCTTACTCACACAGAATATGGATCTTAGGGATTTTTTACTAGGTCCCAGGAAGCCACGCCAAAAACGTTTGGGACACAAATCTAATCAATTCTTTTGTAATTTCATGAGTATTGCAGTGCCCGACCTAGTCCCTGTCCTGAGGAAGAATCCTCAAAGAAACTAGGGGTTCTGAAACGCGTTGACCCTACTCAGCTAGTCAAAATTCCTACTTCAGTCACAGAATCACACAGTGTGCAAACAGGGCAGTTTGCCGGTTGCAATTGTTACATATGACTAGCTGCTGTTGGCAGGTTGCAGCCTTTGAAATTGAAAATTGTCTGTGCCGCCACACTTCTCTGTACAATTAAAGGACTGGTCATCTTATTCCGATTGTAATTTTTTGTAATTTTATGTGCCGTACACTTTTGCTTTCTTCATTCGTCCTAATGTCAATTGTGTTATTGTTCTTCATGTTGTGTGTACTGTTTTAAACTTGTTGTTTTTCTTGGTTTTGACATGATTCAAAAGTTGAATGTTTATGTCAAAATTTAACCAACTCATGAAGGTGTAATAAAAAAACACGAAACCACTCCAGCAGTTGAGGTGGTTTTTTGTACAAATGTCTCTAATTTGAAAACGCACACCCAGACACTTTGTGGTTTGTAATCATATATGCTGGCATTTATGCTGCCTACAATGAAATATGGAAAATATCCCAATAAGAGGCCGCGGAGAGACTACGGGAGATAGACCGTATAAATCTCTAGCA
This sequence comes from Calotriton arnoldi, assembly GCA_963921515.1. NCBI lineage: Eukaryota > Metazoa > Chordata > Amphibia > Caudata > Salamandridae > Calotriton > Calotriton arnoldi. The sequence continues at coordinate 638,771 of CAWUFW010009907.1, read as the reverse complement.
GTGGTAGACAATGGGTTAACTACATTGACCTCCAGGATATATTCCTTAGGCAACATTGTATCTTCTGCGATAGACATACTGGAACAAGATTTGGCCATATTACAACACGGGCAATCTCAATTACGTTCTATTATGTTGTTAAGCTGGACGCTGCAATCTTTGCGTGCAGGATATGTGCCTTGGCATTTTATCAACAGCACGTCTCTGTTTTCTGAATACAATCTAACAGATAAACAGATAGAAATGGCACAAAGGGGAACAAAATATACAATGTTGCGTATTGAAAAACTGGATAGGTTACCATTTACAGTGGCAGAATCACCGTCCACGGAATGGCTAATCCATGGCCATATAACTCTACCGGTCACTACCTTTCAGTTTCAGTATTGCCTTGAACAAATGCAGGTAGGCATATATGAAAAAATGGGTAGGAATACATTAAGGAATCTTGGGAATTACCATACAGATTTCGATGCCGGAATGGGGATCGAGAAGTGTTTCTAAGCGGTACAAACTGTGAGAACGCTTTAAGTGGATCACTCATGTCAGGATATAATGCTGCACGGAGCTTGTAATGGTTCTGTAGCGAACTTGTCCTGTCATCTGAGGGGTGCCCCAGCTGCAGTGATTACTCCAGCATTGGGCCACTTTTGAATAGGAGTTACTTGATGCTGAACAGTCAAGGCTGCTCTGGAATGCTCCCGGGCATCGCATATCTAGTAACCGTGAGCTCCAGGGTTACTTGTTGTATGCAAGTATTGTTTCCACCGACACACAGTCAGGGAGGCGCCGTTATGGCCTTCACTGAATGTTTCTTTAATACGGTTTGATACTCTAAGTAGAATGAAAGCCATGCTTTTACAAAAGTCTGTGCCCTTAACCTACGCTCGAGAGACTTTTGATCTCCAGATCGCAAGGTCTTCAGCAGAGATACAGGCGCTTATTCCCAGTAACTGCCCTTACCATTTAGCAGAAATGGTAAATCGTATCTTTAACATGTCTGATACGACAGGCATTGTTCACCTATTTAAGACCATAGGTTCTGGACTTATAAGCACCTTTCAGACGGTACTTGGAGTTATACCAAACTTCATTCATTCCGTATTCGGAAGCATCTTTGGAGGACTTCCGCTGATCCTGTTTCTAATAGCAGGAATCCTGATTGTTATTTTTCTGCTACGCAATGGACGTCCCAGTCACCAAGGAGATGGAAAAAGCTCTGCTGGAGCGTAAATACCGTGACCGCATGGTACAACATCTAGGCACGCCTCGCCTAAGAGAACTAAGTGCATCTTGGTTCTTGTCATTTCGACCAGTCTGGATGGACTGCATCTTACCTGTCCTCCGATGCCTGTTTTGCGGAGAAGAATGCGTGTTAGACCTTTGTTTAACACTCCCATCATGTGCACAACCGGACGTGAATGTGTTCCTGGACCCGATAACGGCCCATGTTCTGCAATGTCCTCAGCGTATTCCAATGTTGATGGTGGCATTCCTTGAGCCACCGCAGGTAGCAACTGCACCTGTTGGTATGGACACCGGCTCCTCCACTGACACCCAGGCTTTGGATGGCGCACAGGCTGCCCCAGCACCGGCTGTGGAGAGCGTGGAACATCATCTGTGCTCTATTGACGTACTCTGCGAGGTGTTACGGGGGCCGTCTACTGCGGAAGCAAGCAACGGAATTGTTGCGTCTACCAGCCAGGACACAAACAGTTGACTCATTTGGCTCATTGTGTGCTGGGAGAAATTTGCCCTTTTCTAAACAAGCTCAAATTTGGAACTATGAAACTAAATTGACATTCCTTTCATTTTTTGGGCATACATGGCCTTCAAATGCTTATAGTGGTTCGGACTATAATTACGGACACTTTTAGAGCTAGGGCTTGAAAAACTTTCTTTTTACATTTTTTAAGTTTTTTAGAATTTTTTTTAGAAGTCTTTAAACATTTTTAGCTAAAGAGATGTTTTTATAAACTTTGTGCGTACCGCTATCTAGTTATGCTAGTAGTACAGTAATAGGTTACATATGTCGTCCAGTCGGAAGAGGAGTGGGTGTTATATTCCATATAGGTACCCTATTTAGGAGCAGGTAACAATGCTACCTTTCACCTATATTCTTCCCTACATTACATACATAACGGTTCTTAGGCACTAACCTTTTACCTAGATATGACACTGCATTCAGAACACAGGTTTTTCCCTGGTTCGATTCTCATACATTATGCATGAGGCTTCTTGGAAGCACAGCAGGACTAACAGTAGAATTACCATCTCCTGTATAATATCTCTGTATAAAGTTCAGGCCCAACGTCATCCTTTAGGCCGACACAGTAACACAGCAAGGTAGGACCCCTGGGGAGACCTATGGGTATATATACAGCACATCTTGCTTAGGAAGAGAGAGGAGACCGTGACTTCCCGGCTGACACACTGACCAGAGACGCTGAGGTTCCTGCATGCAGACGCTCCAGCTAGCAGTGGTCTAACATCCCTCGCAGGGTGTCCAACTCGAGAACAGGACGGGGTCCCACATTCTCTCATTCTCAGGTAATGGGGTTGACTAGAACCTAGAGAGATTCTTGGCATAACACCTACATAGATGCTAGGTACATTTAGGTACATCTAGTTAGGGAGGCATCGTAGGAGTACGCACTTTTTATCATGTGTTTTATGTACATATATATATTCATGATTTCTGCAATATGGTAGAACTATACCATCCCTTTACTTTTGTAGTATTGCTAATCATATATCTCTGCTACTGTCTAATGGTTAGCCAAAGAGTAACAGGCTTTGATACATAAGACAACCCAGCGGGAGATGGTTCTCTTATGGACCGCCCGACCTTTCTTGGTGCCAACATAGCCAACAAAAAGCTGGTCGTCCACCCGGAACTGCTGTGTGCGTTTGAGATAAAAAGAGAGCGCACGTTTTGGGTCCAGACGGTGGAGCGGCTCTTCCTCTCTGGAAGGATGCGGAGGCGGAAAAAAGGTGGGCAAGGTAATAGTCTGCCCAATGTGAAAGGCCGTAACCACTTTTGGCAAAAAGGAAGGACGGGGCCTGAGCACAACCTTGTCCGGATGGACTGAAAGGAAAGGAGGCTTACAAGAAAGAGCCTGGAGCTCACTCACCCGCCTGGCGGAAGTGATGGCCACCAGGAAGGCAGTCTTTAACGTTAAAAGACGAAGAGGACAGTTGTGAAGGGGCTCAAAGGGAGCGCACATCAAGTATGTCAGAACCAGATTCAAGTCCCACTGAGGCATCACGAAAGGAATAGGAGGAAAAAGGTGTGTAATGCCTTTGAGAAATCTATTTACAACAGGGGACTTAAAAAGAGAGGGCTGATCAGGGAGCCTGAGAAAGGCCGAAATAGCAGAAAGGTTGCCCTTGATAGTGCCCAAAGCAGAGCCCTGCTGGGCCAAAGAAAGAAGGAACAGTAGTACTTCAGAAAGAGGGGCAGAAAGGGGATCCACAGCCTTTGCTGTGCACCATGCCACAAATTTGTTCCACCTGCAGGCGTATACCACTTTCGTAGAGGGACGCCTGGCTGCCAGAATAACGTCACAAACTTCAGGAGGCAAGTCGAAGGGAATCAACTGCCGCCGCTCAATCTCCACGCAAAGAGGTGGAGGCTGAACAAGTTCGGGTGGAGGACCGTCCCCTGCTGCTGCGACAGAAGATCCTCCCGAAGAGGCAGTCGGATCGGGGGATCGATGCTCATACTGAGTAGCTCGGGATACCATACTCTTCGAGCCCAGTCCGGAGCCACAAGAATGACTTGGGCCCGGTCGCGCCTGATCTTCAGCACGCTGGGCAGAAGTGGTATAGGCGGAAAGGCGAACAACAGATCGCAACTCCACTCGCGACGAAAAGCGTCGCCGAGCGAGTGCCGCCTTGGAAATTCCAACGCGCAGAACTGATGACATTGCGCGTTCTCTTCGGTGGCGAATAGATCTAACCAAGGCTCTCCCCACTGCTGAAAGAGACCTTGCACCACCTCCGAGTGAAGACACCATTCGTGATCGAGCATGCACCTGCGGCTGAGTTTGTCCACCCTGGCGTTCAGAGAACCTGTCAGGTGTTGAACCACCAGGGACATGCCCTGATGTTCCACCCATGTCCAGAGACGCAGAGCCTCCTGACAGAGGGTCCACGACCCCACCCCGCCTTGTTTGTTGCAGTACCACATGGCGGTGGTGTCGTCTGTGAACACCTGCACTACTCTCCCCTTGACAGAGGGAAGTAATGCCTTTAGTGCAAGCCTGATCGCCCGCAGCTCCAAAAGGTTGATATGGAGCCGGGACTCCGCTGGAGACCAGAGGCCTCTGATCTCCGCCTCTCCCATGTCGCCGCCCCATCCCAGGAGGGACGCATCCGTCACCACTGTGAACTCCGGTTGGGGAAGGGAGAGGGATCTGCCGTCGACCCAATGCCGGTTCGTAAGCCACCACTGCAATTGTCGTGCAGTGCCCTCTGAGATCTGGACGTGATCGGACAGGTTTCCCTGATGCTGCGCCCACTGGTACTTCAGGTCCCACTGCAGAGCCCGCACATGCCACCTGGCATGATTGACCAGCAGGATGCAGGAGGCCATGAGGCCCAGCAGCCTCAGAGTCACTCTGACCGAAACCCGGGACAAGGGCTGAAAGATGGGAATCAGAGCCCGAATATCCCGGACTCGCTGTTCGGGAGGATAGACCCGAAACTGCGCCGTGTCCAGAACCGCTCCGATAAAGAGGAGCTTCTGGGAAGGAATCAGGTGCGACTTCGGCACATTGATGGAGAACCCCAGCAAGTGCAGGAGGTCGGCCGTAGTCTGGAGGTGGGAGACGACTGTCTGGGGCGAGCCCGCCTTCAACAACCAGTCGTCGAGATAGGGGAAGACTGAGACCCCTGATCTGCGCAGATGAGCTGCGACCACCGCCATCACCTTGGTGAACACCCGAGGGGCGCTGGTAAGGCCAAAGGGGAGCACGGTAAACTGAAAGTGCTCGTGGCCTACCATGAACCATAGGTAACGCCTGTGGGCTGGCAGGACGGGGATGTGGAAATAGGCATCCTGCAAGTCCAGCGCCACCATCCAGTCTTGTGGGTCGAGAGCAGACAAGACCTGAGCTAGAGTGAGCATCTTGAACTTCTCTTTGCGGAGGAAGCGATTGACGTTCCGGAGGTCCAAGATAGGACGCAGGCCTTTGTCCTTCTTGGGCACCACAAAGTAGTGGGAATAACAACCACGACCTACTTTGTGCGTCTGAACGAGCTCGATGGCCCCCTTGGCCAAGAGGGCCGCAACTTCCTGCTGAAGAAGCACCAAGTGATCCCCCGACATGCGGTGGTATTGAGGTGGCATGGCTGGGGGGGTAGTCTCGAAGGGGAGGGAGTAGCCCCTCCGGACTATCTCTAAAACCCACCTGTCCGAAGTGATGGTGCGCCAGTGGGGGAGGTGATGGCGGAGCCTGCCGCCCACTGGCGTTTGATGGGCCTGAAAGTTCGGACTAGGAAGGTTTGGAGGCAGTGGTGGCCGGGGTGGTGGTGGACTGACCCGCCCGCTGGCCCCTTTGTCCGCCACGGCGGAACCCGCGTCCGCCATGGGATGAGTGCTGCGCCGGCCTGTGGCTCTGTTGCGAACGCTGCAGGGCGCCCCTTCCTGTGCCACGAAAGGAGCGAAAAGCGGAAGGCGGAGGAGGGCGGACTGCCGAGAGTCCCAAGGACTTAGCCGTAGCCCGTGAGTCCTTAAACCTCTCCAACGCGCTGTCCGCCTTGTCGCCGAAGAGGCGACGGCCATCAAAGGGCATGTCCATAAGGGTGTTTTGGACATCCCCCGAAAATCCAGTGGTCCTCAACCAGGCGTGACGGCGAACCGCCACCGTCGTCGCAATGGATCTGCCCAGTGAGTCGGCGGTGTCTAGGCCACAACGGATCATGAACTTTGCTGCGTCTCTCCCCTCTGCAACAGCCTGGGCAAGAGCAGGCCGGGCCTCCTCCGGACACTGGGACAGCACGTTCGCCACCGTATCCCACAGAGAGTGGGAATAACGGCCCAAGAGGCATGCGGTGTTCACGGACCGCAGTGCAGAGCTGGTGGAAGAGAAAATCTTCTTCCCAAACTGATCCAGCTTCTTGGATTCCCTATCCGGTGGTGTGGAAGGGAAGGCGGTTGGGGAAGCAGAGGCTTGGACAACCAAGCTCTCGGGAGTGGGGTGTTGGGAGAGGAAAATGGGGTCACCCGGAGCCGGGCGATGGCGTCGGGCCACGTTCCTATCCAAAGGAGCCCCTGTGGTGGGCCTGGACCAAGTGCCCAAAAGAACGTCAGAGAGGGCTTCATTGAAAGGAAGCAGCGGCTCCGCAGAAGTAGCTGCTGGCTGAAGCACCTCTGGCAGGAGGTTAGTCCTGACGGCCACAGTAGAGAGCTCGACGCGTAGGGCCTCGGCCGCCCTACGCAACACCACTGCATAACTGGCGCCCTCCTCCGTAGCCACGGTAGGAGGAGACAGCATGCCAAGGTCTGGTGAGGTATCCAGACCACTGGCGTCACCCAATTCCTCAGCCCAGTCCTGTTCAGACTCGCAGGCGGCCGCGAGAGGGTCCCCTCCCAGTCCTCCCCTTGCTCCTCAGGTTGTTCAACAGGCCGAAAATAAGGAGCAGGGACATGGGGATAGAAATCCCCAAGCAGGGTCGAGAACGGCATCGATCGACGCCGGCTCGGCGCCGTGTCCACCTCGGGACTGAAACTGAGGTCGACGTCGTCCCGAGGTGCGGGCGGCGTCCGGATCGGTGCCGGTGGGGTCGACGTCGGTGGAGGCGTAACGAGGTCAACCGGCGTCGACCGGGATCCAGGCATGGATCCAAGGTTGTCCTGCGGCGCCGTGGCCAGAGTCGACAGCGACGCCGGAGCCGCCGGCGAGGAAACGCGAGGACACCCATGCGGGACCGCGTGGCCCGAAGGCGCACCGGCGGGACCCGACGGCCCAAAGAGGCGAGCCATGGCCGACAGGAACACCTGTATCTGGGCCGGAGACGCCGACGACCCCGGGAAGGGCGGGTAGTCGGGCGGCGACTCCATGGACTGCGCCGGGGCCGCCTCGCGCGACCGGCGAGGGGAAGTCGGAGAACTTCTTGTGCTTCGCCTTACCTGACCCCGAGTGCGAAGACTTGGATCCCGACGAATGGTGATGACTCCGCGCACGGTCCCTCGACCTCCCTCTGGACCGGGACTTGGAACGGCGCGGAGCACGACTTGGGGTCGTGGTCGCGCCCCAGGCAGAAAAGACACACACGGTGCGGGTCTGTCACCGACATCATGCGGTGACAATCCCCGCAGGACTTGAAACCGGGCATCCTAACTGCACCTTAGGAGTCGAAGACTCGATGAAAAAATGGAGACAAAAGTCTCAAAAAGTCAGTCAAAAATTGACTGGGGGTTCCTGCTCTTCCCGGATCTGCGCTTGCTGGCGCGGAAAAAGAAAGAACTGACGTCAGCGCACGTGGGCGGCGTCTAAGTAGCGCCAGCGACGGCATCTTGGCGACCACGACGCCAACGACGGACGCGGAGCCGCACGACGCCACCTACCGACGCGCAGGGGTACTGCTGACGAAAACTTTCCGGATCCAGTCTGACGCCTGGGGATATTCTAAGGTAAGGAATCTATCACTATGTGTTTCTTTCACATTTATGCTTTCATAGCCCAGTTTGAAGCCTGTGGTTTTTGGGGGATGCACACTGTCTACAGAAAAAACTAATTTGGAGCCTGTAAGCACTGACAAAAGATGGGAGCAGACCTCAGGATTCGCTTTGAAGGGGGTAGAAAGAAAGGGACTGATGTAAGCATGCAGGTGTGGCGCCTTAATGTGGCTCAGTGTTATCACTTCCTGGGATGGAGTAAAGTCACTTCTGAGCCAAAAACACCAGCTATGGAAATGCAGGAGCAATTCCTTTGAAAAAAGTCTTGGTAATTTCAAAAGCTGTGGCATTTGCAGTTAGAACTATCAAACAGAATGGATATATAAGACTTATATTTTATACTTCATATTGCAGGGAGCTTTGCAGCAGCAATAAGTCATGCAAAAATTGGAATTTGATAAGCTAATGGGCCCTTCCAAAGGTAGCTCATTTCCCATCATCAAGTGAGATATCACCCAGCACTGGCACCTTTAGGCTATAGAATACTGTATTCTGGGACTTGTAGTTTTTATTTTTATTTGGGTTCTGGTAAAAACTCTCTGAAACAGTAATGTTCATCCTCATAGAAGTAATCATGCAAGCAAGAGTGGCAGGGCACTCCAGAGGGATAAAGAGCAACCTTGGTGCGGGGTTTGATGATGGTGCAAGCTGAACTGTGCTCCTTCACAGGAGACAATGAGACTGAGTGGCCAGAGCTGCCTCAGCATAACTTAACTGAATGGCCAGGGCAGACATGAAGAAATGATACTTAGGGCAGATCAGTGGTTTAATCATAGCAAAGAGCTGAGGAGACCAGCCAGACATGATTGTGATACATTATGTACTCCATCACCATAAAAGCTGCTTCTCCAGCTGGCAGGTAAAGGTTAACGCAGAGTCAGCAAGGGGAAAGATATTAAATCACAAGAGCTGGGTGCTTGAAATTAGAATTTGTTCTAGTGACCTGGCTGAGCTCCATTGCGAGAATATTGTTGAACTTGCAATAGTCTAACCCATAACGAGTGATAGATTGCAGGACTGAATAAGGCCTCTCTTTGATAAAACTTGAATCAGTTTTCAAGTCCTCAAGCAAAGAATAACTTGGAAGCTTCCACTTCTCTACTCCCTCTGGTGTTGAATTTTGATACCAGATTCTCTATATCATCACGTGCACCTCTGTGTTCTTCATTCCTTTTGGAGTTAGGCCCAGTATCCACATCTGTTCATCTATGTTATAGATGGTAGTCATTAACACCGACATCTGAAAGCTCAATGCTGAATTAAACACCGGCCTTTGCATAGAAAAAGACATGCTCAGCAGCAAATTAACAGGACCACGATTAAAAACAAGACAAGGTAAAATAAGTATTACTAAAGCAATTAAGTCAGGCTTTATGATAATAGTTGGGTGACTAGTAGGTTACCCTCTGCTGTCTTGGACAGAAAATACCAAAATGAATCAACATCTTGGGCTACATCAGCATGGAAACTAGGAAGAAGGACTTTTTGCTGAACAGACTTCATTTGCAGAGTTAAGCTTTATACTCAAAGATGAGTGTTATGAAAAGGATTCAGAAAGAAGATGTGCTAGTGTTTTAAGAGGTGAACTACAGAAGCAAATAGTAAAATATTGCACAGTAAATACTTTTGACAAAGACAGCCTTTTTGTAGGATCTACAAGAAAGTCTGTGTGCACATATCTTTACTTTGTAGGAAAGGACAGTAAACCCAAATAGGTTACCATGACAGGATGGGTGATAAGAACCTAACGCTCTGTCTTTATGACAGGCTAAGTCTTTCAAACAGAATGCGCTTCATAAATGAAAAACCCATAAATCTGCAATTAAACTGTCATTGTTTCAGAAAAGTAAATACATCAAAGAAAACACATGGGCTCACAACTACAAGCTACACATCATGTTCCACTTGCAGTCCAATTAAAGGACTATTTGTTGTCTGAACACCAAACTCTAATGTGAACATAAATGGGACAATGTAACCATCCACAATACTACAGGACTTTAATTGCCAGCCCATCCAAGCAATGGAAAATCACAACAAACACATACAAATCAATGGCTGTAGGGGAATAACCCAAGCCCACCTCTCCTCTACTTCTTATTATACTTTTTGTGAAGAACTGATGACATAAGGTCAAACAGACTACAAAGCTGGTAATCTATAGCCAGACCAAAAAAAGAGAAAAGGGAGATTTTGGAAGGCAAGATAAAGAAAATCTTAAAGACAAGTCAAATAAGAAACCACACACAGAAAATAAACCATATCCTCAGAACAAGCATTGGCAAAGCCAATAGGTCTCGTCTATACAAGAGCTATTGGCTTTGGCGCACAAGTTACTACTTGTGTAACGAACGATATATCTGTAAGAGACATTAGTTAGTGATAGATTCCTTACCTTAGAATATCCCCAGGCGTCAGACTGGATCCGGAAAGTTTTTCGTTAGCAGTACCCCTGCGCGTCAGTAGGTGGCGTCTTGCGGTTCCGCGTCCGTCGCTGGCGTCGTAAGCGCCGAGATGACGTCACGGAGACTACTTAGGCGCCACCCATGCGCGCTGACGTCAGTTCTGTACACGACTTTCCGCGCCAGGAACGCAGAGCCATGCAAGAAACTGACCATTGGTGCCATGAAACTAGGGCCCTGAAAGGGATGACCTTAACCCTACAAATCAGTTCGCAGAACGGGAGGATGGTGGGCGGTAGGACTCTATCACTAACTAATGTCTCTTACAGATATATCGTTACACAAGTAGTAACTTGTGCATCTGAAAGAGATACGTTAGTGATAGATTCCTTACCTTAGAATAGATACCCCAGCAATACCAACCCCGGTGGTGGGTCTGCGAATAGATTACACCAGAAAGTCACGGAGAACAGAACAGCCAAAGAAGCCGTCTCTCCAGACTTGACTGTCAAGGCAGTAATGCTTGGTAAATGTGTGCAGCGAGGCCCACGTGGCTGCCTGACAAATATCCTGCAAGGGAACGCCGCGTCCCAAGGCAGTAGTGGCTGCTGATGCCCTGATAGAATGGGCACGCAGCCCCACAGGAGGCTCCTTCTTAGCCAAGGAGTAACATGCTTTGATGCACAAAACGACCCACCGAGAGATGGTGCGTTTGTGCACGGCCCGACCTTTTTTGGCGCCAACATAGCCAACAAAGAGCTGGTCATCCACCCGGAACTGTTGTGTGTGCTTTAGATAGAACGAGAGCGCACGTTTTGGGTCCAGACGATGGAGCCTCTCTTCCTCTTTTGAAGGATGCGGAGGCGGAAAGAAGGTGGGCAAAGTGATGGTCTGCCCGATGTGGAAGGGCGTGACAACCTTTGGCAAGAAAGAAGGACGGGTCCTTAAAACCACCTTGTCCGGATGAACAGAAAGGAAAGGAGGTTTAGAAGAAAGAGCCTGGAGCTCACTCACTCTTCTGGCAGAGGTGATAGCTACCAGGAAAGCCGTCTTGAGAGTAAGAAGTCGTAAAGGACAGTTATGAAGGGGCTCAAAAGGAGCGCACATCAGATAGGTCAAGACAAGATTTAAGTCCCATTGAGGCATTATGAAAGGCACAGGAGGAAACGTGTGTGTAATGCCTTTGAGGAAACGGTTAACAACCGGGGACTTAAAGAGAGAGGGCTGATCTGGAAGCCTGAGAAAGGCGGAGATGGCCGAAAGATAACCTTTGACAGTGCCCAAAGCAGAGCCCTGCTGGGCCAAGGAGAGTAGGAACAGAAGGACCTCAGAAAGAGGGGCAGAAAGGGGATCCACAGACTTAGCTGTGCACCATGCCACAAATCTGTTCCACCTGCAGGCGTATACCGATTTAGTGGAGGGACGCCTGGCTGCCAGAATGACATCACAGACGTAAGGAGGCAAGTCAAATGGAATCAGCTGTCGCCGCTCAATCTCCACGCATGGAGGTGGAGGCTGGACAGGTTCGGGTGGAGGACCGTCCCCTGTTGCTGCGACAGAAGATCCTCCCGAAGAGGCAGGCGGATCGGGGGATCGATCGCCATGTTGAATAGCTCGGGATACCAGTATCTTCGTGCCCAATCTGGAGCCACAAGGATGACTTGGGCCCGGTCGCGCCGAATCTTCTTCAGCACTCTGGGCAGAAGTGGTATAGGCGGAAAGGCGTACAACAGACCGCAGCTCCACTCGCGACGAAAAGCGTCGCCGAGCGAGCGCCGCCTTGGAAATTCCAACGCGCAGAACTGATGACACTGCGCGTTCTCTTTGGTGGCGAATGGATCTAACCAAGGCTCTCCCCACTGCAGAAAGAGACCTTGCGCCACATCCGAGTTCCGACGCCATTCGTGATCCATCAAGCACCGGCGGCTGAGTTCGTCCGCCCTGGCGTTCAGAGAACCTGCCAGGTGTTGAACCACCAAGGTAATGCCTTGATGTTCCAGCCATGTCCAGAGGCGCAGAGCATCCTGACATAGGGTCCAGGACCCCACCCCGCCCTGTTTGTTGCAATACCACATGGCGGTGGGGTTGTCCGTGAACACCTGCACCACACTTCCCCGGACAGAGGGAAGGAATGCCTTCAGTGCAAGCCGGATCGCCCGAAGCTCCAAAAGATTGATATGGAGCCGGGACTCCGCCGGAGACCAGAGGCCTCTGATCTCCGCCTCTCGCAAGTGGCCACCCCATCCCAGAAGGGACGCATCCGTCACCACTGTGTGCTCCGGTTGGGGAAGGGAGAGGGATCTGCATTTGACCTAATCGCGATTCGTGAGCCACCACTGCAAATGTCGTGCAGTGCCTTCCGAGATCTGGACATGATCGGACAGGTTGCCCTGATGCTGCGCCCACTGGAACTTCAAGTCCCACTGCAGAGCCCGCATATGCCATCTGGCATGTTGCACCAGCAGGATGCAGGAGGCCATCAGGCCCAGGAGCCAGAGGGTCATCCTGACTGAAACCCAGGATAGAGGCTGAAAGATCGGAATCATAGCCTGAATATCCCGGACCCACTGCTCGGGAGGATAAACCCGAAACAGCGTCGAATCCAGAACCGCTCCGATGAAGGGGAGCTGCTGAGAGGGACTCAGGAGCGACTTCGGCACATTGATGGAGAACCCCAGCAAATGCAGGAGGTCGGCCGTAGTCTGAAGGTGGGTGACAACTGCCTGGGGCGAGCCCGCCTTCAACAACCAGTCGTCGAGGTAGGGGAAGACTGACACCCCTGACCTGCGCAGATGAGCTGCGACCACCGTCATCACCTTCGTGAACACCCGAGGGGCGCTGGTAAGGCCGAAGGGGAGCACGGCAAACTGAAAATGCTCCTGGCCTACCGTGAATCGCAGGTAACGCCGGTGGGCCGGCAGGACGGGGATGTGAAAATAGGCGTCCTGCAAGTCCAACGCTACCATCCAGTCCCCATGGTCGAGGGCAGCCAAGACCTGAGCCAGAGTCAACATCCTGAACTTCTCCTTTCGGAGGAAGCGATTGACGTTCCTGAGGTCCAAGATGGGGCGCAAGCCACCCTTGTCCTTCTTGGGAACCAGAAAGTAGTGGGAATAACAACCGCTCCCTACTTCCAGTCCAGGAACACACTCGATGGCCCCCTTGGCCAAGAGGGCCGTGACTTCCTGCAGGAGAAGTGCCAAGTGGTCCCCCGACACGCGGTGGAACTGAGGCGGCATGGCCGGAGGGGTGGACTGAAAAGGAAGGGCGTAACCCTTGCGGATGAGCTGCAACACCCACTTGTCCGACGTGATAGCGTGCCAGTGGGGGAGATGATGGCGGACCCTGCCACCCACTGGCGTGGGGTGCCCCACAAAGCTCGGATTAGGAAGGTTTGGAAGTAGAAGCGGCGGGGGCGGAGGTGGACTGACCTCCCCGCTGACTCCCAGACCCGCCCCTGCGGAAACCGCGTCCGCGGCCCCGCTGAGGCTGGTTCTGCACAGGCTTGGTGAAGGAACGTGCCTGGGCGCCCCGTCCCCAGCCACGAAAGGAACGAAAACCAGGAGTGGCTGGGCTTCTCGTGGAAAGACCTAAGGACTTGGCCATGGCCCGCGAGTCCTTGAAACGCTCCAGCGCACTGTCGGCCTTATCGCCAAACAGGCGAGTGCCATCAAAGAGCATGTCCATGAGTGAGTTTTGGACGTCTGGCGAGAACCCGGTAGATCTGAGCCAGGCGTGGCGGCGAAGCGCCACAGTCGTAGAAATCGCTCTACCCAAGGAGACCGCGGTGTCTAAACCACACCGAATGGCGAACTTAGCCGCATCCTTACCTTCTGCAATGGCTTGGGACATTACAGCTTGGGTATCCTCAGGACACTGAGGTAACACCTGCGCAACTGTGTCCCACACCGCGTGGGAATAGCGGCCCAACAGACAGGCGGTATTCACTGACCGCAGCCCCAAGCTGGCCGAAGAGAACAAACGTTTACCGAACTGTTCCAGCTTCTTAGAGTCCTTATCCAGCAGAGCCGTGGGAAAGGCACTCTGCGACGTCGAAGCTTGGATGACCAGACTCTCGGGCGTAGGATGAGTGGTCAAAAAAGCGGGGTCACCCGGCGCCAGGCGATGACGCCTAGCAACATTCTTATCCACAGGGGCCCCTGTGGCGGGCCGCGACCAAGTGCCCAGCAAGACGTCAGTGAGGGCGTCATTAAATGGCAGCAGGGGCTCCGACGCAGTGGACGCCGTCTGGAGCACCTCAGTTAGGAGGTTAGTTTTGAGGGCCACCGTAGGGAGGTCAAGGTGGAGAACCTCAGCTGCCCGACGAAGCACCACCGTGTAGGAGGCGCCCTCCTCCATGGTAGGTGGGGAGAGGCAAACCCCGGGTCCGACGAGACGTCGAGGTCACCTGCGTCCCCCAAATCGTCCGCCCAGTCCTGCTCAGAGTCACACTGACGAGCAAGAGGGTCCTCGGACCCCTCCCAGTCGTCCTCCACCTCCGGCGCCTGTGGCACCGACCGGGGCAGCAGGGCAGGAGCCGGGGAAGGGACAAACGGCGCTGGGAACGGCGCCGAGAACGGCGCCGGCCGGGGCCGGACCGGCGCCGTGTCCCAATGCGGATCCCAGGTAGGAGCAAAATGGTCCTGGAACCTGGGCAAGGGCGGGACAAATGGTACCCACTGCGGCGCCGGAGGCGGAGCCGAGTGTGGCGCTGGGGCCAGAGCCGGCAGCGATGAACCTTGTGGCGCCGGGGCCGGAGCCGACGGCGCAGGATCCTGTGGCGCCGAAGCTGGATCTGCCGGCGGCCCAACAGGATCCTGACACGGGACCGCGGGGCCCGAGGACGCACCGGTGGGAGCCCGAGGCCTAAAAAGGCAGTCCACGGTAGCAAGAAACTCTTGCACCTGTGCGGGAGTCGCCGACGGACTCGGGAAAGGTGGGTAGGCCGCAGGACTCCCGGGCTCCAGAGGAGCCGCAGGGGCAAAGCCCCTGTCCCCCTCGTCCGCATCCGGGGACCGACAGGGGGACGTCGGAGAGCGAACACGCTTCTTCGACTTCTTTTTGTGTCGTCTCTTACCCGAATCCGAGGGTGAAGACTTTGAGCCCGAGGAGCGATGACTGTGGCCCCGCGAGCGTTCTCTGGAACGGCCCCTGGACCGGGAACGGTGCCGCTCCCTCAAGGCCTTCGGGGCCATGGCCCGACAGTCCCGACAGGACCGGGAGTCGTGGTCGGTCTCCAGGCAGTAGAGGCAAACATCGTGGGGGTCCGCCACCGACATACTGCGACGGCAGGCCCCACAAGACTTAAATCCAGGCATCCCTACGTGCACCAAAGAAACCAACAGGAGACAAAAGTCTCAAAAAAGGTAGTCAAAAAGTGACTAAGGTACGTGCTCTAACCGGATCTGCGCTTACTGGCGTGGAAAAAGAAAGAACTGATGTCAGCGCGCATGGGTGGCGCCGAAGTAGTCTCCGTGACGTCATCTCGGCGCTTACGACGCCAGCGACGGACGCGGAACCGGAAGACGCCACCTACTGACGCGCAGGGGTACTGCTAACGAAAAACTTTCCGGATCCAGTCTGACGCCTGGGGATATTCTAAGGTAAGGAATCTATCACTAACGTGTCTCTTTCAGATAATGTGTTTTTGACATGTTGTACACCAGTGTGGCTACTGTCCAGCACGGCTAAAAGTCACTGGTGGGCAGTGTCCTAGAGTGTGTGTGTGGGGGGGGGGAGGGGGGGTATCGTGTTGTATACTGGATTTGCTGAAGAACAGTATGTGGAGTGGGGGAGTAGAGTGTTGCAGAGTTGAGTAGACTGGAGTAGAGTTCAGTTGCAGAGTGTGGTAGAGTGTAGTGTCAGAGATGAGTGGCGCAGAGTGGAGTGGGGTGGAATAGGGTGGAGTGTGTTGGAGTGGATTGAGGTACTGGGGTGGATTAGATTGGAGTAGATTGGGGTGGATTGGATTGGGGTAGAGTGGGTTGGATTGAGTGGGGTGGATTCGAGTGGGTGGACTGGATGGAGTGGATTGAAAGGAGATGGATTGGGGTGGATTAGACTGGTTTGGGGGGGTGGATTCGATTAGAGTAGGGTGGTCTAGAGTGGGGTGAATTAGAGTGGAGGGGTGGATTAGATTGGACTGGACGGGGTGGACTGGAGTGGGTGTATTGGGGTGGGGTGGATTGGAGTGGGGTGGATTGGAGTGGGGTGGGTTGGATGGATGGATTGGACTGACTGGGATGAACTGGAGTGGGGTGGATTGGATTGGGGTAGAGTGTAGTGGATTGGAGTAGAGTGTGGTGGGTGGGATTGGAGTGTGATGGGTTGGATGGACTGGACTGGACTGACGGGTGAACTGGAGTGGGTGGATTGGAGTGGGGTGATTGTGGTACATTTGAGTGGGGTGAATTGGGATGAGTGGAGTGGGGAGAAATGGAGTGGGGTAGATTGGAGTGCGGCAGATTGTTCTGGATTGGAGTGGGGCACATTGTTTTGGATTGAGTGGGAAAGATTGCTATGGATTGGGGCAGATTGAAGTGGGGCAAATTGTTTTGGATTGGAGTGGGGTAGGTTGTTTTGGAATGGAGTGGGGCAGACTGTTTTGGTTTGGAGTGGGGCATATTGTTTTGGATTGAAGTGGGGAAGGTTGTTTTGGATTGGAGTGGGGCAGTTTGGAGTGGGGTAGATTGGAATGCAGAAGTTTGGAATGGAGCGGATTGGAGTGCGTTGTATTGGATTGGATTGGTCTGGGGTGGATCGGACTGAGTGGGGCATATTGGAGTGGGGTGAGGTGGGGTAGATCGGAATGGGGCAGATTGGGGTGTACTGCAAGATTATGTGTTAAAGCAGCATTTCAGAAATTACACATAAAATAGAAACAATGCACTTTGAAGTAAAATAATCCTCATCTTTTGAGAACAGCGCCTACGAGCAAAAACAATAGAAAACATGAGTGCAAAGTGAGAAAAGATGACTTGCCAAAATATACTCAAGCCCCTTTGAGGGTCTTCCCTTATCAAGAGGCTCGAGTATATTTTCTACATTTATTGATACTTTTAGTCCTGCGCGCCATGGATTACTATAACCAGGCATTACATTGGCATAGTTACTTATGCATACCTGCACTAAACCTTTAATACACATCATATACGTACATTTCGCAATTAGACTACTATTATGGCTGAACAACTACAGTGTTTCTACCACATGTTAGTAGCCTAAGGAAGTCTTCGATAAAGATGAAACGCTTGGCTGGGTTCGGTTTTGACCATGTGTTGTTAAAGCTGTGCTTGGATTGTATGACACACAGTCATCATTTCTGTTCTCTTCATGTGCAATGCATTTTGTACTCACAATACTATATATTTCTATGTCAAATAAAAAAAGTGTTTTTAAAGGAATCTTTGACTACAAGTCATGACACTATAAATTGAATGTTCCTGTGCTCCAGGCTTGTATCAAATGTTCTATTTGGCACTGCCTATGGTAGGTAATGTGCATGATTGCACTTCCTTGCAGCAGTAGTGCTGTCTGTTGTAGCACATAAGTATTCTGTTTATTGACCACAATTTGCGGGGGGTTTAAGTGCTGGTTCTTTTATTCCACTACTGCCTCTTTGTAATGGGTAAAGTTACAAACATGGCTCCCATTTAGAGAATAAATGGAGAACGGATTTTTTCCATGCAAAATCAGACAGAGGACAGGTGTTTCTTGTTTAATTCTTTGTTCTATTCGAAAACGGTGACTGAAGAAAAATGTACTTACCTTTGGTAACCGCCCTGATGTAAAAAAAAATAATGCATGCAGATCATTCACATTATGAATACCTATTCCAGGGTTCAAACCAGTCCTAAAAACCCTTTCCCCAGCAACGACTCTCAGGTCTTACAAGGTAGCCCCAAGCGGCTCCAGCCAAGACTCTTCATATGGACATAACATCACTGGAGTATCTTAGGTGCTAACCTGCACACTAACGCCAGTTCCTGGTATTTTTTTTTTTATTACCCCTTTCCACATCAAAGAGTGCGAAGAGGAACCCACAGATACAAAACAGCGACAAATACAGCACATCCCTTTGCATACCTTAGAATGTTATTAATCACAGCAACAGCTCACCGAGAATGCGGGAGGGTGGCAAGGAATGTGTGGGAAGAGGATGTATCCGGTAGAAATATTACTGCAGCTAATGACATTTTTCTCAAACTTCAAGATGTCTGTAGGCGAAACTTAACAGAATGAATACCCTCTGACTCGCTGCACTGCACTAAGCTGTGTCAGCATAAATGAATCTGTGGCAGTTTTCCTGGCCGCCAAGATGATGCAGAAAGCAAAAGGACACTCAACCCTGGGGATTGGGATGGAGAACCTGACACACTAAGAGCAGGAGGCAAAGGGAAGGTTGGATGCCGCGTGGCAACAGATCAAAGATCCAGTTGCTACTTGGCCACCTTGGAGCGATCAGAATCAGCTGCCTAAGATCCTCACACATTTTCCACAGAACTCTGGACAGAACTGGAGTCAGAGGATATGTGTATAAAAGGCCCTGAGATCCACAGGGGCCCATCCTGATGGAAGTGTATGGCTCAAAGCTGAAGACACTTCATGTTCCAGGCATGAGAAGACTGCCTGCATCATCTTGGGGTGTAGCTCCCACTCGTGGTCCTCCAGCGAGTGATGACTGAGGGTATTCATTCTCACACTGAGGTGGCCTGTGAGATGGTCCCCTAGTGGCAAGAATATTCAATGTCTGTTCCCATGTTCACAGGATAATCACCTACCAACACAGTCCATGGCCCTGCACCACCCTGATTGCTGAGATAATGAATAGCAGTGGTGCTGCCTGACAGAATATGGACATTACTTCTGAGATGGTAGGGAGAAAGGGACCACCAAAGCTCGAGCACATATATGTAAAGGTGCTCCTTCGACACGGACCAAAGCTGAGCAGTCTAGATCAGTGAGGAGGCACATGCGGCCACAATACCCCAAGCCTGTGGAAGGCTGAATGGGTGAACCCCACAAGATTGGAGAGGTTTAGAGGGGACCAAAAGATCTGCACCTGAGCCGAGAGACTTCCTCTGTGCTACAGTCACTGCCTCTTTAGACACTAATGGAGGGCTACCACCCACACCAACTGGTGTGAGCACCGACAAAATGCTAAAGGCTGTGAGGCCCTGCAGGCACAAGACCGGCATTACTAGGATATGAGCTTGAGTTAGACATATCAGAATCATAGTGCGACTATCCAGAATCCTTTCTAGAGGAAGGAAGACAATCCAAAGGTTTTGTCGACCACGATTCAATAAAGGTCAGCCTCTGCATGGGCATGCGAAGAGACTTATGGACATTGATTGTATACCTCAAGTCGCTGAGGACAGTCATTGCCCTCTGGACAAGTGAGCTGACTCCACCAGCATCAGACAGTCCAAGCACAGGAATACATGGACCCATACCCTGGAAAAAACAGTACCCAAGAGTTTTTGATCATCAGTTGAGAAGGTTATTGATGCTGGGACTCTTCAGCCCCAGAATAGTTTTGAAACTTCCTGTACTGTTGGTGGAACCATCTCGCTGAGGAGGCTAAACAGAGCACGCAAGCCATAGCTCTACTATTCAGTGTTGCAGGGAGGAGATGGCCTCGTCAGATAGTCTCTCACCATCAAAGGGCATGTTCATGAGTATGGTATGGGCATCTCTGGAAGTAGCAGAGGCATGCATCCAAGCATGAAGATATAGGATGACTGCCATGTCCATGGACCAAGACACGTCGTCTGAAGAATAGAAGGTGCACTTCAGGATTTGTTTGGAAGCATCCAAACTATTGTTGAACAGATCCTAAAGGGCTTATTTATGTGACGTGGTACGCTGATGACTGTTTTGCCAGTTTCTACATGACATGGCAGCCCAGGAAGCGTCTGCTGTTCAAAGTGCTATGCTGTCAGAGGCAAACAAATCACAACCAAGAGTCCAGTTCTTCAGCTCTCTAATGGGAGGTGTTGAAGACAAAACAATGGGGTTCAGTTCCAAGGGAGAGAGTAGTAAGATTCCCCTTCTCGTGAAGTATAAAATCTACTAGCATTTTGCAAAGATCTATGCTAGCATCAGTATTAAAGGGGAGAATGAGGACATCAGCCTCTGACTCATCTTCTGTGCAGCTGTATGCTTATCAGACAAGGCAATGGCATCTGAGCCGGGCCCAAATAGGTATTCCATCTTGGAAAATTTTAAGACCTATGAACCTGCCGTGCCAAGGGCACATAAAAAAAAATGCTTTGAACTTCTCTTTTGCCACTTGAATGATTTTTACGGTGAAGTGTTCTGGACAAGTGACAGCGCACTGGCCGGCTCTAACTTTCTAGGGTCGCAGGGCTAGAGCCCATGTAGGCAATGTGTCGAGTGGTGGTGCGAGTTAGAAGCACCACCTGAATCATTAAGCAGGCATGATTGAGGTCATCTGATGAGAGTGATCCTGAGGGTCCTAGAGCACTGTGAACCCCTCGGGATGGAAGGCATTGATCTGCACATGGTCAACTGAGAGAATTGGGAACACCAGCTTAGATTTTTTCAGTGTTGTGATTTTCTCCAATTACGAAAATTCCAGGATCAGGGAATGGCTTTAAGTCTCCAAACGATCTGGGGAGGGGTACCATTTCCACAAAGAAGATGGTCTCTACTTCTTATGGGAAGATCTTTTTGGAGATTGTTCCCTGCCAGGAAGATGAATGGATACGCTTTGGCGGATCCCTGAGGACCTTGTCTTCCATTCTGTAACAGCTTTCGGGTTTATCGATGCAACAGATAGCAGGGGATGGCATTGTGTTACCTGCCCAAACACCATATGAAGATTTCATGTGGATCCAGCAAAAACATTTTCTTGTGGCATCTGTGCCAGGTTTTAAACCTTGAAATCTTTGGAAGCAACATCTGATCTAGTCACAACCGAAATGATGAGGAATTTCACCTGTGAAGCAATGAGAAAGCTCCAGTCAAGCATCAACGGGGAACAGAAAACCAGGAACTGATGCAAGTGTGCCAGCTAGCATCTATTATACTCTGTCACATCAGATGGAGGGAGGTATGGCTGAAGCTGCATGATGCCACATGGAAGCACTGGAGAGATATTGCCGGGGCAAAACTAGCAACAGGAGATATATTACTAAGGTGAAGAATTAGCAGGAAGACATTCATCAGAAAGAGCTTACATTTTTTCTTTTTTTAATGTTATCAGTTTATCAGCTTCATTTCAGGAAGTCTTACCTTTCAACTGCTAAAACCTCAATGCCTGATGAACTGCTGTTTCCATATTTGAAGGTGATAAGTTCAGGGTGTTTCTTCTTGGAAGTGATCTTAACCACAGAGTTAAGTGCTTGACGAGACTGTATGTAAGCCAAACCTTTCCGCGATGGAATCTCCCTCAAGCAGAACATGTGTTTCGCAGTGACCAGGAGATGGCTACAAATCAGAAACAAGGCTATTAATATCACAAAGAATATACACAATACGTGATGGTTCAAGTGGCTGAGCTATACAACTTGAGGGAAACTCTATCACTACCCAAGTAGTAAACTTGGTCCCATTACAGATGCGAAAAGCTGCAAATAATTTCTTGATTAGTAAAGGAGTAAATCCTTTTATATTCCTTAACGTTTGTGCACATCAATTGAAAAATAAATATGGAAATTAAGATCTAAATGTTGCACTTAATCCTGAAACAATTAAATAGATAGCCAAATGCAAAAGACTAAAGGAACTCAGAGCTATGGGAAGGTAGAACTGGGAAACATACACACACTCATAAACCTCATGGATGCGATGGACTTGCTTGACATATTCATAGCACAACATCTGATATGGTAAGGACTTGTCCAGCATATCCTAGCACCCACCCTCAGGGGGGCTGTAAGAACACAAGATAATCAGGGGAAAAAATGAGACAAGGAATAAGGATGGCATGGGGTGCTACATAGTACATATGCTCCCCAAAGGGAAGAACAACTGGGGGAATTTACCCACCTCTATGTTAGCCCAAATGTGAAAACTACACCCTAAGAAATCCTAATTTCTTCTACCGGACATGATGAAAGACTGCACTAGTCAGACTGTGGGTCATCTGGCAACCAGGTAACTCTCCCAACCCTGAGCATTTCTGAAACCAACACACCTACAAGATTCCAAGATGGTTTGACTTGCATGGATTACAGCACGTTTTCTGACCTAGAATGTCTTCCGAACATCAAAGAATGAGTCAAAGAAGACTACTTTTATCATATTTGTGAGAAATTTCCAGCCAATGGTGAAAGTCCTCCCACCCTGCATTCTCACACTTCTCTCAATTAAACCGCTGCCTCCCATGAATGGGTGCACCTAACTAACATGTTACTTACCATCGAAAATGCTCTTTCTGATGGAAAATGTATCTAAGTGCAGACTCCTCACCTTGGGAATATCCTCAAGCACCAGACTGGATCCAGAAACTCAAAATAGCAGTGCTCCTGAATGTCAGGAGGTGGTGTCATGCGAATCTGCGACAACTCCATTCCGCTCCGAAACTTATGGTGGTCTGTCTGTGGAATGGCTTACATCAAAAAGCATTGGCATAGTCAATAGGTCTTGTCTTTTGGATGTGAATGCAGACCTACTAGTTTTGCCATTGTTTTTTGCCGATATTGTTGAGCATCAGCAGAAAAAGTTAAAAGTGCGATGATGTGCATGCGTTCACATGTTATTATAAGCTGGGGAGGAGGAAGAAAGAGCAACTTGGAACGAGGAAATGCAGCACATAAGTGAGAAAACAGGGAAAGGCGTACTCCCATGGAGTGGTGGTGTCAGAATATGAAACAGAGTATCGTTATGTCATGAAGCACCTAAGAGCGAGTGCACCATAAAATCTCCAAATGTGCATGTCGTTGGCAGCAGTAACTTGCGCTCGCATATACAAGTCATGTAATCTGATGCGTTTCACTCATGACATCACATTACAAACTGCAAAAGAAAACAAAAAAAACCCAGACATTAAAAAGCAACGGTGAAAAGATCATGACGAGTGTTGTTTTTGAAGTCTGAAAGCAATCCAAGATTAACAACCAGCTCGACGGGTGCACGGAATCCCAGCTAAACACGAGCTGAGCTGAAAACAACGAAAAAACCCCCCAAAACAATGGGGAAAATTTCACCGCAAGTTTTGGATTTGAAAATGCTTTGTTCCTGGGCTAATCACAATCTCCCCGTGGGAAATTGTAAGAGGAATAGTGCTTTTGATGAGTCGATAATGTGGGGCTGACTGGGCAAGAAAAAGAAATTACATATCAGAAACCGCCTGCCTATAGACTGCCAGCGGGTGAGGTGATGTCAGATCCGCCTGCCTATGGACTGCCAGCGGGTGAGGTGATGTCAGATCCTGCAGCCCACTGGTTGCCCATGATGGTAAGAGGACAAACTAAAAGGGTTTTGAGGATGTGGCTGCAGGAGTGGGTGGTGGACTGGTTACACCTCTGGTTGCATGTCCCACAAGGCTTGTGGGAACCTGTGGGTCTTGGTGGCTGGGCAGGAATGGACAACCTGGTAGCCCATACCATAGCCGCAGAATGGGTGAAAGGCAGAATGGGTTTGAAGTGGGGCCATGGAAAGCCCCAGAGATTTGGCAGTGGTCTGGCTGTCCCTAAAGCACTCCAGCGTGGAATCTGCCTTATTGTGGGTGCCATCGAAGAACATGTCCATAAGGGATGCCTCAACATCCCCTGAAAAGCCAGATGATCTCAGCTAGGTGTGGTGTCTGAGTGCCACTGACAATGCAATCACTCTGCCTAGTGAATTGGTTGTATCTAGTCCGCAGCGAATGGCGAAGTTTGCTGCATCCCAGCCATTGGCCACAGCCTGGGTCTGTATGGCTCAGGCCTCCTCTGAGAACATGGGCAACACTTGCACAACCAAATCCAAAATTGTGAGCTGTGTAGCACCCAAGAGGCATAAAGAGAACATCCTCTTGCCGAATGTATCTGGTGTAGTGGAAAAGAGCATGCCAGGGTTAATTTTGGAGGTGGAGACCTAGGCAACCAGACTCTCCGGAGTGGGGTACGGAGTGAGGAAAGCTGGCAGCAGGCAATTGTTCTGTGCACAGCAGCCCCTATGCAGGGCTTGGCACTTGCCCCGAGCAGGACATCTGTGAGGGCTTCACTAAAAGGGAGGAGAGGTTCTGTGGGGGCAACTCCCGGCTAAAGCACCTTTGTCAAACATTTTGTCTGCTCCTGAGGGCCCTCCTCTTCACCATGGCAAAGGAAGTCCCTTCCTCCGTAGCAGCATTAGCAGGAGAGTCTAGGCCAGTGACTGGGGAGGTGTCCAGACCACTGGCATCCACAAGCTACTGATATCTGTTGTCCTCAAGCTCTTCTAAGGAATTCTGGTAACCATAAGGATCCTTAGATCCTCCCCAATCATACTCCTCACAGGGCCTGTCGAAAAAAGAAGGCCTTGGCTCTGACTCATGAAGTCAAGTTCTGGTTGGCGCCGGAGCGGATGTCGGGCGACATCGATCCTGCTCAGTAGCAGAGTCGGGTATGATGACGGGGGCCAGTGGCATTGGGAGCATGTCACTGGACCTGGTCCAGGGAAGGTCATTGTCTCACAACAGGAGCCGATCCAACACCGGACCCTGGGGGCCCGACTGGCCCTGAGGGCGGACCTGCTGGCAGAAATACAGTTGGGACATCTGTTGAACCCTTGGAGGATGAAAGTGCTCTGCACAAAAATGAGGTGCATGGCCTCATAAAGCTTATTAAGTTGGTCAGGGGTCGCTCCGAGAAATTCGGGGAGGCGCAGAGCAGACCCAGAGGCTAGCTCCGCAGCTGACAGGTGGGAGTGGGGCCTTGAGTGATAATGTTATTCCCAAGGCATGTCTGATGACTTGGACTGGTGTGGCGAAGTTAAAAAGCAGTTCGACTTCTTGGATCTCTTGTGGCACTTACCTGATGACTTTGAGTGACATAAAGAGCTCCTGGAACGGCTCCGCAAATGGGCCTGGGACCTTCCATGCGACTGGAACCTGAAGCGTTGTTGAATCGGCTGGCATCGGTCGACTAGGAGCCTCAGGGATTGCTCCTGCAGCGCCTTGGGGTTCATGACGCGCAGTCACACAGACCTTGGAGTCGTGGGCCGGCCCCAAGCACCAGAAACAGACCAGTTAGGGGTCTGTCACAGACATCTGCCTGTGACAGGAACCACAAGGTTTAAACCCCACAGGTTTTTTGGTTAACATCTCTCGCTCACTGTGAGACAGTCTCAAAAAAAGGTTGACAAAACGTTAAAACAATTTGTCCAAAAATTGAATAGAGGTCAATCTCTCCTGGATCTGTGCTGATGGCAAGGAAAGAAAAAAAGCTGATGTCAGTGCGCTGGGGTGGTGACCTATTTAGGCACCACACACGCCACTTCCGGTGCGGAAAACGCTGATGTGTAGTAAATCGACACCATCTACCTGTGCGCAGAGGTACTGCTCGAACATTTCTAGATCCAGTCTGACTCCTGGTGAATATTCTAAGGTAAGGATTCTGTGACTGGAAGTCTCTATCAGATAGTTAGTGTACTATATGTTTGCAACTGTGCGGTATGACAAATTGAGTATTGGCTGCAACACATCAGGATATGGGTGTCAGTGTTGGTGTTGACGTCCAAGTTACTGCGCAGATTTCAGTGTCCCCAACACAAAGTCAGCACCGATGTCTGGGGGGTACCCGAAGGGGGCTCAAGGGCACAAGCATCGCTGAGTAAGGATGTGTTGGAGTTAACCAGACTGAAGGCCCTGGTGTGTGGAGATGTGCCAGACGGAGCCGGAAGCGTGCCAAATATGCCCAGCATTGCCTCTTGAAAGGGTTTGACCTGGGGCGATGTTGCAGATGGACCTGGAAACTCTAGATGCATCAGGACCAAAGATGGAATTGGCTCCTCGTTGGAACAGGAGCAAGACCTGGAAGCACAGTGACGCACTCACACCTTCTTTAAAAACAAGAGTGGCAGGAAGCGCCAAGTCTTACTTGGACTTCTTGTACTTCTTTTTGGGCTTACCTGAAGACTTTGACAGCAAAGAAGATATGCTGCAGGAATGACATTGGGAGCGGAAGAGGTTCCGCACCCTCAACTTCAACCTGGAGCAGGACCTGCATAAAGTCTTGCAGTGTTTTCCCATGAAGAACTTTGCTTTACCTTCTTGGATAGATTTCCAATTCATCTGGCTGCAATCATCACAGGTTATGGAGTCAGGCCCTGAACCCAAACACCAATGGCACACCTTATAGAGATTTATCACAGATATCTGACCCTACAAGGTTTAAACTTTGTAGTCTTAGGGTGTGATCTGCTTCTTTGCACACTGGTAGAATTTAGATGTAACAATAGTAGGAAAAAATATATTTACAGAGAGAAGAAAAAAAGGAGCGGAGCTCTGGACCTGCGCCTTAAGATGGGAAAAGAAAGGAAAGGATGTCAGTATACATGGGTGGCACTTGTATGTGGTTCTGCTCGTCACTCCCACAGCAGAGTACTACCTACTGGTGAGCAGGTATACTGCTTTTGAGTTTGGTGCTAGGGGAAAATCGCAAGGTGAGGAATCTGTGGTCAGAAGTATCCATCAGAAGCACATCATAGAAATGCACCAAAACTGTAACCATCGAAAGGCATCACTGACTCTACACAGTTACGTTTTGACCGGTTCCTGTTGTGTGCGCTACACACAGCCACACAAGTGGGGTACCATTTTCACCATGGGTGGAACGTGGTGGGGCACCCCTTACGTGGCCACGAAAGGGCGGAAGGCAGACTTCATGGGGCGAGAAGTTGCTGCAAGGCCCAAGGACCTGGCCGTAGCCCTAGAGTCCTTGAAGCGCTCGAGCGCGTTGTCCGCCTTGTCACCAAACAGGCGACGGCCCTCAAAGGGCATGTCCAAAAGGGTAGATTGGACATCCCCAGAGAAGCCAGAGGTTCTCAACCAGGCATAGTGCCTCAGGGCTACCGACGTGGAAATCGAAGGTAAGGAATCTATAACTAATGGTCTCTTTCAGATGAACAAGTTACTTACCTTCGGTAACGATATATCTGTAAGTGACACATATTAGTTATCATTTTTACTGTGGAAAGTCTAGTAGCCGCATTGGCAAGTACAGAGTTACAGGCTGGCATCCCAGCCCTGCTAATTTCTGAATGGTAGTACTAAGATTGGTACTGTTTGGTATAAAAAGAATCAGTGCATTAAAATCTGATTTAATGGTTAAAACGGATTTATTGTCACTGGTGGGCAAAATGCAACTTTAGAAGTTGCCACTTTAGTTGCCCAAGGTTTCCAGTGCCCATTTACTGATGTACACGGGGCTTGTCCTGTAGACAGCTTTCTGCCCTGCTGGGGAGATGTGCTAAGGACTCCCAGGAAAGGTCACAACAGGGGCCTGCATGAGAGAGAGGTGTTACCTCCCTCCTGTAGGAAGCCAAACGGGTGTTAGCCCAAAAGGCGAGCTTCAAAAGAGGAGCCGTCTTTGATGGGCAAATGGGTAACACTTGGGAGGGGGCCTACTCTGTTTAGGCACACAGGCTGTCACTGGGGACAGGAGAGAAGAAGCCAGTTGTCAAACTGGTTTTTCCAGGAGTGTGTAGCCCCTTGGTAGCCACACCTCTGGGTGTGGGCTAGGGACCTCTGAGTGTTGAGAGACGGGGTCTCGTCATGTTCGGAGAGGGCAGAAAGGTGCATCCTCGTATAGCCAGATGCCACACTTCCCAGAAAGTGATCATCAAGAGGGAGGTAACCTGGTAGCCCATTGGCTACCAACCACATCCTACCCGGAGGGCATTTTCTGAAGATAAATTAGGTACCCCTGGCACCTAGAACTTAGATCTCGACCGACTTGAAAGAAGGACCGAAGAAGGACTGCCCTGCTGCACAGAGGGACCAGCAAAGAGAGGATGAACTGGCGAGGACTATACCTGCTGGCTAGAGAAGGAAGGGACTTACCTGCTGTGTCCTGCTCAGAGAGAAGACCTCAGACCTTGACCGACTTGGAAGGAGGACTGCCCTGCTGCACCGAGGACCCAGCAAAGAGAGGCTGCACCGTTGAAGTCTTCACCTGCTGCGCCTGGTGGCTAGCAAAGAGAGGGACTGTGCCTACTGTGTTGTGCTCAAGGGGAAGCTGTTGGACTGCAAATGCGTCTACCCGACTCCTTCCAGCATTGTGTGAATTAAGTTAGCATTTGCAGCGCCATTTTGTCTTTAGCCGCCATTTTGTTGTATGATCGAAAGTACGCATTTGTCTCATCTAATTGTCTTCCTCAGCGAAAAGCTGCTTTGAGTTACTTCTTCTTATTGTATTCAAGGTTGAATCCTAATGTACTCATGAATAGCTTATTCTGCCTTTGCATGCCTTTCCTCTACCGTAGCCCTGCTCCCACACTAGAGAGCGTTGAGCTTGAACAAGACAACCTTGAAAATGTGATAACATGTACCCGTTCTGCAGGTGGTAGCTCTTCCTTCTGTACCTCCTTTGTTCATCAGTGCCCGAGCTGGAAAATTCCAGTCTGGGCGAGTCTTTAGGGGTGTTGGAAATGCATATTATGTTTTACCAAGTGTTCTGAAGTCAGCCCCCTCGGTAGCATCTAAGGAGGCTAGTCTGACTGGACTCCGCTCAAGCGCAATTACTAATAAATAACTTGGTTTGCATTCTCTACTGTTTCACCGACTCTTCATTTCTTGTGGAAGGCAGAGAGGTGGTCGCGAGTGACCCGGGTGGCCCAATTCGGGTCACTTCCTTCAGTTGGCGCCCGAACAGGGACTCCATCGGGCTGACCCATCTTCGCCCGCGGACAGGTGGAGAGGACGGGGCCATATCGGATGGGCAGATCGGGGATCCCTGCATGATAGAGCCTAGTACTCGCAGCTGCCCCGCCTGTCTGATCGGGCGGTGCCTCGCCCAGCGGTCATCCCGGCTGGGGTCCTGAAAGGCGAAACCCTTGGATCTGACCGTTTGGTCCGAAGAGTCGGCAGTGGAGAAGAACTTTGTTCGACCTGTGTGCTCCAGGTGAGTTTGTTTTGATTCTTGGTGAATATGGTGCCATTTTGAATGATCTTGGGTATGGTCTGAAGACAATTTCTTGGGTTGCTTGAACTTGGTAGGTCTGCGGACTGTTTAGATACAGAGTGCCTGCGCACACTCTGCCAGGCAACATAATGAATTTGGCTTACTCTTGAAAATGCCTGGGGCTTGAGCCTGTCTCTTTGGTGCAGTCTGAGGACTGACTCTTGGTTTCCTTTGTTTGATGCAGTCTGAGGACCAACTCTAGTGAACGTGTCTTCTATTAAGATGCCTTGTTTGAGCAAATTGTGGTGCTTGGGTGCCGTTGTTGTTCTGCTGAGGCTCGACTGGAGGAAAGACAACCTGCACCTCCGGAAGGCACCCCGAACTTTGATATGTACGTTAAGCACGGCATTGGCCCTATTATGTTTAGTACATTATGGCACAAATATATGAGGGACAATGCCGAGCTGCAGTGGCCACTAACAGGTACGTTTGATGAACAAAAACTGAATTTCCTGCAGGATAAATTGTTCGCAAAACAAAGTAGACAGTCGATGTTTGATTCTCTTCAGGTATGGCGAAAGTAGGCAAAGGCGCACAAGAGCAGAAAAAGAGGCCCGGAGAGGGAAGATGCAGACAGTGACTCAGAAAGCAGTAGCTTATGGTAGAGAGAAAATAGAAAAAGGTATAGCGTGTGCTGATAGGAAGTTTCGATTGCAATGTGACAAATCTTATGTCGCCCGAGAGGAAGGCGATACATTCGTGGAGGAGCTGTTAGATGCTCAACCTCCACCTCCCTATGCCCCGCAGAGAATATACCCTGTTGTCCCGACGCCTCAGTCTTCCGCCCCTCCTGCTTCCACCTCTGGTTCTTCTGCTCTTGACCTGGCTGCTTCGGCACCTTCTTCTTCTTCTCTAGCTTCACATGCCACGGATGCAATGACTAAGTCTCCCTGCTACGCCTATCGTTTCCGCTTATGCTCTCTCTCCATCCCTCACACCCCCAACACAGCCATTAATAACTTTAGTGCCTGCCCTTTCATCTATTGTGTCTTCCTCAAATGTCTCTTCCCCGACATTGCTGAGTATTGGGACGCCGGTGCGTGGACCGGATGAAGGGAATTGGGCAGCAGCTCGAGAACGAATGGGGCGGGTGCTGATTCCATCTGATGTGGGGAATGAGGAGAAAAAGATGGTGGCTGATCAGGCCGCACAGTGGGCTCGGAATCCGATTTACAGCGTGGAGGATGTGTGAAGTGTGGTGAAAGATTATGAGCCGTTTGTGCAGCAGCATGCCCTCAAGCATATGTCGGCCACACTAATAGGGTTGTGGGAACAGTGTTTCAATAGTGTCGCACCTCAGATAATTTATTACATCGGGGACCGTGTGTATGCTGCCGACATGGCTCCTAACGACGTTTTTAGTAATGTTGCCACACTGATTGGTTATCGAGGTAGGTTACAGCAGAAAACTCCAACAACAGTGTCCCAGTTTCCGATGAGGGAAGTCCATCCTATTTTTCACCCTGAGACACCGGAGCTGCGTAATCAGCATAATGCAGTTATCAGGCAGCTAGTAGAGGCTCACTTTCAAGAACAATGGGTTTACACTACATGGAAAAGGAGCGAGGTTTTAGCTCTTACGGGTCAGTTGCCAGACCCTAGCAAAAATCCGACTGCATATTACAAAGAATTGGCAGAGGCCGCCTCGTCAACAGTGATGACGTTGGCAGATATTGAGATGTTTTTCAGTTTGTTGGTACTGGTGGATATTTGGAGACAGGTGCATACACAGGACCACGTTGTGGAGTTGGGTGGCACTTGGGACGAGATCAGGGCATGGGATAAAGAGAGGAAGCCTGGTGAGAAGCCTAGGGCTGAGGTACTAGCTTTGCCGAATCGTATTATTACTTTCATGCATTCCCTCATCCCACCTAGACTGGTAGATTGGGACAAGTTAGCAGCATGTCGTCATAAGAAAGATGAAAGTGTATCTGATTTTTTTACTAGGTTCGAAGGTGTGTTTCTGGATTTCAGTGGGCAGGATTTGTCAATGGAGGGAGGTGTCCGATTGTTTGTTAACAGATTTGTTACGAACCTGCTTCCCGAGATCGCGACTCGGTTGCAGGCTTCGGAGAGCACTTGGACTACATCCTCCCCTTCCGTGATATTGAGTATGGCCCAGTATTATGAGCATAGGGAAAATGAGGA
Organism: Calotriton arnoldi; assembly: GCA_963921515.1. Taxonomy (NCBI): domain Eukaryota; kingdom Metazoa; phylum Chordata; class Amphibia; order Caudata; family Salamandridae; genus Calotriton; species Calotriton arnoldi. The sequence continues at coordinate 607,425 of CAWUFW010009907.1, read as the reverse complement.
GAAGGAAAAGGTGGAGAAGAAAAATAAAGAGTTGTAGACGAAGGTGTTGATGCAGCAGGCAGCTAGGGGGAACGGTAGAGGGCGTGGCACCGGTCCGGCCCGACAGTTGCCCCGCACTAGCAGAAATAGTACACCTGTGGGGCCGAACCAGTGTGCGTATTGTAAGGAGGAGGGACACTGGCGAAGTGAGTGCCCGGAGTTGTTACAGAAAGTTGGGGCCCCCGGAGGACGGGGTCGTGGTGGACGTGACGAGGTTCAGGCAGATGAGTCGTCACAGGGTCGCTTTGATCAGAACTATTTTGATGACCCTCGAGGAAGACAGTACTATCACGATGATTATGATATGGACGGGGTGACAGGAATGTCTTACAGCTAGGACAGCCAGGGACAGGGTGAAGGACCAGTTCAGATACCTGTAGATCAGCGTGGTTCTTATGTCACAGCGGACTTGCACGGCTCGGTTAAAAGGTTTTTGGTGGATACAGGTGCAATGAATAGCTCTGTTTCTCGTTCGCTAGTCCCCGGGGCAGCTCTGTCTGGCCAGAATAATGTTTCGGTAGGCTTCTCAGGCGTACCGGTAGTGAGCCCCATTTCCAAACCACTTGCTCTTACTATTGGCCCTTTTACCGTAGATTTGCCATTCTTATTGACAACAAATTGCGGAGAGAATTTAATGGGACTAGATTTGTTGAAGAAGCTGCATGCAACAATTTTTTGTTCTCTGGATGGTGTCTATATGACGATAGGACCAAACGTGGCTAGTACCAAGCAGTGTTTTTCTAAAGCTGCGCCGCTCCCTGCTGAATTCAAAGATGGCGATACAAAAGGGGATGATGGACGGAACGTTTGAGCCAATCAAACACTCACCCCCAGTCAACTGATCTGGGTTTAATCCATCATCATTCTTTAGCTCACTCCACCACCCCAGTTCAGACATGGCCATATGCAAATCAGTCTGACACTGTGCCTCATGGGAACAGTCCAGCCCGAACTGCCAAGCCATGTCTTCCCTGGACCGGAAACAAGCATCCTAGGACCGGTTTCTGGCATTCCAGCCGTCATCAGCCAGGCTTGCTTGAATCCAGTGGCAAAGTGAGCAAGGGACCCACGTCTGGGCATACCCCCGCCAACTTAGGGCGAACAAAGCGATACAAAAGGGGATGATGGACGGAACGCTTGAGCCAATCAAACACTCACCCCCAGTCAACTGATCTGGGTTTAATCCATCATCATTCTTTAGCTCACTCCACCACCCCAGTTCAGACATGGCCATATGCAAATCAGTCTGACCCTGTGCCTCATGGGAACAGTCCAGCCCGAACTGCCAAGCCATGTCTTCCCTGGACCGGAAACAAGCATCCTAGGACCGGTTTCTGGCATTCCAGCCGTCATCAGCCAGGCTTGCTTGAATCCAGTGGCAAAGTGAGCAAGGGACCCACGTCTCGGCATACCCCCGCCAACTTAGGGCGAACAAAGCGATACAAAAGGGGATGATGGACGGAACGTTTGAGCCAATCAAACACTCACCCCCAGTCAACTGATCTGGGTTTAATCCATCATCATTCTTTAGCTCACTTCCACCACCCCAGTTCAGACATGGCCATATGCAAATCAGTCTGACCCTGTGCCTCATGGGAACAGTCCAGCCCGAACTGCCAAGCCATGTCTTCCCTGGACCGGAAACAAGCATCCTAGGACCGGTTTCTGGCATTCCAGCCGTCATCAGCCAGGCTTGCTTGAATCCAGTGGCAAAGTGAGCAAGGGACCCACGTCTGGGCATACCCCGCCAACTTAGGGCGAACAAAGCGATACAAAGGGGATGATGGACGGAACGTTTGAGCCAATCAAACACTCACCCCCAGTCAACTGATCTGGGTTTAATCCATCATCATTCTTTAGCTCACTCCACCACCCCAGTTCAGACATGGCCATATGCAAATCAGTCTGACCCTGTGCCTCATGGGAACAGTCCAGCCCGAACTGCCAAGCCATGTCTTCCTGGACCGGAAACAAGCATCCTAGGACCGGTTTCTGGCATTCCAGCCGTCATCAGCCAGGCTTGCTTGAATCCAGTGGCAAAGTGAGCAAGGGACCCACGTCTGGGCATACCCCCGCCAACTTAGGGCGAACAAAGCGATACAAAAGGGGATGATGGACGGAACGTTTGAGCCAATCAAACACTCACCCTCAGTCAACTGATCTGGGTTTAATCCATCATCATTCTTTAGCTCACTCCACCACCCCAGTTCAGACATGGCCATATGCAAATCAGTCTGACCCTGTGCCTCATGGGAACAGTCCAGCCCGAACTGCCAAGCCATGTCTTCCCTGGACCGGAAACAAGCATCCTAGGACCGGTTTCTGGCATTCCAGCCGTCATCAGCCAGGCTTGCTTGAATCCAGTGGCAAAGTGAGCAAGGGACTCACGTCTGGGCATACCCCCATGGCCAGGTCTAAACTGGGGTGGCATGGTGAGCATAAGAATGATGGATTTAACCCAGATCTCTTGACTGGGGGTGAATGTTTTGATTTGTTCTGCATTCCGTCCATCAATTGTGTGTCTTTGCTTCCTCGCCCTAAGTGCGCCGGTTATGCCCAGACGTGGTACCGGGCTCACTGTGCCACTGGAATCAAGCTATCCTGGCTGAAGAGGGGTGAAACCTCGAAACCGGTCCTAGGATGCTTGTTTCCGGTCCAGGGAGGACCTGGCTTGGCAGTTCGGGCTGAACTGTTCCCATGAGGCACAGGGTCAAGACTGATTTGCATATGGCCAGGTCTAAACTGGGGTGGCATGGTGAGCAAAAGAATGATGGATTTAACCCAGATCTCTTGACTGGGGGTGAATGTTTTGATTTGTTCTGCATTCCGTCCATCAATTGTGTGTCTTTTGCTTCCTCGCCCTAAGTGCGCCGGTTATGCCCAGACGTGGGTACCGGGCTCACTGTGCCACTGGAATCAAGCTATCCTGGCTGAAGAGGGGTGAAACCCCGAAATCGGTCCTAGGATGCTTGTTTCCGGTCCAGGGAGGACCTGGCTTGGCAGTTCGGGCTGAACTGTTCCCATGAGGCACAGGGTCAAGACTGATTTGCATATGGCCAGTTCTAAACTGGGGTGGCATGGTGAGCAAAAGAATGATGGATTTAACCCAGATCTCTTGACTGGGGGTGAATGTTTTGATTTGTTTTGCATTCCGTCCATCAATTGTGTGTCTTTTGCTTCCTCGCCCTAAGTGCGCCGGTTATGCCCAGACGTGGGTACCGGGCTCACTGTGCCACTGGAATCAAGCTATCCTGGCTGAAGAGGGGTGAAACCCCGAAACCGGTCCTAGGATGCTTGTTTCCGGTCCAGGGAGGACCTGGCTTGGCAGTTCGGGCTGAACTGTTCCCATGAGGCACAGGGTCAAGACTGATTTGCATATGGCCAGGTCTAAACTGGGGTGGCATGGTGAGCAAAAGAATGATGGATTTAACCCAGATCTCTTGACTGGGGGTGAATGTTTTGATTTGTTCTGCATTCCGTCCATCAATTCTGTGTCTTTTGAATTCAAAGATGTGCCGCACACGTTGTGGGCTACCAGTGATACGGACGTAGGGTTGTTGCAGATACCTCCGGTCTCTATTAAGGTCAAAGACAATGCTGTGTTGCCTCGTATTCCTCAGTACAAAATACCGCAGGCAGGGGAACGAGCTCTATTGGTCCCGCGTCTTGCCACCAACCAGCCCAGTGAAGTCCAGCAGAGTCGGGGCACTACTGAGACCAGCAGCCTTTGCGGCAGGAGCCGCCCGCGTCACCCGCAAGCGCCTGGAGGCGCCTTTAAAACCAGCGCGGTCCCCCGCAGAGCGGGTCCCGCGTCTTGCCACCAGCCAGCCCAGTGAAGTCCAGCAGAGTCGGGGCACTACTGAGACCAGCAGCCTTTGCCGCAGGAGCCGCCCGCGTCACCCGCAAGCACCTGGAGGCGCCTTTAAAACCAACGCGGTCCCCCGCAGCGCGGGTCCCACGTCTTGCCACCAGCCAGCCCAGTGAAGTCCAGCAGAGTCGGGGCACTACTGAGACCAGCAGCCTTTGCGGCAGGAGCCGCCCGCGTCACCCGCAAGCGCCTGGAGGCGCCTTTAAAACCAGCGCGGTCCCCCGCAGCGCAGGACGCGCCCGGACAAAGCCCGGGCCAAGGGCAGGCCCGTCCTTGCCCGTCATTGACAGGAAGAGCCAGGGCAGGGCCACCCCTCTTTCACCTGCCATCTGAGTTTGGACTGCTCTAGGAAACCCCTTTGGACGTTGAGGTACTGAGTGTTTGTATCCTTCTAATTGTTCCCTGTTCTACATTGCAGCTCGAGGCGAAAGACAAGAGCTGGAATTCGAACACGATAACATCTTGTATCGCCTCTATTTTTAAGGAGTATCCATATGCTAAACGAAACTTTGATTTTAAACTCTGGTTGTAGTATATTTGGGAGAGCCTGCGAAGATATTCTTAGTGCTGGTCTTATATCTTATATTTTAAAAGAATGGGGAAAAGAAAGTCTATGGAAGGAAGTGGGGGTGGTGGCGAAGGTGGCGGTACTGGTAAAGGTAGCAGAGGGAAAAAGGCCAGGAAGGTAGCTAAACAAGCAGGTAGCAACTGTGTTTTGGATCGTATCGATACTCTCATTGGTGAGTGTGAGGATATATTAGTAGCTGAGCCTAATGTGCAATCTGTTAGGGACAAGTCTCCCCTTAGATCTACCCAAATCACTATTGGAAGTCCAAAACGCCATTCTGCGATTCCTGCTATGTTCCTTAAAACACGTAAAAAAGGGCCCACTACCACCAAAACCGAGAGAAAGCAGGGCTTAGGGAGAACTGGCGACCCCCTTACTAGTCCCCCTAGTCCAGCTGGTAATAATCTCCAATATATTGACCCCATAATTATATGTACAAACAGGTATATGGCCTTGTCGAATAGTGAGGGGGAAGAGAGGCCCCAGCCATCCGAGTCACCTCCAGCTAGTACTATAGGGGTAGCCACAAGTTACAACACAGACTCCCAGGATGTGATTCACCTGGTCCACACGCTTAGGTCTGAAATAGGGACAATGAAAGTAATGATTGAGGACTTAACCATTATGGTTAGACTTTTATCGCAAAGGGGGTCCCTCATGTATAGAATGTGCCAATAACATGGCGAGCAATCTGTCTTTACCTAGTCAATCTATTAATCTAGAGAGAGCAAGAGCCCCCCTTTTTAAGGGTGATAATCATAAAGGCTGTCCTCCGATTCCCGAGGTGGCCAAGCCCCAAAAGCCCACATCACTACCATCCATTTCTAAGCATGTGTCTTATTCTAACCCAGGTACTCCTAATCACTGTAGCCCAGAAACCACAAGATACCAGTTATTACATGGTAGAAACACTCGTTCCTCCCAATCTCAACATCCACAGTATAGTACCTTAACTGGGCGGGGGGGAACAGAACACTGACAAGGCGCTTAACACACATAGAATTTACATGGTGAATGTTCCTAAGTTTGACACCAGCAAAGGCATAGAAAATGAAGATTCACTAACTAATAAAGCCATTCACTGGATACGGCATGTAAGGGGATGTCGTTCTGTGATCAGTGAGGACATTACCAAGGCGCGTAGGCTTACTTCCCCCGTTCATCAGGCAGATTGCATTGAGCTCACTTTGAAAAGGGAGGATCTTGTTGAAAATCTTTTTGCTCTCGAGTTCCGAACCTGCTCTCCCGATTCGTCATCTATCTCCTCCGAGTAGTCAGTCTAGACATCTCGCCGGACAGATGTCCATTAAACAGACGGGATGCTCCATACTAGAGAGGAATGATTGACTTAGAAGAACGTCCCGAACACCAAGAACACACTGGCGACTCGATAAACATCAAGGGTAGTCCTTAAATTATTAATCTCCCAAGTATAGATGTTGGTGGGTCTGCAAGGTTCTCAAGGACCATAATTATGCCTCCACCTTTGATAGAGAGTCAGCGTGAGACTAGTTGTATATCTCCTAACAATTTAAATGAGCCACTATCAACCTGTCATATTCTCCAAAGGGGAACCTTATTATCGTGGAACATCGCAGGGATGAGTTCAAAGATATCATCTCCCGAGTGGTATGCTTTCATAGATTGTTATGATATTTGCCTCTTTCAGGAAACATGGCTAGTGGCACCACACCATTGTGCAGGTTATCTAAACTATCATATTCCAGCCGTGAGAGGAGCAAAAGGTCGCCCTTCAGGGGGACTGATAATTTGGATCCGCCAAGAATTAGGCATTATTATTGAGGAGCTCTCGACTAAGAATAATGACATCCAGGCTATAAGACTGAAATTGGGCCCGCAAGAGAACATAGATATCTATAATATTTACGTGAGGGGAACTAGAGGGAGGAAGTCGGAAGTTTTAGCGGCTCTCGATGACCTCCTCGATTTATATTCAGTAGATACTAACGTCATTATTGCGTGCGATTTTAATTCGACTTTTGAGCCCCTTGCTAATGAGGAATGGCATCTCACAGAAGAGGAAGACGCACAGTTTGGCATACCAAAGCTGGAGCTTGCACCCATAAAAAAATGGACGGATGTGGCCATTCAAATTAATTCCATCTGCCTTGAAAAGGGTCTGCGGGCGGCAAATGGAAGGTCCCCATCAGACAGACTTGGGGCAAATACATTTAATAATGGATCCAGTGCCAGTCGTATAGACTATATATTAATTAGCCTGAAAGTATGGCACACCCTCGGTGATATGGTTGTGAGGGATCGGATAGAGAGCAACCATAACCCCCTGTGTGCGACTTTGGGATTATGGCGGCAAAAGGTATCTATACAAATTGGGAGCAAATTGCATTTTTGCGACGTTGTCCCCACAAATGACATAAGGCGCCTAAAATGGGCGAAGATAGTAGAAAAACCCGAATCTATAGCCAGCATTTCTAAGGAAATTGATCGTGCCCTAATTGACCTGGAGACTAGTATAGCTACTACTGAAGTACCTGAGCTTACTACTCAGACTCACAACAAATTCTTTGCCCATCTGCGTACATATTTTGTAAAGCAATGTAGGTCCAAAAATGTTAAAAATCAGAAAGTCTGTCGCTGGTTTAACAAGGAATGTAGACATGCTAGAGAATCATTAGGGAATGCTATTAAAGTAGGCGAGCCCGCCGCAGTGCGAGTAGCTAGACAGAGATATAGGAGTACCCAGAAAAAGGCCAAGCAAATTTGTGATGAGAAAAGATGGCAGGACCTTAAGGAGGCTTGTGCCTCAAGTGATAGCAAGCAATTTTGGAACATAGTAAAGTGGGACAGAGGAGGGCAACCGGAACAGCCGCAAAATTACGTAACGCAGGAAGCTTGGGTCAATCATTTTAAACCCCAATACGCTCGTAGTCCCATTGAGCTAAACTCGGATGTCCCTATTCACCTGCTGTATTCGGAGGAGGCTTTTTGTAGTACCGATGTCAATGTAGCACTTGGATCTGTAGTAGGTGGCAGAGCGCCAGGCCCAGATGGCGTTCCTGCAGATATGTTCCTTTATGATAAAATAAGATGGAGTAGGTACATTTTGCTGCTGGCCAACGCTGTTGCTAAAGGCGCGCCTGTACCCGACTCGTGGAAAGGGGCAGAAATTATCCCGGTTTATAAAAAGGGGGATAAATCTCAGCCAGGTAACTACAGGCCCATCAGTTTAATAGATTCCCTGCAAAAGACAATGGGGAGGTTAATTCTTAATAAAATCCAGGAATGGGTAGATGAGCATAGTATTTTATCCCCCCTGCAGGCTGGCTTCCGGGCATACACTAGCACCATCAACCAGGTGTTTCGTTTTATCCTGTTGCACTGGAAGACGGTGGTCTTGGGCAAAGGCAGCTTGTATGCTGCCTTTGTCGATTTAAAGTCAGCATTTGATCTTGTTCCCCGTTCTAAATTATGGGTGACTTTGCAGGAATTGGGGATGCCTCCTGAACTGCTAACACTTATTATCAGATTATATGAGGATAATTACGCTAAAATACGATGGGGCGCCCAGGGTATGGTTACTAGTCCTTTTCCAGTAGAGAGAGGTGTGTGCCAGGGCTGCGTCATGGCACCTACTCTATTCTCTTTGTTTATTAACAGAATAGTGAATTGCATGGAATCTACCACTACTGATGCCCCGTCACTAGCAGGTGAAAAAATCCCTATTTTAATGTTCGCGGACGATACATTGATCATTTCGAAGACCCCAAGTGGTCTTCAGCGGGACCTGTTAATTTTCGAGGAGTTTTGCTCCACGCGGGGTCTGGAAGTCAATGTGTCGAAAACTAAATTTATGTCTTTTAACCCATATAGAGCTTTTAAAGGTAGTATCTTAATGAATAATCGGCCATTGGAACAAGTCAAAGCGTTCACTTATTTGGGGGTTAACATACAGAATGATTTAAAATGGAACCAATAAATTGACCTGGCAGCACTAAAGCATCGACAACTGTCGGGAGTGCTCCAAATGGAGTATAAACACCTCACTCACAAAACCAATTAGTCCGGTGCTCCAGGTATATGAAATGAAAGTGGTTAGCTCAGCCCTCTACGGAGCGGAACTATGGGGGTGTGAGAACTTGATAAAACTTACCACAGCAGAAAATAGGTTCCTACGTAAGATCACCAACCTCCCTCAAAGTACGCCAGTGTGTCCCCTACTTTACGATCTTGGAAGAAAGCCTTTGGCTGATATTGCAAAATTACGTCCTTTACTATACTGGCGTAGATTATGGACCACACCTGAATTGATACCATACGCCGCGGACTTTATGGATATAATAAAGGCTGACAACTTCCACCAAATCAAATGGTTATGAGAGGTTAGAGACACCCTAATAAGCAAAGGCCTGTTAACATTATGGGAAGACCCAACTGCTGCTCGCTTTCCCCCGAAAAAGATCTTAAAAGAAAAATACTGGGAGATGGTTATGCACAAAACCCTGAGAACTAGCAAGTCATCATAGCTTACAGAAATCTTTTTGGAAATAAAATTGATCCCGAGATTAGAACCATACTGGGACACAATAACTAAACCACATGATAGAAAGTTATATTTCCAGTTTAGGGTGGGCTCATTGCCTCTAAGGGCTTTCACTGCTAGATGGGCTAAATCAGGTGATAACAAGTGCCCTGTATGCCAGGCCCATGTGGAGTCGTTGGCACATTTACTGTTTGTATGTCCAGCATATGCCGCCCCCAGACGTGCATGGCTGGTGCCCATCAGTAAATTGCTAGGCACTAGAAGGAGTGAAGAAGCTGAAAGAATTCTACGCACTGATACGTCAACTCCTATTACCATAGCAGTAGCAAAATTCCTAGGGTGGTCATGGGCCATAAGGTCGCATTTTTTATCTATATGATATGTGTGTATTTGCTGTTGTTTGTTTTGCACAATAATTAGGGGATCTAAAGCTACACAGTGTCTTAATTGTTACTAGCTTTATCAAAGCCTTTGGATTAATTATTTAGGACCAAAGTTTTTGTGTTCCTTTGTACGAGAATTTTATCTCATAAATGTTCCTGTTCTTAGCACATATTGCTGTTTTTAAAGTTTTTATCGGAAATCCAGTATTTTACGATGACTTGATCTAATTTCCCCAAACAGGTTCTATAATCAGGCTTGGCATTTTATATAATGAAATATTTTTGTATCTCGCTTTTATGACTAAATTGTCGAATAAAGCTTGTTTGGATTGGATTGGAGCTCTATTGCGGATTATACAGGATTTGATTAAGTCAGGAGTAATCGAGGAGACAGCAGCAAATGTGAGTAATAGTACTATTCTTCCCATTCTTAAGAAGGCACCCTTGGATTCCTCTGATGCACATCCTGATGTATATCGTTTTGTGATTGATTTGCGTGAGGTTAATAAAATAGTGGTCCCTCAGTTCCCAGTGGTCCCGACATCACCGCCCTTATGACGATTCCTTCCACTGCAAAATTCTTTTCTGTAATTGATTTGAAAAATGTTTTCTTTAGCATTCCCATTCATCCAGATAGCAGGCACCTTTTTGGATTTACTCTGGCAGGCAGAAGTTTCAGATTCTGTCGCGCTCCTCAGGGCTAAACTGAAAGTCCTAGCATATATAGTCAAGCTTTAAAAAGCCAATTGGATTCCCTCGCACTTCCCCCAGGTAATGTTTTACTGCAGTACGTAGATGACCTCTTAATAGCTTCTGACACTGAAGAAGGTTCCAAAGATGCAACGGTCAAATTATTACTACATTTGGCACAGCACGGACATAAAGTGTCCCTTTCAAAGTTTCAATATTGTCGACAGGAGGTCACCTACTCAGGTCACCTACTGTCGAAGGAGGGACGGAGACTAACACCTGAACGCATTAGTGCTATTGTTAAAATGCCCATCCCTAAGACTCAAAGCGATGTGCGAGCCTTCATCGGCATTACTTCGTACTGTCGCCACTGGATTGCTAACTATTCTTTACTAACAAAGCCTCTGTTGCAGCTAACCACTAAAGATGTGCATGAACCCTTGCCCTGGACGCCTGAATGTCAACAAGCTTTTGAGCAATTAAAAGTTGCGCTTTGCTCTGCACCTGTGCTTGGCACCCCATATTATACTAAGCTGTTCGTGTTGTATGTACACGAGACGGCTGGTTGTGCGCTCTCTGCTTCAACACAAGCCTTTGGAGGGAAGCAGAGGCCATGTGCTTATTTTTCTGCTTTGCTTGATAATGTCGCGAGAGCCCTACCGAGCTGTCTCAGAGCGGTCGCGGCCGTCTCTATCCGACAACTGGCGGGGCTCGTCCTTGATACTGATCTCACAGTTATGGTATCCCATGCTGTGGACACACTTTTGAACAAAACAAAGACACAGCACCTCACCACTGCACGTCTGACCGGTTATGAATTGACCCTCTTTGCACCACATGTCACTATTAAAAGATGTGCCACTCTGAACCCAGCCACGTTACTACCCCTCCCTTCTGAAAGTGAGGACAGAGGTATACATGATTGTATTTTTCGAACAGAAGTGGAGACGAAGGGACGGGTAAACCTGACTGATGTTCCCTTATCTGACCCACAAGGGGAACTATATGTTGATGGCTCTTGTTTTAAACTACCAGATGGCACTACCACCGCAGAGTACGCTATTACTACGCTGCGTACTGTAGTTGAGACATCATGTGTTCCTTATCAATCGGCCAAAGCTGCAGAACTAGTTGCTCTTCTTCGAGCTTGCGAGTTAAGTGAGGGACTGACTGTCAATATTTATACTGACAGCCAGTACGCCTATGGGGTTGCTCATAATTTTGGGATGCTCTGGGCGGAGAGGGGATTCTTGACCTCACATGGGTTAAAAATCCAGAACGGCCAACTGATACACAGGCTTTTCGTCAGCTCTGACACTCCCCAAAAGACTAGCGATAGTGAAGTGCAGTGCCCACAAGGCAATTACTGATGATGTGGGGAGGGGAAATGCGTTTGCAGCTCAGACAGCTAAGGAGACAGCCAGATCTAAGATGAAAAGAATGTTTGTGGCAGGTCCTGCTAGATGGGTACCCGACGGTGCGATGTTCGAAGATACATTGGAGAATGTTAAAGAGATCCAAAGCGAGGCGACAATTGAGGAATTAGCAATATGGCAGGAGAGAACAGGACGTTTAGACAAGGAAGGGTGTTGGACTGATGAGTCAGAGAAGCAGAGATGGATGTTACCAGATGCTATGTACTCCCTGTAGTCACAATGGCGCACGGGCCAGCTCACATTAGTACGAAGGGAATATGTAAGTTGTTTGATCCTGTATGGCAGAACGATAACATCCCTAAGGTAGCTGCTCATCTGGTGAAGTACTGCATGGTCTGCATGATGCATAATCCTGGAAGAGGCACCCCTAACACCCTCTGGTAACTTTGCACCACCTTCCTTCCCTTTCGAGGTTCTCCAGATGGATTTCATCGAAATGGAACGAGTCAACAATTTGAAATATGTGTTAGTGGTTGCTTGTGCATTCAGTAAATGGATTGAAGTTTACCCCACTAAAGAGAACACAGCCATGGCGACGGCACTCTTAAAAGAGTACTTCCCGCGTTTTGGTTTGCCCAGTTTGATTTGGAGTGACAATAGAAGTAACTTCAACTCAAAGGTTATCCAGCTGGTGTGCGATGGTTTGCACATTAAGCAGAAATTCCACGCAGCAAACCATCCCCAATCAGCAGGTTTGGTTGAGAAGTACAATGGTACTCTCAAGCTGAAGTTGGCAAAGTTCAAGGAAAGCATAGGATTGCAATGGCCAGATGCGTTACCTTTAGCCCTGTTGTCCGCAAGGGAGACAGCCCACTCTAGAACAGGATTGTCACCATACGAGGTCGTATTCGGCCGCCCGGCAAATGTCTGGGGCGTCCCACGACCCCGTCGTTTTTCTGAGATAGAATACCCTTTGCTTGTGGACTACTTGTGCGAGTTGACTAAAAATGTGCGTTCTATTCACCAACAGATTCACGAGGCTCTACCGCCAATACCCGAGGGGCCAGGTCACAATATCCGACCTGGTGATTACATCTTGGTGAAGAACTACAAGAGGAAGGGAAGTTTGGAGCGGCGTTGGAAAGGACCTCTGCAGGTCCTCCTCGCCACCCGGATGGCAGTGAAGGTGGACGGCCGGAAGCATTGGATACATTCGTCTCACTGCCGGAGAGTCCCGTTACCCCTCCCCTATGACCGGTGGGTCCTGGACGGCGTGGGGACCACGAGACAGAGAAGGTACCACGCTTCATCCCTTTTTCTGATGCTCGACTGACATGGGCACAAACGGAGGAGAACGATGCTGCCTTGAATGAGGCGCACCCCCGAAGTAAGGGCTGCCCAGGATCCTCCTCCATCTGGCCCACAGGAGCTTGAGTCTCAGTCCCTTGGCCCCTCTGAATTTAAGATCCTTTTCCGTGACGACACAGTGCCCAGAGTGGCTAGGTACAATTTATGCCCCCGACAGAGGGACAGTGCACCAAAGGAAAAGCCAGATTAGTAGGGATGGACTGCATGGATGAAGAATAGGGTGCATGTACCCTGTCTGCGGTACCAACAATAGATTAGGGACAGGGAGATTGGTGCATTGTCCGAGACACTGGACAGGATAAGTTGAGGGTGTCTTCCCAGGAGGGAGGGTGCCCTATCCTGAGAGATGTGGACTGCTTCAGAAAGGGCTGCGATCGCGCAGCTCCACCGAGAAGTGCTCAATAGCACCACCGTAGATGAACAATAGGAGTCTGCCAGCGAGGCTCTGACGGACACTGGGTTTTGTGCCTCTCTTCTTTGTTTTATCTTCGTTGGCTCCATTGTATGACCTTTCCTCTGGTAGTCTCTGGTAGTCCGATATAAAAAAAAATGTACCCATTTGGCCGCCTTATTATGGAAGAAGAACAGCCCTTGGCAACCCCACGTTTTGAGCAAAGTGGTCCTGGTTGGTCTAGCTGGTCTACTAAATGCAAGATAGTCTTCGTAGTAATTGTTCTGATCTTCTTAAATGCATTCGGAATTATGTGGTTCCTTGAAGAGAAATATCCTGTGCATTCTTTGATTGGTACCCTTCTCTTATTTAGGGAGTTGTGAGGCATGGTTTCAACTGTTTACCATGGTGTAGGTCCATTTCCATGCTGATGCAATGAATATGACTTATGCAGATTATGAGACTGTGTTGGAATATCTCAGTGTACACCAGGGGTTTACTCCAGGAGAACAAGGGGCCCCTGATACTTTGCATCCAAATGCCTGTATGAACATTTATGAAGTCAAAAAGAATGTAACGTGGCTCCAAAATGAAATGATGGATTTTCAAGATTTTAATGTCACTGAATACTTCAGGTCCTTTCAGATGCGTAATATTACTCAGGACAAAGCAATGCCAGTGCCAATAGTTAACACGACAGCTAGTTTCTGTGTCCAAGGTTTCGGGAATGTTAAAGTGGGAAGGAGTATTTGCAATTATACTTATGACTTGAGCACGACCAATACTCCACCTTTACTACCACCCCATAATGTGCATTTTGTTTGTGGGTCCCAGGCTTATGTATGGCTTCCCAGGGGGTGGTCTGGTATATGTTATGCCTCTTTCCTCCTACCCCCAGTATATATAGCACCGTCCAGTTATCTCAGAGACCATCGATTGCAGCGTAGGAGCGTACACTTGTCCCGAGTTAGAAGGGTTATCAACACAGAAGACATAGATCAAACAGACACTACTCTGCAGCAGTTTACTGACGCTATGAAGGGTATTCTGCCCTTCTGGGGTCCTATGTCCAATAGCCTTAACATTCGCAGACTCGCAAGGGTTGTGGAGGGAGTTATTAACACCACAGCAGGAATACTGACCAACATTACAGCTGAGCTTCAGGCTACGAGACTTGTTGCCCTTCATAACAGGATGGTGTTAGACGTCATCCTTGCTGATCGGGGTGGGGCCTGTCACGTCATCGGTAGTAGTTGGTGTGTGTACATACCGGACCATGCTCCGAATGTCTATGCAGCTATACAGAAGTTGCACCGACTTGCATCCGATATTCACCAAGAGAATGGCACCTGGTCCCTTTCTGGTTGGTTCTGGGGTTTGATAGCATCTTGGGGTTGGAAAATACTCCCTTTTCCTAGTAGCCATTGCGGGTGTCATTTTCACTTGTTGCCTGTGTATTAATGGTCTTCCTACCTGCTGTACATATTGTGCTAGCAAGTTATCCAAGGCCCCAGGGCATGATACTAAGCCCTCAGCTATGATGTTGCAAGCTGTCCATGATTTAATGAATATAGTTGAGGGTATTTTTAAATATTCGCAGTATGTGTATTGTCCTGCGTTAATGATTTTCTTATTATGCTAGAATAGACAAAATTGTGAGCAAATGCTAAAAGGAGGGTCTGTTGGACTGCAAATGCGTCTAGCCGACTCCTTCTAGCATTGTGCGAATTAAGTTAGCATTTGTGACGTCATTTTGTCTTTAGCCGCCATTTTGTTGTATGATCGAAAGTACGCATTTGTCTCATCTAATTGTCTGCCTCAGCGAAAAGCTGCTTCGAGTTACTTCTTATCGTATTCAAGGTTGAATCCTAATGTACTAATGAATAGCTTATTCTGCCATTGCATGCCTTTCCTCTACCGTAGCCCTGCTCCCACACTAGAGAGCGTTGAGCTTGAACAAGACAACCTTGAAAATGTGATAACATGTACCCGTTCTGCAGGTGGTAGCTCATCCTTCTGTACCTCCTTTGTTCATCAGTGCCCGAGCTGGAAAATTCCAGTCCGGGCGGGTCTTTAGGGGTGTTGGAAATGCATATTATGTTTTACCAAGTGTTCTGAAGTCAGTCTCCTCAGTAGCATCTAAAGAGGCTAGTCTGACTGGACTCCGCTCGAGCGCAATTACTAATAAATAACTTGGTTTGTATTCTCTACTGTTTCACCGACTCTTCATTTCTTGTGAAAGGCAGAGAGGTGGTCGCGAGTGACCCGGGTGGCCCAATTCGGGTCACTTCCTTCAAAGCAGTTCCCAGAGCCCACTCAAGCCAAGAGAACTCCAAAGCCAGCTGACTGACCTCCTGCTCGCACAACAGGGACACAACAGCGGGACAAGCCTGCTGGGGCAAGATGGTAGCCCAAAGCCTTCAAGCTGCTACCACCACTGCCGTGCAGCACCGAGGACTAATAACTGACACACAAGAGTTGCACCCAAGTTCACTGGACTAGGGAGTGCTGTCAGAGAGTTGCTGGGATCCTCAGAAGGAAAGTTATAGAACCAGGAAGGATTAGCCTGTAACCGCGACAACGGGCGACTGGACTTCGGGCAGACCGGAGAGGACTTTGTGGCACATTCACCCTGCAACCAGGCCCCCTCGCCATCTTCTCTTCATGGACCGAGAAATCCATGTAGGAAAACGGCGTCGCATCCACAGCATCCTTGGAGCATCTTCAGCATCATTCATCCCTTGCATCAGGACGACTCCAAAGGAATCAATTGCAAAACAGATAAAGTACTTGAAACCACTGAGAGACTACTTCTGCCTTGAAGGTAACGGTTTTTGAGGACCTTGCAGGTCTCCTTGACTAGCTCCCTGCCCGAGTTGGTCACCTCAAGTACTTCTAATCGACCACATTGACACTTACCTAAGTTTTCTTTGAAAAAGTTTCTAAGTGTCCAATATATTTGCCTTTGCCATGGCTTGTTCGGGTTGACTGAAATTGCTTTGATTTATTAATGCTTGTAAATTCTGGATCTCCCGAACCCTCTGGTGGATCTTTTTCGTTCTAGTGTCTAAAATCTTATAAAAATACAGTTTATTTTTTATAAATTGATGCCAGATTTCTTGAGGGTCGTGTTGATTGATTCTTCAATTGTTATGGTGCTGTTTAAATGCTTAACATTTCTTCCTCTTCATAGGCCTTACTGCTCAGTGCCACAGCTACCCAAGGCTGACCGGAGGGTTTTACAGATGAAACCTACCTGACCTAAAGGGGTTGGTAAGTATTACACGATGAGGTTGTACAACCACACCATATAATACACCCCATTTCCTCACAATATATATTCTCTGAAAAACACAAAGGTTAAAGTAAAGTTATAGTAAGGTGAAATGCTCAGTAACAAAGTATAGTTTCAAACTCTAAAAACCATAGAAATTCACCAGCTATAGTTATCTCAAGTAACAATAACTCGTGCCCTAAGGTAACTATAACTCGCGCCCCACCATGCACAGTTTTCTCATCAATAATTTCATTGCAAATGTTGCAGTGATATCAATTATGTAATATGTGGGGTAATTAGTAGTGCTAATTCAAAAAGTGCTTTTCAAATTTCCTCTCAAGTCAAATGCTAAATCTTTAAAATTCCTGCTTAAAGCTGCAGTTCCTCAAGGTCCTTTTGAGTCAAATGCATTACTGTCCATCAAAAGTTGAATGGAAAAGCATTGAAATTCTTACACCAAGCTGCAGTTCAACTAGTCGTCACTAGGTGTTCCTCAAAAGTTGAATGCAAAAGCATTGAAATGCTTTCATCAAGCTGACCTTTCACTGACATTTTTTAATTAAGCCAAAGTTCCACAAGTCATTACTAGGTGTCCCTCACAAGTTAAATTCAAAAGCACTGACAATTTTTAATCGAGCCGCAGTTCCACTAATCGTCAATGTGTCATCAAAAGTCAAATAAAAAAGCACTGAAATTCTTTGATGAAGGTGCAATTCTGCAAGTCGTTACTAGGTGCCCCTTTATAGTCAAATGCAAAAGCATTTTCATTCTTACATGAAGCCACAGTTCCAATAGTCGTTACTAGGTGTCCGTCAAAAGTCGAATGCAAAAGCACTGAATTTCTTATATGAAACAGCAGTTCAACTAGTCATTACTAGGTGTCCCTCAGAAGTCAAATACAAAAGCATTAAAATACTCACGAGTCTGCACTTTCACTTGTTTTTAACAGATGTCCAGCTCAAGTCGGAAGTAACTGCTTCCAATAACCAGCAAGTTGAAGGGGGTGTGGCTTTTGTACAGAAATTTGCATACACATTTTTGCTATTCTAATAATTTGTGCTAGTTTTTCACAAGATTAATTATATGCCAAAACTTGTTCTTTTTTTAATAATATTTTATTGAGATCCTAATTTGTGATAAAAACATCCCGGCATGATATTCATACACCAATAATATAGATACACAAATCACATTTCATCACAGAGTAGATCCAAAAACCAAACAACAATAAGGCTCCACATTTCATAGTGCCCAAGGAACACCTAAGCAAAACATTTTCCCAAAAAGAAAGAACAATCAACCTCTTCAGCCTGAGGCTTCTTCCATAAACTGCCCCCACATTTTATTGAATTTCCTGGTTCCCCCACAATGCAGAGCATACAGCAGCTCCTTATTTCTTACTTGTTTCATTTTTACCACCTATTCCCCCACTGTGGGGGTCAACAGTGTTCGTCACCTTTGAAGTAATAAAGATCTGGCCACTGCCATTGTAATATATAATAATTTTATAAATTTGGTGGCTAATCGAATAGCAGGATCATACCCCAGGACTATCCACCAAGTACTAGGTACTAATTTAATCTCCCAAGCCCTCTCCAGATAGGGACACACAACCCAATAATGTGTGTCCAATTTGCAACCTCCCCTGAATTACATCGAAAACGGGGATCAGACCACCTAGAAGTCACCTGTGCTAAGAATTGTGGGGTTCTGTATGGAAGCCACCCACTAAAAAATAGCATTATGTGCCAATTGGCTCCTCTCAAAACGTTAAAATTCAGCATAATAATTGCGTCCCACATCTTTTTAATTAATTTTAACCCTTTTCCCATTCTTTTAAATTGCTTTTTGACAAAGATCCGGGCCCTTCATAGAGGCGAGCAGTCTTTTCCATTCTCCCGCTTGCTTATAATCTGGAGCTTCCACTAACACAATTACAATTTTTTGATGGCCCCAGATCTACCCACACTCCAAGCTGTTGAATATACTGACCAATATTTTGAAGGAACCGGGAAGCAGAAAATCATCTTGAACCGATTAATAAATTTCCAGTGAATTCTTCCACCTCTCACCAGACAGAAAGTTTGCTACCTTCCTAACCCGGCTCTCTCCCATTTTTGCACTATATCAGGAGCCAGCTGGACTCCCCAGCCAGCTCTGACAAAGGTGTAGCAGCATTAATATAGGGACTAGCATATCTCCTATGGAAATCCGCACATTTCCTAAAAAGACAACGTAAACTTTTGTAGCAAACTTTTTTGGGTGATGTTAATTATAACACGCCACGTATATCACACTCATTAAGAATCAGCTGCATAAAATCGTTCTTAAACATATCGCCTAATCTAAGCTTCAAATTAAATCTAAACATATACTGTGCAAAATATGCAAAATAATAATACTTTACATTGGGAAATGCCAACCCACCCATCTCCAGTTCTTCATTAAAAGTGCTTAATGCTAATCTGTCCATTTATTTAGCCAAATACATGACAAACATGGACTCCACTTACTTAAAAAAAGGATGCTGTTAACACACATGGGGTGGCTGAAAAAAGAAAATTAACTAATAGAAGAATCGACATTTTAATCAAAGCGATAGTTAGAGGAAGGGAATTCCACCGGGCAAACATAGCGTGGTCTTTTAGAAGCAAAGGGGCAAAATTAAGATCATATAAATTCTCCATTTTAGAAGAATATCTAATCCCCAGGTACCTTTTTGGTTGAGTATTCACACAAGAGACTATTTCTGGG
Source organism: Calotriton arnoldi (assembly GCA_963921515.1). Classification (NCBI taxonomy): domain Eukaryota; kingdom Metazoa; phylum Chordata; class Amphibia; order Caudata; family Salamandridae; genus Calotriton; species Calotriton arnoldi. The sequence continues at coordinate 588,189 of CAWUFW010009907.1, read as the reverse complement.
AGTAACCTGTCTGAACTACACCTGCATAAAATAATTTCTGTTTTTTTCTTGTTGATTTTATAGCCCCCCAACTTCACAAATAGCGAAAAAGTCTCAAAAGCTTTCTCATGCGAGCCTTTATTACCATCAAGAATCAGCATGATATCGCCAGCGTATAGTTTTATCTTGCCCATCTGTCCAATGGGAGGTCGGATATTGTCATTCTGTCTAATGGCAATTGCCAAGGACTCGATAAAAAAAGCAAACAGAATGGGCGATAAAGGGCAACCCTGCTGGGTCCCTCGACAAACTTGTAATTTACCCACCTCTGTGGCATAAATTATAATATCGGCTTCCGCATTCAAATACATCTTATGTACCAACCCTGTGATCTGGGGAGGAACCCCAAATTTGGCTAAGATACTAAAAAGTGTTTCCGAGACCACCAGGTCGAATGCCTTTTCCGCATCTAATAAAAGGACTATAGCCGCAGTACTATTTACTGAAAAATAGTCCAGCGCATCAGTAATGCATGTTTGTGCCTCGCTGACGTCTGGCGGTAAAACCATTCTGGTCTTGATGGATCAGTTTTGCTGCTATCCAATTAAATCTATTAGACAACAATTTCATAATTATTTTATAATCAGATTTCAGTAAAGTAATTGGGCGGTACGAATGAGTCTTCTCCATTTTTTCCTTTTTTTAAAATAAAACTAACAACGTTCCCCGTACTAAAAGATGCTGGGATTGGGCCACCCTTCAACATTGCATTGGTAACCAATACCAAATAATCTGGCAGTACTTCTAGGAAAGAATTTAAAAATTCTGCTGAGAAGCCATCAGGGCTGCATACCTTACACTTTGGGAGGTTCTTAACCACCTCTACCAATTCTTCTTTAGTGAAGGGACAGCTAATACTTTCCCTATCTTCCTCAGATAAGGTAAGGATAGGTAGCCCTGCTAAAAAAATTCCCCAACGCTTCTTTATCCACCACTTGATTCTGGCTATATATCTGTCTATAATGCTCCAGCATGATTTTTACCCATGTTATACCTAACCCCAGACACCGGACATTTCAGAACATGTATCATATTACTGGCAGCCTGTTCTCATGCCTGCCAGGCTAAAAATGTCCCTGTAAAATGACTCTCCTCGTAGACCTTCTCCATATAAGAATGGTTCAATGCACCGCTCTTAGTATAATACAGATCACTTAGTGCCTGCTTGATCTGGTCCAGTGCTTTCCTATTCGCCCTTGATGGATACCTTAAAATTGATCCTGACTATCCTGAACAGTCTTTAGTAAAGTCAGCATTTGTTATTTAACACTTTTGCCATTGACGGCGTCCTTCACTATCACTAGCCCCCTTACATATAAGCGTCCCCCACTACACTTGGAGGAACTGACCAAAATGACCACGACAAGGACCTGATGACAGAACAGGGAAGGCATTAAGAAGGGGATCTCCTGATGCACTTCTGATTGGAAAACCCTGAACAACTGAGTCACAAAACCACCTTATACTGGCAACAAAAACAACACACATCATGTTAAAATTCATGTTGACAATGTTTGGATAGTTTGAAGGCATTACTAACTTTGCTCATTCCCAAACACTAGACAAGTCTTCACACTGTATACTCTATGGGTAAAAGACACCTAGGGCTATCTTCTGAAGCTCTAGGTCTTTGAGCGATTCATATAGTACCATTTTAGTAATTCAAATATTTCAATAGTTTTGCTACACTGATTATTTTCAGAATTGGTCTTTTTCAAATTACAGCTGACTCAACAGAGCTAACAAGTCCTCCACAGCTTTTTCTATACCTCAGTCTACAATTTTGCTTTACGGTGGTCCATTTTAATGTTACTCAAAATTATTATTTCGCAGCATGCCTCCTCACTCCGCCCCTTTATCAAAATGTATTTTTATAACTGTTAACACTCTAAGGAGTAGAGAACAGAAACATACCTTGGGAACATGTGCCCGTTTTCTTTTACCTCGTTACACGGGAAATGATTTTTAACATCTGGCTTATTTATCCAAGTTTGAATGTTAACTATTTCTTTCCGATCATCATCTGACATTGAAGAGCTATCAATTTCCTCTGGAAAAGATAGGAAAAACAAGGTTTTATACATAAACTGTTTATAATATTAGAAACACAGGTTTACCTTTAAATTAGGTTATTATTTTAAGCGTACACGTATTTCTCTATTTACTTTATTACGGCCAATGGCCACAAAAGTAGTACAATTAAAATAATTATAAAAGGAAACAGTAAAATAAAAGCTGGAAAATATACAGCTACCAAGCATAAAATATTCGTAGAGGTATCCACTCTTGGCCAGGGGACACAGAACAGATGTACAAACACTTGACCACAGACAAAAACCTATTGTGGTCCGTCATGCCTAAAAGTACAATTTGTACATATCATGCTATAGTAAAATGTTAGTAAAAACTTCAGGCCAGAATAATGAACTCTATGGTTACATTTGTTTTTATTCTTGCACAAGCAGATAAAAAAGCGAAGACATTCAATAGAGCTGTGACATCTCGAAGATTAAACTTCACTTTGACAATAAGCAACATTTTCAATAAACTCCCCATAACCCTCCCCCCACCTCCCATCTCCCACACACCCCCTGGTGCCCATCCAACCACCAACTATAAATGAGATCATGTTGCATCAGAGATATATATATGGACGGGGCATCAGGGTAGCTCAGTCTGCTGGGCTAGTCAGTCGGAGAAACCTCAGATATCCGGGACAGGTTAGCTCTGTAAATTCCTCGGAGAGGAGCAAAATAAATGGTTGACAGATATCCCAGTACGAGTCCCCTTGCTGCGTAAGTGTTAAAGAAAGCCTCTTCATCCCCAGAAGATGGCAAACATGGTGTAGCCAATTCAGCCGGGACGGAACTTTATCTGTTCCCCAATAGGCTAAAATTGACTCGTGTGCCGCCCCCCGTGCCAGAGACATGTCGGCCCCTCCGGGATTTGAGTGGGTATGTGAGTGGGTTTGGATGTCCCAATAGGATATATGAGGGAAATCTGGGTAGTTGGGTATTAAAGTGAGTGTCTATATCAGTCAGGATCTCATTCCAAAACTGTGCAAGTCTAGGGCATTCCCACAAGATATGTACAAAAGTTCTGGGGGAATCACAATGCCTCCAACACCTATCGCTACGCGCTGAATTCCCTCTGTGCAAGCGAGGGAATCCACCGAGGTTAGGTATCAGTACGTGGCAATTCTCGTTGCAGTCTCAATGCTAGACATATTAGATGTTGCGTTTATAAATGGCCTGCCAGTCCTTAGGGGACAGTTGTCTGCCAATTTCCAATTCCCACGGGACTTGCACAGGGGACTTCGACCCAGGCTCCTACTCAACAGCATCCCATACAGTTCGGTAATGAGGCGCTTATTTGAGACCTTGCTAAGAAGCCAAAGCTCAAATATTGTCAGCTGCCATTGTGCAGCCTCCCTTGTTACCGGTTGCATTAACCAGTGTCTGATCTGCATGTACCGAAACTGTTCCCCTTCCGGAATCACCAAGTCTGCACGCAAAGATTCAAATTTGATAGGGCCCTCTGCATCAATCAAGTAGCCTATGGACAGGCATCCTGCCTGTTGCCAAGCTTTGAACAGCGTGCTATCCAGACCAGGAGTAAAGTTCCCATTTTCCACTACCGGAGTTAAAGGGGAATGGAACGTCGTAAGGCCCTTCCAAGTCGCCAGACTATCCCATGCCCTCAGGATAGGCGCGGTGACCAAGGACGAGTACAGATTTGCAGGGCGGTGAGTGCGGGCCAGAAATGGAGTCTTCCATAAAGCTGTGCCGCCAGTGCTCTATCCATGAATAACTACGCCTTTTCCGGCTCTGGGCGGGACCACTCCACCAAATACCGAAGCTCTGCAGCTTGAAAATAATGTAGTAGGCAAGGGACTTCCAGACCTTCCTCGATTGGGGGACGCCAACTGCAATTGTGTTTCATTCTGGGTCGCTTGCCAGCCCACACGAAATGCTGTAGTGCATCTGGTAGAGTCTGGAGCGTCCCTGACGAGGGCTGGAGGAGGGAGTGTTTGAAAAAGGTATAAAATCTTGGGCAGGATCGTCATTTTAAGGGCGGTGACCCGTCCTAGCCAGGAAAGATTATATAGTTGCCAAAGTGCCAAATCAGCCTTCACCCTCTTAGTCAGGTCCTGATAGTTGAGAGTCGTGATCCCAGCAATGGTCTGGACCAGTTGAATACCCAGGTATGGGAGAGAACCCGATGCCGACCAGATCAAGTGGTTCTGAGACAGATAGTCATTTGCGGTGGGCGAGACCGTGAAGTCCAAGGTCAGTGATTTAGCCAGGTTCATATGAAATCCCGCCGCCGCCCCGAAATGCAGCAGCTCATCCAAGAAGCTGGAAAGGGCTTCTTTAGGGTTGTCGATGGAAACAACAACATCGTCTGCGTAAAGGTAGATGACCTGTTCCTCAACCCCAAAGCTTACCCCTGTGATGTTTGGGTCATCCCTAACCCTCTGGGCAAAATACTCCATATAGAACGCAAACAGCAGGGGAGACAAGGGGCATCCCTGTCGTGTGCCACAACATATGGGAAATTGGGCTGAGCTTCTCCCATTGACTGTAAAGGAGGCCCTCGGTTCCCCATAGCCACTAAGAATCCAGGCACTAAACCGTTCCCCAAGACCGAAATATGCCAGTGTCTCGGCCAAGTAGGGCCAATGAACGCGATCAAACGCCTTCTCGGCATCGATGGAAAATAGCATGACTTCTCTCTGGGAAGGAGTGGCTTTGTCTATAAGATGTACAATCTGTTTTGTATTATCTGCGCAATTTCTATTAGGGATAAAACCGGCTAAAAACTATGTCTTGTTGTGATGCCTGAGGTCAAGGCATGACGGTAATGTGAGCAGTGCCGCAGCATGAACCCCAAGATCATAAAGAAAGGTAAGGGCAATCTCTTTATATCCTGTGAGTGGAATAAGCTTGGGGTTTGACTTCGCTTGTTCTCCAGCTCGAGGTTTCTTTCCCCATTCTCAAGCTCCTCTAAGTCCTCCAGAGACAAACAGGAAATATAAAAAGAAAGGGAAGCATGGATGTGAGTTTCCATGATACCAGTTGAGATCACATGGTAAGTCTGATCTGTCCTCTCTGACCCAAATTGATGCCACCTCCGAAAAGTAGCTTTTAGATCACCTCAGCCTGAGGGACTGACTCCTCCAGAGCTGCAAATGCCAGGTCTAGGGCCTGCACTGGTCGCACTGCACTGATGCTTCTTAAGGCAATTCTAGAATTCACAGTGACAGGGGCTGATCCAGTCATTTACCTCCATGCAATGATGGAGATCTTCTGGCATGTGGTGGCCCCTCTGGTGTGCCCTATAACCCCTATGGGGCACATTAAAGCCCTACAGGACCACTTGGGGGTTCTGCCAGTGGGCCCTACTCAAGCACGAAGCGTCCTTTTTTTCTGCTAGTGCAAGCTGAACTTCGCTAGTAGGCCCATTACCGGCATCACCCCCATCTTAGAGCAACCAGCATTGAGCACAAAGGAAATTCTTTTGAGCTCTATAAGAGAGAACCAGAGAATTATAGAGGAAGAGCGATATAGGGAGGAATGCGCCTCTACATGCCAGTGCTACTGGCAAACCACACCCAGATTATTTTGGGAGAAGCCCACATCGGCCCTGGCGGTGAACTGAATGGCGGGCAGGAGATACAGGCCTAGACCAGGTGATCCACTGTTTCTTTAACAGTGCAATCTTTCCCGGAAAGTCTGGTGTTGCGGACGTCATCCTGTGCTAAATATAACCTGTGTGCTTTCCCGGTTCTCCTTCCTGACATGGAGTTAAACAAAAAAGTTGGAAGCCATAAGACGGAAAGACCATGTTAGCAATTAGCCTGGTCCTTGCTCTCTTAATGCAGTCTGTCTCCTAGGATGATAGACTCATGCTTTATGCGACATGGCAGTTATGGGTGTTCAGATTTGTTGGATCACCTCAAGGAGCACTTTGCTGAGGTGTCTGTAATTGAATGGACGTTTCAAGACACGACATCAGGACTGGGCTCCAGCCCTCTCAGAAACAAAACCCACTGCTCTGGTAGAACAGAGGGAGGGGAAAGGTAGAGGCTGTCAGTCCATTGCGCCCTCCTTCTCCCCAGTTCTTGGAAAGTCACTTTAGCTTCCTCTTGAAAGTATCCCCTTTCTACAGGCCTGAAAGGCCATAACATTGTATCAATGGATCCTACAGATTGTAGAAAGAGGGTATGCCCTACCCTTACAACAAATGGCTCCCCAGATCTACCCCTATCATTCTCTTGAGCCAGAAGACCATCTGTTGATGCTGTAGCAAGAGGTAGCAGCCCTGTGGCAGGGAGACTGAGGGCATTAGTTCCAAAGCAGAACACTGAACAGGGATGCCATTCTCAGTAGTTCCTAGTTCCCAAGGAGGGTGGTGGTCTGTCTCCGATCCTAGATCTCAGTGTCTTGAAATTTTACCTACACAAGGAACAGTTTAGTATGCTGTCCTGGCTCAGGTTCTTCAGGTGCTTTAAGTAGCAGACTGGATTTGCAGTTCACCTCGGGCGGCACTGGGGCGGCTGGGTGCAGAGGTGCTATTCAGCGTTGGGTGCCCAATGTTACCCTACGTGGATTGGTCCAGTCGAAAAGAGGCTGCAGGCTTGGACTGGGAAACCAGTCAGGCTGAACCAACAATGGGCCTCAGGTCTCACGATGCTCAGGGACATGGGGACACCTTCGGTCCACTTCCACTTGGACATGGGGCAACAGATGTAGAGGTGACTTGAGGCAGTGGATTTTTCACAGCAGAGTCACTCCTAGTCAAGAGGGGCTGCACACACAGGCTGCAGGCAGCGTCGAGGAGTCCCCTCCTGGCAAACCCAAGGTGGGCTTCTTCTTTGGAGGGCTGGGAGACCACGCTGGCCCACTTCCACTCAGGCTTGGAGCGATGGGTTCAATGGTGTTGGCCAGTGTCAGGTTTACGCGGTTCAGCGTCCCCACAGTTCTTTCTTTGGTACCTGTAGGGTGCAGGGAAGCAGCTCCACTGCTCCACAAGAGTTCCTGAGTCTTGGCAGAAGTGCTGGCGGTCCTCCCAGGCTTTTGCAGGGACAGCAGCTTACAGGGTGAGTCGACTTTGGGGCAATCATCGGGAACAGTGAACAGGCCGGCAGGGTTGGCGCCAAGTCAGTTGCTCATTCCACAGTTCTTGCTTTTCGTGGCTCTTCAGTCCTTCTTTTAGGTCGGCAGGATCTGATTTCCTTGTGCCAGGGGCTCCCCTAAATACTAGATTTAGGGACATTAGGGAAGTGTAGGGTAGTAACCAATGGGCTATTTACCCCTGGAGTCACTACACCGCTTATATGACCACTTCCTGTGGGAAGTGGGCATAAACCTATCCCAGAGTTCCCAAGTTTGCCATCACAAAGATGGCAGACGTCTGATTTTCATATTCACCTCAGGTAGCCCACCTTAGGGGTGGTACTAGTCTGAAGTTGTACAAGCCTCTCTGACTACTAATTTTCCCAACTGTCAAGGCGTAAATGGGCCCTGCACAGTGGGGGGCGTGGGACGGTTTGGCATCCGGTCCTGTGAGGGAAGCCAGTTTCGCATACCAAAGGCGGTGGGCTCTTTGAAGCTCCCTGCCTTGGAATGCTAATTCGCAGGTCGCCCTGTAGGAGGGGGTGTACACACCCTCTGCCCAAGCAAGCTTTGTTCCTGACCTCCTGAGAGCAAAGGTCCTCACCCATGGGGGTCAGAAACTGGTCTGTGTGGGCAGGCTGGCTAGGACCAGTCAGTCAGCACACTAGTAGTTGGTAGATTTTCAGGGTGTACCTCTAATGTGCTCTCTGGGTGCATGTATTAATAAATCCATCACTGGAATCGGTGTGGGTTTATTATCACGTGATGTTTGATACCAAACATCTCTAGTTTCAGTGAAACCATCATGTCGCTGGGGAGTACTCGTTTTTGACCAGTGTCCAGCACATGTACTTAAAATTGCTTCCCTGGTCAGTTGTACTGACAGTAATTGAACTTGACAGCACACAGGCATATCTGCCCATGCAGATATGTCTACACATGTAACATAATGCACCCAGTCTTAAGGCTGTAAGGCCTGCTGTAGGGCTCTCTTACAAATATTACATGCAGTGTTAGGGGACATGGCACACAGGTGTGTGACAAATCGTGTTTTCACTTGCTAGAGCACCTTGCCACGCATCCTGCAGTGGCAGTCTGTATGAGTTTGATGCTGGGTCCCTTAGAGTGGCACAAGATATGATGCAGCTCTTAGGGACCCTCTTTAGTACCTATGGCCTAGGTGCCAGAGGTACTACATACTAGGGACTTACAGAGGTGCTAAAGGTCTGGTCACTTGGGGTACAAATGACCAGTTGTCTTGTTTTTTCAGAAAGAACACTTGCATTTGGGACCGGTTTAGCAGGAACCCAGTGCACTTCAGTCAAAGATGCATCAAATGCCAGACAAAAAGTGGGGGGACTACTGCATAAAAACCCAGTTTCCTACAATGGCGATGTGCCGGATGAATGGGGATGTGGAAGTAAGCATCCTTCCAGTCGAGTGCCACCATGAAGTCACCTTCCTGAAGCAGAAGAATTACATCCTGTAGTGTCACCATGTGGAAGTGTTCTAACAATATGTGACGATTGAGAGGGCGGAGATCTAGTATTGGTCTCATCGTACCGTACATTGTGGGGTATCAAGATGTAGAGGGAATATACACTTCTGCCAAGGTGTCCCTTTGGAACTGGTTCTATGGCATCTTTCAACAACAGTGCTTTTACCTCCTCCTTGAGAAGGTAAAGTTATTGAGGGCAGAAGGTCTGTCTGCGTGACAGAATGCTTGGGGGTGGGAAGTGAGTTCTAGGCAGTATTTGTGCTAAACAATGGACAGCACCCATCAGTCGGATGCTATTTCCGGCTATAGGTGGTGGAACTGCTGCAGTCTTCCCCCGGCAGGTATTGTGTGATTGGAGGGAATTTGCAAAGAGTCATTGTTTTGAGGTGGAGGCTCCCTTTCGAAGAGTACTTTTACCTCTGCCTGTTTGACTACTCCCCTTATGTCCTCCTCTGTAGTAGCCCCTAGCAGTTTGTTGGTGGTGTGCCTGCTGTTGTTTTTGTTAAGAAAAAGGTCAGTGTGTGGTGGTTTTGACTGCACCACTGCCCTGACACCTGAGAAAGGACTGCTGCCTAGGTTTTGTGGATTTCAAAGTCCCAATGGATTTTGCAGTTTCAGCATCTTTATTTTTTGTAATTGGGTATCTACCTCGAGCCAAAAAAGATGTTCCTCATCAAAAGGAACATTCAATAGGTGTGCTGAACCTCTGGTTTAAATCCTGAGCTGCTCGGCCAAGCAGGTCTGCGCATTATGACTGAGGAATTAATGTACAAGTTACTTACCTTCGGTAACGATGTATCTGGTACAGACTATTCTAGCCGCAGATTCCTTAACGTAGAATTTTCCCCAGACGTGAGACTGGATCCGGAAATTTTTTGACACAGCATCCCTGCGTGCCGGGGGGGGGGGGGGGCGCGGCACCACACGACTCCACCCTGACGCTGTCCGCGGACGTCAGCGAGGTCACATAAGTCCCACCCCAGCGCGCTGACGTCAGTTTTCCTCGGAGAGCTTTTCCGCGCCACAACGCGGAGCCATCACATACAAAACTGGGAAAGTATGGGAACAGTGTGCGAAAAAATCAGTGAAACAGAAAGGGAAGAAGCGAATGGTGAAGGACAGCACCATGAGGGACAGTGCCAGGCACTGTGTCACTGAAAGTCATGGAAGGGAAAGAGCAGAGCACCGCTTCTGAGAAGCAACCCTGCAAGCGAAGGCGATATCCACCCTGGAGGCAGAAAAACATGTGAAAAATGCCATAACAGACGACAGAAAGTCTGCAACCACAATCTAGAACAGGGAAGGGGCAACAAGCTGGAACAGATGAGTAACGATAAATGACCCCAAGACAACACCATCAAGGAGTGTCGTATCCCCTGTAAAGAGCTAAGGGCTGAGGCACAGCCAAGAGACCCCAACCCAGAGGACTGCAGAGGAGTCAGAAACCCCAAGCAATGAGAAAGGGAGAAGAGTATGAGTAGGCCCCACACTGGAATAACCAGGGTGGCGGGATGCAGAAGTACACGTAAACCCACCGTCCAAGTACCAGAAAGGAAGGGGTGGAACAAAGAAACAGAACGAAGCAGAAGACAAGCCACCCGGAGGGGAGGCAGCAGAAGACCAAACTGAAGGTCCTCGCAGAACGGGGAGGAAGAGGCGGACCGTGAAGGAATCTGCGGCTAGAATCATCTCTACCAGATACATCGTTACCGAAGGTAAGTAACTTGTACATCTGATAGAGACTACTAGCCGCAGATTCCTTAACGTAGAATAGATACCCTAGCCATACCCAGAGGGGAGGAGGGTCTGCAGAGAATCTCACCAGCTTGGAAGAACACAGGGCCCCAACAGGGGATGTGTCACGGGGAGAGGAAGGGCGGCCCAGCCCCCACCAAGCAGAAGTAAAGAAGAACAAGGAGAAGGGAAGGCCAGGATACCACAAGCCTACCCGAGGGGCCAGGGCGTCCGCCAGAGAACCCGGAGGGACAGACGGCACCAAGAGAGTACCAAAAGAAGAAAAGAACCACCCAGCAAAATCCAAGGAGAAGAGGTGGAAACGGAGGCAGAGCCCGCCTCAGGAGCAGGAACGGCCCCACAGCCGAGAGCGCAGACGTGAGAAGGAAGACACAGTCGCGCAAAGCCCCAGCAGAGCGACGGACAGGAGCACACGGTGTACACGCCGAGGCCCACAGGGGTGGACCATAACGTCCATACGTGCGCAGCAGGCAGCTGGTACATACTATGAAGTAGGGCGCCCAGAACAAGCCGAGCGCAAGACCAGGACCGAGGCAAGGGAACCCCAGAACAAGCCCCAGGGAAGGACCGTCCCAGTGGCACAACCCGGCCCACGAAGAGAAGTGGGACCGGCCAAAAGAAAAAGAGGAGAAGCGAGAAATATGTAGCACAGACCTAAAGCCATCAACCAGAACACAGGAGAACACCAGGAATATCCTGGCCCCCCTGGAACACGAGGTAGAGGACCAGGCCGAACGCCGGATAATAAGGCGGAAACACCAAGACACGACGCCGTAGACGGCATGACAAAGTCGGTCTGGCGATCCAGAGGCTGAAGAGGGAAGGCAAAACGCACAGAGGCAGATATCCCGCAGGAACAAAGGGCAAAACGTATGACAGGCAAGCCCTGTAGAAGAAGGATCGAAACACCATCGGATACTGAGCAGGACAGAACCTGGAGCAGCGGAAGCTGCGCAAGGCTGAAGAAAAGACCGCACCAGCGGAATACAGTGAGCGTCAGGAAGCTGAGGAACCCGAGAAGGGATCCACACCCGCCCAGCTGAGGACATAGCTATACAATAGCCAACAAGTACCCCACCTAGGGTATGACACAGCCCAAAACAAAACAGGGGAACACCTCTTAGGAAAACCCGCAGCAGAGGTCAAGAACAGAAAGACCTTTGGGTATCACCACAGACGGCTTACCAATCAGCCAAAAGGAATACACAGATGGTCCAACCTGAGGACCCATACGGCTTCACTAACAGCCAAAAAACACACACCACAAAAGCTAAAGGGCTGTACCCGCAGCCAAAAGTACAGAGGGGCCAACTGAAGGACCCTGAAGGCATTCCCAGCCACACACAGCACACAGAGGGGCCAACCGAAACACTAGGCCCAAAGAGAAAGGTGGATAAACGCCTCCCATAAGACACCTGAGGACCGACAAGCCGAAGCTTACGGAGGGGGAGGAGGACGGAGCCCCGCAAGGAGTCGCTGAATAGCGGAGTCCGCGTGGGTGTTAAATAAAAGAATCCCATCAAAGGGCAGGTCAACAAGACGCTCCCGTATATTCTCGGGAAAGACGCTATCCCGCAACCAAGCATGGCGGCGGAGGGCCACAGAACTCGCCATAGCGCGGGCGAGAGAATCAGAGACATCCAAAGCCGAACGGAGAATAAAGGCAGCTAACTCCCGACCATCCAGCACATGGTGCCGCAGATCAGCGCGGACACCGTCGTGGGAGGAGCGAGACAGAAGGGACTCCGTGGAATCCCATAGGTCAGAGGTAGCCCTGGCCAACACAAAGTGTGTTGAGCGCGCGCAGAGCAGCACTAGTGGAAGCGAAAATGTTACGCCCCCAAGAGTCCAACCACCGGGCCTCCCGTGACGGAGGGAGCAACACCGAAGGCAAGGAAGGGAAAGCAGTCTGCAGGACAGGGTCCTGGGCAGATGGGTGGGAAAAAAGGCAGACTGGATCGTGCGGGGCAGGACGGTGGCGGTGGAGGAGCGGCTGAGGCACCGGATCCCCCGTAGCAGGATGCCCCCAGGCCCCCAGAAGAGAGTTGTGGACCGAAGCTTCAAACGGAAGAAGCGGATCCCCTCCACCAGAGCCCTGGTGGAGAACCTTCAACAAGTGATCCGTTGGGAGTGGAGCGACCGGGTTGCCCAGTTGCAAAATGCCGGTGGCCGTGGAGATGGCCCGGACAAAGGCTACACTCGTGTCTGTAGGGCGACGTGGGGAAGAGAGCAACTCTTCCGTGGGCGAAGGCTGCAAACTAAGCCGCCCGTAGGATGGAGGACCCATGGACGAGTGAGGTGCCTGAGGGGTCTCCGGAGAAGGGGGAGAAGCCTGCGGGCAACCAACTGCAAGGTGTGGAAGGGCGGGTCCCAGGGCTGTGGACGCGGAGACGGCATAGAATCCGCCCCGGAAGCCGCCGGGGAAAAGGCAACGATGCGGCGTCCAGTCTCCGGTGAAGAGGAGACAAGGAGATGACAACCCTCTGGAGAGGAAGAGTCGACGCTCCGACGCCGGGACGGCGCCGGAGAGTCCGCCATGGGCACCGGTGTGTCCTCGATCGGCGCCGAAGTGTCCAGGGGTGCCGAGGCGACCTCCACCACCACATGCATCCTAGGAGAAAGGGGCGGGGACGGAGCCGAAGCGGCCAATGAACGGCGCCGAAAAGGCGCTGGCTCGACCTCCGACGAGGCAGCCGCCTGCGCAGAGGTCCGAGAGGGACTCGGGGAGGCGCCCCGGCCTCCAGCCGTGGCACCGCCAGGGCCGGGGAGTAAAGCCGTCGGCGCCGGAAAGGCGTCGGCTCGACCTCCGGTAAGACAGCCGCCTGCCCAGAGGACCGAGGGGGACTCGGGGACGAGCCGTGAGTCCCGGCGACCTCCTGCGACACCACAGGGAATCCCGCGGGGTTTTGCGGCGAGGCAGGGACGCCTGGGCCGAAGAGGGGAACCCCGTAGGGCCGCAACTCGACGACACCACACCTCCAATTCTGAAGCCAAATGCGTCGGCACCGGGGGCGAGTCCGCCGGCGAGTCCGCAGAAGGCCCCGCGCATGGCGAGGGATCCGCGGACGTCTCAGGAAGAGGAGGGGGGCCCCAAAGAAGCCCGCAGAGCAGTAGCGTAGGCCTTCATTTGGGCCCTTGTCGCCCCAACGCCAGGAAACGGCGGTTAGGGTGGCGACGGGCGAGGGCGCACGTCCCGAGAGGAACCGGCGCCCTCAGCAGAACGAGGACAGGGCCTCGGTGACAAGCTGCAAGACTTACCGGCGGGCGAGAGACGCCCATGGGGCCTCGGTGAAGGACGATGCCGCAACCGGAATCAGCGGCGTCTGGACCCTTCCGAGGCAGGGGACGGACACGGTGACGAGACCGATCTGGACAAGCGGGCCGAAAGCAACTTCATCCGGCGCTCCCGCCGGGACTTCGGCTTGAGATGCTGACAAGCGTCGCAGTCCGTAGAATCATGGTGCTCGCCCAAACACCACATACAAATAGGGTGAGGGCCCGTCGCCGACATCTGACGCATACAAGAAGCACACGTCTTGAAACCCGAAGGCATTGCACACTGTTCCCAACGCAAGGGCGTTAAAAGAGGCCTGAAAACAGGTCAAGGGAACTTACTCCGGATCCGCGTTGCACGCGGAAAAGAAGGAAACTGACGTCAGCGCGCCGGGGTGGGACTTATGTGACCTCGCTGTCACGTCCGCGGACAGCGTCAGGGCGGAGTCGTGTGGTGCCGCCCCCCCCCCCCCCGGCGCGCAGGGATGCTGTGGCAAAATTTTTCCGGATCCAGTCTCACGCCTGGGGATAATTCTACGTTAAGGAATCTGCGGCTAGTAGTCTCTATCAGATTCTTCATGCAGAGGTGTCCGCACTGTTCAGGGTGCATCTAATAGTTGCATTGGAGTTATGCTGTCCCTCAGAAACTCTGCTCTTTTTCATATTGTTCAGGGAGATATTGCAACAGCTTCTCTGTGTCATCGCAGGTAACCCTGTTATAACACAAGAGCAGGCCCATCGAATTGGCTATGCACCAAAGATTAGCATGTCCTACTGCCACGCATTTGATTGCCGCACGTATACGCTTATTCTCCTTGGCTGGAGGAGGAGCGTCACCTGTTCTCTGGGAAGCTGCCCTTTTCTTAGCTGTTGAAACCACTAAGGAATTCGCGGTGGGGTGTACTCTAATGTAGAGCAGATCACTGGAAGAAGGATTGTATGTGCACTCGATTCGAGGTGTTGGTACCCTTGACTTAATTAGCTCTTTGAATATCTCAGTAGAGACTCTCAGCATTGACCCTATCCTGGGTAAATGTTGACCAAGCCCCCGTTTTGAAAAGCGTTACAACTAAAATGTCACCTTCTTCCTCTGTGGTGTGCATCTCGACTTTGTGATATTCAGCTGCACGCTGTAGAACACTATGGTAGGAAGAAGTGTCATCTGGTGGTGATGTTTGACTGGGGCTGGCACAACAATGTCAGGGTCTGGAGGAACAACACCATCTGGACTATCTGGGGGCACTCCCTGAAAGTCATCATCGTGAGTGTTATGTGTAGGGTTCCCTGAGTCTACATCGCCTGGATGTGTGGATGACGGCGACATGGATTGTGGCAAAGTGTCAAGTGGCATAGGGCTGGTTGACTTGTGTTCCCATAGTCTTTTTCTTCTGAGAAGGCGGAGGTTGAGCAGTATCCTCCCTCTTCCTTTTATGGCTTGTTTGTTCAGAGAAATTTGTTCAGAGAAATGTTCCACCTCCAAATGTCTTTTCCTTTCCATTAGTCCTTGGAGGTTTTCAAAGACATTGGCCTCCACATCAGGGATGACTGTGGCATGGGCTTTCTTGTGTTGCATGTCCTTATGAGGTTTCTTTGTATGATGCTCTTGTAGAGCGGAAACCGTTAATGTTGTTGGCTTCGGTGCCAATGGCATTTTTAGGTCTCGGCACCAATGATGTGTATGGAGTCGAATCCCTATGTCTACCCGACTCTGAAGACTTTGCCGGCACCGAAGGGGTATGCGACACCAATGGCTTAATTGGCATAGAGAGCTGTGCAGTCGTGGATGGCTTTGTTGCCACTGGGTGCTGCTTCGAGGGCTGTGCATCCCCTCAAAGTTTGCCCTGTTGCCCCTGTGCCCAATTAGGATCGATTGAGCCGTCATCCCATCTCTGTTTCAAGGGGCGCCCTTGGTGTCGACCAGAACCTGAAGGCTGTGGCACACCAAGGTGGTGGTAGCTACATGCTGGGGGAAATTGTGTCATGTGTGTGTGAGAGTCTGATGACCCAGGGTACTCACAGCCCTTGGAGTAGTCTTTGCCCTGGGCCCAGTTCTCCTAGTAGAGGGATCGTCTAGGAGTTTGAGTTGGTGGCAATGGTTCATCCTGGCCCTCTTCGTGTTGACCAGAGTCATTAGACATGACATAGTGAGGACTGTAAAGGATGATGACACCTTCGGAACCATCTTCCTCTTCTTCTCTGCCGGCACCGATGTGTTATTCCGCAGCGGAGAATTCTGCCTTTACCGCCATCTCCATGGTGTGAGCTAGACGTCGGCCAGATCTTGAGTGATGAGTTTTCTTGTTTTTGAATAGATCGCAAGCTGTGCAATCCTGTTCGTTGTGCTCCAGCGACAGGCAAAGGTTGCAGATGTCATGCTGATCTGCGTATGCATATTTCACCCCGCACTGTGGGCACTTTTTCAAAGAGTCTGTCTTTTTTACCTTCCATCAGCCAGAGCTGAGCATTCTTGGTGGCACAGACACTAGCCAGTACGTAGTAGATCTTAATGCAGAGGACAATCCAGCAAGAAATGGTTCTTGTCTGCACTGCCTTGCCCTTCTTCACTCTTGTGAATCCAATTAACAGCGGATCGTCTTCCTGATTTTGTCTGATCGATCTATTTAGAAGCTGACAGCAGTTTTAGGATCCACGCAATAAAATCTCTCCTCCTCCTTGGAGAAGGGTGGTGTTTTGCCAAACGTGAAAAGGAGTAACCACCTTTGTCAAAAAGGAGGCATGCGTCCTAAGAACCAGCTTGTCTCAGTAGAACCTGATGAAAGGTGGGTTAACAAACAGGGCCTGTAGCTCGGTAACCCTCTGCGCCAAGGTTATGGCCATCAAAAAAACTGCCTGAGAGGACAGCTGTGCAGAGGTTTGAAGGGAGAACACATGAGAAAGGTCAACTAAATTAAAATCCCACTGGGCATAACAAAGTGGATCAACCGGTTTCGTAGTTCACCAGGCCACAAGCTTGTAATAAAGGTAGGTGTATACTGACATAGTTGAGGGATGCCCTGGCTTACAAGATATCGACAACCTCAGGAGGGAGGTCAAAAGTGCTCAACTGCCGTCACTCAATCTCCAAGCATCGAGGAGGAGGAGTGTGTGAAGGTTTGAGTGCAGGACCCTGTCCTGCTGCTGTGACAGGAGATTCTCAAGGAGCGGCAACCTGACTAGAGGACAGATGCTCATACCCAGGTGTTTGGGATACCATACTCTCCGAGCCCAATCTGCAGCCACTAGCATGACTTGTGCCTGGTCAATACGGATCTTCTTCAGAACCTGGGGCAGAAGAGGTTTTAGCGGAAAGGCGCACAGGGGTTCCTGTCTCTACTCTAATCAGAATGCGTCTCCGAGTGAGAGCCCCTTTGGAAACATGCACGAGTGCTGACATTGTGCATGCTCGGTGGCAATGAACACATCGAGCCAAGGTTCTCCCAATTCACGGAAGAGAACCTCCAGATGTAACTGCCATTTATGATCTTCAAGGTGTCAACGGCTCAGTTGTCTGCCCTGGCATTTAAAGATCCCACCAGGTGCTGCACCACTAGGAATGCTCCCTGGTGTCCCAGCCATGTCCACAGGTGCAGGGCTTCCTAGGACAGGGTCCACAATCCCACAAGGACCTGTTTTTTGCAGTACCATATGGCGGTTATGCTGTCGGAACAGCTGACCCAACCTCCCTTTGAGGGATTGCAGGAAGGCTTTCAATGCAAAGCAGATGGCTCTCAGCTCCAGTGGGAATATGTGGAGCCAGGCCTCCACCGTTGACCAGATGCCTCTGATCTCCACCTCAACCAACTGGCCACCTCATCCTAGAAGCTATGCACTGGTCACCACTGTCAGCTCTGAGGGAAGGGGGGGTGATGTATGCCACTGACCCAATCGCGATCCAGTAGCCACCACTGTAGATCATTTGCAGTGTCCTCCAAAATCTGGAATTGATCAGGGAGGTCCACCCGAGTCTTCAGATCCCACTGAAGAGCCCACATATGCCACCCGACGCACTTTACCAGCAGAATGCAGGAGGCCAACAGTCCCAGCACCCTCAGAGTCATCCTCACTGAAGTCCAGCACTGAGGCTAAAACATCAGGATGATAGCCAGCATATCCCGGACACTCCGCTTTGAGTGGGTGTAAGGAAATGCCTCTCTTTTTATGGTCACCCCAGGTTTTTTGACTGATGCTGCTGGTTATTCCGGCTCCAACAGTGCACTGAGGCCTGCTAACCAAGCCTCAGTGCCAGAGTCGAACTGCTAGCCCGACTTTGCCATTTAAAGCCACGGCGAAGTCAAATCTCCCCCTGAAACATGTATAAGTCATCCCTATGGCAGGCCTACTGAGCCCTAAGGCAGGGTGAATCGTATTTCATGGGCGGAACGTGTATTTACGTATTCTGAAGGCAAAAACATGAAACTGTCATTTTTACAGTGGAAGGATTTGTTTGCCACGTTGGAGTGCAGGGTTATACGCTAACCCCTCAGCTGTACTAACTCCTGAAGGGCGCAACTAAATTTGATAGCACTTGATACTCAAACAACTCATTGCATTAAGCGCAATTTGGTTCCCAAGTCGAAATTAATGTAACAAGTTACAGTGTGCAACTTTTAAAAAGTTGCCACTATGTTACCTTCAATTTCCTGTGCCCTTAACGGTTTTAAACATGGAGCTTGAACCAGAGACAGCTTTTATGCCCACCTAAGGAGACGTGCTAACGACTCCCAGGAAGGAAGACAATAGGGGCTTGCACTGGAGAGATGTGTTACTTCCCTCCTGCAGGAAGCCACCCGGGTGTGGCCCAAAATGTGAGCTTCAAAGCTGAAGCCAACTTTGAAGAGCAAAGTGGGAACACTTGGGAGAGGGGCAGCCCCATTGTTTAGGCAGTCTAGCTGGCATCCAGGAAGGAGAGGGGAAACCTGTTGTCAAACCACTTTTCAGGGACATGTAGCCCCCTTGGTAGCCACACCTCTGGGTTGGTCTAGGGAGCTCTGGACACCGAGAGAGGGATTCTGCCACGTTGTAGAGGGCAGAATGGTGCATCTTGGGATACATAGATGCCACACTTCCCAGTAAGGGATCATTAAGAGAGAGGGCCTAGTAGCTATCAGTAGGGAGGTGTCTACTCCGAGGACACTTTCTGAACATAAAGAGGGCACCCATAGCACCCCAAACTCATATCTTGCCTGGACTGGAAGAAGGACCGAAGAAGGACTGCCCTGCTGTACTGTGGAACTGGCAGAGTGAGGCTCAACCTGCTGAACCTGGTGGGTAGCAAAGGAGAGGGACTGTGCCTGCTGTGACCTGCTCATGGAGAAGTCATCTCCAGAGCCCAGTCAAGAGACTCAAAGGGCCAGTTGGATGACCTGCTATTCATGGCACAGGGCAACAACAGCTGAGAAGCATTCTGGGGCATGTTGGTAGCCCAGAATCTTCGATCGCTGCCAACCGCCGCAGTGCAGTACCAGCGACAAGAAACGGACGCTCAAAGTTGCACCCGAGTTTGCTAAGTTCGGGAGAACCGTCGGAATGCAGCTTAGTCACCCAGAAGCTGAGTTATTGCCCAGGGAAGGATTTGGCCATGACAGATACGGGTGACTTCTACCAGCAACCAAGAGGACTTTGAGGGAAGTCAACCCTGTGACCAGGACCGCTTCACCCCCTTTGAGGACCGAGGAGTAGCTGCAGGAAGACCTCCGTCGACCGTAATGCATCCACAGCATCCTTGATCATCTTCAGCATCCTTTATTCCTTGCATGAGCACTACTTGCATAGGAAACCACTGTAATGGATAAAAGTGCCTGGAGCTGACAGAGGATTGCTTCTACCTTTGAGGTAACTGTTTTTGAGTACCTTGCTAGTCGCCCTGACTGGCTCCCTACTGGAGTTGGTCACCTAAAGGGACTCTAAGTGACCAAAATACAACTAGCCCAACGTTTTGGTGAAAAAGTTTCTAAGTGCCAAATTTGTTTCATTTGCCATTGCTTGTTTGCAGTTGAGTGAAAAGCTTTAATTTACTATACCTTGTTAATTCTATATCTCCAGAACCCTAAAGCTGATCTTTTTAACTGTGGTGTTTAAAAATGCATAAAAATACAGTCTATTTTTATAAATTGGCATTGGATTTCCTGAGAGTGTTGTCGATTTCTTCTTCAATTGTTTTGGTGCTGTTTAAATGCTTTACACTCAGAGCCTCAGCTACTGAGGTGGAGTTGAAGGTTTGATAAACTAAACCTACTGGTCCTAAAGGGGTTGGTAAGTGTATTACACAGGGTGATCACACAACCACGCCATATAACGCACCTCATTTGCTCACAGGGAATTGGTGCAAAATGGCACCATATCTAGAATGGCTCAGATGAAAGAGACCATCTGCGAAGCAGTCAGGTGTGAATTCGGCATGTTTATAGTGAACCCCAAACCCTGGTGGTTCACCATAGTCTGGAGGTGGGTTTTGCCTGCCTGGGACAAGCCAGCCGCCAACAGCCAGTCGTTAAGGTAGGAAAAGACTGGAACCCCCGACCTTCTAAGATGAGCTGCAACCACCGCCATTAACTTTCATGAGCAAACATGGGGAGCACAGCAAATTAATGCTCCTGGCCCACCATGAGCCCCTCTATGGCTCCTTGGCCAAAAGAGCTTACATGTCCTGCGATAAAATGGACAGATGGTCCTCCATCAACCATTCCGAGAACGGTGGGAAGGGCAGCAAGGTTTCGAGACATAGTAATGCATAACCCTTTTGGAAAATCTGCAACCCACTTGTCTTAAGTAATGGCTTGCCACACTGTTAGAACATACCAGATCCTGTGTCCGACAGGGTGGCGTTGCATCGCTAAGGACATGCTAAAAATGTTTAGAGGCTGCGAAAGCTGGAGGAGCAGCCGGCTGGGTTGCAAACAGACTGTGAAGTCCATGAGATCTGTAGGTACAGCGGCCACGAAAAGACTGAGGGAATTGCTAAGCCGGTGGCAGTTGGAGGCGATGTCGAAATCCCTGCCACAGAGGGGGCAAAACTGCAGGTGTGGTTTGCATGGTGGGGCAAACAGGCCAGGGAATGCGCTGTGACCCTGCTTTATTTAAAGCTCTCCAGAGCAGAGTCTGCCTCTAAATGTCAGACAGGAGCCGTCAAACTGCATGACCATCAGGCTAGCCTAGATGTCTCCCAAAAATCCAGTGTGCAGCATCGAAGCATGCCTATAAAGGGCCACACTGGTGTCAACGCCTCTACTAATGGAGTTGGTGGTATCAAGCCCATAGTAAATCGTGAACATCGCATCATGCCTGTCCTGAATGGCCTTCAAAAGAATGGGGCGGACTTCCTTTGGGATGACTGGCAAAATCTGGGTGAGGCCTGCACTACCAAGCTCATTGGTGAGGGATGATTGTTGAGAAAGGTAGGATCCCCAGGTGCAACGCAATGACAATTGTCAATCTGGCAGTTGACTGGGCACCCCAAAGAGGGATTAAACGCAGGCACCAAGAAAGTATTTGTGAGGGCCTCGCTGAAGGGAAGAAAGGGCTCAGAACTAATCTGCCCGGCTGAAGCACCTTCGCTTGTCATCATAACTGAGGAGCTCTAGATCCAAAACGTCCTCATCACCACAGCAAATGATGTACTATCACCAGAGGCAGGGCCAGCTAGCATCTTGGAGATCCTAAAACCAATTTGACTCATGGTATGTCTGAGCAAATTCATCTCCAGTATCATACATGCCATTATCCAAATCTGTGCCAAATAAATCATGCATAAGGGGTTTTCCTTGAGGCGAGGACAGTGTCAGTGTCAGAAGGGTTGCCATTTGTTGAGGGATTATCCGAGACGAATGTGGCCTCAAACAAGACCTGTGCAGCGCTGTCTCGGAGTCGGGCAGCGCTATGGATTAGCCACCATTATCCAGAATCAGTGGCGTCGACATCGGTGTTAGTGGATCATGTTCCAGCGTGGGACACAGGTTCAGTATGAAAGCCAACACGGACCTGGAAGCGGATCCAAAAGACCTAGCAGGGGTAGAGGTAGGTCATGCCTGCTGAGGTCCAGATGGGACGCCTATCTGCTTCTTGGGGCCCGTAGGCCAGCCGGAAGGAGCCGGTGTTGTACCAAAAATGAGGAACATTGCATTCTGAAACTCCTGGATCTGTAGAGGAGTTGCCCCGGTTCCAGCAAATTTAGACTGGCACTAGGTAGGATTAGGAACAGGCTCTGCAGAATGACTTCGATAGCGGGTCCGGGAGGCACGATGACTACCTTTCACCCTCTCAGGAGAGTGAAAGTGGTGCAACGGGTTTCATAACCCCCTTGGACTTATTTTGCATTCTCCTGGACTTAGCCGAAGACTTGGACATCAACGACAACCTGACACGGGTAGGGCTTCGGAAGCGTGATCGGGATCACCCCTCTGACTTCGACTGATATGGAGTATTCTGATACTTGACGACAAAGAGCTTCACCTCATGCTCCCGGATAGCCTTTGGGTGCATCAAGGCACGACAGCTGCATGTCTAAGAGTTGTGTTCTGACCTCAGATACCAAACGGAAACCAAGTGGGGATCAGTCACAGACATTTGTTTGGGAGATTCCCAACAAGGCTTAAACCCTACCGACTTTGGAGTGGACATTGCCCTAGCACACTTGTAAAAAAATGTTTGAAAGGAAATAGGAACCAGTCTCAAGAGACATGGGGCAGCTCTGTATCTAGGTTTGTTGGCGTGAAAAGAAAGGAACCGATGTCGGCCTCCATGGGTGGTGCCTATATAGGCCCACGCATGTCACTTCAGGCGCAGAATGACTGACGTGGAGGAGCTGGTGCCACCGGCCGGCACACAGAGGTACTGCTTAGGATTTTCCAGATCCAATCTCACGGCTGGGGGAATATTCAAAAGGTAAGGAATCTGCATTAAGAAGCCTCTATCAGAAAAGGAAGTGTTCTAGGATCCCCGCATGCAGGTGGGAATATTCTACATTCATGGTTATTAGAGAAGATCCTACAATGCAGAAATAAGTGTGACAGACTTGTAGATATTAAATTCTGAAACAAGCTTGGGCAAGAAGACTCGGCATGTGTGTAGGCCCAACCTTTCTGGGTGGAAAACTGAAAGATGGATGAACTAAGATGGTTTGAAGTTCTAGCACCCTAGAAGCTTAAGTTAAAGTAGTGGAGAAGAGTCAAAGCATAGAAAATGTTCCTAGACCAGAACAAGGAACAGAGCCTTCACTAGCCAGCTGTTCAAAAGTGCAAATACACGGACCCCTGACAGTCTTAGTGAAGTGCCAGCATCTTGGCGAAAACACAACATGCGATCACTAGCCTTAACAGCTTGACCCTGAACTGAACTCCACGGTGAACCTCAAGTAACGCTCCTGAGCGACAAGAACTGAAAGATTGCATCCTGGGGATAAACTGGCAAATTTTGAGTACTTTTTTCCCCTAATTCTTTCTTATCATATTGAAGATGTTTATCAATTCAATTCAAAAAGCTTTATTCGATTTAAAAAATATAAATCATAAAAGCACAAAATATCACATAGTATTATGCACAAGGCAACATTAAAAACGAACAAAACATAAAATTACTGATAATACCGTAGATAAAAGGCCAAGTTCATATGCCGATAGTTTTCCTACATCTAATTACAGTTTTCAAGTACAGGGCAATAGATCTTGTGTAAACTTCATGATCTAAAAATTGTAATGTTAAAAACGCGGGCGACATGGCCTAAGATCTAATAACCTTCAAATCGGTAAAATCCACCTCTTTCTTGGTACAGAGTAAAATTTGCAGAATAAAAAAACATGCATCGTGGATTGCAAAGATTTATCATCACAAGGGCACGTACTCATGTCTCTGGACCAATCGTTCACGACTGGGAAACTCGTTAGCCTATGAAAGTTCCCCAGTCGAAAACATGTCAAAATCATCCTATCGTAGGCCCCAGTGACTAGTTTAAGATACGGCTGTATGTTATAGGTGATTAATAACTTCTGATTCTCCTGTACCGCGGGCTTTAGAATTTCAGTTGACAATCTAATTGTCTCCAGAAGCAACAAGCAGCTAGTTTTCAATATTTTTCTCGGGATTATAGTTATACTGCCTGGGTGGTCAAAGTATTCAGGATCCCCGAGATCTTTCATGAAATTTTTAACATATTTTAGCCAAGGGATACTAGACACCCAATGCAGTTTTAAGCTATCGTTTAGAATATCCCGATTCAAACTGGTATGTGTAGTAGACCAAATTTTATGTCATAATAGAATAGGTTGTATTTTTATTAGGTCAGATATATACGGCATCCCTAATTCAGAGTGACATACATATGTGGCTGTACTACTTGGAAGAAGTTTATCATGATGGGTAGCTTATTACATCAAGTACAAAGTGGGTGAGACGTTGGTAACTGGATATAACTGTTTCAATAAACAAATGGGAATTCAAACACTTGAAGTAGTGTTTTATGAAAACGCAAGCATTTACAACATACCAGTGTCATTTTCTTCTTCATCTCCAATGCTGAATACTGGTTTCAGACCACGATATGGCTTTCCCAGTCTGTCACTGCTGCTGACGTGTCTTTTAATGGAAACAAAATGTTTTTCTTTTTAACGTTAAGGATCAGATTTCAAGTGGCATGCAACAACATGCATTAGTCAAGCATTGTTGGTAGACATCATTAAAGTAACTGCAAACGTCTTCCGCAAAAGCCCAAAGAAGGATGCACATTTAGTCAAATTGCAAATGTGTTAATTATCAAGTCAAATACCATGTGACAAGTATGTGAACTACCCATATTGTCTAGTTAAGAACCTAACTTAAATCTGCTCATTTGTGCCACATGCCTTAGACAAAGAATAAGTGACTGCAAAGCTGTGAATTATGCACAAAAACTGCAATAACAGCTGACAAATCATCGTTATATGGGAAAAGGAAAATGAGTGAAAAATGTAAAAATCGCACTTTTGAGTTGTGTATGATTACTCAAGGCCTTGGACACCATTCGGAAACTCACTTCAGAACCTCCCAGAAACCACTGACTGTCTCAGGATCTGGAGAAACGGGCTCACGTTGGGAGGGTAACAATTAGGATCAAGATTATCTTATATTTAGGGCAAGGGTAGAGTGTTAAAGTTAGGGATAAGCTACAGTTATGCTAAGGGTTATAAACAAGGTTTGTCGTAGGTTTCAGGGTATTTCTGACAACAAATGTATACAATAAAAAGCATCATACTACAGAAGAAATTAGGACAGTTTCAAAGAAAATAAGTAATAAATACTGTTTTTTAGTATCACAACTGTTTATTGGGCTTTTAGTACACATGCCTTGCCCTAAAACAAGCAGTCAGAGAGGTGCTTTGAGTGCCAGTCTTTAATTATAACCTAATTCTCCCCATATCTCGCGTTACTGTCCCTGCATAAATAAATGCAGTTTTTAGTGAAAATGTGTTTAAAAAACACAGTTTTCAATTAACAGAAAGTCTATTTCAATACTAGGTATAATTTAATTTGACTTTTCAATCAAAAGGATTTCAGTGAAAATGTTCATTAAGATGGAATGGGAAAAGACACACCCAATGCAGTTTTGCTCATAGACAGCAGATACATATTTTAAGTGTTTTACGGAACTGGTTTGCGTCACCAAACCACGATAATGAGGAAATCATGCCCAAAGGGGTTCACTGGAAACTGCTGTTCATGAAACTGTCTAGAAAATTAGCCACTGCCTTTGGGAAATGCAAGGCGTTGAGGACAATCTTAAGGTAAGTACTTGGACCTCATACTTTCACTCATTATGTTTAAGAATAGAAATAAAGTGGACCCAAATTAACGTGAACAACAGAAAAATGTTAAAACATTGGGAGGACAATAATTTCCCTAAATAGATGTACGAGGTGTTAAACTGATTCCATCTTGAATGGCAGATGCTTAATAAGAAAGTCTTTGCCCACAAAGTCCATTACTAGAAAGAATTATGAGCCTATGCAAGTAATATGCTGTCTAGAGATCCCCTACCCTCTTCTGCTTAGAATGACCCCGCCACAGACTAGATCTAGGAAGGATTCTAGCACTGCAATGTTACAGAAATCTGAGGGTAGACTCAAAACTTCATAACCATGAAGTTGATAAAAAAATATGATGCAAGCCCTTGTAGACACGTAGGTTTCCTCTGCCAAGGTGCTTTTACCAGGAAGTCACTCAGAACCAAAATTACATGGGGACTCCGTCTCCGAAGAATGACTGTCACTGAGACATTTTTGTGGATTTCAGGCTGATAGTAAGGCCTTTGAATTGGTAGTGCTGCTCTGCCTGAGAATCTTAGATAATGCCCGTGTTTCAGGGTGTGGAAGTAAAATTCTTGCTGTTCAAGGGAGGTGAGCTACTTTTGTTCCTGCATCAACAGAATTCCTCCGATTTCTTCTTTGCCAGAGTGAACTGAGCAGGAGGATTTCCCGATTGAGTTTTAGCAGATAAAAGTGATGCTCATACAAGGGTGCCCCTACACGGACTGTAGGAATATCAGGAGAGGGTCCCCGGTTTCCCCTCGCCCTTTCTCTTTTTGGCAGGTGCCTGGGACGCCTTTCTTCCAGGCTCCAGGTCCTCTTGACTGCCCAGACAGGCTGCCATGAACCGTGTGGTCCGGCACACCCACTCAGGCAACCCCAACATCTCCATGTGGGACCTGAGCTCCATTTCCTTCCAGGAGATATGCTCCAGGTCATTACCCAGCAGATAATCCACTGGCATGGATGGGCTCACAACCACCTTAAGCAGACCCGAGCTCTGACCCCCCCTCCCACCCCCATTCAAAGGAAACAAGAGCCACTGAATAGTGGCTCTCAAAGTTGTCAACTGCAACCACCAGGTGGATCACATTAGGCACTACCTGCTTGAAAACACCAGGCGGTGGTCATGCTGGCATCTGTCTCTCTCAGAGCCTCCACATCTGCCCATTGATAGAGACCTACTGACTGTACTTCTTAGTATTGTCGAGCATGTGGGTCCTCTGTGCCATCTCTCCATCGCCAGGGACACTAGGGTCAACTTTGCACCTTCCCCATACTATCTGGGACCATCTCCTCACCAAGCGCTACACTAGCCAACCATAGCCACTGCCCACAGGTGGGGGGGAGGGGTGCCCGCTTGGGACACTTGGGATCTCCGTTGAAGTGCCCTTCCTGCTGACACTCAAAGCACTTCAGGGGCTCCTTCCCTGCAGACTTTTATTCAGGGAATCATTTTTTCTTGGTAGGGGGATGGGAGCCCTGACACACAAAACTAGGTTGTGGTCCGTTGAGAACTCATTGTTGTTATTTTTGCCACCCACCCTGCTTCTAGTGAGGAACCTGCCCACCCTTGTGGTGATCCCCCGCAGAAACCTTCCTACGGACCCTGGTGCTGACCCAGCGCTCCGTCTCCTTAGCAAGCTTCCTGGGGTCAGTGAGCTTACTGCCTACAAGGTACTGCCGCAGCTCTGCAAAACAAAGGCTGAACAGGTACAATTGCGCAATCAATTCAATTCAATTAACTTTATTCGACCTTAACCATTAAGATCATAAATTGTGCAACCCCTGGTAATCTTTCACATCACTGCCCTACACCCAACCATCTAGTACCATGAAAAAGGAATCTACACAATCCACTCAAGGTTGTTGGGAAAGCTTCGGACTATCCCTGAATTTCTGTCTGTATTTCTCTGGGGTCAGACCAAACCTACCGATTAGGGCCTCCTTTATAATGGGATACCCAATTCCTGTCACTCCCCTCTAGGACCAGTAAGGTGTCCCTACCCTCACTAGGAATGCCTCCACTGACTAGCTCTCCAGTCCTCCTCAGGGACCCTGTGCATCTGCAGAGCAGTCTCATAGGTCTCAAGCCACCTATTTCGTCTCCGACAACAAAATCAAACACCAAATCCTTGGGAATGTAGACCATCCTGTCAGAGGACACTGACGAAATGCTGCCACCGTCTTGGCTAGATTCAGCCCTCCTGGCTTTGTTGTCCAGCTCTCTCATGCTCAGGTCCTGAGGTAACATCATTTTTTCTTCTCCTCCAAGGCCAACCTTGTTTTATTTTCCTCCTCCTCCATAGCCAATTTCTTTTGCTTTTCCTCAAATTTGAGCTTGGTCAGCTCAATCTGAACTTTCGCTCCTCCCTCCTGGACTCCAGCTCCTCTGGGTCAGGCCTTTGTATAAAATGTTGCTCCTTGCCCTGGGGTAAACTCCACTCCATCGGCTCCCTGCCCCACAGGCAGATCCAGATTCTCCTGTGAATTCAGCTCCATGTCATCCTCCTCAATTACCTTATCTTCCTCCTCTGGGGTCACAGCTGCATCCTGGGCTTCCAACCAGGCCCTCGGCCCCTTTTGCAGCTCCACCTTCTTGGTGAAGCCCTTCATGGAAACCCTAAACCCCTTGCAGAAAGTTTTGAGCTGGGTGCTGTGTACCTCTCCAACAGGGCCAGCTCACACTCCATGGTTGCAGATGCAGGCACTCCGGTGAGAGACAGGATTTAGAAAAAGCAAAAATGTCAAGCAAGGAAAACTGAATTTTTTTAAATGCCAATCAGACAGATTAGGGGAAAAAATACAAAGAGGATTAGACACAACTGATTCAAATTGGTCTTATATATGGATGGTAGTGTACATCAAATTACTGTAAGGCACTGTACAAACAAGTCCTATTTCACTGCTGCCACCAATGTTAGAAATTGGGTATCTAGTTGGTAGTGCTATACATCCGGTCCAAGTAGGGACCACCACTCTAGTCAGGGTAAGTCAGATGCACACCCTAAATACACCTATGCTCACCCTCTGGTAGCTTGGCACAGAGCAGTCAGCCTTCTTAAGAGGCAATGTGTAAAATATTTGTGCAACACTTAATACAGTAAAACAGTGAAAACATCAAACAAAAATAACTCGCATGTTAGACGAATAGAGCTTAATTTACTGAACAAAACAAGACCAGAATAACAAAAATCCTATAAATAGAACCGGAGTTATTCATTTTTAAATAAGATCTTGAATTATAGAGCTTAGAGTCATAAAGCGCCGACTGGGGCTATCTGGTCACGCTGGTCCGGGTCATATATGAAAACTCAAGCCAACCGCGATGGAGCGCGGGTTGGATACAGAAGCCACGCAGGCCCCGCTGAAACAGCACCTTCTTGAAGAACAAGCGTCAGCGTCGAGGAGCAGCTGCGAGGAGCGGAAGAGGCGATGAGTCATCGTCGATCCGAAGGATTGCAGGTGATGCGTAGTTTCCGAGCCGCGCAGTCGGGTCCCGCGTTGTCGTCGAGCTACGAGTCCATGGAAGCAATGTGTTGTCGTCGAGTCGCACAGTTGGGTCTCGTGTCATCCTCAAGCTCCTGGCGATGAAGGTGATGCGTAGTCGACGGGATGCACTGCTGACGCGGTGGAGACCCTGCGGTGGCGATGCGTCGGTGTCGAAGGTGAATGCATCGGTTCCGACCGTCTCTAGGCAGGCAATGTGTGGATTTTTACAGAACAGCCATGAAAACCCACCTCCAAGGGCCCAGAACTGGATTGGTACCACTTGGCAGGGCAGGACACACAAGTGGCAGAGTCCAGGGGTTGTAGCAGGGATGAATGAAGTCTTTGATGTCCTTGAGACTTCAGAACAGGAGGCAAGCCAGCAAGCCCTTGGAGTCACTTGGTTCTGGCGATGTAGAGATTAAGGTTCAGTCCTTCTTACCACTAGGCAAGGGGCAGCAGGGCAGGCACAGCAGAGCAGGAGTCCAGCAAATACAGCAGAGTGTCAGTCCTTTCAGCAGCACAGCAGTCCTTCTTCCTGGTAGAGTGTACTGAATTGGTGGTGTCAGGGTTCCAGTACTTATACACAGTCGTGCCTTTGAAGTGGGGGAGACTTCAAAGAGAGGCCTTTGAAGTCCAAAGGTCCCTGCCCTTCTTGCCCTGACTTCAGACTCACTATAGGGGGGTATGCAGCTCTTTGGTGGGGGTGGGGGGGGGGCACATCCCTATGCAAGTGTCAGTTTCTCCCTTCCATCTAGCTCAGGGAAGGCCCATCAGCCTGGTGACTGGCCATCAAGATACAAATGCCACAACTCAGCTTCCTTTGTGTGTGACTGTCTAGAGGGAATGTACAAAGCCTAGCTGTCATCCACACCAGATGTGAATTCAGAGACAGGCAGAGGCACAGAATGGTTAAAGTAAGAAAAAGCCAACTTTCTAAACGTCGAAACACTGACAAGGGGTTGGGCCAATTTAATGTCAGCAAAGCTAGGGCACTCTAAATGTCAAATACAAAACAACAGAGCCAGTACTGACGTTACTTCACAACAACAATATTTTATATTCGCGAACACAAAACTCAATTAACGTGGTCACCATTTATTTCATCATTATTTCTCAAACGAGGGAAACGAGGAAAGGAGAACGGCCATGAGCTAAGTCAGAGAGCTGGACATCATTGCTGGCAGAGAGTTTAGGCTGCAGATGGCCAAACTTAAGATGGAGGCCAAACAAAAGAAGGCTGAGGGAGCCTTGGAAGAAAATAAACTACTTCTGGCTTGTGAAGTGAGCATGATAGAACTGGAACTTGGGGCAAGGCAAGCAGAGTCTATTATTATTATTATTATTATTAAAAAAGACTTGTAGAGCACGCAGCTACCCAAAAGGGTCTCTCAGCGCTTAAGCAGACAGCGAACAGAGGTGCAGAAGAGAAACGAAGACGGCACGGCAACTTGCCAGATATCACGGAGCTCAGTCAAGACAGTAGCAGCAATGGTGGCAGCATACCTATAGTTTCTGAAGGTGACAAGAAAGTCCACATACTTAACGATCTGGTGCCCAGCAGTGTGGTAGGGGACGAAACTGACAAGTAATTTTCTACCTATAAGGTGGCATTTAAGATGCACAGGGTCCCAGAAGAACATTGGGGGGCATCACACTGGAAACACATGCCTACATTGGGGAAGGATACCTCATTTACATGGAGGTGGGGGACCAGATAAAGTACACTCCATGAAAACCATCCTTGTCACCATGTTTGGGCTCACCCCAAGGAAGCACCGCATTAGGTTCAAGGATAGCCCAAAATTGCAGAACCAGTCTTGGGCGGATTTCCTTAATTACACCAACAAGGCACTGAATAGATGGGTGCGGGGCAGAAAAGTTTATGATTTTACAGAGTTATTTAATCTGATACTGAGGAAGCACATGCTCAATAACTGTTTCACAGAGCTGCTCCAGCACCTGATTGATAGTAAGCTCACTGACCCCAGGGAGCTTGTAAAGGAGACAAACCTCTGGGTGAGCACCAGTATCTCCAAGGAGCCGAGGTTAGCTCAGTGTTCCCAGGGGATAGAGAGATGGTGTCAGAAGCCCATGCCTCACAACGGACCACCAAGCCAAAAAACTTGCTGGCATTTGCTTCGGTCTACTTAGAATGATCAGGAAGATACTAGCACTGATCCCGCAGCATCTAAGACAAACGGTGATTCAAGCCCTGATAGTTTCCTGTTTGGATTATGGTAACTCTCTCTATGTGGGCTCACCAAAATATGTCATAAAAAGACTCCAGGTAGTACAAAATGCTGCAGCAAGGCTTCTCAAAATCTCAAATCATGCTCCAGTAAGGGAGTCTTTGAAACGGCTACACTGGCTGCCTGTTGAAGCAAGGATTAAGTATAAATCTCTTTGCATTGCATATGAGGCTATAAAGAATAAAGGTCCAACTAAACTTAGAGGTCTGGTCTCCCCCTATGCCCCAGCCAGACATCTGAGATCATCCAACAACACCCTTCTTAGCACTACTAGAATTAAAAGAGTGAGATGGGGTGGAAGATCATTTGCACACCTGGTACCAAAGTTATGTAATGGTCTGCCACTCGGAATAAGACTACTGGAAGATGAACTCACCTTTAGAAAAAAACTCAAGACCTGGTTGTTCCCCCAGTAACCTGTTTACCAAGCATAGTCACCCAGTTCAGCACTCACCAGCACGGGGAAGCCCTCAGGTGGCCATGCGCTCTACAAATCCTAAACATAAACATGTGCCTTCCAATACTTAAGTATAGGCTGTAGGTCATCATCAATGGGCAAAAGGTAGAGGCCCCGAGAGACACAGGAGCCAGTATGCCTACTGTGAGGTCTCATCTGATGTCCTCAGAACAGGTCATCCCTAATATATTTCACCAGGTCATAGTCTCAGACAACCATGAGTCACTACCCAGTGGCTGTGGTTCCCTTTGAGTGAGGGGTATCAGGTTCTCTAAAAGTAGGTGTGAGCTACGTTATACCTGTAGATTGTCTGTTGGGAAACGACCTAGAGCATACTGTCCGGAAGGAAGTGGATCTCAGGTCTCACCTGGAGATGTTAGGCTTGCCTGAATGGTTCTGTATGACCACAAGGTCCATGGTGACCAGAGAGGGGAGTCAAGGAAGCCAAGAGCCTGGAAGAATGGCCCAAGAAGCTACCAAGAAGAGGAAGGGCAGGAGGTGCGGGAAACCAGCCCCCGACACTCTCACAGTAATGGCTGATGGGGCACCTGAGGAAGCCGCCCCTGAGCCTACCAAGGAGGACACTGCTGTCCCGGGAGACCTGCCTCAGATTGCTGGATGGCAAGTTGAGGGTGGGTCAACCAGGGAGGAATTCTGCAAAGCACAGAAAGTGTGTCCAACTCTAGAGGGCTTGAGGCAGCAAGCTGAGGCCCAGGAAGCAGATGATGCCTCTGGAGGTCACCTTATCTATTTGGAGAATGGCCTCCTGTATAGTGAGCCTAAGGTTCCTGGACCTGGGGAAGCCTGTGTGCTGTTGGTCCCCGGAGTTACATGGCCTTCCTACTGGGGTTGGCTCATGACATAGCCCTGGCATGACAACACCTTTGCCAGGCTTGTACCCACTTTTATAGGCTCTGAATGAAGACAGCCTTAGATACATTACATAGGTCTTGTCCCACCTGCCAGGCCAGCAAGAAAACAGGACAAAAGCTGAAGTCTCCCCAGGGTTCCCTTGCTTGTTGTGGGCACTCCCTTTGAGAGGGTGAGAATTGACATTGTTGGACCCTTGGACTCCAAAACTGCCTTAGGCAACAGGTTCATCCTGGTTTTGGTAGGTCACGGCACTAGGAACCCAGAGGCCATCCCTCTGAGGGTTGGTGACTACACCTGAAGTGGCCAGGGCCCTGATCGGGATTTTTACCTGAGTGGGGTTCCCCAAAAAAGTGTTGTCCGACAGAGGCACCAACTACATGTCTGCACACATGAAGTCCACATGGGTGAGTGTGGGGTAACCTATAAGTTCTCCACACCGTATCTCACCCAAACAAATGGGCCAGTTAAGAGATTCAACAGACCCTCAAGGGGATGATTATGGGCCTGCCAGAGTCCATGACTGTGTGAGTTGTGAGGAAACTGCTACTTCACCGAATGGGTCATTGCCTGTGTGCAGGACAGAGTCCGAGATCCCCGTATGCCAGGGAAGGCCTGCCGTGAAGTGAGCCATGTGCTGCACTGCAGAATGGGTACTTGGCCAAGTTACTCAGTATCCATAGTAAGTTGGGCCCCAGCACATCAGGAGTAAAAGGCTTTACCTCCACGGTTGGGCCCAGTAACCCCTACTTGCCCCGTGGCCCTCTGAAAGGGGTTCTGACACTAGAGGAGGGATGCAAAGCCAATCACAATTTGCTAGACCCTAAGCTCAGTGGGTTTGTGAAAAATTAGAAATCTGTACATAATGTGATGAAAGACCCAAGCATGGAACCTGTACCTGCTAAAGACTCAAGGCCATATTCAGGGGCATTTGGCAGAAGGAGTGCACAGTCCAGGGCATGGCCTGGCAAGTCCAAATTCAAGGTCATATTCCCTCTGTACAAAGTAGGCTCTGACCTCCGCTCCCTTCCACCATCAGTGGCTTGAAGGCCAGACCTACATCCTTGCTCAGAGTTCTTGGCAACCCAGTGCAAATGCTCATGGCTTTTCAGTGTGTACAGCAATCACCCAGCGCATGCCTTGTCCCATTTAAAATTATAAACAGTACAACAGGACAGCTGTTCTGTGTATTATTATGAATGGGTCCCTTAGCCAGTTGTCAACGTCCACTGTCCTTATTCCCCCATTTCCAATTGTGGGTTGAGGAGGACGGGGCAGTTGACAGCTGGACTGCTGTCTGGTTCAAATATGTGAACGGAACAGGGACCCAAACCAGCAATCACAGGCCCACAATGTCTCATATACAGACCCACAATAATGTGCACCTGGGCATATGAATAAACAAGCACTAGCAAAGCCAATAGGTCTCGCCTTTGGGACCTATTGACTTTACCAATCATGTTCGCCATGCTGCTCAGCATTCAAGATGCTGTGCAGCTTGGCTAAAAAATAGAAAGAAAAAGCCTGCATGGCCAGCCGTGTCATTTTGTGAGCGCACACATCAAGCATATCTATATGATGCAATTGCTTCCCCCCACACCCCCTGTTAGACATGGCGTTTTCAGCGGGTTTACCCCCAGACTTTTTGGCCTCCTGTTTTTGACCGTTTTTGTTGGTTTTAGGACTCTAGGCACTTTACCACTGCTATTCAGTGCTAAAGTGCATATGCTCTCCAGGTAAATTATGTTATGGATTCCATGATTGGCATATTTGATTTACTGGTGAGTTCCCTAGTACAGTGCACTGTGTGCACCCAGGGCCTGTAAATCAAATGCTGCTAGTGGGCCTACAGCACTGATTGTGCCACCCACATGAGCAGCCTGTAAATGTAACTCAGACCTGCCACTGCAGTGTCTGTGAGCAGTTTGGTACTGCCATGTTGACCTGGCAAGTGCACCCACTTGCCAGGCCCTAACCTTCCCTTTTCTTACTTGTAAGACACCCCTACGGTAGGCCCAAGGTAGCCCAATGGGCAGGGTGCAGTGTAGGGCATGTACTAGGTGTGTGACATGTCCTGATAGTAAAATACAGTGTATTTCGTTTTTCACTATTGAAAGGCTATCTGTCCCATAGGATAGAATGGGAGTTTATGTATAACATCTTATAAATAGAACTTCCCATTGGGACATGATGGAAAGATGTTGTTTAGTATGCCTGAACTCAGAATATAAAAATGCATCTTTTCTTTTAGTAAAGATGATTTTTATATTGTGTGTTTGAAAATACCACTTTTATAAAGTGGGTATTTTCTTGCTTAGCCATCCTGTGTACCTCTGCTGGTTTGTGTATTGACTGTCAGGCTTCGCAGTGACCGGGGCTGGGAATGTGCATTCTCTCAGACGGCCACTGGGAGGGGTTGATGTGTGTCCTGCCTTTCCTGAATGAGTCAGGGCTGGGCTGAATAGACCTGGGCTGCATTCAGAGTGGTGGGAGGAGTTTTCACTAGCACCTGAATAGGCCTAGTCTACATTCAGAGTGGTGGGAGGAGATTTCCCTTGCACCTGAATAGGTCCTGTCTGCCTTGGACAATGCTGTCTCCACCTCCTGCCAGGAAGCTGCACCAGAGAGGACAGAACTGGTTTTGGCTGGGCAAAGAGCTTTTCTGCCACCAGAGAACAAAGGAATTTGTGCTATAAAAAGTGGGGCCCAGACCCCAGAACTTTATATTACTGCTGAACTAAGGAACTTGTCAGAAAGAAGGGTCGGAAAAGCTGTCAGGAGGAACTGCCACTTTGCTGCGTGCTCTGCTGTTTTGCCAGCTGCTTGCAGCTTCTGTCTTGGGCAGGGAAAGGACGGGATTGTACTTTCATCTTCCTGCTGTTAGAGTTTTCTCCAAGGGCTTGAAGTAGAGCTTGCCTCCTATTGGAAGTCTCAGGGAAATAAAAGACTTCAGAGAACTCACTGGAATCTAGGAACCTGCCAAGAAGAAGAGCTGGAAGACCTGCCCGGAGGAGTACTGCCCCATTGCTGTGTTGTTGCTTTGTTGGGTTGGCCTGCAGTTGCTGCTTCTGCCTTGGGCAGTGAAAGGACTGGACTGAAATTTCTTTACTTGTGCTGAGTATCTCCAAGGGCTTGAAGTAGAGCTTGCCTCCTGTTCTGAAGTCTCAGGGACTGCAAAGACCTCAGCAACCTCTTGGTACCACTTCTGGAACCGCTGTTTCAGTTGCTAAAGGGAAGGGAAAAGCAACCGACTCAGTCACCGACTCCATCGCTGGTTCCGTGTCCTGCAGGCACCGCAGAGGGCACCGCTGCATCTCGCACCGCAACCCTATCTCTCAGACTACGACTGCCACTGCCGCCACAGAGCCGCTGCTTGCACCGTGACCTGTGGGCACCGCACTCCGCACCGCTTCACTTTGCTGCCCTGGTCTCACCGACGCCATCGCTGCACGCTAACCGTGAATTCCATGACCGCATCGTGGCTTGGGGGCACCGCTCGTAAGTAACACGATGCACCGCCCCAGCCCACACCACAGTTCGGACTGACCAACGCCAGCTTCCCGCTACCGGCTCTGTCGCCTGCACTGTGATCTGTCAGCACCGCAATGAGCACCGCCTTCACTCCGCACCGCAGCCCTGGTCTCACCGACGCCGCTGGACAACCGTCACCGAGCTGCTGCCTGCACCGCGACTTGAGGGCATTGCACGCTGCACCGCTCCGCTTCACACCGCAACGGTTGCTACGACCGGCCTGCACCAACGTGTCGCCGCAACACAAAAGGTACTGTTTCCAAGTCTGTTGACACCCATGACCGACGTGGTCAGAAGGAACTGTGGATTCTGTTGTTTACAGCACCGCGGTAGCATCGGACGGAGCTACCGACTTCAAGGAACTGTGTTTTTAAAGTATTCTTGCAAAGTGCATATTTTTAAAGTACTGTATGTTGGATTTTTGTCGTTTTGGTCTCGTTTTGTATTCATAAAAATATTGGATATTTTTCTAAACTGGTGTGGTGTCCTTTTGTAGTGTTTTCACTGTATTACTGTTGGTTATGTGCAAATGCTTTACACACTGCCTCTGAGATAAGCTTGACTGCTCGTGCCAAGCTACCAAGCGGGTGAGCAGGGGTTATTTTAGAAGTGTAACTCCCAACCCGGACTAGGAAGAAGGGTCCCTACTTGGACAAAGGCGCAAGCCCTTGCCAACTGGAGACCCCCATTTTATTACAGCAATCCAAGTTAGATCGGTAATCAAAAAGAACAAAAAAAAGTAGCACAAGTGGAGGAGGAAAGCAGGGGTGTGCTAGAAGTAGCTCGGAGGGAAGCTAACAGACAAGACCATGTGGAGCTGGTGGAAGCAAACAGACAAAACAGCATGGATCTCGGTGGAAGCACACAGGTGAGAAAGCAACACAGGGGAATGGGGAGATGCACACAATGGCGAGCGTGTAACAGTGGGATGGTGGGGAGAATAACCTGAGCGCGGCAGAGAAGATGATTAAACAAGGGAGTCAGCTGGAAAACACATGCAATCTCATAAGTGCTTAAACTAGAAGAAAAAAGTATCAACTGAGTAAGAAGTAGGACACACATAGTAGGCCCCTGCTACAGAGGGAGGAGAAACGCAAAAAGAGGAAGGAAAACCCACACACATAATGGATAAGAAGCAAGTAAATTACGGTAACAATAAAAGCAACCAATGGCAATCAATGGACAGTCTCTAAGCACACTGAAAGCTAACAATATGTCTTGCAACAGACAGCGTATGAGCTGTCTAGTAGGCAACACCTAAAAAAAAGATTTTTTTTAAAAAGCAGCAGAGAAAAATATTGTTTTACAGGCATCAGCATTTTACGTGCACCCACCAGCTAAAATATTAAGCAAAAACCAGAAATAAACTATGGTCCTGATATAAAGTGTGGTGGACTGAGTTACTCCCATCACAAATGTGACGGATATCCTGTCAGTCACATTACAAATGCCATAAACATAATGGACTTGTAATGCGCCAGACGGGGTATCCCTCACATTTGTGACAGAGAAACCCGGTCTGCCAAACTCTAAAACAGGCCCTATGTGTCAGTCTGTTAAACTGGCTAGGAGAATTTCAAGTGATTTTAGATCTGCATCACAACACCTGAGTTTTTGTTACATTGCCCAACTGTTTCCAACACCACCTTAGCGTCTATCTAGTGCTTTGTACAAAACGTCCCTGGAACCTGTATTAGCACCGCTGCATTTGAAAACTGAAATCAAATGCCTCCAACGTCTCCAACCAGTCGATCGCGAGCCACCAGTAGCTCGTAGTCACCTTCACAGTAACTCAAAGCCTTAAATTCAATTTTAAATAAGCACAGGGTCACATTTTCCTTTTAAAGTTAAGGGAAGGCTGTGTTTATTTTACATTATTATCATCAGGCTGCAGATGTCAGGGCCTGATCATGAGCAGTACTCAGTCAGATTTATGGCCCAAGCTGGGGCACAGAGGTGCAAAAGTGAAGCACTGAGGTACTTAACTCTTAAATAAAAGTACTTGTAACTCAATATTGGAGCGTGAGAACAAAATTATGTTTCTGAATGCTTTTAAATGGGAGAAAAATTAAACTGAAAAGATACCTTAATAATTAAGTTAACTCTTCATTTTAAATCTCTCCCATTTCAAAGTGTTGTATTTACAAAAAGTAGGCATTTTCCTCCCAGTGGCCAGTAGAAGCTGTGCCATATTTATAAGTGAAAAATACAGTAATAGTTTTTAAATGGGATAAATTGAAAGTGAAGCAAAATACTTCTATTGAAGCCAATTACGTCTTAATGTTTCATGAAGCATGTTTTTTCACTTTAAATTTCTCCTATTTAAACAAATGGCTGTATTTGTGTGCTATAAATACGGCACCGTGTCAACAGGCCACTCGAAGCAAGATGCTTCCGGTTTGTAAATGTGAAACTTGGAAATGGGAGAGCATTTAAATTATGAGTTTTATGGAATCCATATAAACATAAAGTTAACTCTTCAGTGTAATTTTCTCCCATTTCAAAGTGTCATCTTTACAGACAGCAGACATCTTGTGTCCCAGTGGCTGGTAGACACGGTGCCATATTTATCACTGAAAAAATACAGCCATTATTTTAAGGGGGTGAAATTTAAAGTGCAGAAAATTTTTCCATATTGGAACTTTTTTGCAGAACATATTTCTAC
Source organism: Calotriton arnoldi (assembly GCA_963921515.1). NCBI lineage: Eukaryota > Metazoa > Chordata > Amphibia > Caudata > Salamandridae > Calotriton > Calotriton arnoldi. The sequence continues at coordinate 549,471 of CAWUFW010009907.1, read as the reverse complement.
ACTTTAAATTTCCCCTATTTACAAAAATGGTTGTATGTTTGTGTTATATATGTAACCGTGCCACATATGGCGAAAGGTATGTCCTATGCCACAAGTACATACAATACAGGTTCTCAGTCACCCATACACATATAACCCATTCATACGCACACGTTAATACATCCCCAAAGACCACACTTTCACTGACACACATTGCAGTACTGTCATCGTGGCCCCAGTCAAAGTATTTTGTTCAAACCAAAGTATCTGGCTCTGTGGCCAGTAGGCTTAAAGTCAATGAAGCTGGGCGCTGGGATTCTTGGTAACATTGCTGTGAATGGCTTGGCATTCAGAGGCTCACAATGATTTTCATTCATCAGAAGTAGCTTTTACTACAGAAGAGGTTGGAGACCCCTGGCCTAAACTGACACAAAGTTAGAGGATAACATAAAAATGTCCAAGACAAGAGTAACGTAGACGGTGAAAACTAGAGTGAACATTTCAATGTACTCATAATAGGAAAAGGTAGCAATGTAAATGTAACATTTTGATCTAAGTGAACTTTCTTCAACCTACGTGCTAAAGAAAAAAAGGCGCTAAAGCAATTGATTACAGTTAGCACAATGATTAAATGCAAAATGTAACAAGCAGTTAGTTTTGTTAGGAAAAAGCCTCCAAATTTCAGCTGTAGTAAAGAAACTTGGAATGTTGTATCAGCTACTTGTTATGACCTTAAGCATCGGCAACACCAACGGTCCGAGAAAGAGTTTCAACTGATCGAACCATTTAAATTTTCTTTTAATGTATTGTTTCCTAGATGAATATGCTAGCTGGAGGAGAAATGGTTTACCTGCAGATGCTTTGTATATTGCTTATGTGTGTTAACTCCTCAACGAAGTTGAAGAGTCTCAGAAAATTCCAGATGATTAAACAGTAAGACCTTACACCCAAACAAACTACAAGACAGCAATCTAATCATTACATTATGGCTGAATGGGATGGCGCTCAAAATTTGGTTAGAAGGTATGGTTGTGTCTTATAGCTAATATTGTTCCAATAACTTATCCGAAAAAAGGGAGGGGAGCTCAGGTTAAAATGAATTGTGAGAACAGAATTTTAAGAAATACATTGGACAATACAAGTCGGCTCAACAATGTGACGTGAAGGATCTCACTAGAAGATGGTGTAAAGCAAGGACTCATCGCAGACCTGCAGATTTCATTATAGCACAGAGCCACAGTAAAGTACTGTAATGGTTGAGGCACAATATTATGAACTAAGGATGGCTAGCAAAATGTAAAAAAATGGCTGTCTAACTGGAATCGGTCTCCTTAGAAGTTTAAATGGGACAGCTGACTAAGCAGAAAATTGCTCTGTTGTACTGGACCTTCAGATGGCTTGGTTTCTCTTTCTTTTGAACACTGTAAAGCAATTATGCAATGGATAATGATGTCTGTTTATTTGTTAGCAAGACAAGGAGCAACAATCTACCTTCAACAGCTAGCTAACATGAAGGGCAGAGAGTCTACAACTGTAGTAGTATCAGAAAATACAGGCCCATAAACTACAACCACACTAGAGAGTGTAAAACAGAGGTGAAAGCTTCAACTGGCTCATTTATAAATACCTATATTGTATCCCATGCATGTAGGAAGGCACAGGTTTGCACTCCATATTTAATCAAATGCTAATGTCACAGTTCGAGTGGTGTATAGAAACAGTAAGTGAAAAGAAAATGGGGCAGCTAATGTATCAAGGGGGATAAATGACAGCTAGTAACTAAAACATGATGTATGATATGTTAGTCATTCTCATAAAAGTCAATGAGCTCTAAGCCTGGTAAGTGTAACTGAGATTTTCAGATGGTAAGACAGAGTTGTAGAAGAAGGGTCACTTTAATACTGTACGAGAGACAAGGCAGATAGAAAGAAAAGAAGTCTGTCGATTGTTCATCAACATCTATTCAAGGTCAACGGTGAAAATAAGAATTATTTTAGGTTTCAGGAAGTGAAGGAATGTTTTTCATCAAATCTTTAAGAGATTGCCAGAAGAGTCTGGGCAAATTAAATCCATAAAGAGCAATGATGGCAACACATCTGCATGAGGTCAATCAGAGGTCAACATGGGACAAACGTCCGCCTGCTCTATATGATTTAAAACTCCCTCATCAATTAGTTACTTAATTAAAACCATTATTACATATTTCAAAGGAGAGAAGGCATCATAATCAGAATTAGCGCATCATATATTGAGGGGCAGGCACAACTTTTACCACTAAAGGTGAAACAAAGAGGTCTTTTGAAAAGGAAAAGTATTAATGGATTAATGTAGTACTTTGAATAAAAGTACTAAAATAAATAACTAAATATATGAAGAACAAGGCAATTTTCAATTGACATCAGTCACCTTTCATTTGCGATCAGCGCTTCCAGTTAATTGTCTCTTGGATACAGTCACTACCTTACGAGGTTCTGTCCCAAAGAATTCCATGTCCTATATGCTGTTCTGTGAATGAACTATGTGCCACTCTACCTGAAACAGTGACTCCTTATTGAGACATTGTTTTTGCATCTATTATGAAGTGCACTGAATAGATATAGGGTACTAGCTAGCCAGAATTACTCTATACATGTAATGATCAATTATGAATCTTTAACGGATTTGATTATTGATAAAATTGGAGTCAAATTCAATTTAAAACCAAGATATGCTTTAAAATGTTTTGCGGAAATATTTTTTAATATATTATACCAATTCACAAATAAACAGTGAATACGGAAATTAGACAAGCTAGGACTAAAGTGGAAGAGTTATTCAGGTCTCCGATAAAGATCTGCACATACTGTGTGTAAAAATAAATCATCTTCATAGAGAAGACTGCATCTCAAAATGAAGATGTGAAGAAATGACAAGGTAATTTCTGTGAGTGAGCTGAAAAATATTTTCTTTCATGGTAGAGGAGGGCCTTTGGAACAGCAAAGAAGGTGCTGTATGAAATGTCAGCATAGGAATGGGTCTCCTTACCTATCCTATATCCATCCCAACAATTCATCGGTATGAAAAACATCTCAACAATCCTGCTAATGAGGATGAGATTTGAGAAGAGCATAGTCAATGCAAGACTTCAAAATAACTTAAAGCAGGTTTGATAAATAGGATCGGAAACAAATTTTCTTTATTTGCCTTGACAGATGAGGCGGCTATTATATGCACCATTTTCTGTTATTTTTCAGACTGGTATGCTCACTTCTTGTAAAACGGGAGGGTGGGTAGGTAGATTCCCGAGTGTTTAACCAAGATGCCTTAAATGGCCCACCCAACTTTCGAATCACTCTGTTGGATCGAAGGGGGACATTTGAATAAAATAATCATGCCCCAAATTGCGGTCTGGTTTGAGGATTGAAATCCTGCCACCTTAATAGAGTGGTTTTAGACTTTGGCCCTCAAAACCAACAATTGTCCATTAATTTGTGCACTAAACAGTTTGACAAAGAAAACAGAAGACAAAAGGTAATAGTTGCACTATTAAGAGTATGATGAAAGGAATAAGTAAGTCTTTAACTGCCACAACTAGAAGTTTAGAAGGCTAGATGAGAAGAAATAAACGTACAAATGGAAGTTAGAAGTCACTCACTCAGAAGAGGCCCTACATCGAGAATATTTGAGGGTGATTCTGCAAAATAAAGGCTCGTCTAGTTTTTGCCAAGCATGAAAATAAGGAGGCCATGTAAATCAAGGGGAATGATGCAGTTTCTTTTACTCTATGGGGAGAGTTAGCTAAATCCAATGAAGAGGACATATTAATCCAATGTAGCGTTGTGGTTACTCTGTGGGTCAGAACTGTAAGGCAAATAGAATGCGGTCTCATAAGTAAGACATTTTTGAGGCAAAAATATTAACAACCTTAAATGAATTTGAAACGCGTAAGCTACGAGGTCTCTGTTCATTTGACAATTTTCAGAAAATACATATTATTTTGAAAGTACAAAAGAGAAAATTTTTGCTTATTAATATTATTTTTAAAAAGTGAACACGTGACGCTCAACTAGTGTGTGACATTGTAAGAACACACATGTTCTGCATTAGAAAAGATATTTCAATACCAATGTGAACTTACGGGAATTAGCACCTCAAAATAAACTGGATTTGTACATTTTCAAGTGAAAGGAATGTAAATGAATTGGCAAGTATCAGATTCCATTGTGCTGTGTGGTTTAAAAAAAAAAAAAAAATCTGAGTCGTATAGCAATCCAATTTTTCACGCAAGATATTCACTAGCATAGAATTGCTTATCCCTGGGCTTTCTGAGTTACTCTATTTTATTAAATTATCTAGTGTATGTTGTTTGGGCGTTTCGAAAAACCATCAGTTGACAAGACATGAAAATCTTCAAAAGAATCTCGGATGATGTTGGTAAACCAATGCTTAGAAGCGATACAATGGTGAGCTTAACTACAGACAAAAGTGCTTGAAACAGGCAGTGCCCCTAAGGTGGCTTACCGCTCCATATTTGCTTTGTCTGGCCACGGGAGAGTCAATGACATTCTATACATCACATTGAGGCAGAAGGATAGAATACAATAAAAATGTAAGTACATCAAAACAGTCATGGAGCATACGAGTCTTAAGGAACAAAAGATAACAAAATCATTCAATAAATAAATATCTGATACAAAAAACAAAAAGAAACCAACACATCAAAAAAAAAAAACCACAATCCTGGTCTTTAAATAAGGTAACGATGATGGAGAGTTTCTTTCTTATTTTTGACTTGTTTTTCAGTAAACAACCAAGCTATCCCTTTGGTCGGTTAGTGTTAAGTAATTCACCAATCAAGGCATGAAGCATGTTCATTTCCTCAAATGTCATAAAAGCTGCTAGAGTAAACAAAGAAGAATGAACTCCAAGCAGACAATCAAAGTATAAGCTTAGATTCAGATGTTATTCAGAAGAATTGTCAAATATCTTTACACTTACAAACACTGTTTGACAGATTTCTCCAAACCGATAAAACGATTTTGAATCTGATCACTTTTGATCCACTGGTCCAAGTCTAGTGTCATTCCATCCAGTGTCTTCCACATTGCTGCTAGCCAAAAATGCCAGTGAGCATTGAAGGAAAATGGTGGGTGCTGCCACTTCACACTTACCCACTATTTGACCAATTTGTACAAATAATTCCTAACCCACCCTAACACTGGCTTTTGTTGGACAGAAGTGGGGAGCAGTGGGAATGGGAACATTTTGTCCAGATTTGTCAAACCATGAAAAAGTTATCAATGAAACAAACAAAACTCTTTTTATATACAAACTAATGGTCTGAACAGAACTACATAGATCATATTGCGGCTCTTTAATTATATATGCATGCATTTGCGAATATATGTATGCATCACTGAAAAAAATGTTAAAGGTAAGTTAATGTTTTTTTATTCAGAAGATACACTACTGTGCACTTAAAATAAAAAAGGAACCTCCTCTAAAACTACAATTGGAGGGATGTTACGGATATCATCTAAAACCTAAATACTGAAATTCATCAGCTATGAATGGTAAGCATCTGTAATCCCCTAATGCATCCCTCATGCCATGAAACATGACGTTATAAATTACATAAGCAGTGATTTTACTTATTGCATCCAATTGCTAGATCCTAAATGTCACAAATATTTTTAATCAATTAACTAGTCAAAATAATTTGTTCTCTGAAATGCAGCAAATACATTTCTTGCAGGACGTCTTGTGAACGTTCATAAGAACATTTGACTGTTTGCTCTGTGTATCTCAAACGATCTCATCTCAGGTTTGCACTTGCAAACAGTCAGTAGTCCTTTCATAGAGGAGTGAAGTTCTCTCCTTAGGGTATGTGGGCTAGAGAGGCTGGTCAAATAACGAAGTGCACAGGATAAGATACATTTTTATGTTAGTGGTGTGTCATTTGCTAGAAGATTGGGAGCTAATGGATTCTTTGTGGAGTTTGAACGTGCGTCTGAAATTTAATTAGGAGGCCTAATTAGAGAGTGTTTGTGACTATTACTGCTCTGCCCAGAATTATCTTCATTCTCGTCCACCAAAGGCGGAGTCACAGGAACAGCTTCGAAAAATAGTCAACTAATTAGTGACACCTCCCCCACCTCCAACGGATGTGATTCTGCATCCTTTTCATAGTTGCTGGATATGACAAAGAAAATATCTTTTCAGCAGCATGGTGAGTCTTATCAAAGGTATCTCCAACTCGATGGATGAACCACTAGACTAGGGATAGCCTTACCAAAAAGATGCTATAAAGAATGTAGCAGAACCCTCAAAAGAAGCAAGGGAGGAGGAAGTAATAAGGAAGAAGCATAGATTAGGGCTAAAGTGCAGGAAGCGTCAACTCCCCAAACCAAGGGCAACGAAAGACAGGGGAATACAACTCATGTAGCATAGGAATGGAGGAAAGGAACAAGTTACTTATCTTCGTTAATACCTATAGGGGAGAGGATGTAGCCTTACGGCTAGAGCGGTCGACCTCGAAGCTGGGAAACCGGCAACGACGCTCAACATCCTGTGATTCTGGGCAAATCACTTAATCTCCCCGTGCCTAACAAAAATGAATGTGTCCTTGTGTAACGAAACTGGTGCTCATGTAAAGCGCTCTGATACCCGATGTCTCGGGTCAAGTTCGCGCTATATAAAACTCTAAAAATAAAAATAAAAATACCTTATTTGGTAGACTATCTAGCTGCAGATTCAAGAGCAGTACCTTTGCGTGCCAGAAGGTGGCGCTGATGGCTCCACAGAGGTGTCATCCACACTGAAGTGATGTGCATGGTGCCTATATAGGCACCACCCCAGCGCGGTGACAAACGCTTCTTTACAAGATCAGATACGAAAGCAATACTGATCTGCAGGAGGGTCTGTTAACTGTGCTCAGACTAAAAAAGGTAAAGTGCCTTTCACGATGGACCTGACCGTCAAGGCAGTGATAAACGTGTGCAAGGTTGTCCACTTCGCAGCCTGACAGATGTCCAGGATGGGGACTCTGCAAGCTAATGCAGTGGTCCCAGCTTTGGCTCTGGTGAAATGAGCTCGCCAGTCCTCACGGGGTTGCTTCTTGGTCAATGCGAGGCAAATCTCAATACAGAGTATAATCCATCTGGAAATAAATAAAAATAATAATAATGTTATTTGTAAAGCGCATGGTTACTTCACCTGAAGTGTACCAGTGCTAGAAAATCGCTGATGGTTAGTTTCTGCACTGCTTTCCCCTTCTTTGCTACAGTGACTCCAACAAAGAGCTGACCCAGTGTTCTTTGGTGCGATATATGTAGAAAGTCAGTGCTCTTTCCAAATCCAGGCGATTGAATCCCTCCCCTTCTTGGAGGGGTAAGGAGGAGCAAAGAAGGTTGGTAAAGTGATGCTTTGCTGACGTGGAAAGGTGTCACAACTTTCTGCAAAAAAGAGGCATGGGTGCGGAGAACCAGTTTGTGTGGGAAGAAGAAGAGCTCGCTGACCCTCTTGGCCAATGGATAGCCACAAAGAAGCCTTCGACTGTCAGAAGTTTTACAGGACAGCTATGTGTGGGTTCACAGGGTGAACACATTAAGTAGGTTAAAACCAAATTAAGGTCCCATTGGGGCATAAAGAAAGGGGTTTTTTTTGGGGGGGGGGGGGGACACATGTTGAAGACCTTTCAGAAAACATGTCACAATGGGTGACTTGAACAGGGTAGGTTGCTCTGGTAACTGTAAAAAAGCAGAGATGGCCTAAAGGTATCCTTTAACTGTGGCCAGAGCAATGCCTCGCCGGGCTAATGGCAAATCAAACAAAAACACTTCGCACAAAGGTGCAGAAAGAGAGTTAACGTGTTTTTCAATGCACCAAGCCATGAACTAGTCCCAACAACAGCTGTATAACGACTTTGTGGATGGACAACTGGTTGCCAAGATGACCTCACCGACTTTCTGGAGGGAGATCGAAGAGACTCAGCAGCTGCAGCTCAATGTCCATGCATGAAGGCGGAGTGTGCACAAGCTCGGGTGCAGAACCATGCCCTGTTGCTGCAAGAGGAGATCTTCCTCAAGGGGCAGCTTGATCGGAGGACCCATGCTCATGAGTTCTGGATACCGTACTCTCCATGCCCGATGAGGAGCCACTAGTATGACTTGGGCCCGGTCTGTCCTGATCTTCTTCAGCACTCCGGGCAGGCTGGGTGTTTGCTAGAAGCTTAAAGGAGCCGCGAGCCACACTTGAGATGAAATGTATCTCAGAGAAAGAGTCGCCTTGGAAAGGTCAATGCGCAGAAGCGCTGACATTGCTCATTCTCGGCGGTGGTAAAAAGATCTAACCAAGGGTCTCACCAGTCACAAAAAAGATCTTGCGCCACCTTCGGATGGAGACACCAGTCGTGAGCCACAAGGCATGGATGGTGGAGTTTATCCACCCTGGCGTTAAGAGATCCCACCAGGTACTGTATGACCAGGAAAATGTCCTGATGTTCAAGCCACATCCAAGAGGTGCAGGACTTCCTGGCACAGGGTCCAGGACCCCACCCGCCTCGCTTGTTGCAGATCCACATGGGGATGGTGTTGTCCGGGAACACCTGAACCACCCTACCCTTCGTGGATGGCAAAAAGGCTTTCAATGCCAAGTGAATCACTCAAATCCAACAGGTTAATGCGGAATCGAGACTCCACCAGTGACCAAAGTCCTCTGATCTCCACCTCTACCAAATGGCTACCCAACCCAGAAGTAACACATCTGTCACCAATGTGACATCTGGGTGGGAAAGGGAGAGGGGCCTCTCGTAGACTCAACTGCAGTCCATTAGCCACCACTGTATATCTGGACTAGGACGGAGACATTCCCCTGATGCTGGCCACTGAGACTTCAGGGCCCGCATAGGCCAGTGAGCATACTTTAGCAGCAGGATACAGGAGGCCAGGAAAACTAGAAGCCTCAGAGTCTATCTCACTGAAATCCCGGATAGAGGCTGAAACATTTGAATCAGAGTCTGAAAATCCTGGACTCGCCACTCTGGAGCATAGTGCGGAACTGCACTGTGTCCAGAATTGCTCCAATGAAAAGGAGCATCCGAGAGGGAGTCAGGTGTGACTTTGGCACATTTATAGTGAACCCATAGTGAGCCCAAGCGAACGCAGGAGGTTCGCTGTAGTCTGGAGGTGGTCCACGACTGCTTGGTACAAGCCCGCCTTCCATAGCCAGTCGTCAAGGTAGGGGAAGACTGGAACCCCTGAACTCGCCAGATGGGCTGCAACCACTGCCATCACTTTCGTGAACACTCGAAGGGCGCAGGTAAGGCCAAAGTGGAACACAGCACACTGAAAGGGCTTGTGAACCGCAGTTGACTGTGGACCTGGCACGACAGGTATATGGAAATATGTGTCCTGAAAGTCAAGCGCCATCATCCAGTCTCCAGGATCCAGGGCACACAATACTTGAGCCAATGTGAGCATTTTGAATCTCTTCTTTGTCAGGAAGTGGCTGAGGTTGTAAATCTAGTATAGAGTAAAAGGCCTCTGTCCTTCGGAACCAGAAAGTAGCGGAAATAGCAACCATGACCTACTTCCAATGTCAGCACCCTCTCAATGGCTCCTCTGGCCAGAAGAGACTGCACTTCCAGTTACAGCAGGGAGAGATAGTCCTTGGTCAGTCAATCTGAGGGCGGTGGCATGTGCAGTGGGGTATCTGGGAACAGAGGGGAGTAACCCCACTGGACAATTTGGAGCACCCACTTGTCTGCCGTTATGGCTTGCTAGTGGGACAGGTGTTGCCTGATCCTGCCGAAAACTGATTGCCCATGATGTCGCAAGGGTACATTAAAGGGGTTTGGAGGCGGCAACTGCCAGGGGTGGCAGACTGGGCAGATCTCTGCCATTGGGTCCCACAAGGCTTGTGGAAGCTGTGTCTTTGATCACAAAAAGACTGGGGAGTCTGCTGGCTGTGTGAAAATGGACGCAGCTGGTAGTCCCTTCTTTCGCCATGGAAGGAGCCAAAGAAGCCGTCTCTCCGGACTTGGCTGTCCAGGTAGTAGTGTTTGGTGAACGTGTGCAGCGATGCCCACATAGCTGCCTGACAGATGTCATTAAGGGGGACTCACCGTCCTAAAGCAGTGGTAGCTGCTGTCGCCCTGGTGGAATGGGCGCGCAGTCCCACTGGAGGCTCCTTCTTTGCCAAAGAATAGCAAGCTTTGATGCAGAGAACGCCCCACCGGAAGTTGGTTGGTTTGTGCACGGCCCGACCTTTCTTAGCGCCCACGTAACCAACAAAGAGCTGGTCGTCCACCCGGAATTGTTTGGTGCGATCCAAGTAGAAGGCAAGCGCACGTTTTGGATCCAGACTGGTGGAGCCTCTCTTCCTCTTTTGAAGGATGCGGAGGCAGAAAGAAGGTGGGCAAAGTGATGGTTTGGCCAATTGATGGTTTGGCCAATGTGGAAAGAAGTAACCACCTTGGGAAGAAAGGAAGGTCTAGTTCTGAGGACGACCTTGTCCGGATGAACAGCCAGGGAGGCTTGGAAGAAAGAGCTTGTAGCTCACTCACCCTGCGCGCAGAGGTGATGGCAACCAGAAAGGCAGTTTTCAAAGTTAGAAGCCTGAGAGGACAGTTATGTAGCGGCTCTAAGGGAGCGCACATAAGATATGTGAGAACTAAGTTCAAGTCCCACTGGGGCATTAAGAAGGGAACAGGAGAAAAAATATGAGTAATGCCCTTAAGGAAACGATTTACAACAGGGGACTTGAAAAGAGAAGGCTGATCAGGAAGCCTAAGGAGGGCTGAAATGGCCGAGAGGTAGCCCTTTAGGGTGCCCAGAGCAGAGCCCTGCTGGGCCAAAGAAAGGAGGAACAAGAGAACCTCAGAAAGAGGGGCGGAAAGGGGATCCACAGCCTTTGCTGTGCACCATGCCACAAATTTGTTCCATCTGCAGGCGTATACCGTCTTAGTGGAAGGACGCCTGGCTGCCAAGATAACATCACAGACTTCGGGAGGCAGGTCAAACGACGTCAATTGCCGCAGCTCAATCTCCACGCAAGGAGGTGGAGGCTGGACAGGTTCGGGTGGAGGACTGTCCCCTGCTGCTGCGAAGGAAGATCCTCCAGAAGAGGCAGTCTGATCGGAGGATCGATGGCCATGTGTAGCAGCTCGGGATACCAGACTCTTCGGGCCCAATCGCGAGCCACAAGAATGACTTGGGCCCGGTCGCGCTTGATCTTCTTCAGCACTCTGGGCAGAAGTGGTATAGGCGGAAAGACGTATAGAAGACCGCAACTCCACTCGCGACGAAAAGCGTCGCCTAGCGAGTGCCGCCTTAGAAATTCCAACGCGCAGAATTGCTGACATTGCGCATTCTCTTCGGTGGCGAATAGATCTAACCAAGGCTCTCCCCACTTGCGAAAGAGACCTTGCACCACCTCCAAGTGAAGACGCCATTCGTGATCCATCATGCACCTGCGGCTGAGTTTGTCCGCCCTGGCGTTCAGGGAACCTGCCAGATGTTGAACTACCGGGGATATGCCCTGATGTTCCAGCCATGTCCAGAGGCGGAGGGCCTCGTGACATAGGGTCCACGACCCCACCCCGCCTTTTTTGTTGCAGTACCACATGGCGGTGGTGTTGTCCGTGAACACCTGCACTACTCTTACCCGGACAGAGGGAAGGAATGCTTTGAGTGCAAGACGAATTGCCCGAAGCTCCAGAAGGTTAATGTGGAGCCCGGACTCCGCCGGAGACCAGAGGCCTCTGATCTCCGCCTCCCCCATGTTGCCGCCCCATCCCAGAAGTGATGCATCGGTCACCACTGTGAACTCTGGTTGGGGAGGGGAGAGGGATCTGCCATCGACCCAATCCTGGTTCGTTAGCCACCACTGCAATTGGTGTGCAGTGCCCTCCGAGATCTGAACGCAATCGGACAGGTTCCCCTGATGATGTGCCCACTGGAACTTCAGGTCCCACTGCAGAGCCCGCATATGCCATCTGGCATGGTCCACCAGCAGGATGCAGGAGGCCATCAGGCCCAGTAGCCTGAGGGTCAGCCTGACCGAAACCCAGGATAAAGGCTGAAAGATCATAATCATAGCCCGAATATCCCAGACTCGCTGTTCGGGAGGATAGACCCGAAACTGCGTCGTGTCCAGAACGGCTCCGATGAAGAGGAGCTTCTGAGAGGGAGTCAGGTGTGACTTCGGCACGTTGATGGAGAACCCCAGCAAATGCAGGAGGTCGGCCGTAGTCTGGAGTTGGGAGACGACAGCCTGGGGCGAGCCCGCCTTCAACAGCCAGTCGTCGAGATAGGGTAAGACTGGAACCCCTGATCTGCGCAGATGAGCTGCGACCACCGCTATCACTTTCATGAACACCAAAGGGGCGCTGGTAAGGCCAAAGGGGAGCACAGTAAACTGAAAGGGCTCGTGGGCTACCGTGAACCGCAGTTAACGCCGGTGGGCCGGCAGGACGGGGATGTGAAAATAAGCATCCTGCAAGTCCAGCGCTAACATCCAGTCTCCAGGGTCTAGGGCAGACAGGACCTGAGCTAGCGTCAACATTTTGAACTTCTCCTTCCAGAGGTAGCGGTTGACGTTCCTGAGATCCAAGATAGGAGGCAGGCCTTTGTCCTTCTTGGGCACCAGAAATTAGTGGGAATAGCAACCACGACCTACTTCTGGGACAGGAACTCGCTCGATGGCCCCCTTGGCCAAGAGTGCCAAAACTTCCTGTTGGAGAAGGGCCTGATGATCCTCCAACATGCGATGGTACTGAGGTGGCATGGCTGGAGGGGTAGTCTCGAAGGTGAGGGAGTAGCCCCTTCGAACTATTTGCAAAACCCACCTGTCCGACGTGATGGTGCGCCAGTGGGGGAGGTGATGGCGAATCCTGCCGCCCACTGGCGATTGGTGGCCCTGAAAGGTCGGACTAGGAGGGTTTGGAGGCTGCTGCAGAGGAGGCTGTGGTGGACTGGCCTGCCCGCTGGTCCCCAGAACCACAGCGGTGGTTCCCACATCCCCGGCCGCGCTGGGGCTGAACAGCTTGCGATGGCCTGTGGCTCTAGGCGGGACGTGGCGGGGCACCCCTTCCGTAGCCACGAAAGGGGCAAAAGGCAGACTGCGCAGGGTGGGTGGTGGAGAGGCCCAAGGACCTGGCCGTAGCCCGAGAGTCCTTAAAGCACTCTAGCGCGTTGTCTGCTTTGTCACCAAATAGGCGAGGGCCATCAAAGGGCATGGCCATAAGGGTGGATTGGACATCCCCTGAAAAACCAGTCGACCTCAACCAGGCGTAGCGTTGAAGGGCTACCGACGTGGAAATCATCCTGCCTAGTGAGAGGGTGGAGTTTTGGGAGAGGAAAGTGGGGTCGGCCGGGCGGTGGCGTCGGGCAATCATCCTATCCACAGGAGCCCATGTGTTGGGCCTGGACCAGGTGCCCAAAAGGATGTATGTTAGGCTTCATTAACTGGCAGCAGGGGCTCCGAAGAGCTCGCTGCCGGTTGAAGCACCTCTGTCAGGAGGTTAGTCCTGAGTGCCACGTAGGTAGCTCGAGGCTGAGAGCCTTGGCCGCCCTACGCAACACCACTGCATAAGACGCTCCCCCTCCTCCGTAGCCACAGTAGCAGGAGGCAACATGCCAAGGTCTGGTGAGGTATCCAGACCACTGGCCTGCCCCAGTTCCTCTCTCCAGTCCGGTTCATAACCTAACTGGTCAGTTAAAGGGTCTCCAGACCCCTCCCAGTCCTCCTCACCCTCCTCTGGCTGCCAATCTGGTCTCAAAGAACCAATGTAGAACAGGGGCACAAAAGTACCCGTCGGCGCCTGATCCAGCGTCGGTTGACGCCGGTCCGGCTCCGTGTCTACATCGAGGTAGAGGCCGGGGTCGACGTCGGCTGGCGACACAGCTGACGCCAGCTGAGGACTTGGTGCCGGTGGAATCGGCGTCAGGGGAGGTGTAACAAGGTCGACCGGCACCGATCCGAATCCAGGCCTGGATCCAAGGGGACCCTGCGGTGCCGAGGCCCGAGCCGCCGGCGTCGAAGGCCCAGGGCCCCCGGCCGAGTCCGCAGGGCCCGAAGGCGCGCCGGCGGAGTTGGGCTGCCCAAAGATGGCGTGCATCTCTTCGTAAAATTGACAAAGCTGGGCAGGGGTCGCTCCAGGTCCCGGAAAGGGGGGGTAAACCCGTAGCACCACCCGCATCCCTCGTCGCGTCGGCCGACGGGGAGAAGTCGAAGAGCGACGATGCTTCTTCGACTTCTTCTGCTTCGACTTACCTGACCCCGAGTGCGAAGACTTGGAAGAAAAATGATGGTGGCTCCGCGACCGGTCCCTCGACCTCCTACGCGACCGGGACCTCGAGCGACCTGGAGCCGACTGCCGGGCCTCGAGAAGCTTTCGGGACCGCTCCCGCAAAGACTTCGGATTCATGGTCCGGCAGTCGGAGCACGACTTGGGGCCGTGCTCGAGCTCCAGGCAGAATAGGCACACGCGGTGCGGATCAGTCACTGACATCAGTCTGCTACAGGAACCGCAAGCCTTGAAGCCGGGCATCCCTCGTGCACCAGTGTCGATGGACTCAAAAAACGATGTCAACAAAAGTCGAGAAAAAGTCAGTCAAAAAGTGACTGGAGGTACCGCTCTCTCCAGATCTGCGCTTGCTGGCGCGGATAAAGAAAGAACTGATGTCAGCGCGCGAGGGCGGCGTCTATGTAGCTACTGCTACTTCATTCCGGCGACCACGACGCCAACGACGAACGCGGAGTCGACTGATGCCACCTTCCGACGCGTAGAGGTACTGCTGACGAAAAACTTTCCAGATCCAGTCTGACGCCTGGGGGTAATTCTAAGGTAAGGAATCTATAACTAACTGTTTCTTTCAGATATTGAGATTGAGATAGGTGCAAGGTTCATTGGTCAGAGGAGCATAGTTGGGTCCATTTAGACTCTGCGTACAAGATATTTTGGTTTGGAAAAACGTTCCATTTTAAGCCTGCACATAATTCTTTTACCAGAGCCGGTTCCCGAACCATGAAGTACCAAACAGCCAGTTAACAGTCATACTCCTAGGCATGAAGTCTAGGTTTGTCAGTGCAAGGATTTTGTCCTGATTCTATATCAGATTGAGCCATACTACAAACTATTCCACTCCTGTAGATTATGTATTTTAAAGTTGTGGCCAAAAACCAAACTCTTCAAGATCAGTTTCCAGTTGGAACTAATGTCACCAGTGACTGCAAAGGATTCCCGCTGGTTTTGTGATTGCCCTCATCATTGGAAAATCTTAATACGTGACAGATTCCCTTGCTCATAACCTGAGCCATTTTGCAGGAGAAAAGCTTGAGCAAAAGACCAGAGAGCCAATTACTCCCAAAGATCCAAACGTAGACCAGAACGAAGTCGCACAGGATGTAATTGACCCTATGGCCAATGGTATAAAGTTACTAGTACTTATCTCTTAACTGGAGTACATTACCAGTATGGTCCTGTACATTATTATCTGAACAAATGAAATCCATTTATGTTATTGTAGTCACTCCTCACCCTTTCAACCACAGAACTAGGTTGTCAAGCACCAAAGGAAAAGCTTAGTAATACTTTGGTTACTGCAATAAATTTGCTAAGAAGAGACACACCAAAGTCCAATTGAGTATGGTACTTCAAGAATAACAAATAATAGTTGCTGGAGTTGATTTTAAAATCTGATGCCATTCATAAACTAACCACGGAATTGAGACAAGAGTGAGTGAAATATAAATGTAAGTTTTTAAAAAGTGCCTGATCTGAGCTGAAAATCAAATGAAAGATGATACTTCTACAGAAGAAACCTAGAATGATGTTTTCATTTAATGTGGCAAGAAGCTTATACATTATTTCTAAAAATTGAAAAAGATTAACAGACTTAGGGGCCGATTCCGATTCGGGCCGGAAATCTCTCCGACCGAGCCGGACCCGGAGAGATTTCCGACCGAATCGGACCCTAGCAGCCCGACCGAACGAGTACGATGCATACGCATGCTATCGGACTCGATTCGGTCGGACTCCCATTGAAGTCAATGGGAGCCTGTCGTACAACGCGTACGCGGGCTCCCATTGACTCAATGGGTGCGAGGCAAACAAGGGCGCCCCCTACAGCGTGTACGCGCGAAGCGTCTCGCGCCGTACACGCACAAGTAGGGGGGACCCATGGGTCCCCCCTGTGTGCGACTCGCGCGGCTATGCGTACAGGGGGGTCCGACACGGACCCCCGAAGTACGGCTCCGACTGCTTCTTCGAGCCGGACGGCGCGAGTCGGTCGGACTGCTCGCGGCGCGCATCGTACTTGCCCGGCCGGGGAACGTCTCCATTGCGCGGTGCGCATCCGTGCGAGTCGGTCGGTGCTGTTGGGACGGGCGTACGAGTCGGTCGGCGAATTCGCACGCGCTCGCATCGTACTCGCTCGCCCGGACGCACGTACGAATCGGTCGGGAAAGAGGGCTCCGAATCGGATCCGGTTAAGCCGAATCCGATTCGGTGCCCTACCGGCCGAGATCGGAATCGACCCCTGAGTCGTAAGAATACTGAGATGGTAAAGACAGAAATATGAAAAGTTGATAGTCTCCAATATTGTCTGTGCTCACAGTCATAACATAAATTGTTGACGTGAAATGAAAGAAGCATGGACATAAATATTTCTACTTCCAAAGATTTAATGTTTTAGGGTTTTTCAGTGAACCAAGACATCCCAACAGTGGCACCCTCCTACGTTGCAACTACAAGATATTGATACTGGGGCTTTGTTTGACTGAAATAACTACATGGTACTTGTGATGCCAATTTATCACTTAGGAGGGGATTCACAGGATACTCATTTAGAAGCAGGGGACACCATTACATCAGTATCCATGTCCATTAAAAGAGAAATCCCCAGTACATAGTCAGCAGAACTAGTAAAGGAATAACTATAGAAAGTTTGTAGGTTCCAGGCAGAAACTTCATACTCTATAGCTGCAATCATCCCATTGATTAAAACTAGGCAAACCCTCTAAAATATATTTTAATAAGATTAAGCCTGAGAATTTGGAAAGTGACTGTAAGATGGGCTCCACCTACTCACTCTATTGCTGCAGTAGTATCCAAACATAACCAACATTATCTGATCCAAAAATGAAATTTGCAAGGCTCAAAATCTTAGGTTTGTTATCAAAAATATGTAGCACTTGTGAGGCCCCAAAATAAGAATAAAAAAAATAAAAAAGAAACTTGTGGATGGGCTGGACGGGGTATGGAGTAGATGCGTCTCTTTACACTCACCCTAATTTTAATGTGAACTTTTGCACCAACTGCCCCAAAATCTTGCTGGAGGAAACTCTCATTTTTGATGAGGAAAATACTGCAGGAATGGATGTGAAACCCTGAGGCCGGAATGGACATACTGGCCTCCGAGGGTAACAGCAAGACCAGGACAGAAGGAAATGTTGAAGCCAAATTGAAGAGGTTGGTGCTATGCCCAAATGCCAATTTTGTCTTGGGGAAACAGAGCTAAAAGGAATAAAGTAGTAGTCGAGGTGTGGACAAAACTTCACCAGAGCACAACAGAATTCAGCCACACTCAAAGGCAAGTGTACCAAGGTGAACTAAGGCTACAAGTGCTTATAGTGCATAATTGCAGGGACATGCTCTACAACCTTAATGCCTACAAGTGAAGATATCATGACCGCATACGTGCCAGCAGCCATGAGTGAATTGGAACAACAAAGTCACACAGTATTTAGGAGTGGGCCTTGACTCATCAAGACACAGCAGAGGACAACACTACTAAATGTATGAGCAAATACATATGCTTTGATGTTTTATTTATCAGGAACTAAGCCGTCCTAGCAAGAATTGAGTACTGCATTTGGTCCTTAGCTGATTATAAACAGAGGTTCCCTGAGCTGAGAAGCATTTCCTCAACACCTAGATAACGTCTAACACTGATTTGTGATCACCAGCGCATGAATCACATTAGGTGTCACGTTTGATTAAATGTCTAGTGTGGTCACTCGGGATAGGTTATGGTCATCCCACTTTTTTACAGATATTACTACGTATGAATGATTTCAGGTGTCTTTTCCAATTGAAGCTACAACACAACATAGTTGTAACATATGTACCATGGGCTTAATCAAGTTTTTAAAAATGTTATTGTACTGTCTCCGTGTATCTTTTCGTTCTTTACAAAGCAACGGTCTCCGGAGGACATAATTGTAAGATATAAATAGGCACCTCAATCAATCAATATTCTTTATTCGATTTTTGGAAATAAAATCATAAAAGTCAAGCACAATACAATACATCTCATGAAAATAAAAACCAGATAAAATACAATGAGATTGACTTTAAAACGCCAGAAAGATAGCGGGGTAAAAAATATCACACTGTGGGGGTGGTTAAGAACTGAAGGAACAATAATGCAGGTCTCACCTGGTTAGAATTCATGGTCTTCAAGAATTGAAGTATATATTTAAAATGCAAATAGTTGTATTTCGGGAAGACCATGACTATATGCAAGTTATCATTAATGGAAACATTATCGCAATCACAGATGGGCAGCCTAGAGTCATTAAAGCAACCATGATTAAAGGGCACAAGCCGCAGGAATAAATTAAACCTAAATAATGTCAGTAATCATCGCTGGTGACGGGGCATGTCCAAGATAAGGTATGGCTCCAAGCCACCTACAGTTTTCACTAAAAGTGCATGACGTGCTAAAAGCTTGTTCAGTGCTGAAGCCTCACAATCTGTTGCCATCTTATCTCTAAACGCTTCTTTGACCCATCTTTTATCAGTTTGAACAATGCCACTTGTATCATGATAAGAGTTCTGTTCTCCTTCAACGTTTCATTGTGGGGGGGCGTGGTCTCGCCAAGCAGCAAGATGGCCGCTCTTTGAGTGTGCTCTGCTGGCCAGGACATAATCCTTACATAATCCGTGCTTAAAAGTGACCAGCGGCGCTTAAAAGTGACCAGCGGCGCTTAAAAAGACAAGAAAACTGTTCCCGGCGGTGCGGAGAGCATAACAGCGCCATTCGGCAGGGAAAACGACCACGAATAACCGGAGGGCCAGAGTGCTGCGGCAGGCCCGGCGGGGTGGTCTAAGGGCCGCTGGGCTGCGACGTTACCTGTGCTGGGCCGTGTTGCTGCTGTCTCCGACGCGGAGATCTGAGGTGCGTGGCCGGCGGTGATGCGGGGCCCCGCAGAAGATCTTGACGAGATTGCCTGGAGCGGATCTCCGTGTCTGAGCGTGACCTCGTAGGCCTGGAGCCCGAGGTGACGGAGGCCGCCATCTTGTGCTCAGGGGAGGCGCGCCTAAGCTCAAGCGCCGTTTCGGCGGAGATCGCGCTGGTGAAAGAAAGTGCAGCAGAAGACCAGAAGCGAGCGCAACCAGTAACGACCGGTGAGCCACCGACAGAGATCTAGACCGCACGCCGTTGCATAATCACTGCAGCAGGGAGGTGAACGGAGCCCCCGTGTGAGGGGCGAGAGGCAATACGGCCTCGCTGGAACTGGCAGATTGTAAGTAAGCACGCACATTGAGGCGCTAAGAGCTACATTGTCGCTACAGCTGAAATTATAGCTTGAGGTGCATGAAGTCATATAATTGCTGGACTTATGATTACCACGGGATATAGAGGTGCCGCTGAAACCGTTCGTTGAGCGCTTGGTCAAGCTAAGGGGCTGACCTCCGAAAACAAACTGGTTGATTGCATCCCAGGGGATCGTGTTGGCCCCCCTCGCCTACCAACTGTATTTAATGCATGAGAACACAAGCGATACGGCACTGAGGGGGACATAGCGACTCACGGCGAGGGTTGCTGACACCATTCTTCAAATTTAGGAAAGTGCCAGAGGATCACTCCATGCCCTACAATATATGCTGTGCAGACCCCGAGGGGAAAACACCTGCCCTCCCAAGTGCAACCAGAGTCTCAGCCAGCCAACAGACATGGGGAAAAACGACACTGAACAGTCGAAGTTATCATTCGACAATAAAAGACTCGCAAGACAAAGACTCCGGGACCGAGGGGAAGGGCGACAACTCCTCCACAGCACCAACAGACGACCGAGGAGAGGACCTCCGCGCACTCCTGCTGGGAATGAGATCTAGTCTCCAGACCATCGACAACAAACTGGATGTACTTACCTCCCAACTATAGCAGGTCAGGAAAAGAGTTGACACGCACGAATCAAGATTAGATCAGCTCGAGAATCGCACCTCGGATGCGCACAATTTTCAGGTAGAGGCCAAAGAACAGCTGTTGCAGATGGACAAAGTCCTGACCCTGATCAGAGCCAAAAATGACGACCTGGAGGCCCGGTCAAGGCGCAACAACATTCGCATAATGGGAGTACCGGAAACGACGGCCATTTTCAAAATGGAGACATACGTGGAGGAGTTGCTGCGTGATCTGTTTGGGTCTGACCTATCAACGGTTTTCATTGTTGAACGGGCACATCGCACTCTGGGACCCAAACCTCCTGTGGGCTCCACTCCTCGACCGATCCTGGCCCGGCTGTTGAACTACCGGGACCGTGATGTACTGCCCCTGGCCAGAGAACGTGGGACTATACAATATAAAGGTAACACTATCTCATTCTTTCCAGACTTCACCCCCACGGTGCAGGCAGCCCGGCGCATGTTTGTGCCAGTCAAACGCCTACTCCTACAGGCGGAGGTCCTGTACGATCTACTCTACCCTGCCAAATTGAAAGTTACACATGACGGCACTGCCCATTTCTTCACTGATGCGAAGTCGGCAATGAAGTTTGCCAAACACATGGGCGGGCGGAGGCGTACTGCTAAATCCAAAGATCCCCAGAGTTCCAATAAAAACCTCAGTGACAATGACTGAACGTTGTTTGATGCCGACGTTTATTCTCTGCTTCAAAGCCGAATGATATTGAATACATATAGACCCAGAGCCATAGTGAAACAGTTGCATGGTAATGTTCAAAAACTCACCTGATACATGTCATGGATGCTAAATTACGATTTCAAACATATGCCGCTGGTGCTCTTCATATCTCTCGGCCACCCCGCCTCTGGGCAGGGCTGTGTGCCAGTGACCCTACGCCTCAGGGGAGAGCTCCCAAGTTTTGCTGCAAGGCTTTGATCTGGAGCATATTGTTGAGTTTGCATTTTAAGGGGGGGATTTATCACACAACCTAATTGGGGGTCGGTGTGGGGTGGGGAGGGAATGTCACAGTTGGGAAGTTAGACAGGAGAGCATTATGTAACTATACACGCATTGTCGCTACCTGCAACACTCAAGGCGGCCCAGGTCGGGGCCTGTCGGGGAGGTCAGAGCTCCAAAAGGGACCACATGAGGTATTTATCGTACACTTACAACTACACAAGCTAAATTTGTCTGGTACGCATGCATTCTCCGGGTGGGCATGACTAACTACAGATTTTTAACCTGGAACATTCGTGGGCTGAACGACTGTAGAAAGACCAGACTTGTCCATTCCTATTTAAGCAGACATCATATTGATATATGTCTAATTCAAGAGACCCACTTAAATAGCTCATCTCATCTAAAACTGCAACATATGCGCTGGGGACACACTTTCTCCTCTATTAATTCTAATTATGCGAGAGGGGTAGCAATCTTGATTCGACAAGGACTAGACTGGAAAACGATAGAATCACAGCTGGACCCTGAAGGCCGATTTGTGATTCTGTGTGGCATGCTGGGAGGGGTAAAGATAACGCTTGTGGCAGTATATGGGCCGAATTCAGACCTTCCTGAATTTTTTCGAAATGTTTGGGCTAAAGTTCAAATCTTACTTTGTGACACAATAATATGGGAAGGTGCTTTTAATGCTGTACTAAATGACACTCTAGACAGGAAGGGCACATCTCGCGCTATGCATCCCAACTCATGCAACGCTATGAATGCTATACTGCGAAACAGAGGTTTGGATGACATCTGGAGGCAGAGACACCCAGGGGTTGCGGAGGGCACATGTATATCAGCACATCATGGAGCCTGGTCCAGGTTAGATTATTGGTTGGTCTCGCAGGATATTGCAGCCTGGACATCTGGCAGTACATATTTCCCCAGAACACTTTCAGTTTACGCTCCTTGTTTGCTACAATTGATGGTCCCGGACACCCCGCTAAAAAGTTTAGCTGGAGATTGGCCCCAAACGCCCTTTTGGACTCTGCTTTCAAAGAAGAAATACACAGGGACATTGAAGAATACTTTGACACCAACGCTGGGTCTGTGTCCACACTTGCAACACTTTGGAAAGCATTCAAGGTGGTTATACGGGGGAAATGTATATCACGCCACGCCGGGGTGCTTAAAGCTATCAGGGGTACACTGGCCTCTCTAGAGACCCGCATCAAGGAGCTAGAAACTACATACTTTACCACCGAAGACCCTAAACTTGTGTCATCTATTCGGGAGCTCATTACAGAATTTGAGGACGGGGCACAACGCGAGGTGAAATTCATGGGCAAACACACCCAAGCCAGACGCTACGGGGAGGGAGACAGGCCAGGTAAAACTTTAGCAAACATGCTCAAGACGCCACACACTACCACTTACATATCTGAAATCATTGGAGATGACTCAAATTTAATCAGAGGTCCCCGGGAGGTGCTAGGTAGATTCACCAACTTTTACACCAAGCTATACACGGCCACCCATCAGGCGGAGCCAGAGGAACTCCAGCCCTTCCTTGACTCTATTGAATTGCTATGGCTCGGGAGGGCGCATAGGGAATATTTGGATGAACCCTTTACATCCAGTGATATTCTGCAGGTGATTAGTAGCCTGCTCATGGACAAGGCCCCAGGCTCTGACGGGTTAACCACCGTGTCCTACGCAGACCTGTTGGCACGTCATCTGTTGCCGGTTTTCGAAGAGGCCCAAACTACTGGCATGCTTCCCCCTTCAATGCAAGAGGGGATCGTTCAAACGCTATTGAAACCCGGGAAACCATGCCAGGAGACAGATTCTTACAGACCACTCTCTTTGATAAATATAGATGCCAAAATGTATGCTAAATTGCTCGCCAACAGATTGCAGCCTCTACTACCTCTGATAGCGAGACCCGACCAGTCCGGGTTCATCCCTGGTAGATCTACAACCTATAATCTCTGCACCTTCTTCACGGTGCTGCACTATCTGAATCCTGATGTAAAAGCGCTTGTGGCATTCCTGGATGCTACTAAAGCGTTCGACGCACTGGAATGGTCATATCCGTTTGCCATACTGGGAAGGATCGGACTTAGCCCGAATTTTGTAGCACAGATAAAACTGTTATACACGGCCCCTTCAGCGCGACTGCGCATGAATGGCATGCTAATGGACCCCTTCTGCATATCCCGCGGAACCCGGCAGGGATGCCCCCTTTCCCGCCTCCTTTTTGCCGTAGTGATGGAACCAATTGCAGCAAGGATTCGCCAACATCATGTGGCCAGAGGGTTAGGGTTCAGCACCAGAGAGCTTCTTATCTCGTTGTATGCAGATGACATGACGCTATATATCACTGACCCAGAGGTTAACTTAGGTCCACTACTCAGGGAACTAACAAAGTTTGGCGGCCTCTCGGGAATATTCATAAACTAGTCCAAGTCTACCCTGTTCCCACTCACTGAAGCAACCAAACCTTTCGACCTAGGTCACCCATTGAAGTGGTCGGAGGGCCCGGTGAAATATCTGGGTATCTGGCTAAGCCGGGACGAACAAGAAATATGTAATCTAAACTATGGTCGTGCTGTTTCATGGCTGGAAGGGAAAATAAAAACATGGGCTAGACTACCGATCTCACTTGCCGGCAGAATAGCGATTGCTAAGATGGTTGTACTGCCCAAATGTTTACATTTTTTATTCGTTAATATTCGGATGCCTCTCACCCAGGCCTTTTTTACAACTCTCTGATCTCTATTGACCTCCCTTGTCTGGGCAGAGAAGCAAGCGCGTGTCGCCTGGGAACTGCTCACACTTCCTCTCATGCAGGGAGGACTGGGGGCTCCTGACATACCACTTTATGCGTATTTCGAGCAAGCTCAATTTTTACATTATTGGTTGCATCCCACCCCATTTCAGCCCCACATGGCCTTTGAGGCGGACGTCGCAGCCCCAGTCCCTCTACAAGTAGCCCTCTATCAAACATACCGAAGACCGAGGGATGGTACAGATAGAGTCGAAACCCTCAGGTGGGCTTGGGACAGACTGCGCACCAGAGCTCGCTTGGAGATATTATACGCCCCTTCCGTCCCTCTATCATGAAATCCACAGATCCCGGCGATGACAGATGGTGGGAATATAGCGCTGGCGAAATCAATGGGACTGGAAACCTTCGCAGATCTCTAGCCCGATGACACCTTCTGTGTCCCGCCGGAACCAATGGCTGAGGGCTCGAGGAAATTCTCTGAGTTATTTCTCTACTTTAAGATCAGAGCTACATGTAGACAACTGCACGCCGCCTTTCCCAAACCCCTAATCAACTACCAGCACTCGAGCAGTTGATTACAAATGCATCTTGCTGCAGACTAATAATGAGGCTATATTGCTCTATGCAAAACATAGCACCTCTGACTACACCCAAAGCCCAGCACAGCTGGAACGCAGACCTTGATGGGCATCTAACGGATGAAAAATGGGCCTTTTGCTGTGGCCTACTTCAATTGCTCTCACCTAATTATAAACTGAGATTAATACATTTTAAATATCTGCACAGGTTTTATAGAACCCCCTCTCAGTTACATCAAATGGGGATAAGACCAGACGAGAGATGTTGGAGATGCGGGTATGCTCCCGCCATCTTCTTACACATGTCCTGGCAATGTCCGCCCATCGCTTCCTTCTGGGCTGAAATATTCAGTAAAATCCAAGAAATATTAAGGGTACCTAACGAACCTCAGCCAGTCACGGGGTTATTAGGATACGTGAAGGACGCTAAAGCAGAGAACCGCAAATTACATGCAATGCTACTCTTGTTGGCTAAACGTAGAGTGTCCATTTACTGGGGCGATAGGACAGCACCCACAATTAAAGCCTGGATTCAAGATGTCACTTTCAGTCACACTCAATTAACTAACTTCTGGGAACTGATGCCCACAGCCTCAGACCCAAAAATATCTGGGGCCCTTTTTTAGACTAGTTAGAAACACTCCAAGAAGACAACTCTGCCTCCCCAACCCAAGTTGATTCCCATAGATCACATTCACCTGAACCACGAACATGTGTATTGGCCCCCTAGTCTGGCTCCTTTAAGTAGTTGCTGTAACCAGAAACCTGTTGGCCGCCCCAGGCGGGCCCTCTGTGAGTAACTAATAAACATATTACAACGATGCAAAAAACAAACAAAGAAAACAAAAAACGTTTCATTGTGGAGGAGACATAAGTCAGCCAAGGGATCAGAGAAGAGTTATCCAGATTCATGCATTCTTGCATACTCAACCTGTTGAGGCCTAGCTCCTCGTTGCACTAAACTGGAAGCCAAAGCAACTGGGGACAGAGCCGGATAAAATCGATCACCTAGCCTATGCCCAACTCTTCATGAACAACCTCAGAAGGTGTACTTTGTGGGACTCCTACAAAAACAAGTAACTTACCTTTGTAATGCCTTATCTGGAATAGACTATCTAGCCGCAGACTCCTTACCTTTGAATATTCCTCAGGCGGCCGACCGGATCTGGAATTTTTCGAGCACTACCCCTGCGCCCCTGTAGGTGGCATCGTTCGGCTCCACGTCAGCCGTCGTCTGAGTGATGTGACATGTGCGGTGCCTACCCAGAGCACTGATGTAAGATTCTTATCGCGACTTTTCACACCAGAAGCACGGAGCCAGGAAGAATGATGATGCGCTGGTGTGCAGTGCCAAGGGTCTCAAAAGGGGAACCCTATACAGAAATCAGTTCGAAGAGCGGGTAGGATTGGAGGGTCGGTAAGGAATCTGCGGCTAGATAAAGTCTCTATCAGATAATCATTACTGAAAATATGCAACGTGTTCTTCTGAAAGCCTTCCAACCCGCTGATTCCTTACCTTAGAATAGATACCCAAGCAATACCTCTCTGGAGGGAGGTCTGCTAACAGATTAGACCAAAAAGTCCTGCAGGACTAAACTGACAATATGCTCATCACGACAGACCTGACTGTCCAGACAGTAATGTTTGGTGAATGTGTGTAGTGACACCCATGTTCCTGCCTGACAGATTTCCACAACAGGGACTCCACCAGCTAACGCAGTGGTCGCAGCCTTGGCTCTAGTGGTGAGCACGCAAGCCCTCAGGGGATTGTTTTTTGACCAATACGTGGCAGATTTTTATGCAGAGCACTATCCATCGTGAGATGGGTCATTTCTGCACAGCCTTTCCCTCCTTCGCCCGGATGTACCCAACGAACAGTTGATCTTCCATCTGGAACTCTTTGGTATGATCAAGGTAGAATGACAACTTTTTTTTTTTTGGGTATAGGTGGTGGAGTCTCATCTTCTTTAGAAGGGTGAGGCGGAGAAAAGAAGGTTGACAAGGTGATATTCTGGTCTACATGAAAAGGTGAAAATGTAGGTGAGCGATGCACAGCGAAGTTGAGTTCGGTTAAGAATTGTAGCGTGCTCCTGAGGTATCACCCTCTGGACGGGGTGTCTAAATAACTCTTGAAGTAGTGCCACTCGAATGAGTGGTATCCCTCTGGGCACAGCGGTGACTGAATGAATCAGATTTCAAATTGTGACAAAAAGTTGAAAAAAACGTGACGTTTATAAATTTGTTTTCATCATGATGACTGTAATCTTTATTCATACATGAGTGTATCCATTAACTCATGAATTGGAGATCATAATATCCATTATGTATGAACTCCCATGTTTTCCATCAAATATAAACTCTCCCGATGCATTTCGGGCATGCAAGCCCTTCGTCAGGGAAAAGAGTCTGAAAACAATAATGCGGAGACAAAAGAGTGTCACGATTCTCTACAACGAATATGTATAAGCATTCAAACAAACTGTATAATGGTGAATCATGCCTGTGATCACATCTCATAAAGTAAGTAAAAGTGGTTAGAAAGACCCGTTGAAACCACGTGTACTGTGAATGAAGAACGTGCTATCAAAATACATCAACTGTGACATCAGGACACCTCAATATGTCCATACTGCCTTATTAAAAAATGCACGATTAAAAAACCTATATGGACAAGCATAACAGTGAGAAGTGCTACTTAAACTGAACTCGCCGCGTTATGATGCGTGACGAATACACCGAAATGTTCACAGAAAAACAATACCCTTACCGTGTACAAAAATGAATAATGAATGAGCAGTTAGGTGCAAAAGGCTAAAAAGAACCCGAACAGGTACATGCCAGTGAGTAAACCTACTTGTGTCCGAAGTGGTTCGAATCAACGGTGGCGGGAAACAAAATGTAACCGGCTGACTGCAAGAAATAGTCATTCGATGTGCAAGTGAAGAAGGACTAAACCATTCATGTCAAGTAGGCTAAAATTTTAAACGCCATCTTGGAATGTGTTAAATGCATCAGTTTCTCCAATTTAACCGGTGACCAACTACTTAAACAGAACGGTGTGCTAAAAGGGTTAATTCCGTGATGATTACCAATGAATAAATCTGATTGTATGGACAAAAATGAAATCATTTGATATACCTACCAAAAATAAACCACGAAAAAGCGTTAAATACAGTATAGAAACGTCAGCAAACGAAGAGATAAAAAAATGCATGAAGTGACAATAACAATAAAGTTTGAAAAAAGAAAGAAGAAACAAATCAGAAAGATAAAGAATGAGACAGCGTGAAATAAAAAATGAATGAAATGTGCGTAACAAAGAAGTGAATCAAATGTGCAAAACGAGTGTGCAGATAGAGATATCACAGATAGCAAAGAAATTCCATCCGGTCATTCAGACCGTTCAGCCTCATAGAGTCCAGAAACTTAATCCAATAATTCTCTCTTTGAAGAATTAAAGCATTGTTATTAATGCCTTCACGTTTGGTAATTGTTTCCAAAATAGCAAACTTCAATTGGCTAACATTGTGCCTTTGTTCCGTGAAGTGTATGGCTAGAACTGATTTGATGTTGTTCAAACGGATGTTACTTTTGTGTTCATTCAAACGGGTCTTCATTTTTCTCTCGGTCTTGCCCACGTAAACCAATCCACAGGGGCATTTCAACATGTAAACAACGTTGCTGGAATCGCAATTGGCATTGACTCTCAGTTTGATTTTGGTCCCTTTCATTGGGTGTGTTATAACTGGTCCCTTGATCATATTATTGCAATTGTTACAATTAAAGCACGGAACATTTCCTTTGTATATCGTTTCAACAGTTGGAGTATGTGTTCTTGTAATTAATTCCTTGATGTTTTTGCCTCTGGTATGAGCAAAGATGGGTGATTCTTGAAAAATACCTTTAAAATCCGGTTCCATATTCAAGATAGACCAATGTTTGAGGATAGATTGTTTGTAGCGTGCACTGAGCGTTGAAAATTTAGAAACAACTACAATGCGTTTAGATAACGTTTTCTCAGTAGGTGTCAAGAGTTGTTGGCGATTCTTCTCAGTACAGCGCTTATTGGCTTGATCAAGTATGTTCGGCGGATATCCTCGTTGCGAGAACTTCTTAAGCATGATTTTTACCTGTGAGTCTAAACACTCTGGATTGGACACTATACGTTTCACTCTGAGAAGCTGAGAAAAAGGTAAGTTGTTCTTCAAAGATGTCTGATGAAAGCTATCATAATGCAACAAATTGTTCCGATCAGTGGACTTCCTGTACAAATTGGTTTCTAAGCAGTTGCCTGTTCTGTGAATTGTTACATCCAGAAGTGAAACGTGAAACATTTCAGAGTGAAACGTATAGTGTCCAATCCAGAGTGTTTAGACTCACAGGTAAAAATCATGCTTAAGAAGTTCTCGCAACGAGGATATCCGCCGAACATACTTGATCAAGCCAATAAGCGCTGTACTGAGAACAATCGCCAACAACTCTTGACACCTACTGAGAAAACGTTATCTAAACGCATTGTAGTTGTTTCTAAATTTTCAACGCTCAGTGCACGCTACAAACAATCTATCCTCAAACATTGGTCTATCTTGAATATGGAACCGGATTTTAAAGGTATTTTTCAAGAATCACCCATCTTTGCTCATACCAGAGGCAAAAACATCAAGGAATTAATTACAAGAACACATACTCCAACTGTTGAAACGATATACAAAGGAAATGTTCCGTGCTTTAATTGTAACAATTGCAATAATATGATCAAGGGACCAGTTATAACACACCCAATGAAAGGGACCAAAATCAAACTGAGAGTCAATGCCAATTGCGATTCCAGCAACGTTGTTTACATGTTGAAATGCCCCTGTGGATTGGTTTACGTGGGCAAGACCGAGAGAAAAATGAAGACCCGTTTGAATGAACACAAAAGTAACATCCGTTTGAACAACATCAAATCAGTTCTAGCCATACACTTCACGGAACAAAGGCACAATGTTAGCCAATTGAAGTTTGCTATTTTGGAAACAATTACCAAACGTGAAGGCATTAATAACAATGCTTTAATTCTTCAAAGAGAGAATTATTGGATTAAGTTTCTGGACTCTATGAAGCCGAACGGTCTGAATGACCGGATGGAATTTCTTTGCTATCTGTGATATCTCTATCTGCACACTCGTTTTGCACATTTGATTCACTTCTTTTGTTACGCACATTTCATTCATTTTTTATTTCACGCTGTCTCATTCTTTATCTTTCTGATTTGTTTCTTCTTTCTTTTTCAAACTTTATTGTTATTGTCACTTCATGCATTTTTTTATCTCTTCGTTTGCTGACGCTTCTATACTGTATTTAACGCTTTTTCGTGGTTTATTTTTGGTAGGTATATCAAATGATTTCATTTTTGTCCATACAATCAGATTTATTCATTGGTAATCATCACGGAATTAACCCTTTTAGCACACCGTTCTGTTTAAGTAGTTGGTCACCGGTTAAATTGGAGAAACTGATGCATTTAACACATTCCAAGATGGCGTTTAAAATTTTAGCCTACTTGACATGAATGGTTTAGTCCTTCTTCACTTGCACATCGAATGACTATTTCTTGCAGTCAGCCGGTTACATTTTGTTTCCGCCACCGTTGATTCGAACCACTTCGGACACAAGTAGGTTTACTCACTGGCATGTACCTGTTCGGGTTCTTTAGCCTTTTGCACCTAACTGCTCATTCATTATTCATTTTTTGTACACGGTAAGGGTATTGTTTTTCTGTGAACATTTCGGTGTATTCGTCACGCACATAACGCGGCGAGTTCAGTTTAAGTAGCACTTCTCACTGTTATGCTTGTCCATATAGGTTTTTTAATCGTGCATTTTTTAATAAGGCAGTATGGACATATTGAGGTGTCCTGATGTCACAGTTGATGTGTATTTTGATAGCACGTTCTTCATTCACAGTACACGTGGTTTCAACAGGTCTTTCTAACCACTTTTACTTACTTTATGAGATGTGATCACAGGCATGATTCACCATTATACAGTTTGTTTGAATGCTTATACATATTCGTTGTAGAGAATCGTGACACTCTTTTGTCTCCGCATTATTGTTTTCAGACTCTTTTCCCCTGACGAGGGCTTGCATGCCCGAAATGCATCGGGAGAGTTTATATTTGATGGAAAACATGGGAGTTCATACATAATGGATATTATGATCTCCAATTCATGAGTTAATGGATACACTCATGTATGAATAAAGATTACAGTCATCATGATGAAAACAAATTTATAAACGTCACGTTTTTTTCAACTTTTTGTCACAATTTGAAATCTGATTCATTCAGTCACCGCTGTGCCCAGAGGGATACCACTCATTCGAGTGGCACTACTACATGAAAAGGTGTCACATCATTCAGAAGGAATGTAGCACGGGTCCTGAGAACCAGTCTGCCTGAAAAGAAAGTTGTATAAACACTGTGCACAGAGAGTGCTTGAAGTTCGCTGACCCTCCTGGCCGATGTTATGGCCACCAGAAAACCAGTTTTGATGGCAAGTAGGAGAATTGGGTAATTGTGCAGGGGCTCGAAGGGAGCGCACATGAGAAATGTTAACAACAAATTGAGGTCCAAGACCCTGCCCTGTTGCTGAAACAAAAGATCCTCCCAAGGGGGCAGCCTTATCAGATGACCATGATGAGACTCAGGAGTTCGAGATACCATATTCTCTGTGCCCAATCCGGAGCAACAAAAATTACTTGGGCTTGGTCGTTCCTGATCTTCTTAACTCTGGGCAGGAGTGGTATCGGCGGAAAGGCTCACAGGAGGCCTAAGCTCCACTCGAGACGTAAAGCATCTCCAAGCGAGAGCCACCTCTTTCAGTACCTTTTGGAGTCCAGGAGTTCTGTGTACCAAGATGTCTAGTTGTTGGTTGAGTGGTGTTTATGAGTTTTGATGGGTGCAAGAGCGTCTGCGTAGTTTGAAATCCATTGGTTGAAGTTGGTGATATTCGCAGCCAGGTTGGTGGTGGTGTCCTTAATTGCGAAGGAGGTATAAACAGAGCCTCCCAAAGTGAGCACGACAGCATCATATGCCAACTTGAATACCCAAAACTGGAGATTGACAAGGAGTGAATAGGTCCTATCAACTTTAAAGAATGCAAGCGACATGAGAGGTGTTAACATCAAAGGCAAGACTGCGGCAATGAGCTGAGCAGTGAGAAGCACACATGGTATCAAGAATTAACAAAAGGAAGCTATGACAGCTAACGGTAATAGAAGGAACCGTCTATCAAGCAGTTACTAACAGCCAAAGGGTAGACGTTGGACAAAGAACTGAACAAATGTCCACCATAATCCCACTCCCTGATAAATAAAGGGTTGACCTAAAGCTGAACCAAATTACACATGACTGCATGCAAATAAAATCTAATTGGGGGCTTTATAAGAAAAGAATTCACACTTGTTTTTATAGAAATCAAAAGCAACGTCACATGTTAAAAATTCAGAGTGGACAGTAACAAGAAAACAGTGACACAGAGAAGACCACAATATACTAAGAAAGGATGCTTTACAATGCACCCTGACAAGGGTCCATTTCTTTGAAAAGAACAAGGAACCAATGCCCTTGCCAGGATCAATAGAGGGAAAGACTTTCATGGCCCTAAAAATCAAGAGTTCCAGGACTTAGCAGACTCTACACTTCAAAAGAAAAGAGAACGCTAACAGTCCAGAGATCATCTTAGATCGAAAAATAATTTCTCATCAATGGGGTGAGGAACCCCCTCTTCCAGTGGAAAAAGGAAAGGGTCATTGGAAAAACTCTGAAGGAAGTTGAAGTGCTATGACAGAAATACACTGATACAGTGGACCCCTCGATAGAGACTTTAGGAAAGGCCCCACAGGAGGGATTGAAAGAAACCAAGAAGAAATACCTCAGTGGTGGGCGCTGCGGCACCTTAGAGAAGTGAGCGTTCCAGACTCAGATGGCTTAATATAAGACTCACAAGAGGAGGAGAGAAAAACATAAGTACGCATTATGAGTTCTAAGTGCATGGTGGCACAGCGGCTGGGATGATATGGGGGAAGTGCGACCTACACAATTCAGGCCTTATCAAAGATGCTCAATGTGAGCCATTACTCCATTTGAAAAGTTGGTTTTCAATTGATGTATTGTGGAGTTCAACAGGGGAATAAACATGGGAGAATCTGAAGACAGGCAGGGAATATAGCAGAGAAGGTTATCTGATATAGTTGAGCAGCATATAGACAAATAGTTCCCACCCTTACCCACTATGAGGACAGCACTCCGTAAACCTGTTGAAGGACATGCTAAAAACAATGATCTTTAAGGCAAAAAGAGCGAAATGCATTGTAAAATGACTAGCAGTACGGTGCATGAAGAGAAAGGGCTATTTGTTTGATTCAAGAAACACAAAGTGAAAAAAGATAGGCCTTGTCTAGTATCCAAATAGTTTCTGGACTAATTTTTCTCCTTGGGCCCTTCTAAAACAAGAGTGATTGCTATTCTCTTTCATAGGGTGTTTCTAGTTAAAATAATCAAGGTTGTAGCAGATGATCGGGGACAGCATTAACATTGCTTCTTAAAGTAGATTTAAGGTGTTGACAGTAGCTAATGAATTTGCTCCCATTGGAGGACTGAAGCGCTTTCCCATAGATATTACAGACATACTTCAGGTGCGATAAAATTAGTGGAGAAGGTCTTAAAAATGTAATGGATAACACCAAAACAGATCCCCAACAAGAATATGACTCAAAGGGTTCATTTGTGTGACTTGCTTCAAGGAATTAGATTATTAGACAGTTGCAATTTCAACTTACTAATATCACTGAATAAACCTTCTTTTCCTGGGTTCCTTGGACACATGCAAGATTTGATCAATGTTCCTTAGAGTGTCTAGCATGGAAGTAGGCCACTCTAATATGTTGACCATGCCCATATACTGTTACTATTCTTGATCGACAGTAAACATCATGAAGACAGATGGTGGCGAGTTGAAAGATAGTATCTTTATTAAAAAAAAGGCTCTGAATCCTATCCACCCATTTTTGAGTTACAAAGACAAGGATGACCTAGGGATATCTGTACTCTGGAACGCCCAGAGAGGGAATGATTAAGAGTTATCTACTTACAATTTCCATGAAACTAAATAAAGGTCAGAAAGAACTAAGAAACCAGCTAGAAAACCTACTGAAAGAATCAGTGGAATACAAAGAAGGATGAACTCTACAAAGATATGCTCTGCTGAAACAAATGAAAATACTACACAAGGGGACCACAGATGGGAAGCTACTAGCATGTAAATGTCAGGTTACATTACGAAAAAAGGAATTCATGTGATCAAATACTTACAAGAGGAAGTGAAAGCCTTTAAGTATTTCTACTCTAAGCTCTACAAAGCAGAGGACAGCCATCATCCTGACAGCAAATTGCACATTGATCAATTTCAAACTGCAACATTTTCTCCAGAACAGCCAGAATATCTCCATAAACCTACAGAGGAAGTGATATCAGGAACGGCAAGATTAACATTTTGCAAATGCCAGCCCTAGATATATTCAACCTGATGTTAAATAAATAATTTTGTTGCTCCATCCATCACAGACCTCTTTCTTCAATTCCTTGTCAGACACAGCCTTCATGTCAGATACAATGGAAGAAGCAATAACAGTATCGCCAAAGCCAGGGAAAGATCACCCACTTTGAGTTGTTACAGAACCATATCACTTTAAAATATCAACACAAAACTTTAGTGGTATCTTGGCAAATATGGTTGCCCTCTATCCCCACAGCCATTTACCCTCTATGTAAGTATTGGTAGAGAGCATATGCAAAAATGAAGATAACAAAGGGTGAGGATATTGAAGGGCATCTATAAATTTACTATGGCCGCAGCAGACGTGCTGCTGTCTACTGTAGACCCCGCTGACTCTATTCACTACTAACACAGCTAAGAAAAGAAGGCATAAGACGAAATGTGGTTTATCCTGGCTTTGAAGAATAGCAGCAGCCAAAATGACTTCACTGCCCATAACACTCTTTCAAACTCTACCAACCCCCACTCTGCTTTACAAATTGTTGAAAACATTGCAAGAAATAATTGCCAACTCTATATGGGTGGGGAAGTAACTGAGAATCGCCAATCTCTCTCCTCATCAACAATAAGCTGTGATAGTTTTACTCAATGTAATCAAACACTATCAAAAGCAAAGCTGTGCTACTTCATAGAGAAGAGCCCTAAATCAGAAAAACAGTGGTGGTTTCTTAACCAAACAACAATAACTGGAAGGCCTCATGGATGGAACAAAACCATAGAGCTTTGGAACCATACTCATACCCATTTACCAGATACATGTTCGGTGTCTGGGATTAAGTGGCTGTCAAATTGGGTATTTCCTCCTTTCCTTCACCTTCCACTCCAGTGATAGGGATTCCAGAGTTCAACCCAGTTTTAGAAGAGAGCTCGATTAAGGGATGGAGAAACAAAAAAAAAATAAGAGAAGGGAAATTCTTTGATGAGACTGGTATTAAACCCTTTGAGGAGATTTAAAAGGATTTCAATTTGAATGAAGCAGAGTTTTTGATGATGTTAGGTTTGTTGCTGGGCTCTACACAACACTATGAACCACGTTAGCCGCCCTTAGACCAAATGTGAAAAATAAGTGTTTTGAGGGAAGAAAAGAGGCTTGTTTCTTAAATATACAAGACAGAAACAAGGACAATGGGAAAAGGACTTGGAGTGTGACCTAGCAGATGAGTGAGAGGAGCTATTTCAAAGAATGCACTCTACTGCTAAATGCTCAACAGGAAAATAAAATATGATTAAAAGAACACTATACTGGTGTAAAAAAAAAGTTAGACTTCATGAATCGGACAAACTGAAAACAAGTGAATGTTAGTGGGGATAAGAGAACCACATAACTCTGATTCATTATTTATGTCAATGTCCTGAAATTCAGACATAATGGACAAAAAAATACTAGACACATTAGACTCCTTGTTCAAAACAAATAACCTGATTGCCAGCACATACCTTAAAGCATACTTGAACACTATAATACGAGGGAAACAAACGTCCTTAAGACTATGTGCAGCCTGGCAATGCATTACCACCCTATGGGATAAAACTGGAGCCCCAGATGTTAGGGACTGCCGACATAAGATATGGGCTCTACTAGGAATGGGAAAGATCGCCTTTTTAATTGAACATAAACCAGAGTCCTTTGGAAAGGTCTTGGCCCTGTTCCTGGACTTCTTGTAATCAAAATGTAAAGATCTCATAAGCCCCCAATATCTAAACGTTCTAAAAATGATAACAGTGGAACAGTCCAGTTGTTCACAGACAGAGAAAAAGATTAGAGGGCAAAAGCAGACCATACAAATCCATACAGGCATGCATTAGTAGGTAATAGAAACATACCTATTAATCACAGATAGTTTATAGCTTCCATAAATTAGACTCCCAGTGTAGTAAAGGAGGGGGAGTGGGAGGGAAAAGGCGATAATTGCCTCTGGTTTGTGATCCACCAGGGTTTACTAGTTTATTGGGTTTATTTGAGGCCCTCAATGGCACCTGAATGTAGAGGAGTGTACGTGTTAACCTTCTTATGAAATGAGATAAAAAGATTTGCTACAAAAAAGGGGCAATTTGAAATTGAGGTACAAGCTTTACGAGAGGAGCAAATAGAAGTCAAACTGATGTGGATTTGTCCCTTCCCTACAATTCTACCTGTCCACTGGCTTCCTTTTAGGAATAAATATTTTGGAGCCTGTAAAATTATGTCAATGAGAAATACACACTTCAATAAGTTAAACAAAGTTTAGTTCTAAAAGAAGAATGTTCAGACGAAGTGAGAAGAACCAGTTCTAAAAACACTATGCCTAGTTTTACTTCATCTTACATGAGGAAGTCAATTAAGAAATGTAGTGCAATGAGGGGAGACACAACAAAAAGAAGACACATTTGTTTGGTAGACTGGTAAAGGACATTCATCTGATTATGGTTCTGTCTGCCAAGACTATACATAAAAAAGGCAAGTCTAAAAATGGTAAATAAATTCATCTAGTAATGAATTCCTTTGCTCTAATATACTTTGCGGCTGGGGGACACGATCAGGGGTAGATGCCCTATAATTTCGCCAAAACATGTTAATTGTATTTTTGGCGTTTTCCAAGGATATTCTTTAGCATTTACTTTATATGATCTAATTATTTGAATGTTGTTTCTTATGGTGAAACATTACAATGCCTTCACCATTATGCTTTCCTGGGAGACTAACATCAACACTGCACGCCACAATCTACGTTCCATTGGCAGAGGCGCCTTGTGCTGATATTACTTTGGATAGACAATGTAGGCCTTCCCATCCTGTCACTACTCCATCGACTTCAGTTAGTGGTGAATTCAAACAAACACTGTCAAAGCCAACAGGTTTCGCCTTTGGTACCTACTGGCTTTGACATTGGTTTTTAGAGATGCTATACTGCATGAGTAAAAGGATTTTTTTTTTTTTAAAGCCTATGACACGGCTGTCCGTATCATTCTGTAGGTGTGCACAGCACACATGCACGCGCCTACAAAATACCATGGGGGGGCTTTTTTCTTTTTATTTACTGATTTGAGTTAGATTGATAAATAAAACGAACAAAATGTGAAAAAGTATTTATTTTTTTAAAGTAGGTGGGCAGAACATATTCAGGTGTGGGTGGGCAGAAGCAACACCACAATGGGATGAGGGGAGCAGAAGAATTAAGGGGGTGCGGGTGGGAGGAAGCAACCCAGGGGGTGCAGGTGAGTGGAAGTCACAAGAGGATCTTGGGTGGGGTAAGTAACACAGAGGGCGTGGATGCGGGCGGAGTAAGGTAAACAGGTGAGAGAGAGAGAGAGGGCAACATGAGTGTGGGAGGAGAAAAGCCAATGGGCGTAAGATAGAGCATGTGGAGCTGGGTGGGTGAAGCACACAGACAAGGAAGCAACGAGAAGGGGAGAAGCACAAGAGAGTATGCACATCGCAAAGTAAGGCCGTGGAGAAGCACACGGGTGAGGGCATCATAGGGCGCAGAGAGGGGATGAGAAGCACACTAGAGAGACAGCAGGACTGTTTAATTAAGACAAAAGAAAAAAGTTGTTCCGTAAAAGTGAGCAGTGGAAAGACACAATTGGGGAATGCTCCATGGGAGGGACAGACACAATGGGCAAGGCAATCCATCCAATAAAAAGCAGATAAATGAGAATGACAGTAAAGCAAATTAATGAAAAGCAATGGGAGGGCTGCAAGACCCTCCATTTTCTTGGCAATTCAACAATATATCTTTGCAACCAAACCGTAGTGCTGTCTGGTATGCTCGACCTAAAAACAAAAAACTTATTAGGATAACTTTAAAAAAAAGTAGCACTGGAACACAAATAGAAAAACTCCAGCTTAGACAACAAAAATAATATCCACCAGATAGCTTCAAAACACTTCTTACTAACAGAAAATAAACAAATGCATACATTAGCGAATACACACATAGGAAGATAAAAACAATTACGTATGAAACAAATATGAAATAACTAAATAAATGGCTACATTTGTACCAGCTTACCTGTCCACGGGCACAGATGTATTCTCAATAAAGCTAATAACTTTTTCTTTTACGTTCACAGATTTGGTCTTTAGGGCAACTGTCATTTTATTTACCAAGGATTTCACACCTTTTCCATCTCCTGAACCATTTGGTGAATCACCCTTTGAGAAACAAATACAGCATTAGATTAAATAAAAAATGAAATCTAGAAGCATAGTGACATTTGCTTGAGCCTGAAAATCTATGAAAAATTAATTTAACTTGAATAAAAACAAAATGCTGGTGGCTATATTTAATATCTTATAGACTGACAGTACTGGCTATAAGAGGGTCAACGTTTCATCCTTCAGAGAGAAATAGACACACATCACAAATTATTTGTTACAGTTCCAGAAAAAACAAGAGGAATGGCTGCGAGCAGGAAGCATCAGGATAACTTCCTTTTAGTGAAATACCATTCCAAGATGGACATCAACAAAGGCCTCCTTTCATGTAGGTTATAAAACAAACACCAATTCAGCATGTCCATGATCAGCCTTTCCTGTCAGGTGACACCTAGTGATCCAGTATATAAAGGGCCTCTGTTAAGTTTACCGGTGTGCCACAACTCCTCCAGTTTGCACCCGCTATTTGATTCTTTGTTCCACCCCTGCTCTAATCCTGCCAGTTCCAGTTCTGCTAGAAGAACTGGACAAGGTTGGAGCTGGCTGAACCGGAGCAAAGAATCCAAGAGCATTAGCAAGCCGGAGGGCTGTTAATGCACTGGTACTCTCATGAGAGGCCATTTCTATACTGGTAAAACAGGACTCACCTGACTGGAATGGACATAATGTAGTGGTGTTCAAGTTGGTGGCCAAGTTAGAACAGAGTCTATGTTTGGTGGCCATCTTTGAATGGTGATTCACTAAAGGAGAGCTGAGCTAATGCTTCCAGCTTGCAGCTATACCTGCTGCTGTTGATGGGCAGCACCGCTGTTTTATGATATTTTAAAATGTATGATTGCGCACAAAACTACTTTAGATACCAATACTGCAGAAAAAGTTATGCTAAAAAGGCTAATGGATCAGAAAATAAGAATGGTATGCTAAAACCAAAGGTTTTGATGGTTGATAAAAAATTAAATGCAAAAATACCATAAAAATCGTTACTTGTATCACGTAATACAAGCATTGGCATAGCCAATAGGTCTCGCTTTTGGGACCTTATAAGTATTTAGTTATGCAGCACAATATCCTTGGTGCAACAACATCAACTGTTGCATGGGTAAACACTTATAAGGTCCCAAAAGCGAGACCTATTGGCTAGTGGAATGGTTTCTAAAGAAGGGAGAGTCTTAATTTCCGAAATATCAGGAGAGACTGGGGGTGGGGTGGGGTGGGGAGAGTGAGCAAGGGTGAGGAGGGTGCTTCATGGAGTCCAGCCGGGAGTTTTCCGCACATGCATGAAGTAGCTGGCGTGCAACCAGAGCGAATGACGGTCCGGCCTTCTCACCCGCCCCCGTGCACTCTTTCCAGATTCCACGCGGACTGGATGCAGTCATGCCCGCGGGCTTGTGCATGGCTATTATCTGACAACACAACTCATTTATTCCGTTGACTGGGCCTCTGTCGGCTTATCTGGCCACACACTGGGCTGTTTCAGGGCTATTGTCAAGCTGGTAGCATTCACGACACTGGCTTCTGGCAGCCTCTGGCCTTCTAGGAAGGGGTGGGGGGCAGGGGGTGTTGCAGCACAAGTGCCAGTAGTGCGTGTGCTTAAGTGAGATCAATTGGACCAGAGACCGCCCATTTTATAACAACATGTAAGGTCGTCATTTAGCTTCCCCCTTCAGCGATCTAACCCCCTCCCCCGAGTTTTCAGACATTTAAGGCCTGACATCACTGCTCGTGAAAAGTTATTCGCAGACTGTTACCTCGTAAAGCGGCTACGTTCACACTGCTTCGTACGGCGTGTTTTTAGGAAGAAGGTGGAAAAATGACGCGTAAGTGGTCCATTGCTCCGTGTGCTACTGTAACGTTTGAAATAGCGCAGCATTCCTACCAAGCTGGAATATAAAGCATGTCTACCAGGGTGCGCTTAAAGCAAGTGTGTCAATGCGCTGTCTAGGCACTTTAAATACGGTGTTTACATCTTTTAAACCTATTTTCTTAGTCTTTACTATTATGTTAGTAACGGACGTAGGGTGCCTCTTCCATGCACCACGGAACTGCCGGAAAAAGAAATATTCACGTATTCCTTATGCCTTTTGATAGCTAACATAGCTTAAACAGGGACCGCGCTACGTTTTAAAACGTTACCAGAGGTAGGCTTTTGGGCATAAAAAGGAGATTCTAAGGATCTTTGACACAATGTGGAAACCTACGGGAGGTTCTACTTCCAAAACATTTAGCATTGCAGCACAAGATGCAATCATTACGCCATTAGTTAAGGTTATGGCGGGATACAGACAAAGCCTTTACCTTCCCAGGCATTTAATAGCTGGGCGCAACACTTCTAACGCGTCACCAGATGCTGCTCACATTCCAAAGGTTTTCAAAGCGGAGGAGAAGGTCATAAACACCCTCCCCCGCACTCTCTTGCAACACCAGCACAGTAGACTGTAAGGAGACCCCATGAATCAGGGGCTTATCTCCAACGTACGCATTTCTCAGCTGCCCTCTAAGCAAACACAGGAAGGCAGGTTTTACGGCTCCAGCAACTTTAAATGAACAGATCTTTCATCGTCAAAATCTAGAAAGGAAGAGAGGTTATCTTCTCTAAGCACGTAAGTTGCGGGTTAGCGATTGCACAAGGCTATGCTACATAATATACTACCCATATACCTTATGAGCAATAAAGATAAAACTGCAATGTTTTTAAATTACTACAGCCCCACATAAAACGTTTTTAATGCAGGGGCATTTTTTGCTTATCAGCAATAACAGAGATAAAACTGCAACGTTTTTAAATTACTACAGCCCCACATAAAGTGTTTAATGTAGGGGCATTTATTTGCTTTTAAACAGCAAGTGGAGCAAGTGGAATCAAAAGGCAAAGGGCGCTAGAGGAAGTGGCAGTGATGAGGGCAGGTGAAGAGACGCAGTGGAACGTATGCCAAGACAAGTAAAGGCCAGGCTCGAGAGAAGAAAAGGACAAGCATTGGCCGCGCGGCCGTGAAACTGACACGGCCGCGCGGCCGTGAAAGTGAAAGTAAGCAGGTTTTGGGAGTGCAGACAGTGGCTTTTGCTGGCGACCAGCTTGCGTTCACGCGAGCGTCCAGATGGCGAGGGAAGCCATATGGCGCCTGATCGCGCGTGCACGCTCGCGTGAACGCAGGCTAGTCCGCAGCAAAAGCCACTGTTTGCACTTCCAAAACCCGCTTACAAAAAGTCTCGCCAGAGCAGCGCATGCGCGCTGGCTCAGGCGAGACCTAAAAAACAAGCATCTACTCAACTGCGTTGCCTTCATTTCTAGTCTGCTTAGCTAAATTTAAAGGAATAGGTCCGTGACATTCTTAACTTGCAGTGGCTCCTCTCAGACCACCCCACTGTCTCAAAGCCTTTGTCTGCCTGATTCACTGTACTACTCCCTCACCTACTCTTCACCCAGTGTAACGATGCTCAACATGGTCTTACTGCCACGTCCATTTACTCCTACCTGCTCCCACATTTGTCCAATCTGCTTCTACTCCCATTTACTCCATCCCCCCTCCAGTCACTTCCTCTTGCTTCTCACACCCACCCTTCCCTTCTAGCCACACACTTATACTCCCATTCACTCATTTCCATCCCAATGGGATCCATTTACATTTACTTCCATCGTCTCACTCCCTCCTACTGTCATTCGAGCCATATTATCTCCCACTCCCCATATACATTCTGACTCCAATTCATGCTTTCACTCTTAGTTATGCTGTCACCCACTCCCGTCACTATACACTCTCTAGCAAATATTTTTAGAAATGTACATATACAATTACAGAGGCAGGCTGAACTACAGTGATGTTTCAGAGATTTCTCAACAGGCTGGGGCTTCTGAAATGCAAGCAGCGGTGCAACAGATTCTTCGGCTGAGTCTACATCGGAAAAATTACATTTTGTAAGTGCATGAACTATTCATTTTTCTGGGAAACGCATCAGATTCTTCTTCCCACTTGAAGATTTCGTAAGTGCTAGGGTTGTGTAGACACACAGGCAAGGACACACATTGGACATCAAATAACCAGGTAAGGTGGGGGGACGGGAGGGCTGCCACTGGTCTATAGGAAGCGGCGCCAGCCGAACCAAACGTACATTGACTGTTTATTTGTGCAACAGCCACTTTGCAAATTGGGGATGTGGGTAGTTTTAGACCTACGGTGCAGGGTAGCAGGGAGGTGCGTGTTCTGTAAAGGCATTTGTTTCTATGTTATTGTGTTTTGTAAGTTTCAGGCTTAAGCCGGTTCAGTTTCAGAGACACCAATACATTCCATATGCGGCACTCTGCCTTGTAGTGACGGGGGGTGGGGGGCAGTGGGGAGGGAGTGGGGACGGTTACAATCTACCCCATTACAGATATGACACCACAACCTACATCAGTAAAGAAGGTCATGATGTGGAACATCAATGGCCTGGGAGACAAAATGAAGCGCACCATGGTGCTAAAATACTTGCATATACAGTCCCCTGACTTAGTTCTTCTACACAAGACACACCATTGAAGGGCAACAACTACCTAGCACTCAATCGGTTTGGATATACTCTTCTGGCCCATGAAGGGTTCACATTATGTTCCAGGGGGGTTGCAATCCTAGTTACAAATACAGTACCCTCTCTGCTGGAATGCACGTGGTATGACCCCTTAGGCAGATACGTGGCGTTAACGGGGTTATGGGAGCGCCAGGCCTTTCAACTTTTGCTCTGTTTAAATACTACTGAGGCTCCACGCGGAGACTCTCCCAGAACTTAGCAAACTAATATTAGATATGCCCCCAGGCGTTATCATACTAGGCGGCAATATGAATGCCATTATGTAATTAGAACAAGACAGAGATACGTCGTCCCTCCGAGCAACAGAGCCGCAGACACGGAGTTCTTTTTCAGAGGTGCTGGGACTCACAGACTTATGGAGCATGCACAACCTAACCGCGAGGCAGTATACACACATCTCAGCGGCACACGGTAGTGGCTCCCGACTGGACTACATCTTCACACAAACCATGTACGCGGGGCAGTTCTGCGAGGTACGCCACAAGGAGAGGGGCATATCGGACCACTCTGCGGTCGAGGTGCTTTTACAGGG
Source organism: Calotriton arnoldi (assembly GCA_963921515.1). Taxonomy (NCBI): domain Eukaryota; kingdom Metazoa; phylum Chordata; class Amphibia; order Caudata; family Salamandridae; genus Calotriton; species Calotriton arnoldi. Next base: position 506,174 of record CAWUFW010009907.1, on the reverse strand, counting down.
CCCCACCCGTGATTACACTCTCCCACCACGTATAAACCCATGGCACTTTAAGGACCGTAAATTCCGAGTTCAGGGAACGAACAAAACAGTATTTTGACGAGAATACAGGTTCAGTGGACTCCCATAGTAGCCTTTGGGAAGTATACAAAGTGGTGGCCCGGGGCTTTGTACAGGCTGTGGCCGGGGGCAAACGGATGGAATGACGCTCACGATGTGAGACACTGGAACAAGAAATAACGGACATTGAGACACGGTTGGGGAAGAAGGGATGACTGATCTGGCACTGAGACATAGGCTGCGTCTTAAACAGAGAGAGCTTAAAGACCTGGAGGAAAATGCGGCCCGAACACAACACACGCGATAGCCATGCAGAGACGAACATACAATCTTGTCGACAAAGCTAATAAACTGATAGCATGGCTAGAGAGGAGGGATAGGAGCCGAAATTGGGTCTGGGAGCTGCTGACTCCCGCCGGCCCCCCGAGGAGGTCAGGCGCGGTATAGCAGAGGCTTTCGCAGCCTATTATGAAGAGCCATATCAACCGGTCTCTAGAAGGTCGGGAAACAACAGCGTCGAACTGCTCAAAGATATTACACTGCCGGTACGGTCCGGGGAGGATGGGGGGAGCAATCACACATGATTTGACGAAAGAAGAGATCGTGGGGGTCGTTATGGACTTACAATCTGGAGCGGCAGCATGCCCAAATGGGCTCCCTGCAGAACTCTACAAGAGTGTGGCCCAACAAATGTTAAACATGTTCCTCGCCGCGAGGGATGATGGACAGCTGCCAGAAGATCTCCGGTTTGCGACCATCGTAGTCATCCTAAAGAAAGGGAAGCCCTCGGAGCTGTGTAGCTCATATAGACACATCTCTTTACTTAACTTTGAGGTCAAAGCACTGGCAAAGGTGCTAGCCAACTGATTTGGCCCAGTAATGCCCACGGTAATCCACCCTGATCAATCAAAATTCATGCCGCACAGGAGCACCAGGTTGAATCTTCGCCGCCCATATGGTGTCATGTACATGGTGGCGACCCGACCGACCGAGGCTGCCGCTCTGTTGTCACTAGATGCACAAATGGCGTTGGACCACAATTCTGTGCTTGGGTCAAACTCCTGTATTGCGCCCCGCTAGCAAGAGTCTGTGTAAACGGGACGATATCTAGACCATTCTCGTTACACAGGGGCACGTGACAGGGGTGCCCGCTCTCCCACTTGCTTTTCGCGTTGGCACTTGAGCCATTGGTGGTGTGGGTACATGGGGATCCGCTCATACGAGGCATTATGCGGGGTGTTGCTGGGAAGAGCGTATCTCCCTATACGCGGATGACATCCTGCTCTATGCACACAAACCCCGCCAAACCTTTCACAGACGTATTCATATTTTTCAACTTTTTGGCAGCTATTTGGGCTACCAGATAAACTGGGACAAGTCCCTAGTGTTCTCTCTGACGGGCGAGATCCCACCCCTAACGTCTGCTGTGCAGCCCTGGCCCGCCGGGAGGAGTTCAAGTACCTAGGTATTTGGATCACTAAATCGGAGGAGGATTTTATGCTACGGAAAATGCACGTCCAACTAGATAAGTTGTGAGAGGATGTGACCCTTTGGCGACGCCTACCGGTCTCCCTTATGGGTAGAGCTGTCTTGTTCAAAATGATGGCGCTCCCCCGCTTGATAATATGCGCTCCAAAACACTCCATATCGGACACCGGAGGCATTCTTCCGGGTGATTGAGGCGGAAAAGCAAAACCGACTGTCTGTGTGTGTGTGTGTGTGTGTGTGCGCGTGCGTGCGTGTGTGTGTGGGGGGGGGTGGTAGCCCGTGCATAGCGTCTTCGCACCAAACCCGCCTACCGAGTGGAGGTCTACATCATAGTAGGAAAGCATACCTGTGAATATACCCTGGAGACAGACGCTCTAGTTTTTGGTTGGTGGAGGAAGGAAGCAACAACCTTTGCTACTTACAGAAACCATGAATAGGTCTATCACAAGAAGAGCAGTTTCAGGCATGTGAAGACCTACAACAAACAGATGCCACCGAATTAATGAAAAAGTCAGGCTTCCTTTCCCCCTCTTTCGGAATTGCCCGATGAAATTAAATCCTTCGAAAAATTGTGATAGCTGCGATTATTCAAATGGAAAAACTGAAAAAAATATTCGAAATCTAACTTATCCAAGGAATTAAGATCCACATCACAAGATCTAATAGAACAAAGAGATACTGTAATAAAGCCTTCAGACAAAAGGTGGGGCAATCACGGAACTCAACAAAAACGAATACATGAAGGAAAGACTACGTCAACTTAATGAAGAACGAAACTATCAAAAACTTAAATAAGATTCCACATGACAAACAATGATTTAAATAAACCAAAAACTCCAGTATGGGCGTGATGAGGGACGGATCAGCCAGGAGGGGTTTGAAATTCAGACAAATTGCACACCACGGACCCCAGAACTACATCTCCTTCTCACAGTAAACAAGGATCCCTTGAAACCACCAGCAAGGCCGATATAATCTAATTGTGAATCTTTAATTGCACCACTCTCTGAAAATGTAGATCTCTTTTTGAAACTGTTTGCCATGCTGACAGTCATTCAATCAAGATACCGCAGACTTCATCAAGAAAACAGAAGGGATCCCGTACAACTGGGACATGTAATGGCTTCTGACGTTGTCTAATTGCCAATAGAGCTGAATGAATTTTACTTAAAGAAAAAGGAGAGACCACATAGTACCCACAGCTGAATCTTCTAGCAGTAGCTAAAATTACTCTTACAGAGAATGTCTTCCTACAGACAAAAGGGACTGCCACAGGATGTTCATTTGCACCAGAAATGGCAATACTGTATATGGCTGAATGTGAAGAAAAAATATTTTATAATAATTTGTATGGCAACAATATCAATAAATGGTATTGCAATAGAGAATATGTTTTTTGCATCTGGTCAGGCAAGAATTGAGACATAAGGGAGTTCACTCACTGGCTTAACACGTAATCATAATATATTAAACTTAATACGTATGTAAACAAGAAAAGATCAATTTCCTTGATGGCACAGTAACATCTGAAGAAAAACAATGTGATGGATGGAATGCTTGAATTAATCTCCACCACTGGTGATCGCTCTGGGCCACGTCCCAATACACTGTTTTTTGCCAAACATGCCACCTCAATTTGGACCCAGCACTATGCATATCAGCCTTGACCCTGCTCCAACGGGAACAGTCCAACCCGAACTGCTAGGTCCGCCCTGAATCGGGGTATAGCGACCCAGGACCGGTTGCGCCCTTATTTGGGGCTCATCAGCCAAGTATAGCTTGATTTCAGTGGCACAGTGAGCCCGGAACCCAAGTCTAGGCGTACCCATCACACTTAGGGCATCAAAAAACAAAGTGATGGATGGAATGCTTGAATTCGTCTCAGCCACTGGCTATCACTCGGGCCCGCTTCCCAATCCATCGTTTTTCGCCCACCATGTCATCTCAGTTTGGACCCAGCAATAAGCAAATCAGCCTTGTCTCTGTTCCAATAGTAACAGTCCAGCCCTAACTCCCAGGTCAGGTCTTCCCAGAACCGGAACACGAGCAACCCAGGACTAGTCTTGAATTGCTTGTGTCCCGGTTCAGAGCAAACCTGCCTTGGCAGTTCGGGGTGAACTGTTCCTATTGGAGCAGGATCAAGGCTGATTTGCATATGGCTGGGTCTAATCTGAGGTGGCATCATGGGCAAAAAAACGATGGGTTGAAATGCTACCCGAGCGATTGCAAGTGGTTAGACGCACAAGTTACTAACTTGTGTAACGATATATCTGTAAGAGACAGTAGTTAGTGACAGATTCCTTACCTTAGAATATCCCCAGGCGTCAGGCTGGATCCGGAAAGTTTTTTGCGTAGCAGTACCCATGCGCGTCGGTAGGCGGCGTCGTGCGGCTCCGCGTCCGTCGTCGGCGTCGTGATCGCCGGGATGACGTCGCGGGCAGTACTTAGACGCCGCTCCTGCGCGCTGACGTCAGTTCTGTACACGACTTTCCGCGCCAGGAACGCAGAGCCATGCAAGAAGCTGACATAGGTGTCTGAAAAATACTAGGGCCCTGAAAGGGATGTCCTTAACCCTAGAAATCAGTTCGCAGAACGGGGAGGATGGGTGGGCGGTAAGGAATCTGTCACTAACTACTGTCTCTTACAGATATATCGTTACACAAGTTAGTAACTTGTGCATCTGAAAGAGACACGTTAGTGACAGATTCCTTACCTTAGAATAGATACCCCAGCAATACCAACCCCGGTGGTGGGTCTGCGAACAAAGATCAGACAAGGAAGTCCTGGAGGACAGAACGGCCAAAGAAGCCGTCCCTCCGGACCTGACTGTCAAGGCAGTAATGTTTTGTAAACGTGTGCAGCGAGGCCCACGTAGCTGCCTGACAGATAACCGGCAGCGGAACACCGCGGCCCAAGGCCGTGGTAGCAGCCGTTGCCCTGGTGGAATGGGCACGCAGCCCAACAGGAGGCTCCTTCTTAGCCAAAGAATAGCAGGTCTTGATGCACAAGGTAACCCAGCGGGAGATGGTTCGCTTGTGCACCGCCCGACCTTTTTGGCGCCCACGTAGCCAACAAAGAGCTGGTCATCCACCCGGAAGTGTTTCGTGCGGTCGATATAGAAGGAGAGCGCACGTTTTGGGTCCAGACGGTGGAGCCTCTCTTCCTCTCTGGAAGGATGCGGAGGCGGAAAGAAGGTAGGCAAAGTGATGGTCTGCCCAATGTGGAAGGCAGTAACCACCTTTGGCAAGAAGGACGGACGCGTCCGAAGAACAACCTTGTCTGGATGAACAGACAGAAAGGGAGGTTTGCAAGATAGAGCCTGGAGCTCACTCACCCGCCGAGCGGAGTTGATGGCCACCAGAAAGGCTGTCTTCAGAGTGAGAAGACGAAGAGGACAGTTATGTAGAGGCTCAAAGGGAGCGCACATTAAAAAGGTAAGAACCAAGTTCAAGTCCCACTGAGGCATCACAAACGGAACAGGAGGGAAGAGGTGTGTAATGCTCTTTTAAGAACCTGTTAACAACAGGGGACTTGAAAAGGGAGGGCTGATCAGGGAGCCTGAGGAAGGCCGAGATAGCACAAAGATAACCCTTGATGGTACCCAGGGCAGAACCCTGTTGGGCCAGAGAAAGAAGGAACAGAAGGACCTCAGAGAGAGGGGCAGAAAGGGGATTCACAGCCTTTGCTGTGCACCATGCCACAAATTTGTTCCACCTGCAGGCGTATACCACCTTAGTGGAGGGACGCCTGGCTGCCAGAATCACATCACAAACTTCGGGAGGCAAGTCGAAAGGAATCAACTGCCGCCGCTCAATCTCCACGCAAGCAGGTGTAGACTGGACAGGTTCGGGTGGAGGACCGTCCCCTGCTGCTGCGACAGAAGATCCTCCCGAAGAGGCAGACGGATCGGGGGATCTACGCTCATACTGAGTAGCTCGGGATACCAAACTCTTCGAGCCCAGTCCGGAGCCACAAGAATGACTTGGGCCCGGTCGTGCCGAATCTTCTTCAACACTCTGGGTAGAAGTGGTATAGGCGGAAAGAAGTACAACAGACCGCAACTCCACTCGCGACGAAAAGCGTCGCCGAGCGAGTGCCGCCTTGGAAATTCCAACGCGCAGAACTGATGACATTGCGCGTTCTCTTCGGTGGCGAATAGATCTAACCAAGGCTCTCCCCATTGTAGAAAGAGTCCTTGCGCCACTTCCGAGTGAAGACGCCATTCGTGATCCATCATGCACCTGCGGCTGAGTTCCGTCCGCCCTGGCGTTCAGGGAACCTGCCAGGTGTTGAACCATCAGGAACATGCCCTGATGTTCCAGCCATGTCCAGAGCGCAGAGCCTCCTGACAGAGGGTCCACGACCCCACCCCGCCCTGTTTGTTGCAGTACCACATGGCGGTGGTGTTGTCTGTGAACACCTGCACTACCTTCCCTTTGACAGAGGGAAGGAATGCCTTGAGTGCAAGTCGGATCGCCCGGAGCTCCAGAAGGTTGATATGGAGCCGGGACTCCGCCGGAGACCAGAGGCCTCTGATCTCCGCCTCTCCCATGTGACCGCCCCATCCCAGAAGGGACGCGTCCGTCACAACTGTGTGCTCTGGCTGGGGAAGGGAGACGGATCTGCCCATGACCCATTGCCGGTTCGAGAGCCACCACTGCAACTGTTTTGCAGTCCCCTCCGAGATCTGGACGTGATCGGACAGGTTGCCCTGGTGCTGCGCCCACTGGAACTTCAGGTCCCACTGCAGAGCCCGCATATGCCATCTGGCATGATTGACCAGCAGGTTGCAGGAGGCCATGAGGCCCAGCAGCCTCAGGGTCATCCGTACCGAAACCCAGGATAAAGGCTGAAAGATTGGAATCAGAGCCTGAATATCCCGGACTCGCCGTTCGGGAGGATAGGCCCGAAACTGCGTCGTGTCCAGAACTGCTCCGATGAAAAGGAGCTGTGGAGAAGGAATCAGATGCGACTTCGGCACATTGATGGAGAACCCCAGCGAGTGCAGGAGTTCGGCCGTAGTCTGGAGGTGGGAGACGACTGCCTGGGACGAGCCCGCCTTCAGCAGCCAGTCGTGGAGGTAGGGGAAGACTGGAACCCCTGCCCGGCGCAGATGAGCTGCGACCACCGCCATCACTTTCGTGAACACCCGAGGGGCACTGGTAAGGCCAAAGGGGAGCACGGTGAACTGAAAATGCTCGAGGCCTACCGTGAACCGAAGGTAACGCCGGTGGGCCGGCAGGACGGGGATGTGGAAATAGGCGTCCTGCAAGTCCAACGCTACCAACCAGTCTCCAGGGTCGAGGGCAGTCAAGACCTGAGCTAGGGTGAGCATCTTGAACTTCTCCTTCCGGAGGAAGCGATTGACGTTCCGGAGGTCCAAGATAGGACGCATGCCCTCCTTGTCCTTTTTGGGCACCAGGAAGTAGTGGGAGTAGCAACCACGTCCTACTTCTGGGGTCGGAACATGCTCGGTGGCCCTCTTGGCCAAGAGGGCCGTGACTTCCTTCTGCAGAAGTACCAAGTGATCCCCTGACATGCGGTGGAATTGAGGTGGCATGGCTGGGGGGGTGGTCTCGAAGGGGAGGGAGTAGCCCCTTAGGACAATGTCCAAGACCCACCTGTCCGAGGTGATGGGACGCCAGTGGTGAAGGTGATGGCGGACCCTGCCCCCTACTGGCGTGCTGTGCACCTGAAAGGAGGGACTAGGAGGGCTTGGAGGCCGCGGACGGGTTGGAGGTGGTGGCCTGACCCGCACGCTGGTTGCCCGAACCGCCACGGCGGTATCCACGTCCTCGGCCACGCGAAGACGCCTGCTGCGCGGGCCGGTGGCTGGGCTGCTGACGTGACTGGGCGCCCCTTCCGTGGCCACGATAGGGGCGAAAAGCAGAAGGTAGCGGAGGGCGTGTAGCAGAAAGGCCCAGGGACTTGGCAGTAGCCCGTGAGTCCTTAAAACGCTCCAACGCATGGGCTGCTTTGGAACCAAAAAGACCGACTCCATCAAAGGGCATGTCCATGAGAGTATTCTGGACATCCCCTGAAAACCAGTGGTTCTCAGCCAGGCGTGGCGACGCAGCGCCCACCGTCGTTGCAATAGATCTGCCCAGCGAGTCGGCGGTATCATGGCCACAACGTATGGTGTATTTGGCCGCATCCCTTCCTTCCGCAATGGCGCGGGTAAGCAGTGTCTGGACCTCCTCAGAACACTGGGGCAAAACAGTCGCCACCGAATCCCACAAGGAGTGGGTATATCGGCCCAAAAGACAAGCGGTGTTGATGGACCGCAAGCCAGCACTGGAGGAAGAAAAACCATTCTTCCCAAATTGATCCAGGCGTTTGGATTCCCTATCCGGAGGGGCGGTAGGGAAGGCGGTTTGGGAAGCGGAGGCTTGGACAACCAAGCTCTCAGGAGTGGGGTGGACAGAGAGAAACAAGGGGTCGCCCGGAGCTGGGCGATGGCGTCGGGACACGTTCCTATCCACAGGAGCCCCTGTGTTGGGCTTGGACCAGGCGCCCAAAAGAACGTCAGTTAGTGCATCGTTGAACGGCAGCACAGTCTCCAAGGAGGAGGCTGCCGGCTGAAGCACTTCCGTCAAGAGATTAGTCTTGACCGTCACCGTAGGGAGTCGGAGATGTAAGGCTCCAGCTGCCCTACGCAACACCGTTGCAAAATTGGCTCCCTCCTCCGTAGCCACGGGAGGAGACAGCATGCCAGTGTCAGGGGAAGTATCTAGACCACTGGCATCCCCTAGTTCCTCTGCCCAGTCCTCATCATACTGACACTGCTGTGCCAGAGGGTCCTCAGACCCTCCCAGTCCCTCCTGGTCCTCCTCCGGTTCAAAATAAGGAGGAGGAGGGACATTTGGGACCCAAGGTCCCATCGGCGCCGGAACCGGCGTCGAGCGACGTCGGTCCGGTTCCATGTCCGGAGCCGGAGAGTACATGGGGACAACGCCGCCCGGAGCCCCGGGCGCCGTCAGGAACGGCACCGGAGACATCGACGCCGGCGGAGGCGTGGTCAGGTCGACCGGTGTCGATGGGGGTTGCGGTACCACCGGAGCCGGGATCGACGCCGGGGCCGAAGCCGGAGCCGGGACCGAGGCTGGAGGCACGAGCGACGCCGGGACCGGAGTCGTCGGCGACGCCGGGGCAACCCCATCAGGGCCCGCGGGGCCCGAAGGCGCACCGGAGGGACCTTGAGGCCCGAAGAGGCGGGCCATGGCCGACAGGAATTCCTGTAGCTTGGGCCGGATCCGCCCCCGAACCCGGGAAGGACGGGTATTGCGGGGGCGACTCCACAGGCATGTCCGGGGCCGCGGGGACGGTGCCGGGAGGGGCCTCAGCCGAGTCGCGAGACCGGCGAGGCGAAGTCCTAGAGCGATGATGCTTTTGGACTTCTTGTGCTTAGACTTACCGGACGACGAAGACTTGGATCCCGACGACCGGCGAGGACTCCGCGACCGACCCCTCGACCTCTCACGCGACCGGGGCTTGGTGTGGCGCGGAGCCGACTGCCGGGCCTCGAGGAGCTTTCGAGACCGCTCTCGCAAAGCTTTCGGGTTGAGGGCCCGGCAGTCGGAACACGACTTCGTGTCGTGGCCTCGGCCGAGGCAGAAGAGACACTCCAGATGCGGGTCTGTGATGGACATCATCCGAGCACATGCATCGCAACGTTTAAAGCCGGGCATCCCTACGACACCTTGGAGTCGATTCGAAAGAAACAGTGAAAAAATTCACCAAAAAAGTTAGTCAAAAAATGACTAGGGCACTGCTCTTCCCGGATCTGCGCTTGCTGGCGCGGAAAAAGAAGAACTGACGTCAGCGCGCAGGGCGGCGTCTAAGTACTGCCCGCGACGTCATCCCGGCGATCACGACGCCGACGACGGACGCGGAGCCGCACGACGCCGCCTACCGACGCGCAAGGGTACTGCTACGCAAAAAACTTTCCGGATCCAGCCTGACGCCTGGGGATATTCTAAGGTAAGGAATCTGTCACTAACGTGTCTCTTTCAGATATATTGCAAACATCCTCCTATTACCTTTTGTGTGTTTGATATTATAACAGTTTCCACCCAAGAAGTTTGAAAGATAATCTCCAATACGGCCAGACCCTGAGGATGTGCCAAACTTGTTCCACCAAAATGGAGTATTTTAAAAAAAAGAAACCTAAAAGGCAAACTACTAACAAGAGGATATCCTTGAAAAATCGCGAAACATGCATGTAAACAAACCTCATATACACCACTTCAGGCAACACTGGAGAAAAAAAAACAGGACTCAAGCATGTATTGCTACTTTGACCAACCAATGCAAAAAATTGTTCAAACAGAACTGGCATATTCTTTCTATTCTAAAAAGACCGTTAGCTCACCCAATATTTGCATTAAAGGAAAAGGAAAAGCATCAGGGATCATCTAATGCAAGTCCACATAGACCCCATTCAAGGAATACACTACTGGCAATATGGAACCCAGACCCTGTATCCGGACACCACAGACAAGCTGAATGCTCAACATGTGCTCAAACATTGAAGGGCTACAAGTTCAGCTTCCAGAACAAAACAGCCCTACATAAAACCTTTTTAAACTGCAAAACTAAATATATAATTTTCAGGATTATTTGTCCACACCAAAAGGTTTATGTTGGGAAAACAAGCCAAGGGATTGGCCAGCTTAAAGCTTGAATGCGATGTAAGCAGGCACCAATGGTAAAACTTTTCATGGAGCATACACATTGGGAAAATAAACTGAAATTGACTGGTAATTGGTGGTAATCAGGCATTGAGGAGGCAACACTGAATATCTCTGCTGAAAATAGAAGCACAGAAGCAAAGGACAGAAATCACCCTCATTACAAAAAAGCCTACATAACTTTGAATCGCCATATATCACCGCATGGCACCAACAATTCACTTTTAAATACTAGAGCACTAACCTAATGAGCATATCACGCAACTTTCTATGCTTCGGTCCGCCAACCGGGCACTAATTGCTGAACATCCAAAGAGACATGGTGGTACCTAGGCTTGGTAGCTCAAAGCACCTTGTGAGTCATCAGGCCTCTTTGAAGTGGAGCACAGAGTATGTCATGAGTTATGTCATAAGAGATCTGATAAGGGAATGTGGATAGAATGTAAGGGGCGGCAGTTGCTCCAGGAGTTGTGAGGCTGTGGATGAGATCTATTGAGGATTAAGCTTCTTTTGAAACTGCCACTGTGTTCCCCTTGGATTTCATTGTAAGAGGATGCTACAGTTGGCGTAGGTGGCAGGCCTCAAGAAGATCTCAACGCAAGTGGATATGCAGGGTTCGGCACGCATCTTCGGTCGATCTCACAGACTTGCGCATTCAGCCTGCTTATTTGGTGAGATCGATTTTATTCGAGCAGTTTGACAGTTCCTTTGACTTTCTACATTTACGGCAGTTGTTCGCGAGCTGGTGCTCCTGTGAGCGCATTCCTGCCCTCACGCTGCCTTGATACAAGTTAGTTTTCGCATCGAGTGTGTTCCAGGTCTGTTCTGACCAGTAGCGAAAACGCACGATTTTAAACTGCACCGTGCTCTTCATTGAAAAACACTACCATATTTGGGAAGAAGGGACTTACTCCGCTTCCGTCTGTTCTCGCTTCTCCCTACTGCTTCTCCTCAGCGGCTTCTCCTTGTTGAGAGCCGTTTCCGGTTTCATTCTGTCTCTGGAAGAGTCTGCTTTTGGAGAGACCACGGGAGCAATTTCCTTAAAGGGGCAGTGATGCCTTAGACCCGGTGTGAAGCGTTTCAGTGACACGCACACTACTGGTGTGATTTGGCGTGTCCTAGGTATTTTGATTGCAGTGAAACGCACACTTTTGGTGTAATGCAGAGTGTTCTGTTTATTCTTATCTCAGTGACACGCACAATATTCCTAAGTTTTCCGCGTGCCCGGTTTATTCTCATCTCAGTGGCACGCACACTTTGGAAATGTTCTGCTGGTTTTGCTGTCTTCAGTGACATGCACACTAGTGTATTCTGCTGTGTTTTGATTGCAGTGACACGCACACTTTTGGGAATTGAGCGTGTCTTCTGTCCCATTGAGATCAGTACAAAACTCAACGACGAAGGAACCAGCCTTGGTTCCACCAAGCTGCACAGCCACGTCACTGCCTGAATCCAATGAATTAAATTCATCTGTTTTAAACTGCTTTTTCATTTTTCCGTTTTACTCCATTAATTTTCATCCTGTCTTTTCTTTGATTCAATTCATTTTACTCAATGCATGTTAACCATCGTTGTTCAACATAAGCTCAGAAGCATGAGGTGGGTTCCATGTGATGATTTATTTACCAAGCCCAATGCATTTCGGGAATAGATTTCCCTTCGTCGGGGACATCTGAAAATACAAGCAAATATGTGTGCTTTAAACCAGTTCTACCAATCAGGCGCTTCATTGAAGTTTAAACAACTCATACTAATTTTCACAATGAGTCTCCCAATAAAACATTAACCCTTATTCAGGCGTATATATAAACAATTATCAAACTCCAAAGCATCGCTTTTCTATGTTACAGCCGTATCCGTGTTACACACTTAATGTAAGGAGATGTGACACATTGCATTCTGGGATTTATAGTTGCATGGGCTTAAACACAGTGGAAGGAGCAATAGAGTATAGTTTACATCAAGTACTGTTTCAGCTTAAACGCAGTGTCCCGACAAAGGATGACGTAACAAATCACCTGGGGAGTGTTAAGAGGGGCGGTAACATAGAAAAGCGACGCTTTGGAGTTTGAGCTCCAGCTTACATTTCAAATAAGATACGCGCGCTTCGGCACGCTAGTGAAGGGAAAATGATTGTACGTCTCTTTTTTAAAAATAAAGTGTATTAAGTCACTGCGAACTTGATGTCAGAATTTTAAGATTCAACCGCATGTCATGGTAAGCGTTTCTAAGTTTTGAAAAATGTTTGAGCCCCTAAATTAGAGAACTGTTTTTTCCCCATGTAAAAGGGAGGGTTTATTCAATAGTGTGGAGTTGTTGAGTTTAAGAGCAAACACGTGAGAAAACATGGGTTTTTATAAGATGGTATGATGTGGGTAAATGATAATTGTTTATATATACGCCTGAATAATGGTTAATGTTTTATTGGGAGACTCATTGTGAAAATTAGTATGAGTTGTTTAAACTTCAATGAAGCGCCTGATTGGTAGAACTGGTTTAAAGCACACATATTTGCTTGTATTTTCAGATGTCCCTGACGAAGGGAAATCTATTCCCGAAATGCATTGGGCTTGGTAAATAAATCATCACATGGAACCCACCTCATGCTTCTGAGCTTATGTTGAACAACGATGGTTAACATGCATTGAGTAAAATGAATTGAATCACAGAAAAGACAGGATGAAAATTAATGGAGTAAAACGAAAAAATGAAAAATCAGTTTAAAACAGATGAATTTAATTAATTGGATTCAGGCAGTGACGTGGCTGTGCAGCTTGGTGGAACCAAGGCTGGTTCCTTCGTCGTTGAGTTTTGTAGTGTTCACAGCGCAATGAGACGATGCGCGAAGCAAGCTTTGCATGCCGATAACGTTTGAAAGAGCACATTGGTTTAAATATGGATAAAAAGCCGGATTACCTGGAGTGCATCTCACACCCTACTTCATTTCATACCATTGAGATCAGTGACACGCACACTTATGAATTATAGAAGAGCAAGACAGTGACACACACACTCACACTTTTCCTTGTGTGCTCTGATCAGTGGCACGCACACTAATTGCTGTTAGCGTCAATCTATTTTAGGGTAAATGACTACATGGGTTTCAAGTTACACTTTCTGTTGGTTCTGCTATTTTCTGCTCCAACACAGCATACTTTTGGAACACATTGTAACAATACAATACCAAATGTATACATCTTGTGACTAGTGTAGTTGGGATCTAGAGAACCATACACAATATTACAGCTCCTCCATTCTTTATTTCTAGCCCATGCTTAATGTGGAAAAGATGGACAAACGTATCTGACAGGTATGCCAAAAGTGTGTGGAACTTTGTTAAGCGCAGAGAGAAAAACATCTTTGCTTATGCATTGTCTGGGATCGGTGGACCAAGAAGTCTTTGATCATCTTCCTGGTCTTCCTGTTCAGGAAGCTGAGGATTTAAATGAGTATGAAATATGTCTGAGAAAACTGGACAAGCACTTTCTACCAAAAATCAGTACTATCTTAGAGAGATATCATTACGCCAAAAAAATGCAAAGGGAAGAAGAGTCTGTTGAAGGCTATGTAACAGAGTTGCATAAGCTTGTCTCTTAGTGTAAATTTGTGGGATTGGTTGAAGAACGACTACGTGACGACATTATGGTTGGGAGTAACATGGAGAAGGTGAGGGAAGAACTATGGCTACGTGACGAGCCAACCCTTGATGATGTTTTGTTAGAAGCCAAAAGGATTGAACATTCCATGCATTGTGTGGCAATAATTAAGAAAGACTGTGAAAAAGATCCAAAGGTGCAGGCTGTGAAAGAGAAGTTTAAGAATTTGCAAGTGAGAGGTGGAAAAGATAATGAGTTGTACGAAAATGCTATAGGTGTGATAAGACTGGCCATCTAGCAAATGACAAAAAATGTCCTGCTTTGAAGTCTACATGTACAAAATGCAAAAAATGGTGCATTTTGCTATAGTTTGCAAGAGCAAGGACAAACCCAGGGTCAGGAGGATAGAAGAGGTTGATCTAGACTGTGATGACACTGATAGAGATGATTTTGAGTGTGGACAAATCATGTTGCAAGTGGCTGGTGATGAGAGAAATGTACCTGGTCCCCTAGATTCTATATTGGTGAGACTACTAAAGTTCTGTTTGATTCAGGGGCTAAAATCAAAATCATCGCCAACAAATTCTTCGCTTCTAAGCTTCAAGGCAAGGTTGCTTTACTCAAGCCAGACATAAAGCCCTGTGCATATGGTGGGAAACCAATAAAGTTACATGGGTATTTTATACGATTAATAGAATATAAAGGAAGGTTTGTGTCTGGTAAGATATATGTATCCAAAAAGCAAACAGCATTATTAGTTGAATGCACCAGGCTGATTTAGGGGTCATGTTAGATCCCAACAGTGATCCACCCACTGTACTGAGAGTGAGAGATAAGTTGTATGCTGTAGAGTCTTGTGCTGAAGATGTTTTTTGGACATGCTTAAGCATGATTTCCCCAAGGTTTTCAGTGAGGAAGTGGGGTGTCTAAGAAACTATAAGCACAATATAAAACTTCGGCACAATATTCAGCCGATATGTTGCAAAGTCAGGAGCGTACCCATTGCTCTGAAGGAGGAAATGCATGGTGAATTGTTGAAACTAATGGAAAACGGAATTATAGAGGAAGTGGAAGGTACAGAGTGGCTGGGTCCGGTTGTTGCAGCCAGGAAACCTAATGGCAGCTTGTGCTTATGCATTGACTTAAGACAACTGAACGAGAGTGTGGTTGTGGATAGATACAAGTTACCCAACATTACAGAGCTGTAATTATTATTAAGTGGCGCTAAGGTGTTTAGCACCATTGACCTCACCTACGCCTATCACCAGGTTGAGTTAGAAGAATCCTCTAGGGATTTAACAGCATTTATTACACCCTTTGGTGCCTACAGGTTTGTTAAGCTTCCATTTGAACTGGTTTCTGTGGCTTCGGTCTTCCAGCGGGTTATGGAGAGGGTGTTGAAAGGTATTGATTTGGTGTGCATCTACCAAGATGACATTCCAATGTTTGGAAGAGACTAAGCTGAACACAACACTCACCTGAGAGAGAGGTGTTAGGGACGGTATGTGACAATAATCTTACTATCAAAGTGGAAAAGTGTAAGTTTTGCACTGATATCATTAATAATCTGGGTCATATCATCACAGAGGAAGGTATTAAACCTAAGGTTGAGCTAGTTTCCACCATTAAGAACATGAGTTCTCCGTCATCTAAAGAAGAATTTATGACATTTTTAGGGATGGTGGAATATTATGGAAAGTTTCAGAGGAATTTTGCAGAGCTTAGCATAAACATAGGAAAGCTTTTGAGAAAGAGTGTGGAGTTCGTATGGGATTGTAGTTGTGAGAACGAGTCTCTTCTGATGAAGGAAAGACTTTCTGCTGCACCCAATGTGAGGAACCTTGATCCCAAAAATCGATCAATCATAACTACTGATGCAAGTAAAAAAGAACTAGGTGCAGTTCTACACAGCATGGTTCTGATGGCATGAGAACTATTATGTTTATATGCCGGAGTTTAAGGGATGCGGAGTCCAGATATTCCGTGGTGGAAAGGGAAACACTTGCTGTTTATTGGAAAGTTAAGAAATTGAAGAAATTTGTGTGGGGCTTTGATTTTGAGATTAGGACTGATTATAAACTCCTTGTCAAAAATTTTTAACAAAAAAGGGGCTTGAATTAGTTTCTGGGCGCATTACAAAGTGGGTCATTGCACTACAGGAATACAGTTTTGCTGTAAACTATATTCCGGGCGTGGAAAATGGAGTAGCTGATACACTCTCAAGACTTGTTCCCAAAGAGATCGATATGGTGTGTGATGATAATGATCTGTTGAAGAATGAGTCTGAATGGGTGTGCTTTTTGGAAAGTGAAGCCATTTCTGAGCAAAGATGGCGTGAAGAAATGGTTGCTGATGTTGTTTTGGCTGAAGTGGTGTTACTGATTCAGAATGGCTGGTGCAATAAGAAACAGGGATCAGAGACCTCCAAACTTTATTGATGTGTGTGTGTGATGAGCTTAGGGTGTCTAAGGACCGGTTATTTCGAGGCACAAGACTAGTACCTCTGTATAATCTCAGGAAAGAGCTAATTGATGCAGCCCATGAGACTCATCAAGGCATCACCAAGACCAAGGAGAGGCTTAGGGCATCTTATTAATGGCCGGGAATGGACAAACAGGTAGAGAGGTCCATTTGTGATTGTCTTCCTTGTGCAATGAGTGACAAATCTAAGAACCCAAGAGTGCAACCCATGGCTGTAAGAGAGCGGCCGTCACTGCATTGGCAAGATGTTGGACTGGACATCTTGGGGCCCGTTCATGGGAATGGTCAGCTGGTGTATGTAATTGTGGTAATAGACTCGTACTCAAGATGGCCGGAAGGTCTGCTTCACAACGGCTATTGATACCAAACGGGTCATCACGTTTCTGGAAGAACTTATGTCTAGAGAGAGGACGCTGGAAACAATTCTTACTGAACGGGGTTCAGCTGGTGTCTAAGGAAATGGAGGAATTTCTAAGGAAAAGAGATATGCAGCATAAAAAATGTGCACTTTATCACCCAGAGACAAATAGAACGGCTGAGAGGTTGAATAGAGTGCTCAAAGAAACGATAGCCATGGCAAAGTCCAACTCACTGAACTGGAGGAAAGAAGTACTCAAAAAAATAGAGATGTACAGAGTTACCCCTCACAGTACCATTGGGAGCACTCCTTTTGAACTCTTCCGAGGAAGGTTACCCAGCACTACTGTCGAACCACCATGGATGTGCAAATATGAAGCATTAAGTTGGAAGACTTGTGGTGGGGAAAAGGTACACGCTAGAGAGGAGTCAAGGGTGAAGTACAGGAAGGAAGGTTTAGATATGAGGAAAGTGGCGAAGAAAACAGAGGTAATGGTGGGAGACTTGGTAATGATAAAGCGCCCCGCAATGTGTGGGGGTGGTCTTAGTTTCTCTAAACCTATACGTGCCATTAAGGTTTTAAACAATGCTACAAAAACTCAAGACTTCCGCATATGGAATCTATCTCAACAGGGTTATGTACAAAAAAAGGCTGATGTACCTAAAGTTTTGGGTAAAAAAGTTGAATCTGAGGGTAAGGTGGAAGACGTTCAATCAATCAATCAATCAATCATTTGTAGAGCGCACTAATCACCCGTGAGGGTCTCAAGGCGCTGAGGGGGGGGGTGCAGCTACTGCTCGAACAGCCAGGTCTAGAGAAGTCTCCTGAAGGTCAGCAGGTCCTGGGTCTGTCGCAGCTGTGTGGGGAGGGTGTTCCATGTCTTGGCGGCGAGGTATGAGAAGGATCTGCCACCGGTGGAGGTCCTGTGGATGCGTGGGACGGAGGCGAGGGCGAGGTCGGTGGAGCGAAGCTGGCGGTTCGGGGTGTAGAAGGTGAGACGTTTGTTGAGGTATGCTGGTCCGGCGTTGTGGAGTGCTTTGTGGGTGAGGAGCTTGAAGGTGATCCTCTTGTTGACTGGGAGCCAGTGCAGGTCTTTCAGGTGGGCAGTGATGTGGGTGTGGCGGGGTATGTCGAGGATGAGGCGTGCGGAGGCGTTCTGTATGCGTTGGAGTCTTTTCTGGAGTTTGGCCGTGGTTCCTGCGTAGAGGGCGTTGCCGTAGGCCAGTCTGCTGCTGACGAGGGCCTGGGTGACCGTCCTTCTGGTTCCGGTGGGGCTCCATCTGTAGATCTTGCGGAGCATGCAGAGGGTGTTGAAGCAGGAGGAGGAGACAGCGTTGACTTGCTGGGTCATTGAGAGCGATGAGTCCAGGATGAACCCCAGGTTGCGTGCGTGGTTGGTGGGTGTGGGTGCGGCTCCCAGGGCGGCTGGCCACCAAGAATCGTTCCAGGCGGAGGGGGTGGAGCCGAGGATGAGGACCTCTGTCTTGTCCGAATTAAGTTTCAGGCGACTGTTCTGCATCCAGCTGGCGATGGCCTTCATTCCTTCGTGGAGGTTGGTTTTGGCGGTGGCGGGGTTCTTGGTGAGTGAGAGGATCAGTTGAGTGTCGTCGGCGTAGGAGACTATGTTGAGGTTGTGCGAGCGGACGATGTTGGCGAGCGGTGCCATGTAGACGTTGAAAAGGATAGGGTTGAGGGATGATCCTTGGGGCACGCCGCAGATGATTTTGGTGGCTTCAGAACGGAATGGGGGGGGGGGGGGAGGGGGAGACACGAACGTCTGAAAGGGTTGTGGAAAAACCAGCTATCTAAAAGGCTCTGGATGAGAACTTCTGAGGAATAAACTTCTTTTTAAACTGCACCGTGTTCCTCTTGGATTTCATTGTAAGAGGATGCTACAACAACCATCTCACTGGAATCAAATAGTAAGTGCCTCCCCACAGCCCAGTTCATTATACTAGTCAAGAAGAAAAGACTTACCAACTTTTAAAACACTAAATGTTGAAGAACCAGTCATAAATATGGGATCAAAACACATTGACAAATCCAAAGATAAATGTACACTTTGCTATTTTTTAAATAAATTAGACTTGCTGTCTCAACACTTGACACACATTATTAGTGGTGAATCCACTGAGTTGAGACCACTACATAAAACAACTATCCCATCCTGAACCCAAATGAATGGACTGCAGTAATCTTGATACTCACTGATATGACTAACTTTTCCCCTTTTTCTCTAGCCTAATTACTTTTGTGAGCACGACACACATCATGCAGCCCGGTGATGGGTTGTTGTTCTTCACTACAAATATACTGTTTACATTGAATGTATTTTTCATTTTACCATGAGCATATGTGTTTTGCCCTTAATACTATGAAATGCTTTAAAAATGAGAATGCTACTCCATGCTTAGGAGAGTTAATAGGTGTTTTTCATTATAAATATGTCAGGTATTGTTTCATAATAAATTAAAGTGGTACAATGATGATCACGTTATGACATTTGAACTTAGTGCATATGTATGATAATGTACGTACTGATCTACAGCACAAGCAGCTCTTCTTGTGATACACTTATAGTAGGAGACCTAGTGGTTCTTGTGCTTTATATAGGCCCGATCAATTTCTTACATAAATACAGAAACAATGAGGCAGCTTCCTTCCCAGCTGCCTAAAACAGGAGCATTTCACTTATTTTGTTCCAATATGAGGTAATTGTCAAAATAAACTAATTGGAGTCTCTCTGAACCAGAAACTAGACCCATTGTGCGCTCCGAGAGTTATTCTGGGACAAACAAATAAGCTTTACTACTAAGTTCTAAGAGGCAGCACAGTGTGTTAAGAGGGATAGCATTATGCACACAAGAGCCTCTTTAGGCCTTTAGCAAGGTGCAATCAAATGCAAACACACCCTCAGACTGTACTGACCAAACGACTTGAGACCAAGGAGTAGTCTAAATCTTACAGTATGGGAAACTTGCGTTCAAATTACAGTTGTTTTGAGAATCACATTGATGAACTTGTGAGGGGGGGGGTCTTGAAATGTAAAGTGTTACAGCATTATAAATAATATGATAATACATAAAAATACATTTAGAATGAATGCAGAGAACAGGTGGACTCATTTGGGAAATACAGTCTGTGGCTCCAGCTTTGAAATCTCTGGTTACACCACAGATGATTGCAGCTCACCACGCTAGATACTTACATCAGCTGACGAAGAGATACTGCCTCTTGATCCCGAAGTACTAGCAATCCAGTGCCCATATCCACTGTCCAGCCCTTCTACATTAATATCTGCTAAATGCTGTTGCAGGGCTGTAGGAAAGGCCAGAACAAATGAACAATTCAGACAACAGAATCACATCCACATACAGTCCAGCATCAGCATATTAGATCAGATCCTTCCCAAAAACAGCGATTTTAAGATTCCATTTGCAGAAGCAGAATGATTTATATAATTTCAATACTGTCTGACTTTCCTCTTAAGAACTAAAAATGTGGTACGTTTTCTAGAAAGATCAGCAGAATGTTTTAACAATACAGTGAGCAAAAAAAAAAGGGAAAGAATGACAAGTGGAATTATTTGTTGTTGTTGTGAAGCCATCTTGTTTTACATTTTAATCAGATATCTGTATCATTTTTTCACTGAATGTGATTTCAGTGCTATTTGACACAGTGCAACACTACGTTGGAAATGTAAGCATAATTAGAACACTGGAATGTTGAGAGCTCCATTGAAGACAATGGAGTAGCTCCCGGGTTATAATGGCTGGTAGAAGCCCGAAGCATCAACATTCTAATGTCTGTTCACAGCTGTTTCTCTGAACAAAGGCCTCACGGAGCCCGAGGGGATTTCAACCTCCTCGGGCTCCGTGAGGCCTTTGTTTTTACAAATTAGAACATTCCGCCCTCTAGGGGCGGAATGTTCTAATAGCTTTAGAGCCCTCCACAGCAAGCTCTACCAGCCATTAAAGGCCTGCTTCCTTGTTAAAAGCCCTTGCCTTCGGCTCGGGCGCTTAACACTGGAATGGGCCTTTAATGTCCGGTAGAGCCCACTACATCGGGCTCTAAGGCTATATTAGAACATTAGAATGTTGCGAGCTCCATTAAAGACAATGGAGTAGCTCCAGGGTTATAATGGCTGGTATAAGCATTCTGCTCCAACATTCCAAATTTTGTCTCGATGTTTCTCCCTTTTTAATTTAGAATATTCGACCCTCAGTGGGTGGAATGTTCCAATAGCCTTACAGCCCTTCTGCCTCGGACTATACTGGTTGTTAAAGGCCCTCTACAAGATCTTCACTGAATCCACTGCAGCCTTGGCTTTCTTACAGAAAAATCCTCCATCACAGGGAACATCTCCCTCTCAGGAAACCGTCAACAACAGTTCGCCTCTTGATGAGGTGGAGTGGTTGTCGCCAAAATATGAGGGATGTACCCTAGTACTTAGAAAAGGGACGGGTATGTGTAACACGAAGCAAGAGATCCCTTTTCAATAGATCAGAAAGCAAACAGTCAAAAAATAAATCATACAGGCAAACCAGAGTTAAAGATTATGTGATATAAACAACTTCTACCAAATAGACAAAATAGATAGGGAAAGCTAAGACAGAAAAAATTGACTTACAGGCTGCTGTGTTATGGTGCAATGATAATCAATAAATTCAGTATAAAACATATAATCAAATATATCATATTTTTATTAAAACCTTTAAAAAACAAAATCTCGATATTGCTCATATATTGACAAAATACAAATGCATAGAAGAACAGGATCATGTCAAAATGATTTCATCAATACAAGAATTTCATTCTCTTTATGAATGTCATAAAAAAACATGTCATGAAAAAACAATATACTTGCAAATAGATTAAAAGTATACAGAAAACTGTAGACGCAGCGTTTCCGTGAAAGTTAGATAGATCGTCACCTTCTTCAGGACAAAAATTGCAGTTTATCTATTGGTGCAGAGACCCTAATGAACGTCGTCTCGCGCAAACAATGGCGTAGCACTCTGAAGAAAATATTTGTGTATATATATTGTTCTTCAGACCGTTATGGGCATAGATGGATATTCTACACGGTCTCTTATTTTTCTAAGAAGACTCAATACATAATTCAAAATCTCATTGCTGATGTCCAAAGGATCATGGCAATTAAAAGTCTATGGTTGGAACAGCAAAACAATTTATGGATTAATTTGCTGCCCACAACAATATAATTAACGCTTTCTCCAACTCCAACACTACCTGGCAATCCAATCGGTATTGCTGTATCAATATTCTGCTTTTGCGTATTGCAATGTCTCAAGGTAAGTAGGAGCAAAATAGAGTTATTGATGAACTCGTTCTAAAATAAGACGACCGTCAATCTCGTTGGCCGATATGCAAGTGCGTTAAACATTTGCGACTTGCCATACATACTGTAGTGTATGGATTGTTATTTTCCTTCATGCTAATTGTATCCATCTGGGTTTCCTTCTATGGCTGATGTAGCACTAGCATTGATTGACTCTAGTTAGATCCCACAGTGAGTTACTCATCCTGACCGATTTGCGTATGTTACCGCTGAGTACGAACGTTTACACTATGTGCTTCAACACTGGCTGGCTGATTGCAATTTCCTTATCAGTGCTCTTGTCGCCCCCTCCTTTAGGCCGGGCTCTATATTATGCAATATGATACTTGTTAATATTTGTTTTTCTCTTCTAGAGCTGATTGTATTCAATGTTTGGGGATATCACTAGGAGTCCGGGTCCTGGTGTGGCTGGGTTGGGTGGGGGCTTTAGGGTGGTTTAACATAACAGCAAACCAATACTACATTTCAACATGAGATTGGCAGTCTCTTTACATTATCCTCATAGTTCTGTCTTCCTTAAGTTTTATGGTAAACACACAAGATTATTGTGATCTCCCCATAAAATTTGTCACTTGGAATGTCCGAGGTCTCATTAACCCTTGAAAATGCTGACAGGTTCTTGCTTATCTCAACCACATCAGGTGGATATTTATTTTTTTGCAGGAGACTCATTTACTGCCTGGAAGGAAGTCGCGGTTACATGCTGCGTGGGGCTCCTACCAATAGTTTGCCTCTTAAACGTCCTACGCTAGAGAAGGTGCTATTATTATTAGAAAGCAAGTACCCTTTCAGCACCTCATGACCATTGCTGACCTTGACGGTCGATATCTAGTGGTGCAGGGCCCAATTGGTTACACACGTCATATTAATAAATACATATGGGCCTAACGTGGACAGCCCTTATTTCTTCAAGTCCGCCCTAAAGCACTGCTTGGCAGTCGACCCACGTTCAATTATTCGGGGTGGAGACCACAATCTTGTTCTGGATATTGCATTAGATTGCTCAAATCGCCACGAACAACACCTCATCAAGGCTCGTACAGTCTTTCTCACCGCTATGGAACAGTTTGACATGATCGACCTTGTGCGATCACTACATGACGTGACTAGAGAACACACATTCCACTCCTCTGTTCATTACACCTCTTCACGGCCTGACTTTTGGGTGGGATTGCAAGATGTTGTGGGATGGAAAAAGAGCATCCAGCATCTACCCAGAACCTTGTCCGACCACTCCGTGGTCATATTACAAATAGCCATGCCAAATAAATGGACATGCAGGCCACTATGGCACCTCCAACCCCAAAAATTACTAGATACGGTACTTGAGGAAGAGATTCGAGCTGCTATTGAAGATTACATCACACTAAATAAGGGCTCAGTAAACTCAGTTGCCATCTTTTGGGAAGCCCTGAAGGTTGTCATTCAGAGGGAATGTATAGCTAAAGGGCATGGTATCCTCAAATCCACAAGAGGTAGACTTGCTAAGTTAGAACAAAAACCTTTGCACTTTGGAACTCCATTATGAGGAAACTAAGGCTAATAGCTTATTAGATCCCATGCGCTCACTCCTACTTTAGTTTCAAGAAGAGGCTGATAGGGAGGTGAAGTTTCTGGGCAAACACTCACAGGCTAGAAGGTATGGGGAGGGTGACAGACCGGGACATACTCTTGCTATGTTGCTCAAACTCAAATGGGCTGCTAATCATGTTTATAGCCTGGATCCATCTGATGGGCAATCGGTGTATGATCCGGTGAATGTATTGCAGGAATTTGTTACCTTTTACCAGCGTTTGTACACATCGTAATCGCTGGCGAATCCCAGGCATGTCTTCTTATTTAAAAAGACTGACCTTGGTGTGATTAGATCAGGCGGAACAGGATTTTCTCTGTCAACCCCCAACAGAAGCAGAGATCAAATAAATTATTAAACAACTGAACAACGGAAAGCGCCGGCCTCCCTGTGAATTCTATAAGACACATGCTGAGAATGTGACACCCATACTGTGGGCTGTCTATGAAGAGGCGTTTCAGAAGGGTCGGATGCCTTTGACAATGCGAGAGTCCATTATAATCACCCTCCTTAAGCCAGTTAAGCCTCTGTCTAAATGGGAGTCGTATCATCCACTCTCCTTTATCAATGTCGATAGCAAAATTCTTACCAAGGTATTGGCAAACAGGCGACTCCCATTGATGCAGAGACTGATTCGTCCTGACCAGTCCGGTTTCATTCCTTGCCAGGCCACAGCGGATAACCTTCGCTCACTTTTTGTCCTTACACTCCAGCTAAACCTGGATATACCACCTGTTGCTGCGTTTTTGGATCCAGCCAAGGCATTTGATACTGTTGAATGGCCTTTTCTACTCACAGTCCAGTCCAGACTGGGACTGGGTGGGGCATTGGTAAAATGGGTTCAGATTCTGTATAACGCTCCCTCAGCTAGGTTGTGCCTAAATGATGGGCTATCTGAGCCGGTTATGATTGGCCGAGGTACATGGCAGGGATGCCCCTTCTTTTTGCCTTAACCGCTGAGCCCATGGTGTGTGCTCTGCATGAGTTTCATTGTCGACAGGGGGTGAATATGGGATTCCATTATACACAATTATACATGTATGCCGATGGTGCGATGCGGATGGTTAAAAATCCTGCAGTTAATTTGACTCCTATCATTGTGGAATTTGGCTGCTTGTCTGGCCTTCGGGTTAATTGGGCTAAATCTATCATGGTCCCACTAACAAAAGCTACTATTAGACCAGACATACCATACCCATTGCTTTCGCAGACTGCGCCCATTAGATATCTGAAGATTTTCTACCATACAGATATCCCCATTGTGGTCTGGGAAAATTATGGATGCTAGATGGAAACCCTGCAGTCCTAAGTCACCCTTTCTCTGGCAGGTAGAGGGGCTCTGATGAAAATGATTGTCTTGCCTAAGCTGCTTTATCTGTTTCAAATTATTCTCATTACTTTAAACAAGGCCTTCTTTGCTCAACTATGTTGCCATATGATCAAGCTTGCATGGGCGGGCCGACAGCCACTGATAGGGTGGCACACATGGCAGCTCCTGTATCATGGGGAGGATTTGGGGTCCTACACTTTGAGGTGTATATCTGGTGGCACAGGTGCAATTCATCCACCACTTGTTTTACAATAGCAGGCAGGGCCCCCCATGTTTTTATCGAGCGAGGCCTAATTTCACCCACCCCTCTTCCTGCTGCCCCTATGTGCCGTTCCCGAGACAGGCTATGGAAATTTACACCGTCCGTTGTAATGTTTGGGTAAAGAACAGGTTGTCCTCTTTATGTAATGTTTCAGAACCATATTCAACAAAATTCCCGTCAAATACTATAATATGCTGCACCTCGACCGTACTTCGGAACGACTGCTGAATCTTGAAAGGAAAAGTCTTAAAACATTAGGTGATTTATTCACAGCGGATATGTTTAAAACGCACCAAGAAAACTTAGGCGACTCCCCTGCCACCTTCCTGGATGTTCTTACCTACCGTAAGCTCGCACATGAAGTTCGTCGCCTCTTTACAGTGTTCCCAGAGGAGCCTCTGGTGTGGCCAGTTTTGGCAATATTGCTTTCTACCCGCTCCCATTTATCACACGATTTATATGCTGCAGTGATGGATTGCATGCTTATAGAGGGCCCCAGGGCTCGCACGCCATGGGAGGGTGACTTGGAACATTGCATTTCAGATGACCAATAGCAATTCTGTTTACAACAAACGAAGGAGGTGCCCCTGACGGTAGATATTGGCTAATTCATTATACATTTATATTAAGAGCATACCTTTCGCCTGTAGATCTCGCCTGCTATTTTAACAATGATGATACTAAGTTTTAGAGATGTGGTGCCTGGGGGGTGGGTTTCCTCCACCTGGCATGGTCCTGCCCAGTGGTGGCCATTATTGGAATAAGATAATTGTAGCGATATTAGACATGACAGACAACGCTTTACAACTAGTTCCTATGATGGTTCTGTTGGGTTTTGTTAAGGAGGTACCTAAAAAGTTTTGTAAATTCACTGCCACGGGTCTGCTATTGGGTAAGCATAGAGTGGCCATGATGTGGGGTGGTAAGTACTCTCCAAAATTTCAGGATTGGCTCACAGATATGTCACTATGTGAGGACTGGTCGGGGACATATGCCTCAACCTTACCGCAGGCTGCTCGTCCCCGTGACTTTTAGGACCCTCTGTGTTCCTATAAGTTGAAGTTAAATCCCGATTAATGACTATACCCCTCCTGCACTGTTACTGCATTAGAGGTTACTACAAGATATATCAGACTGCTTAACCTGTTAAAACATAGTTGACTGTACATGGTCGGCATATGATGTGTTGTGATATTAAGGCATTATGGAAACCTCTGCTGTATCTGTATTACACTTCTGTAAATTTATTGTGATCTGTATGTACTGTACGACTAGGGGAGAGGATGTAGCCTTACGGCTAGAGCGGTCGACCTCGTACCTGGGGAACCGGGTTCGAGACTCGGCAACGACGCTCAACATCCTGTGATTCTGGGCAAATCACTTAATCTCCCCGTGTCTAACAAAAATGAATGTGTTCATCTGTAACTGGTGCTCATGTAAAGCGCTCTGATACCCGATGCCTCGGGTCTAGTTCGCGCTATATAAAACTCTTAATAAAAATGTTGCAATGGGAAATTTCCATGTCAAATCAAGATGCCTTTTGTGCAGCAATGTACAAAGAAAATGACATGTCACACTTCCTTGATTAGACATACACTTTCATCCCTTTATTCTGAGCGACTTTGGTTTAGCTGTGGGGCAAAGTATTTGTTTTCCATTTGGAGACAGAGTTCCCTCTGAGAAAAAGTTCTAAGAGCTTTTGCTTAGTGAATTCAGCCCAATTAACCCATGCATTTATACACCAGCAATGCATAAAATGAATTCTTTAGTGCCTAAAAAGTGCCCTGAAATTAGACTGATATAAATCATTTAAAAGAGACTTAACATTTCTGTTAGGCAGAGAAAATGTTTCCCTGTAAGTGGAACTTATTTTCCGCAGCATGTCACCTTAATTTAGGGGCCTTTTGTTGGAGTAATATATGTCATTTTAATTCTACAGACGCACCACCGTTAATGCAGAAAACACTGCTGAGAATTAAACCAAATGGAATTCTTCTTTTTGTAAATGTCCTTTCATTATTTTCAATATAAAACTCACTTTTCAAAGTTATTGGCCAATCGAAAAGTTTAGAAATTCAAATTGATTACTACTCTCATGCTGATATCTTACATAACATGATTCATTTCCTTATGCTCCAGTGCATTCCAGACTCTCAGTTCTCCATCAGGGAATGTTGTTTAATAATCATTTCACCCACATGCTGGTATGGGAGTGAGGGTGCATTGGGACTTTATTTGCTGTTCTACTTTTGGTGAACACGAAGATCCTGTTTGTGGGCATGGCACCCCACTGCCTTACTCTGGAAGCAGCACAGCTGTCAAAGTCACCTTTACAGTATGAGCACATACAGCACGGCCTAAACCATCACTTCACAATCGAATTCATACAAACACAAGTCTTCTATCAGCCATTGCTATAACATTTCAGAAAGATTGTACCGTAGACACAGCTGAGGTTAATTCAGAAAGCCACACTGACAATAAACCTGCCCAGCATTCTATGTCAGGTCCAGATACGAGTATTAAGCTCATCTTGTTCACTTATATTAATACAACAGCCTTAAACACAACAGTAAAACATCTCTTTTTCCTAGACACCATAGGGAAAGGAAGTGGAAAAAAACTCTTTATCCAATCACAGGCTTTGGTCACCCTTACAGTCTCTTGTCATCTCTTATGCCCCCTCTTTCTTCGCTGCTTCAGCAGCCTCGAGACAAAAAAACCCAGCTCTCCTGTGTGCAGAACTGGTTTACTAACAATCCGTACGGATGCAAGTGTTTTTTCATGTATTATTAACCTTTTCCCTTTTAGGTGGCACTTTGGCAACAAGTTCAGGGCTCCTTATACGGTGCTGGTTTTATTTACGTTGCGGCAGGGCCACACTACTGAGGTTTAGTAGAGGGTGCTCCCTTACATCCGGGAGGAATAAACTCAGAGAGACCCGACCTCAGGCACTTTGTGGCTGGCATGTGCACGCTCTGCATTTTCCCGACATCGGAGAGAGCAGTACAACTGCCTGCGGAGCCTTAGCTTACCAATCTAACCACAATCTGAAACTTAACGCCCTGTTAACTTATTGTAGGGGTAAAGAATTGTCACAGGGTTTGAACACATAGACAAGTCATTTTGGCTCTGTTGCAGGGTGACTTGAAACCGTCAAAATGAAAAAACGACACAGACTCCTCTTGGCAATGCAAAGACAGTTCTTTTACTGATTGCCGCAACAGGGAGAAGACCCTCCTTACACACAGGCAGACTGCTGGTCTCTCAAATTAATGCTTCACGGGGAGCTCTTTTTATACACATCTTTCACAGTACTTTATTAAAAACAGTAAATAATAATTGACTTGTAGATTATAAACTGAAGACAGAAAAACACTCAAGGATCTGGGATCCCATAACGCCAAACTCTGACCTAATCCTCTACACATTCTTTATTGTACTTCCAACCATGCTTAACAAACAAAGCATTCTTCTGCTCATGAATGCATGTGTATTCACAGTAAATGTAATTTAAGTGGAGTGTGGGCTTTTATCATGGTGTTCATAATACCGCTGTGTGTTCTAAGCTAATTTAATTTTCCTGCACCCATTGTCTAATCAGGTTACAATCTGTTTGGAAGCAAGGAGTGTGTGCAGGTGATCACATGTGCTAAACCCATATATATCTTCATGCTTGCTAAACACAAGTTGGCCTTTGACTGAAACCATTTCAAGTTACTTATCCCACTGTGTCCACAGGTGAACCTTTCACCTTCTCAGCACAAGACTTGGGTCTAAACTGGTTTTTAACCATGTACAGCTGTGTGTTTTCTACTCAAATTAGTTTTTGAGCTATGTTCAAATGCATTACCATCATTCTTATGGCACGCAGCTCTTCCTTAATGGTATTAAAGCCGTCATTTATAGTGTTAATGACTTTAAGCAATTCCCGCCATGTAACTTGCAGCCATCAAGCTGTTGCTTTAGCTTGAACAAACAGCAGAATTTTCCCAAAGAATATCTGCGAATCACTGAACAGGCGGTACTCTTGTGGTACATTATTCCAAGTACTTGTACCATAGTACTCTGCAGTTCTCTTTCTTTGGCTATGGTGTTTCAAGGTCGTCTGATGGTTCATGCAAAGCTGATATATTAATTCCATGAACTACCAAAACCAGTGTGTGCAAGGTCACAAAAGTGCAGATTCTACCCCAGTTTGTTAGTAACTGGGAATACAGCAGTTCCCCACACTACCAGTAATAATCCATGAGGCTGGAGGTGTCCCTCCCCCCACCCCTGCATGTCGGCATGGTAAGTTGTGGTCTTACAGACAATATTCTGGCCTACATTAACAGTGCCATTTTCTCTGAAACATTAAAAAACAACAGAAGTCTTGTGACAGTCTGAGGATTTATTGTGCTATCTACTCAAGTGTAAGTGAAATGTTTTCATCCCAGTTATGTGTACATTTCCCTATTGCACCCAGACTAACATCAGTGTCATTCCATAAAGACCTAGCCCTACAAAAAAAATTCAATATTGAGACGCCATTGATTGTGGGCAAAGTCTGACCCGGTGACTCTAAATCCTGGCCTACGAACACAATCTCGGGGTAAGGGGTTTAGAAAATAGTCGTTACACTCGGTTGACAGGTGTGTTACTCCTAAAAATCCTAAATTTAGGGCCATCTGGCTCCGAACTACAGTGGTGGGACGTCAGGTTGTCCTCGTACGTGATCTATCATCCCAGATGTCCTGTCTAACAGTGAGAATGTACAATACTTCTGGTAATGAGTCATATTTTGTGGTGTTAACTAAGAAACGTACAACTTTGACATGTGTCAATTCCATTTGGGCCTTAATCCTACACAAGTAGAGATATAATAAACATTAAGCTCTACTTGGGGATAATTCTTTCGTGGAGTGCAGTCTATCTGATGCCGTAGCATGAGGAATTAGGGAACCACAAAACAGGATTCATTAGTGTTTTCTGAACTTATGTCTGACATATGCTCATACTACATATCTGACAGCTAAGTATGAGCATTATGGGTCACATTATTATTGCAGAATTCTCTTCATACATGGAAAATATTAGGACTAACACGTACTTTGCTATAGAAGAGCAGAAAAGATAATATCAACAGACAAAAAAGAAGCATATAAACAAAAATACATATCTTTTGAGCAGTTTTTCAAAAAATAGTCCAAAAGTGGAGGGGGATATTTTTGTGATGACAATCTTCTTCCCCTCTCTTGCTTCATTTAGTTTGTCTATGATGTTTGGCAAGATGCTGGGTTTAGACTAACATGGGTGCGGTGGAACCAGGGTTTCCTGACATCCACCTTTAAGCCCGTGGCAGTCACCATGGTCACTGTGTAGAGGCCGTCGAACCGTCTTTCCCTCCATTTCTGAACAAAGTTTTTTACAAATACTGTATCTCCTACGTGGACAGAAGGCGGTCGACCTTGGCAGTGGTCCACTTCTCCTTTTCCTTTGTTACCGGTTTAGAGATGAATCTTGCACATTTCATTAGTTCACACACATACATATGCATATCATCATTCAGGATCACTGAAGAGCTTTCCCCCTGCATATTACTTCTAGTGGCAGGGAGCCGAGTATTCATCAATCTCCCTGTCACTATGTGATGGGGTGTCAAGTGATTGTCAGAACTTGGTGTATTCCTAAGGGAAAAGAGTGCTATTGGTAGGCAAGACAACCATTTCTCATGCAATGTAGCACATATCTTACTGATCTTACTCTTCAATAGGCCAGTCAGGAGCTCAACAATACCATTACTTTGAGGGTGGTACACAGAGGACAATTTATGTTTTAACCGTAACATTGTCGTGATATGCATTAATATTGTGTTCATGAAATGAGTGCCATTGTCAGATCTAATCCCTTCTGGAATTCCCCACTGTGGGATTACTTCACGAATTAGGAATGTAGCTGCTGATTTAGCATCAAAATGGAAGCATGGTCCTGCTTCAATCCATTGAGAAAAAGGGAAGACCACAACTATGAGGTATCTGTAGTTACCACACCTATCTATCATGTCTAAAAAGTCCATATGAAGGACCTTAAAGGGACCTTGTGGTCGTGGAATGGTAGAATGTATTACTTTTAGTATGGGATTGGGGAGAATTGCTGACAGACAGTGCAGTTATGAAGATACAAGTTATGTGTTGTCATGATGCCATTGTCTTGCGCCTACACAGTGACAGAGGAAACACGAAGCCACCCTGAAAGGCTGTCTCCATTGAAATATCTGCAATGGATTAAATTGGGTACTACTTGGAAGACTACTCTTAAGTCCATTTTACATGGATTGAGAGTCTCCGCTGCTTCTTATTAGGCCCGATTCTACACTTCCCTAAGAGAGTTCTCGGTCAAGTTGTTTTTAGACTGAAGTAAACCGTCGGAACGGATGTTTGCAGCTGCGCGCTCGTATCTTTTCTGAGGAGATTTTTCTTGAGCGCGTTCTTGGGAGCCATAGTTTATCTTCTTTAGGGAAGTATTTGAGATTTGATTCCGTAATTTTGTTCAGAGTATATCTTGACGTGCCCCTTCCATTTGATTTCAGCGCACGTTCCAGTCAGTAAGCATTCCTATTGTTCGTGTGGCGCTTTTAGAAGGCTATGCTGAAAGGACAATTGAGGCAACAGAGCGTAGGAGAAGAGTTTCTGTGAAGAGAAGCCTTCTCTACCTTTTGAAGTAAGCGTGTTTATTTCTCCTGTAAATCTGCAAGTTTTGAGGCAGCGACTTGAGATACAGCAGCGTTAGACTTATGGGCAGCACTTCATGGTGTAATCCAAGAACTGGATTTAAAGGTGTTTATTGATTGCCAGTCATAACGCGCAATGGAATAAAAGACTTTTCTAGAACATGTTGGGAGCGGAGTTTATTTAACCTGCAAATAACAACTGCTTTGCATAAAGAGGTTTACTAAGACTTGTCTACAAAAAGAAATTACAAACTCTCATTCATCAATCTCCCTCTGAGAGTAAAACTGAGATTCTATAACTGATCAAATATTCCAAAGACAGAACATCTTAGAGAGGGGCTAGATCTCTGGCATAAAAAGGTAAAATATTAGTTATAAGGAAAATTAAAATTGCAGAGTTATAGGTAGGGAAAACTTAATTGTTGTTTATATATTGCAGGAATCTTACAAGAATAAAATTCCAGAAGAAGCACCAGTATCCAGGGGCAGTCTCTCTTGTTTTGTCTTTCACTTCCCCTTTCCCCCCAGCTTAATTCAGAGACAGTTGTTTTCATCTGTCTCTGACTTTGGTGAGAGGGTTTTGGGACTAGACGTCTGTTCCTGGGGAGATCGCTACATTGATTTGACAGATTGAAGTGCCTACCTCTTTATTGAGGAAATTAGATCTCCCACCGAGCAGAATGGCGGAATGTTTTGATTTAAAAACCCTGGCTTCCATTTTAGAGGGAATGCAGAAGCAACTAAATTGTGCCTTAGAAGAAAATAAGTCATTGAGGGAGGAAGTTAGGAGGTCAAGTCAAGAATCCATACAAACTAGGCAGAAGTTAGATGAGTTAGTTGCAGCAGGTCCGAGTTTTAAGAGTACGAAAGGTCTGCCAAGTAGTTTGTCTCCTTCCGATATCTCAACTCAGGTTATCCATGCAGTCTCGCCCATTATTCCCTTGGCACCTCCAGAGAGATTTAGTGGTGATCCTCAGAAGGCGCAAATATTTTTAACGCAGTGTTCATTGCATTTTTTGTGTCGGCCAGTCATTTTTGCTGAAGATCAAAGGTGGCTTTCATACTGTCGTATTTGAATGGTGATGCAGCAGCTTGGTCGATGTCACTGGTCTCGCAAAATGATCCAATGTTGTACAATTTTGACGACTTTAAGTTAGAATTCTTACGAATTTTTGATCGACGTTCAGCTTCACAAGCTACTGACAATGTGTTATTGGAGCTCAAGCAGGGCAATCGGGATTTGGTTGCATATCTTGCCCACTTTAATAAATTAATTGTGGAATCTAAGTGGCCGGAAGCCAAGAGGGCAGCAATTTTTTATAGGGGCTTAAAAGACGAACTTAAGGATGCCTTGGCACAAATCCCGAAGAGACCCACTGAGGTCTCAGAATTGATAGACTTGGTTTTGCAGATCGATCATCGTTTGAGCGAGCGTTGAAACGAGAAACGAAGAGACATTCGTCCACCTCCTCCTCATTTTGACCGTATGAAGATCGGAGACCACAGAAAATTCATCCTCGGATGAGCCTATGCAGATAGGATCTATAAGAGGTCCTTTGTCTAAAGAAGAAAAGGAAAGGCGAAGGACTGGGCACCTGTGTCTGTATTGCGGACTCTCTGGTCATTTTGTAAAAGATTGCCCAAAAAAGCCAAAATCTTCGCAGCAGGGAAAAGATCGGCTTCATCTGTAAAAGGAGTTGCACAGGTGGAAGCAAATTTTAAGTCAGCTCCATTTTCTCAGCAAGTTGTAAATACTCTGCAATCTTCTGCACCCCATTTGATGGTTTCCTTTACTGCAAAATTTCGTGACCAAGAAGTTAGTGGAGTCTCTGTGATGATTGATTCAGGGGCGACTGGGAATTTTTGCGACATCAAATATGCCCAGCGAATTGGAATTAAGTTTGTTGCGAAACAGGTCATGGAAGCAGTCAGAGCCGTGGATGGTACAAATCTATCCTCGGGGCCTATCACCCATGAAACTGAATTGATTCAATTAACTGGTTTGAATGGTCATTCAGAAATATTAGCATTCAACTTGATTGATGCTCCTCAGTTTCAGTTGATCCTTGGTCTTCCTTGGTTAACAGAGCACAATCCGCGCATTGACTGGGAGAAGAGAACGATAACTATGGATTCAACCTTTTGCAAGGAGAATTGCTTTTGTGAACAATTCAAGCTGTCAGAAGAGTCTCCAGCCAGGAAACTAGCTTGTCATCCAGCTATGATTTGCTCTTTGGAAACTAAAGAGATTCCAGTGGAATACAAGGATTTGTCCTCAGTATTCGATAAAAGAGGCGGAAAGGCTTCCGCCTCATCGTCCCTACGACTGCAAAATTGACATCAAACCAGGGGCAGTTTTGCCATGCAGCCGAATATATGCATTAACTGAAACCGATAACAAATATCTCAAGACTTATTTGGACACACATTTGGCAAATGGATTTATACGCCCCTCCAAGTCTCTGGTCTCGTCTCCTTTATTTTTCATTCCTAAGAAGGATGGAGATCTTCGAACTTGCATCGATTATAGAGCATTGAATCAAGTTACAATTAAGAATCGATATCCACTCCCTTTGATCTCTGTTTTATTGGATCAAGTGAAGAATGCAAAGGTTTACACCAAACTGGATTTGCGAGGGTCTTACCATTTGATCCGAATTGCCCCAGGAGATGAATGGAAGACCGCATTTAGAACCCGTTATGGTTTATTTGAGAATCGAGTAATGCCATACAGGTTATGTAACGCTCCTGCGTCGTTCCAACATTTTATAAACGACATTCTCAGAGAATTCTTGGACAGAATTTCTGTGGTCTATATAGACGATATTTTGATCTTCTCAGACAGCATGGAAGAGCATGTAGATCATGTAAGATCGATTTTAACAAGATTGCTTGAGAACCATCTTTATGTGAAACTGGAGAAGTGTGCTTTTCATGTTGAAAAGGTGGAATTTCTTGGATTTGTGTTGTCCCCAGAAGGAGTAAGCATGGATTATGCAAAGGTCAAAGCAGTGCAAGAATGGCCTTCGCCCAAAAGTGTAAAAGAGATCCAAAGCTTCATCGGATTTTCAAATTTTTACAGAAGGTTCATTGCGGATTTTTCCCACAAAGTAAGCCCAATCACACGATTGTTAAGCAAAGGAGTCAAGTTTGTCTGAGATGATGAAGCTGAGGAAGCCTTTCAATTTTTGAAGAAATCTTTTACACAAGCTCCCATCCTATTGCATCCCAGAACTGATGAACAATTCTTTGTAGAAGCGGACGCCTCAGATGTTGCCATAGGAGGAATTTTATCACAACGCCACAAGGATACTGGCCAGGTTCACCCAGTGGCTTATTATTCTAGAAAGTTAAATCCTCCAGAATGCAATTATTCAATCTCAGACAAAGAGTTGTTAGCAGTTAAGAGTGCCTTTTTAGAATGGAGGCATTATTTGCTTGGGGCTCTGCATAAAGTCACTGTGTATACAGACCATCGAAACCTTCAATTCCTCAAGTCAGCTCGGACATTAACGGCCAGACAGTTACGTTGGTCTTTGGTTTTTGCTGACTATAATTTTGTAATTACATTCAGGCCTGGCACAAGTAATGTTAAAGCTGATGCACTTTCAAGAATAAATTCAGACTACTTGGAATCTGATCAAAAAGAGCAGACCATAATCCCAGAAGAGAACATCATTGTGGCCACCCTCCATACTGACTTTTCAACTGGAATTCGGAAAGCAATGTCCCAAGAAGAAATGTTTCGTTGGGCAGGAGAACTATCTGAGAGAGAGATCCGGAGTGGTCTTCCATATCAAAAGGATGGTCTGTATCTCCCAACTAAGGAACTTCAAGAAAAAGCCCTAAAGTTTTGTCACGATGATTTACTCGCTGGTCACAAAGGGGTGCAAAAAACTATGGAATTGGTGGAAAGAAATTTTTGGTGGCCCAAGATGAAATCACAAATACGACAGTATGTTTCCACCTGCGAGAGATGTTTGAAAGGAAAATCTGATCGAAGGGCTCCTCAAGGGTTTTTGATGCCTATGCCTACCCCACCACATCCTTGGCATACGGTCTCTATGGACCTGATTGTTGACCTCCCTCTTAGTCAAGGTTTTAAACACCATATTGGTGATGGTTGACACCTTTTCGAAAATGGCCCATTTTGTTCCATTAAAGAGTATTCCTCAAGCATCTCAATTGGCACAATTGTTTACTCAACATATTGTAAGACTGCATGGAATTCCCAAAATTTTAGTCACTGATCGAGGCTCACAATTTGTTTCCCATTTTTGGAAGGCCTTCACTAAAAGATTAGGTATTGACGCTCGTTACTCCACCAGCTTTCATCCCGAAACTGATGGACAGACAGAGAGAGTCAATCAGGAGCTAGAACAATATCTCAGGCTCTATCTGATGGATCAAAAATCTGGGTGGCCAGACTTAGTGTGGTCAGCTGAGTTTGCTTATAATAATGCCAAGCATTCCTCTACTGGTTACTCACCTTTCTATTTAAATTATGGTAGACTCCCACGTTTAATATTAGAAAAAGAAGAGGGCCCAGTTCCTGCTGTAGAGGAATTTGTAAAAAAAGGTTCAAAGTTCTTTAATTCGAGCTGGTGAGAGTATTGTAAAGGCTAAAAGCTCCTATAAATCTCAGGCAGATAAGAAAAGAAGAGAGTCCAGTTTTTAAATCTGGAGACAAAATTTGGTTGCCAACCAAAAATCTTAGACTTAAAGGAAATCGTAAGTTCCAACCTCGATTCATTGGTCCTTTTAAAGTAGACAGAATGATAAATCCAGTGTCAGTTAAGATTCACTTGCCACCTACCTCAAGGTACATCCAGTATTTCACGTTTCATTGTTAAAGAGAAGCCCACCTAATCTGAGAGTCCACTCTCCCCCAAGACCCATTGTGGTAGATTCTGCAGAGGAGTTTGAGGTCCACAAGATTCTGGATTCAACTATTAGAAAAGGTAAATTGTATTATTTGATCAGTTGGAAGGATTTTGGTCCTGAAGAGAGCTCTTGGGAGCCATATACAAACGTCCATGCTCCAAAACTCATTCGATACTTTCACAAAAAAAACCCTACTAAGCCGAGAATGAAGGGACGCCTTTTGGTGGGGGGTACTGTCATGACGCCATTGTCTTGCGCCTACATAGTGACAGAGGAAACACGAAGCCACCCTGAAAGGCTGTCTCCATTGAAATATCCGCGATGGATCAAATTGGGTCCTACTTGGAAGACTACTCTTAAGTCCATTTTACATGGATTGAGAGTCTAATCTGCTTCTTATTAGGCCCGATTCTACACTTCCCTAGGAGAGTTCTCGGTCCAGTTGTTTTTAGACTTGAGACTCTCTTTGTGTTTAATGCGCCTGCGCGAGTTTCGCGCGGCGCACTTCAACTGAAGTAAACCGTCGGAACGGACGTTTGCAGCTGCGCCCTCGTA
Organism: Calotriton arnoldi; assembly: GCA_963921515.1. Classification (NCBI taxonomy): domain Eukaryota; kingdom Metazoa; phylum Chordata; class Amphibia; order Caudata; family Salamandridae; genus Calotriton; species Calotriton arnoldi. Next base: position 468,826 of record CAWUFW010009907.1, on the reverse strand, counting down.
TCTTTTCTGAGGAGATTTTTCTTGAGCGCGTTCTTGGGAGCCATAGTTTATCTTCTTTAGGGAAGTATTTGAGATTTGATTCCGGAATTTTGTTCAGAGTATATCTTTTTTTTTTATTGAATGTTTTCACAGTCACAGAACATATACATCATCCAAGCATACAATGCCGTAACGCTCAATACAATACAACAACAACATAACCATTTCCAATAATAGGGCACAGTGAATAGCAGACACTCCCTAGTGATCAGTGATTGACTTGCATGTCTACGTCTCATTCCGTCCTAGCCGCATATATGCAATGTCCGATTGTGTTGAGGCTCTCATTGGCTCCTTTCCAGCAGTGACCTACTCATCAGTCTATTCACCCTGAGCCAGCAAATACTCCCGCAGGGGAGCCCAGATATCCGTGGGTCTTGAGGTCACCGGTAGTTCCTCAGCATATAGTTCCAGCTGTTCACGGCAGTATACCATGTCTTTGATCCACAGATCAACTTTCGGACTCAAACGACTGTCCCATGTGAACAAAATCCATCTCTTTGCCAACATCAGGGCCACCCTTACAAAACGTCCCACCGCAGCTTTCAGACTGGGAACATAGCCAAGCAAACACTCCAATGGCGTGCAGTCAACCCCCCGACCACTCATGGTGTGTAGAATAGTAGTGACCTCCTCCCAGTATTGGAATACCAGCCTACACTTCCACGCTAGGTGAAGAAAGTCAGCCCCACCTTGCCCACATCTCTTACAGCAGTCCGAGTCTCTAAGCCCCATCTTATGTAGTTTGCTGGGAGTGTGATATACCTGATGCAGAAACTTCAGATGAATGATTTGTAAGTTACTGTTTGACGTCAGTCTCCCTGTTAGCATACAAATCTGTCCCCACACTTTTTCAGTAAGCAGGGGGTCTATCTCAGTGTTCCAGCGTGCCATACTTTTGTCCGCCCCATGTACCGTTTCCCCCTGCACCGCTCTATACAGCTTAGTGAGCAGCTTCTTTCTAGAAGGAGCTACTATTAACAACTGCAGTGCCTGCAACGTTTCCGGTTCCTCAGGGAAACTAGTGTAATGGTCCCTTACCGCCCGTCTGAGTCTAACAAGTGTACTGGAAAAGTGGCGTGGGATTTTGTATGTAGTCTAAATCATCACCTGTGATGTACCTTCCGCCAGGATACAAATCACACATTAGTGTAAGTCCTGCCTCTCTAAGTGCGGTAATGGGGCCTTGTTCTCGCGCCGCTGACAAAGCAGCATGTCCCTCTATGGGCAATGCTGGGGCATACAGAGGAAGTTTATGGGTTCGTCTCCCAATCTCTTGCCACGCTGCAATTGTGCTATCTATCGTGTTTATCTCCGTCTTGGGTGTCTGTCTATTGGTATGGGTGATCATGCTTTTCAAGCGTAACGGATGTGGTTCCCCCTCCTCTACAGCCACATGTGGGATGAAGTCATGGGTCCTAAACCAATAGTACGAGTATTGAGCCTGCCCGCATAGGTAGTACACATAGAGGTCCGGGGCATTAAAACCCCCCTTCTCAAATGTCAGTGTCAACGTGTTCCAACTGATCCTCGGCTGCTTATTCCCCCATACTAATCTCAGCAACTGAGTTTGAACGGTTTTAAAAAAGTGTTTTGTCAGTTTGACAGGGATGTTACAGAACATATATAAAAACTTAGGAAGAATGATCATCTTTATAACTGCTATTCGATCTGCCAGTGATAGTGGCAAGCAAACCCAGCGGTCAATCTGGTGTACTAGCGCTGTATATGCTCGTCCATAATTCTCCCTGATTACAACCTCGGGGTCCCGGTGTATCCGCACCCCCAAATATTTGACTGGGTCTTCGGACCATATTAACGGATATTCCATCTGGGGTGCGATTGTGGCTGACGTTAAAGGAATGATAACAGATTTCTCCCAATTTATTTGTAGACCTGAAAAGAGGCCAAATTTGATGTACTCTCGTATAACCGGGGATAGGAAATGCTGCGGTTCGCGAACATAGAGGACCATATCGTCCGCGTAGAGGGAAATTCCAACCGGCCGGTTGTTAAAATTCAATGCAGCAGCTCTGTGAGTTTGGCGGATTTTGCACGCAAGAGGTTCCAACATTATGGCGAAAAGGAAGGGGGACAAGGGGCAACCCTGTCTGGTGCCGCGTTCTATGGTAAACGACTCTGATGTTAACCCGCCTACCCTAACTCTCGCCGAAGCTTCTGTATATAGGACCTGAATCCAACGAACGAACACAGGGGGAAATCCCATCCTATTTAGGATGTGTATCATGTATGTCCACTCTATAGAGTCGAACGCTTTTGCAGCGTTCAACAGAACTGCAACGGCCGGCCGGTCCGGATTAAGTACATGGTACATAGCAAATATCGTGCGCAGATTAAGGGATGTAGAGCGCTCCGGGATGAATCCAGATTGATCCGGGAGCACAAGAAGTGGCATCAGAGGTTGTAGTTTTGTGGCCAGGATCTTCGCCAGTATCTTTGCATCTAAATTTATCAGAGATAACGGGCGATATGAGTCGCATCTTGATGGAGGCTTATCTTTCTTCAGCAAGGTGATGATTAAAGCCTGCCTCAAGGATTGGGGGAGACAACTTGACTCATGAGCTTCTGCATATATTTCCAATATATGTGGTATAAGTAGATCAGCATGTGCTTTATAAAACTCCGCTGTCAGACCATCCGGGCCCGGAGCTTTATTATTGGGCAATGAGTAAATGGCCTCCCTAACCTCGTCTTCGCCAATGGGTAGGCTTAAATATTTTCTGTGAGCGTCTGACAACCATGCGCAGGCTGTATCCTCCAGATACTCATTCATAGCAGATTCAGGCATGCCCCCACGGGCGGTATATATAGACGCATAAAATTCCCGAAATTGTTCCAGAATATTGTGATGGGAATAATGGGCTTCGCCAGATTCATCAACTATATGATCAATCGGGGGGGGTTATCGATCCGGTCACGCAATCTATAAGCTAGGACTCTGCCCGGCCTTCCGCCCTCGCCGTAGGCTCTGGCCACATGTCGTTTGGATAGATATTTAATTTCCGTAGACGCTAGCGAGTTCTATTCCGCTACGTGCTCATGAATTTGGGCCAATGTCTCGGCGGAAGGTGTGTTGTCATATTGGGTCTCTAAGTTTCCCTAGTTGTTCTTCGAGCTTGCGCAACTGTCCTCTAAGGTCTCTAAGGATTCCCGCCGTAGTGCTTATACAGACCCCCCTAATCGTCACCTTGAAGGCTTCCCATAGGGTCGCCTGACTGTCGACTGATCCCACGTTCAGTTCAAAGTATTGTATAATAGCAGTCTTGAGCGTATTAGCATACACCGGATCTAGCAGTGCGTCTGCCCTAAAGCGCCATGTGAATGGACGGTGTGGGTTAGCGGGCATAGACATCTCCAGGACAACAGGATTATGATCAGATAAGGTTCTCGGGAGTGTGTAAACCCCCTCCACCCACCCATTGGCTTCCTCACTAAGCAGCAAGTAATCTAGCCGAGACCAACTATTAAATGCAGGGGTTATATGTGTACCTTCCAGAACACCCTCATGCCGCAGACGCCAGGCGTCCACCAGGCCCATTTCCATCATGGCATCCTGTATACACTGCGCAACTTTAACCGTGCGCGCCCCAGCCGGGTTAGATTTATCCACTTGTGGGTTGAGATGTGTGTTGAGGTCATCCCCCCATATTAGTGCAGCCGGTGGCCAAGTGCGCAGTACCGCAAGCATTTGCAAGAAAGGCGCTGTTTCATCTACCACAGGACCATATATGTTCACTATTGTCACCAGCACCATCCCCAGTTTACCTTGCACCATAGCCCAGCGGCCCTCCGCGTCCACGCAGGTCAGGACAGGCTTAAACGGAACCCCCTTCTTAATAAGGATAAGGACCCCTCTCGCATAAGTGGAGTACGATGAGGCCAACCGGTAGGCTGCCCATCTGCACGCCGTAGTGCCCTCTGTTTGTTTACTCAAATGGGTCTCTTGCAATAGAGCAATTTGCACCTTATGTCTATCCAACTGTGCCAACACTTGCCTCGTTTTCTTAGGTGTATTCAACCCTCGGACATTCCAGGTTATACATTTATACATTTCTCCTTTCATTTAAGACGATAATTAATACGTTGAACATAGCTTACTATTCTAAAGCACATATACATGCATCCAATCCAAACCAATTTGTCATTATTCTCCCAATCACAGTGCCTTTGACTACAGAAACTTAAACAGACCCTCCCTCCCCCTCCCACTTCAGCATCCCCAAGTTGCTAAAGATCTGTCCCACATGTAACTCCCATCCCAACCAAAACAATAAAAAAAGATGTATCTGGTGGGGAGTACCCATTGGGGGACGTAGCGGCGAAATCCACTCCCAGCTCTAATAGGGAGGGGGCCGCCGACACGTCTACTCATCCCACTACCATGGCCAATCCATACGTTGCATAGAGACAAACATAGTCTAGGACGTTAAGTGGTGAGTCCGCACCCACCCTTGTCATGCAACAGGGCCGAGCACAGTGGTTCAACATTTTTGGCACTCCAGTCTTATAATGTCTTGCTATACTTCAGTGTCCTTTGCCCTGACCTTATTATCTTATGCATAGAAAAAGCATATTCAGTGACATTCACATCAAGTACTTTGTGTAGTCCACCTAGACAATAGTTCCTGCTAACCTGAGCACACATTGGCGCAGTGCCCAGCCCCTCTTACTGTTCAATCATCAATGTCCGACGTGTGTCCTGGTGAGTTCCGACGGCGTCGTAGAGATCTGGCATGGTCCATCGCTTGCTTGGGGTTTGTGAAGATTTTGCCATTATCTGCCTCCCCAATGCGCAATCTCGCCGGATAAAGCATGGCATAGGGAATCTGTTCTTTAAGCAATGCCTTCTTAACATTTTGAAACTCCTTGCGGGCCGCCTGCACATTTGCTGTAAAATCCGGATAGGATGACAAAACGTTGTTTTGGTATGTTGTTGTGCCTTTTTGTCGAGTTACTCGCAGGATGGTATCGCGATCTCTGAAGTTAAGCAGTCTGGCGATTATAGGCCTCGGTGGAGCGCCAGGTGGTGGGCGCGCCGCCAGGGATCTGTGGGCCCGCTCCACAGCAAATAAAGTGGATAAGTTATCAGTGCCGCAAACATCACGTAACATCGCCTCCATATAGTCTTCCAAGCGCCCCACATTGGTAGATTCAGGAAGGCCCAAAACGCGCACATTATTGCGCCTTGACCGCGCTTCAATGTCCTCATTCTTGGCCTGAATAACCGCTAGGAGTTTCGTGATATCTGAAGTCTTCGCAGCCACTTGTTGTAATCCGTCTTCCGTGTCTGTGATGCGTTGTTCTGCTTCACCTAGTCGCACTGCCTGTTTATCTAGTTTCGCAGAAAAGTGGTCCATCCTACCATTAAGGGCCTCAATCTTCCCATCTATGGCTTGGAGACTGGCTTGAATGGCGGCAAGCGATTTCTCCAGCGCCGTGGGGGCCTGCGACGACGACTCCAGCTCCGAGTCCGACACCGCTGTTTGCACAGACTTGCCGCTTTTGCGTAGTTCAAAGGTAAGGCGCGGTTGGTTCTTTTCCGGCTTACCCATGCTGCACACCACCCTCGGTGAAGGAGCAGCGCCTAGAGGCAAGACACTGCCGCCGCTTGCGTCGTGTTGCGTTCACACCCAGAGTTCTGTATGTTGACTTGTAGGGAGCACAATAATCTCGTGGCCCGCAACAGTACCCCCTCCAGTACCCTAACCGCTTCGATCCCAGGTGATCAGTATTAAGCAGCAGCAATCAGAGTACACGGCTGTGCACTATGACCAGGATGGATCCTATGCTTGAGTGTGGGCGCTCTCTTGTCCAGACTAATCCCAATGGCGCCGGGTACAGCTGGGCTAATCTGGCTGGCTACTCCATATATCTAAGTGCTTCCAACGCCACAGCAGCATCCGGAGCACAAGCACTCGGTCCCACGAGGAGGAGGCGAAAGGGGCACCCAGCGCTAGTGTAACGCGCTCGCAATCACCACTCTGTGTCGCAAATGTTCAGTCCGGTTAGTCCGCCCGCAATGCCCCCAGCGGCGCCCCCAACATTCATCCAGCAAAAGTTTGGGCAGTTAGTTCTCGCCCAGCCGCCAGAGCACAGGATCGGGTGCTGGCCTCGAAGGGAGAGGGGGAGCAGGGGGGGGGTCAAAAACCAGCGCCGCGTCGCAATGAGAGACTCCGGCTCCGGCCTACCACTCGGCCGTGCGGCCTACTTGGGGCCTGCGCTACGATTCAGAGCCGGCCGCTTGCGTGCCCCCAGCGGCCTGGTTCCTCCCAATGGACTTCCCGCTCACCTCCAGCAACTGCCAGCGCGTACACACTCCAACGCGCGACCAACGCAGTGGTACCGCATCGATCGGCGCAGTCTTCGCTGTGCTCCGATCCGCTCTCCGCTCTCCAGAATCGTGTACTCCGGCCGTTGAGGGCACGGAAGTCGAGTCTCCCGAGGCTCACTCCGGCGCCATTTCAGCGGGTCCGGCGCTCCACTCTCGCTGTAAATCTCTCTCCAGCGTTCTCACTTCGAACAAACCGCACCCTCCGGACGGTCTAAGCGTCAGCAACAGGATCCCACCGAGTCTTGCAGTGGATGGCTTGGTAGAGGCAGGATTTATGCAGGATATCGTTCGGCGGCCGGCAGAGCAACACTACAATGCGGCCATCTTGCCGAGCGCCAGGCCACGCCCCTCCGTTCAGAGTATATCTTGACGTGCCCCTTCCATTTGATTTCAGTGCACGTTCCAGTCAGTAAGCATTCCTGTTGTTCGTGTGGAGCTTTTAGAAGGCTATGCTGAAAGGACAATTGAGGCAACAGAGCATAGGAGAAGAGTTTCTATGAAGAGAAGCCTTCTCTACCTTTTGAAGTAAGCGTGTTTATTTCTCCTGTAAATCTGCAAGTTTTGAGGCAGCGACTTGAGATACAGCAGCGTTAGACTTATGGGCAGCACTTCATGGTGTAATCCAAGAACTGGATTTAAAGGTGTTTATTGATTGCCAGTCATAACGTGCAATGGACTAAAAGACTTTTCTAGAACATGTTGGGAGCTGAGTTTATTTAACCTGCAAATAACAACTGCTTTGCATAAAGAGGTTTACTAAGACTTGTCTACAAAAAGAAATTACAAACTCTCATTCATCAATCTCCCTCCGAGAGTAAAACTGAGCAGGGGCGGCTGGTGACATTTGAAAGTGGTGAGGCGTAAGACAATTGTTGTACTTCACTGCGTAGCGAGCGAGCCTGAACCACCTACCGGGGGGGTTGTCCCCCCAAGAAATTGTTGATGCCCCCACGGCCCTATGAAGGAGCCGCCACTGCAAACATGCATGTTGCATGAATCCCTCTTTCTGTCAGCTGTTCATTTTATTAAGTTTATATCATAAATTGTAGTCTAGGGTTGTGTTTGTAAAACTGACATTTGTCAGAATGTGTAATATTCTCGCTTTGGTGGCGATCCCAGGCAACACCCTACCCAGGACACTGCATTATTAACCCAAACCACTGGAATGTCAACACACGGCACCCCAAATCCAACCCCATCACTACACACTACTGCCCCTAATCCCACAAAAGCACCTTAAAGGACATTCATTTTTCACTGCCTCACTACGGTCCACCCCACCAATACTTCCACACCACTGCATCACCACCCACTGGAAGTACAACATCACCCCTGGGACCATGTTCCATCTCTGAGCCGCACTACCACCCAACAACAATGCAAAACCATCTTAGAACCACACTACTGCACTGCAACCACTAGTGCACAATCACCTTTATAGCACCCCCATCCATTATTCTCACACTACACCACACAGTACCACACTATGGCCCCAACCCTGGATTAGCTTCGCCAGTATGGCAAAATCACATCCAGCACCACCCTACCTACGTCATCAGTGTGCTAACACTCATACTGCCCAACTACTAATGCCACATCACCATCCTATAGCCCCAGAACAGTTCAACCCCCAACATCACCAGCCAACTACCCTACAACTGCATGCCTATCAGAGCACTAACACACCACAGCAACAGTCACTCTTGTACCCTACAATTACACTTATAGAACCATTCACGGAACCAAGATGTCTGGCTATTTTTTACAGTGCCATGCCTTTTCCTGAAGAATCTGAATTTGACATTTTACACTGTGCATCTTAATTTTTTGGGGGGGGGGGTGGCGTAGGTGTCAGGAGGAACGGTTTGTAAGGGCTTTCTCTTTTCTAAGCCTTCATTACCCGTGTGAGGTGGCTGAGTGCCCATCCCTGCATCAAACCTAATTATTTCCTTTTGCACGTAACAGGTCTATTCACTAGTGACGTTTTCTAACCCTCTGTGACTGATTACGACTGTTTAATAGGGTTCAGTTAGAGTCTAATGGAGGCTGGTGCAGTTCTGAGCGTCTAATAAGCAGTACTAAATAAACGATGTTCCAGGCTCGGTGAATACAGAGCAAGACAGAAAAATTCACATTATTTTCTTACAGAATATGACTAGTGATTTTAAGACCGTTTAACGATGGGAGGAAGAGTCTCGGAACTATAACAGAGTTGGGAGTGTGGGTCAAAGGGCTCCCATATGTCGAATGAATTCAGAACTGTATATTTGTTTTCCCAAAGGCTTTAAGTTAGTTTACTCTCACGGTTATTAAGCAGCGCAGCAAACAAACAGAAGAGAATTGGCTGCATTTGCGGAGAGAGATTATTTACAAAGACTGCTCTTGCCGAAAGCTGCCAACGACAAAAAACGTATTAATTAGAGGTAGTAGGATCCGACCTTCAACAGCAGGTCTGCCGAGTCCTGGGGTTCAAAAAAGGGAAAAGGCTTACCTGCACGCGTGTCGTTTGAAACCACGGCTGCAGGCGCCTTTCTTTTTCCAGCATCGATCTGTGTCCCCTCCCGGAAATAGGAGCTCAACTGCCAAACTGAAACTAAATGCACAGGCTCACAGCCACTCCCCTAAGGTCGCCTCGGCCATTAGGAAGCCTAATTCACGGAGGCGAAAGGGAGTGCTGCATTTGTTACCACCCCCTGCACTGTGAGCCAGCCCTGCCCCTTCCCATTATCCTGAATGGCGATCCACTGACCGCGCCCTGGGCCAATTCATTAGCGCCCCATTTCAAACCCATGCACTGCTGCTTTATGCAGCCACTCCCACAAGGCTGATGTCACCAGCATCCTCGCTTGTGCCTTGAGGGCGAGGAATAGTTCTCGCCCAGCTTTGCACATGCGCACATTGTGCAGCCTCGCAGGAAGACTCTTCGAGACAAAGTAAGTAAAAAAATGTATTTATTTAATTTTACATAGTTTACTTTAACTTTCAACTAAGTTTCACCGTCACAGGGGAGAACCGAGCAGTGAGCACTTCTTTCTGCTCCATTGGTGTTCATTCTCTCCCTTTAGTTTTCTTCCCCGATGCTGGTAGGTGAGGAAACGCCCCCTACGCCCCTTAATAGCAGCCGCCACTGAAACTGAGATTCTATAACTGATCAAATAATCCAAAGACAGAACATCTTAGAGAGGGGCTGGATCTCTGGCATAAAAAGGTAAAATATTAGTTATAAGGAAAATTAAAATTGCAGAGTTATAGGTAGGTAAAACCTAATTGTTGTTTATATATTGCAGGAATCTTACAAGAATAAAATTCCAGAAGAAGCACCAGTATCCAGAGGCAGTCTCTCTTGTTTTGTCTTCCACTTCCCCTTTCCCCCCAGCTGAATTCAGAGACAGTTATTTTCATCTGTCACTGACTTTGGTGAGAGGGTTTTGGGACTAGACGTCTGTTCCTGGGGAGATCGCTACATTGATTTGACACGTGTGCTGTGTAAATTGGGAACAAACCAGTCTTGTATTTGCATAGACAAGTAGTCTCTTGAGGCATGGGCTGGTAAAAGTAGCTGATCCAGAGCCATTGTAACCAAAGCCTATGTCATCACTGGTTGACCTATAGATAGCTGTCTATACATCAGGTCATCCCCTGACTAGGTGCATCCTCTATCTTCCCATAACTGTTTTTCCTGTGGAAGAGCAGCTTTCCGCAGTTCTTGCAGATGTAACCATGCTGTCGCAGCATAATGAGGCCTGTCATTGTCTGTGGTAGCCATGGGTTCAGATTCGGGTGGTGAGGCAGTGTGAGCCACCAGAACAGGGACATGTTGTGAATCTGATGGCACAGGCGGTGGCGTGTGCCTAGCTGCATCTTTAGCTGCCCAATCTGCTAGTGCATTACCCCGGGACACAAAATCCTGTCCACTTATTTGTACTGCACATTACACAACTGCCCCTGACTTTGGTAATGCGTGTGCCTCTATTAGTGCCTCTAAGAGGCTTTGATGCATAACAGGACTTCCACCCGACTTAAGGAAACCTCTCCTGGTTCATCTCATGATGCTGGAATGCACAGTGGTTGTCACATAAGCTGAATCTGAATATATTGCAATGAATTCTACTGCTCCTAGCTTAAGAGCCGCTATTAATGAGGTTAATTCTGCTGCTTGGGCGGAATAATGTGCTGGTCTAACTGCTCTACTATATGGAGTGCATCAGAAGAATCATGCTGTTGTCCTCTGACTACTTCCGCATCTGTGTGTCTAATCCCTGTATCCTGGTCAACAGTAGAAGAACAGTCAAGAAAATAAACAAAGCTACCTGGTATAGGATCCTCTGTTGCTTGACTAGATTCATTGGGACTATAGTTTGCACAGTCATGCGCATCCTCCTCAGAGTCTAATACTGGATGGGCAAAAAATGTTGCAGGATTCACTGTATGACATTTCACAAATCTCAAAGATGGTAGTGACAGTATCGCCTCATATCCTGACACTCTCCAAGTAGTCAGAGTAGTCTTAGCCTTCTGAATAATAGCAAATTACTGCATGTTCTGCATAGAGCATTAAAGGTCCCCCATGACAATGTGGGTGCGTTTCTGCACTGCAAAGGCTGCAGCTGCAAGAGCTCGCTCACAGTGATAATGTCCTTTCATTACTGAATCCAGCAGTCCACTAAATTTTGTAATGGGTTTATGTCCTAAGGGATACTTAACCTGACCAATGTAATGGCAAAATAAATAAAACTCCTTGTTGTAGTCAGGAGTACCCAAAACTGGAACATTTGTTATTTCAGTTTTCAATTTCTGAAAATTCTCCTTCATTTCTGGTGTCCATGTTATCTTGTCATTTCTGTCTCTTGCTTGTTTGATAGAAGTCGATAAGAGCGCTATTAATGTGCTATAATCGAAGACCCACTGTCTTACATAATTACAGAGACCAAGAAACTTCTGCATTCTTTTGACAGTTTCTGGTTGAGTCATTTGGCGGATGGATGCTGCCCTTTCAGGGGGGTCACTCGACGACCAGAAGCTGACAACAATTGCCCTAAATAATGGATCTCTTCTTGACAGTACTGAGTTTTCTCTCTCCACTTTGCATCCTGTCTGGGCAAGAGTGACTAGAAGAGAGATAGTATATTTTCTGCCCTGCTGCTCAGTAGGGCTACAAATCAATATGTCATCGACATATTGCAACAGTGTGCTGCCACACTGGAAATTAGATAGGTCATTCTTTATCTTTCTGTTAAAAACCCTAGGGGACTCACAATACACTTGGGGTAAATGATTGTACAAGTACTGGGTCCCGCGGTAGGAGAACGTTGTCAAATACTGGCTGTCTGGGTGGAGAGGGATGCTAAAGAAGACTTTTTTTCAAATCAATAACAGAAAAATACTTGCCATCCAGAGGAATATTGGCCAAAATGATAAAGGGGTCAGGAACAATTGGAAATTCTGGTACCACTATGTCATTCAGGGGGCGCAGGTTTTGATCCATACACCCAGTATTACCCTTCGCTTTCTTGACCGGGTAAACCAGGGTGTTACAAGGAGACACTCCAGGGTAAATCTGCTTGGTCTAGCAATGCTTGTATGGTAGGGGCGATGCCCTCATCTGCTTCTTCAGGCAGGGGATATTGCCTCACTCTGGGTAGGAAGGCACCTTCTTTTAATGTAATTCGGAATGGTGTCAGTTTGAATAAGGCCTACATCCATTAGTCCATAAAGTGTCTGGTACCTGCAACAGACCTGCTTCTCAAACAGAATCAAAAATCTCTACCTGGTGTGGGTGTCCTTACTTCTAACACTGTCCTCAATGGTATGTCATCTAGGAAAATTACAGCAATTTTCTTGGGATCACCATCAAACAGTTGGTCCTCCAGTGTCTCCCTAACCGTTTTTCCTGGCTCAATGAAGATAACACATGCCTATAAAACATTATTTTGGTCGCTGGCCATCAAAGCAACATGGTTTGGTGTCACTTCTAAAGCCTCTATTTGAAATATTAATTCAGCATCAGACATCCAAGAGTCTTTTTCTTGTCGCTGAAAGAGAAAGTCTTTGGGCAACTGAATCTCCCTTCCCAGTAACTCTGGTGTCTCTGCTATAATTGTATACACTGCTGTAGTAAATGCCTCCCTATCAGCAGATCATGATCTGGTCTGATCTCCAGTAAAGGAATCTACTATTACTGCCATGATCCCGGAAGGGGAGACTCCAGGGTGGAACAAATCATGGTTCCATTGGATTCAAAATGGATGGTTATATTTAATTTGGCCATCAGATCTCTCCCTAATAGATTAGTTAGGGCAGTAGGGGAAAACAGTAAACAGCCATCAATGTGCCTCCCTCCTACTTCCATCTCCTTTGATTTGGTAAAAGGAACCCTCATCACTTCCCCAGAGAATCCTTCTGTATCCATTGATCGGTTGGAAATTGGAAGGTTTCATTCTTTAAATACAGGACTTCGTTGCTCCTGTGTCTATGAGTAATGCATACCTTTTGTATTTGATAGCTACCGTCACAGTGGGTTCCTCATCTGGCCTACGCATCACTGAAAAGACTGGACACATAGAAGAACAAGTTACTTACCTTCGGTAATGATATATCTGTAAGAAACATTAGTTAGTTATAGATTCCTTACCTTAGAATTACCCCCAGGCGTCAGACTGGATCCGGAAAGTTTTTTCGTCAGCAGTACCTCTGCGCGTCGGAAGGTGGCGTTGGTCGGCTCTGCGTCCGTCGTTGGCACCGTGGTCGCCGGGATGACGTCGCGGTAGCTACTTAGACGAGGTCCTCGCGCGCTGTCAGTTCTGTACACGACTTTCCGCGCCAGAAACGCAGAGCCATACAAGACACTGACCACTGGTGCACAAAACTAGGGCGCTGAAAGGATGTCCTTAACTCTAGAAATCAGTTCACAGAACGGGGAGGATGGGTAGGGCGGTAAGGAATCTATAACTAATGTTTCTTACAGATATATCGTTACCGAAGGTAAGTAACTTGTTCATCTGAAAGAAACACGTTCCTTACCTTAGAATAGATACCCCAGCAATACCAACCCCGGTGGTGGGTCTGCGAACAAAGATCACACCATGCCACATCACTCCACTTCCCTTAACCTCCGCACACTTTTTTCGGTTATTCACAGGATAAACCCTAACATTCCGGCGGCAGCTATCCTTCTCGACACAGAGAAAGCTTTCGACTCTTTAGAATGGCCCTTCTTTCTTGCTGTCATGAGACGCATGGGCATGCCCATGGGTTTCATCGCCACGACAACGTTATTGTACACTAACCCTACTGCTCGGTTGCGCCTAAACGGTACGCTTTCTGCCCCTTTTCAGTTATCCCGTGGTACCAGACAGGGATGCCCATTGTCCCCGCTGTTATTCATTCTGGCCATGGACCCTCTGGTAAGGCACTTTCAGGAACGGCATTTACACAGGGGCCTACAGTTCAACACTGGCCCCCTCTTGGTCTCTCTATATGCAGATGACACGATCCTCTATGTCCGACATCCTCAGGATAACTTGCACGAATTGATTAGGGAAATAATTCGATTTGGTCGCTTCTCTGGTTTAGGAATAAACTGGCGTAAGTCAGTTATATTCCCGCTGACAGCCAGCACAAAACAGTGGAGCTGTGAATTTCCTTTAGAATGGTGCTCGGACTCTGAAGTATTTAGGAATCCGTATACACTTAAACTCCACTCAAATAATACGTCTCAACTATGGGCGAGCAGTCGACACACTCACAACCCAAATAGAGAAATGGCTAAGGCTGCCCCTGTCTATGGCAGGCCGAGTAGCAATCCTGAAAATGGTAGTACTCCCTAAATTTTTATATCTTTTAACAACATACCCATTCCTCTCACCAATACCTTTTTTCGCACACTTCGTACCCTTTTGACCCGCTTGATTTGGGGCGGAAAGCAGGCACGAGTCCGATGGGCAATCCTTACGTTACCGCATGAGAGAGGGGGATATAATGTACCAGATCTTCAGTTGTATTATTTAGTGGCGCAATGCAGCTACGCTTATTCGTGGTATCACCCCGACGCCCGGATCCCATATCTACGGCCGGAAGCTGATCTCGTTCTTCCTGAAAAGCTCGCGACTATCCTACCTGTGGGCCTCCCTAGAGACCAATCTGATATCCAAACTGTTTCCTCCACGAGCTGGGCATGGAAAAAACTAGGCCGAATCATTGGTACAGAAGTTCTTTACTCTTCGGCACTGCCCATCGTAAACCCCCGTTTGATACCAATTACGGGAGAACGATTGGTGCAGCGCTTCCTCACGACATTTGAACTCTCACGGATGGGCGACCTATATCCAAACGGTCGCGTTTTTTCTTTAACGGAAGACGCCAGGTTCCAGACAGGTACCATCATGGATAAGTTTGTCCTGGGCCGAATCCGTTCAGCCCTGCGCCCCACCTTCCCAACCTTCCCGGTTGAGCCACCTTCATTCCCTCCTCTCACTATGGTCATTGACAACGCAGACAGCACACATCTCATTTCAAAACTCTATAAAGCATGTGCTGCACTCAAACCCATAGACGACAACAAAGTCCGTAGTGCTTGGGAAATAGACTTGGGAACGACAATTACAGATGAACAGTGGGCCGAGTGCTGCTCTGTCACACAGGACGTTTCACTGAACAATAGGCACAAACTCCTGCATTTCAAATTTTTACACCGCATATATTTCACCCCAGCGCTAGCACACAAGATAGACCCCTCCAAATCGCACCAGTCGCAAGTGCTCCGCCCCTCAAGCTGATTTTGCACACCTCACATGGTCATGTCCAAAACTGCGTAGCTTTTGGGAGAGCATACATTGCACGCTAGGGAAAATGATCAATCTCTCTCTAACCCCTACTCCCGAGATAGCCTTGTTGGGATACACAGTGAATTTCCCTAAGAAAATCAGACAGTTTGCAGCATTGGGTCTGCTGTTGGCGAAACGAGAGGTGGCCATTCATTGGGGGCGTAAGTCCGCACCAACCACCCAGAACTGGCTGCAGAGTCTAGCATATTGCAACATTAACAGTGACCTATACGCCAGTATGATGCCTAGCTCGTCCCGCCCCAAAGACATATGGGGCCCATACCGGTCATATATCGAAACACTACGTCACGATTTAGAACAACAAGTGGAGCAAGGCATAGTGCCAGAAGGAGTGGGATAGCCATATCTTTGCTGACCTTTATATCCCATTGTTTTATTGAAATTGTATGACATTACTATATGTGTTAAATCCGTAATCGAAAGATACTAGTATTATCGGTTTGTATTACAAGGGTGTGAAATTGTCGACAGGGATCTCTCAATTTAGTTATTACACTGCATATTGTGTTTCATATAGCCTCCATGGTCTGCGAATTATGTTGTAGACATGCATTGGCGACAGACGATTTTTGTACAACGTGTTAAGAGTGATGAAAATAAAGTTAATAATTTTTTATTTTTTTTTAAAACAAAGATCACACCAGAAAGTCCTGGAGAACAGAACGGCCAAAGAAGCCGTCTCTCCGGACTTGGCTGTCCAGGCAGTAGTGTTTCGTAAACGTGTGCAGCGATGCCCACGTAGCTGCCTGACAGATGTCATTCAGAGGAACTCCTCTTCCCAAGGCAGTAGTGGCTGCCGTCGCCCTGGTGGAATGGGCGCATAGCCCACTGGAGGCTCCTTTTTAGCCAGAGAATAGCATGCTTTTATACACAACAGGACCCATCGAGAAATGGTTCGCTTGTGTACGGCTCGACCTTTCTTGGGACCTACGTAGCCAACAAAGAGTTGGTCATCCACCCGGAACTGTTTTGTGCGATCCAGATAGAAAGCGCACGTTTTGGGTCCAGACGGTGGAGCCTCTCTTCCTCTTTCGAAGGATGCGGAGGCGGAAAGAAGGTGGGCAAAGTGATAGTCTGCCCGATGTGGAAGGCATTGACAACCTTGGGCAGGAATGATGGACGAGTCCTAAGGACAACTTTGTCCGGATGTACAGAGAGAAAAGGAGGCTTAGAAGAAAGCGCCTGGAGCTCACTCACTCGTCTGGCAGATGTGATGGCCACCAGGAACGCAGTTTTGAGAGTCAAAAGCCGTAAAGGACAGTTGTGAAGCGGCTCAAAGGGAGCACACATTAAATAAGTTAAAACCAGGTTCAAGTCCCACTGAGGCATAACGAAGGGAATAGGAGGAAAGAGATGAGTTATGCCCGTCAAGAAGCGACTTACAACTGGGGACTTGAAAAGGGAAGGCTGATCTGGAAGCCGAAGGAAGGCAGAGATGGCCGAAAGATAGCCCTTGATAGTGCCCAGAGCAGAGCCCTGCTGGGCTAGAGAAAGAAGAAACAAAAGAACCTCAGAAAGAGGGGCAGAAAGGGGATCCACAGCCTTTGCTGTGCACCATGCCACAAACTTGTTCCACCGGCAGGCGTATACCGTCTTAGTGGAGGGACGCCTGGCTGCCAAGATTACATCACAGACTTCAGGAGGCAGGTTGAAAGACGTCAACTGCCGCCGCTCAATCTCCACGCAAGGAGGTGGAGGCTGGACAGGTTCGGGTGGAGGACCGTCCCCTGCTGCTGTGACAGAAGATCCTCCCGAAGAGGCAGTCTGATCGGAGGATCGATGGCCATGTTGAGCAGCTCGGGATACCAGACTCTTCGTGCCTAATCCGGAGCCACAAGAATGACTTGGGCCCGGTCGCGCCTGATCTTCTTCAGCACTCTGGGCAGAAGTGGTATAGGCGGAAAGGCGTACAACAGACAGCAACTCCACTCACGACGAAAAGGTCCTAGGATGCTTGTTTCCAGTTCAGGGAAGACCTGGCCTGGCAGTTCGGGCTGGACTGTTCCCATTGGGGGCAGGGTCAAGACTGATTTGGCATGGTGAGCAAAACTGGAATGGCATGGTGAGCAAAAAAACAATGGATTTAGGCCCAGATCTCTGTACTGGGGTGAATGTATGACATTGTTCTGCATTCTGTCCATCAATTGTTCTTTTTGCTCCTGGCACCCTGGCCAAAGGGCCTACACTCATCCATCCGCTGCGCATGCAGTGGAATCTTGCATAGACTTGATGTGTTTGCCAGCAACGGATCTTCTCTCGGTTCAATAGGTGTGCATTCTCCCGCGTGGTATCTCTGATCATGCTCCGTTGTTATTGTCGTGGGGAACTCAGCCCACTGCTTTACGGCCGGTTTGGAGGTTCAATGCTTGGCACCTGCAGAGTTCAGAAGGCGAGGCCCTTTATCGAGGGGGAATTGCGCCATTTTTTTTTAGCTCAATGTAGGATTGGTGGACTCGTCGGCAACGCTATGAGCGGCTAATAAACCTTCCCTGAGAGGCGGTATTAAAGGCTATGTTCGTTAGGTAGAGGCGCGCCGAGTAGCACGCCTGACTGACTTGGAAGCCCAGATGCTAAGAGTGGAAACTGCTTTCCGATGTCTGGACACCGAACACTCCGGTCTTCTCCTGGCCGTGGCCTGTATGGAACTACGGCAAGTTTCTTTAGAGGAGGCCAGGTAGTGCTGGAGGGCGACGACACAGATTATATGCCTCGGGAGACAAATCAGATAAATTATTGTATTGGTTGACAACCCGTGGAGTCAAGGCGGCGGCTCAAGTGGCGGGGTGCGCCTTCAGAAAGGCTCTCGATAAATTACCTCCGTCCACCCCTGGAGGGTAAAGTAGCCATTACCCCTGAGATAAAAACCAGAATGGCCGCTTAATGGAGAAATATGTTTGGGATCCGAAGAAAGCCATGAACCGCCCATGGTGGACTTGTCAAGATAAGCTGCTGGATATTACTGGGCCCATCCTGGACACGAGCGAGGAAGCCAAACAGTTGGCTTCCCTTATCCCCCCTAAAATGCTGTCTGGATGGGCTCACAGAGTGATCATATTCCTGGGCAACGCTAACTGCAACCTCTCTTCCGAGAGACACAGGTCTCTTAATAGAAGTAGACCCTAAATCTGGAGACTGGCTACCTTGGAAGTAGGAGCAATAGCAGAATGCAGCTTATTTGGGGACCCTTCATGAAGACGTTTGGGAAATCTGTCACCATGTTTAGGTCCCTGGACAAGGCATGTAGAGAGAGTTCACCCCAAGGTTTTCCCCAGGGGCAGTTATGGTAGAGAGTGCTCCACCAGCTGTTTTCTCCCCCAAGCCCCAACTAGAGACCATGGCTTCCAGGTTGTCAATTGCAGGACCTGTCCAGATTTGTAGGTTTCTTCCTCTGCAGAGGTTTCCAGTGCCATTGGGGATCCAAGGCCAGTTTCTGCAGAAATATGAAAGGAGCTAGTACCAGTAAGTGTTCTCCCTTCTTCCCAACTAAAATTGGGAGGATGACTGGCGTGCTTCACCCCCAATTGGAGCGTGTTGACATCAGACACTTCGGTCCTGTAAACAGAAAAAGGCTTTCATTTAGAGTTCTGCAGAACTCCACAGCAAATTCAAAGGCATTCTCATTTTCAGATTAGGAAGTTTCCCTAATCAATCAGGAGGTGGCAGATCAGCTGGTAAAAGGTGCAATCTCTGTATTCAACATCCAACCAAACTGATTTGTGAGCAACCTTTTTCTCGTGGAAAAAAAAGAGACTGAGGCCAGTGCACCATTCTAAATCTCAAGCAGCTCTACAAGTGGCTGAATTATTGCCACGTCATGGAGGGTATCCACCTCCACAGGGATCTACTGCAACTACACAACTGTATGGTGCGCCTAATCTGAAGGAGGCGTATCTCACAATTCTGATCTAAAAAGTGTGTGGAAACTGTAGACATTAGAGTTTAAGACACTAATGTTCGCCCTATCCTCTGCACTGAGGTGCTTCACAAAGGTGCTACAACCAGCCATGAAACGTCTGAGCCTGATAGTCCATCTAGATGCCATCTTCTTGATGGACCACGCCTTAGGAAATTGTTGTAATGCCTCCAGATGACAGTGCAGCTTCTGGAGGGCTTAGGATTCATCATTAAGCAAAAGAAGTTGCTTCTAACACCTGCCTAAAGGATGTCTTTTCTGGAGTTTACAATATTCTCCACAGAAACCACATTGAGCTCCTGCCAAGGAATAAGGCGAAGATAAGGCAGAAGTTTTGGAAGACACTGTGAAGCAAGAACATCTGGTTAAGGAAATTGCCCGACTGGTGGGCCTACTTTCATCATCAATAAAAGCAATATTCCCAAGCCCTCTCCACCAAGACTGGAGTCCACGGATGGGGCATGCATTTCCGCCATTTGCAATGATCACTAGACTATCCTCTCAGGTCAGAATACAGAAGGCAAATTTGATAGTCATCACATTGATGTGGAGTTGCAAGTATGTTATCCAGTTCTGATGGAACTTTTAGGAATTCCCTAATCTGTCTCACCTTATTTCAAAAACTTCTCCTGGATCCTTTAAAAAATCCACACCACCTCGTGATGGACAGAAAATTAGGCTCACGGCTTGGAGGATTACTGAGAATGATGGAAAGTCTCTGGACTTTCGCCAAATGCTGAAAGACTCCTATAAATGGCATGAGCAAACAGAACAGGTCTGCCTGGTCGAGATGGATGGGCTAGTGTTTGCAGAGGAACGTAGATTCCGTGAGGTCCGACATTGTGCATATATTAAACTTCCTTCCCTTGATAGCCTCGGAGAGAATGGCCTACATTCAGATCAGCCCTATCGGCAGGGCATACCCCGATAGAAATCTCTCCAGTTTGAGAACATCTATTAGTAAGGAAGTTGATGAGCGGAATAAGTCCCTTCCCCCCAGATCCCAAATATTCGTCTCTCTGGGATGTCAGATTACTTACCTCTCTTGAAAGGAATTATCAGGTAAGCTAGCCATGCCCCTGTGACTAATCTCCTGCAGTAGAGTTTGGGACATTAGAGATTAGAAAATTACAAGTAGAGTATTTACCCCGGATACTTTCCTTATCTCTAGGAGAACAAAATGTAACTCCAGTGGTCTCATAGCCAACCTTTGATGGTACCCCAAAACTGTGTGTGGTCAATTCTATTAACGCCTATGACAGCATGAATGAGGAGATTGGTGCCTCAGGCGAACAACAATTATAGATTTAAATATGCAAGCCTTTTAAGGCAGTCTCCTCTCCCACTATAGCAAGATGGGTCAGGTGGATTATGCAGGAAATGGGTAAAGATTTATCAGTTTTTGGAGCACATTCTGCCGGTGGAGCTATTTTCTCTAAAGCATTTTCACTTGGCGTCCTCTGGTAGACATGCAAAATGCAACGGATTAGTCTACGGACTCCAAGTTTAAAATAAACATGGCAACTGTGGTGTAAGTAAGTTTTGAACAAGCATAATCCTCATCTCTGTTCCCGACATAGGATATATAATATCCTAGGTTTCATAACAGAAAGTTTCCGTTTTATTAAGGACATGGAGGTGAGAATTATCCCTCCCAACGATCAGGGTTGGCGGTATTCCAACCCTTTCAGGATGGGTTGATAATCGAGCACAAGAATTTATCACAACATATTATATAAGAATTTATTGATTTATTATGGACTAATAATGTCGGTCTAAGGATGTTGGATTTCTATTAATGTCCAAGTAAGAAAAATGAAGTGGTAAAAAGTTTTTAAAGAAATATTTGCTAATTATTTGCCATGTGGTTGGAGGAAGAAATTAGGATGGTATTTTATCTTTTGAGGAGATTACATTTCCAAGCAGGAATGAGCCGGAGTCTTAGGACAGCAACGGTTGCATGAAGAAAGAGGGGGCATAAAAGTATGGTTTCTAGAAAAGATTGTTTTTACGGCTGCTGCATTACTAGTGAAGAAAGAAAAGCATCATCCGTGCCCTTAGCTAAACAAACTTTCCATTACAAAAGCTAGGAAGTTTGAAATTAATACACTAAAATGCTTTTAGACATTAGAGATGGAATGATACTCTAGAGATATCAATTGTGGGGGAAAGGCTGGTGCCAAGCTGTGGCATAAGTATTGCTCCTTGCTGATCATTTTCTGATTTGCCTTTCTTTTACAGATGGGCCATCTCTTGTGTCTTCACAGACCAACCTTAGATGAATGCTTTATTTAGACCATTCTTACATGACTCGTATGTTCACTCACTGGTACTGCCCTTACCCATTAACTTTTCTGGTGTATGCCATCTTGTCTATTTATGTTGCATCCGGTTGCCAGGCTACTTGCTTGCCCCTTCCTGATGTGAAACTTTGTCCAACACCTCCAGTACTACTATGTTATATTAGTCCCTCCCAAAAACTCATCACTTCAGTTTGAAGGTTGCGTTACACATTCACAGATTTTATATCCATAGCCGTTTAACACACCACTCTCAAAATTCTTTTCTTCTAAGATGTTGACGGCATTTTCTGGTTTTGAACAGGGTAAAATAAGTTCTAGGGAAAAGCCAAGTTTGGAACGAGTGACTCTGGAGCACACACTCATTATTTTCAAAGTCATTCAAGATTTACCATTTGTCTTTCTTCCAACACAAATTGAATACCTCGGATAGTCCTAACCGATCATCACTATTCTTTGACTATAACCATATGGTTTGCAACCACTAGCTTCCAGAGTCACCCCTGCCCATTCCAAATGTCGCAGCCACCGAGAACTATGTCCCTTTTGAACACGTATGTGGATCATATGACTGACCATTACTAGCTGATAAGAGTGCTAGATATATCAAATTTGTTATATTTATTTCACTATATGGTAAGAATGTCTAAGACTAGAGACCCTAAGTTACTTAGCAGAGGAATTATATTTCAAAACTCTGAACAGTTTATTTATGAATTCTGAACAGTTCTTGTTTTATTTTCGATTATTGCTACAAATATTGGTGTTTTTGTTGGGTTTGATCACTTTTGTTGAGAGTGTGGTATTTGTTTTTGGTGGTAAACGAATTTTGCTGCAATGATATCTATTTTCTTTTTCGTTACCGCCTTGAAAAAGTGACAGGTGTTGTGAAAAGGGTTGGCTGTGTGTTTTGTTTGTTCATTTCATTATTTATGTACAGTACTATTTCTTTCTTAATCAAATTAAATGAAATGGTACTCAAATAATAATCATATATTTGATTCAAATATTTATTTCATGTTGATGATTAAACAAACATTGGTTTGCTATCAATGAGATTTATATATTATAACTAATAAAAAGAATTTTGAGAATATGAAACTGCATTCCCGATTTTCTTAGGTGCCTCTTGCTGGGCTTTTATTATTCATAACATGAGACCTAGGTTTCTTAAAAACTGTCTGTAATGAGACCTGAAAGTTCCCAAACACCCTCATCTTGTTAGCATACTTAGCAATGATGAATTCTTTTCCTGACCTTGGAAACCATGTCAAGGTATAATTCCCAAGGCACGGATTATACTAGGCCCCAGCTATTAGCCAAAGCCAGTTATGAAGAGGTTGCCACCAATTAGGGGTGCCCTGAAACTTCACAATACACACATAAGTTACTATACTATAGAAGGACTACAGATAGGGAAATACAAGAAAGGGGGTGCCTTTTTTTATTTTTTACATTCGACTGACCAAAAACCCATGTTTCAAATGCCTTTCGAAGAGTTAAAACAAATAAAATAAGTGCAGTCACTCCATGTATCTGCATAGCAACAAAGGCAACCTTTCTAACCAGAAGACTGCGTTGTTGCCATTTATTTATGAACTGTGAAACTATACTGCGAAACCACTGTAACATCGGTACATATTACAATATGTTAATTATATTTTTCGGAAACCTCAGTGATCATATATGGTAGAGTAATGATGTTACAAAATGTGACGCGAATTGAAAAGAAAAAAAAAGCTTTTAGATGAAAGATTTTGCGACTCATACATTTACAACAAACAATCTCATGAAATAGCTGTTAAAGCAGTTTGTTAGGCCATGATGGCACCCACCATTACTCCGCTGGTGAAAAGCTTAGCCATTCCTTGAAGAGCTGGAAACTGAGCGGCGCTGATGTCCCTTCACTCAGCTGTATCAATCCATAGTGTGCCACGGAAAGTCCAGTGGAGCACTTTGAGCAAGGTACGAGAATGCTGCATTAGTCTTTTTTCGTGTGTTGCATATGCCCTCTACAGGGGAGTCTTACTGAATCCCGGAAACACCATTCGTACAGGAAACAATTGGTGAAGCATCTGCTGCAACACCCGTATCTCTGGAAAGCTCCACAGTGTGACTGCGGAGATGGACTACTTTTCTTCATCCCATCACCAAGGCAAAATCACAATGCAAAATGTATAACTGAGAAAATTAACACAGAAAGCCCCTCTCTATAGTCTCTCTTTCTGTTATCGTGAGCTCACGCAAAACCTAAAGCTAAAGTAGCCCCGTTTTACAACTAGTTCCCTGAAACATATCTTGCAATTGAATAAAGTTTATAATGATGCCTCATTATAAATAATTAATAAATTATTTAGACAAAGCATTTAACAGAATGAATGTGGACAAACGTGTAGAATATATTTCAATGTTTCGTGAAGAGATGCTACGCTTTTTAGACTAAAACAAAATTCATCATGAAACATCTACTATTGATGGCCGTGTCAACATACTAAAGCAACCCATACACATCGGGCTAAACAGGCAACATATGGGAACTCATTGAGCATTTTGGTTCCAAAGAAAACCCACAGCCAAGATGTCATATCGCATTCTGTATTTTGCACGGTTCAAAAAGCATGAACCAAATGGCCATTGTGACATTCCCTGGTCAATTAGCATATTTCAAAAACTTAATGTGAGGGACACATTTGAGAAAATGAGAACACGGTAGCCCACTGTATCTCTAACAGTGCCTAATTCTAAAGCTTACCATTCAACTAAAGGATGCCCCGTTAGAAGCAACATAAATAAGTGATAAAGACATTTTGTGTTGGCAGAATGATACCAGGTAATGGGACTAAATCAAAACAGAGCTTACCCATAAATCCTCCTTTGGCAATGCTGATGTATTCTTTGCTTTTCTAAAAAAAAAAAGAAAAAAGAAGAGGAAGCTTCATTTGAGCCATGGGTTTATTTGAAGTGTCCCCGCAGCCCAAATTCCACATGCACATAATTACATAATGTGTATAACTCACAGTGACATATTCCAGTTTACACATTTTGTTCACCACTATCTGCATCACAGTGACTAGAAACTATGTGGTCCCTGAATGAAAGGAAGCCGAAGAAGGGTAAGTTACGAAAGTTCATAGTACACATCACTGCCACAACTGAAACTCCAGGGAATTAATTATGCACGGTGAAGAATTCAGGATAACTTGGGGGAGTTCTGGGTGAATCTTGTTCTACCAGGTTTAAGAGTGATGGCTCTAATCAGGACCTGAACATACAGCACTAGCCTATGGACCCCAGTTCTGAAGTCTGTATGTGTTGCAGTATGCATAAGGTCTAAGTAGTTTCTATAAATATATTCCTTGGGAGGACTACCACATGCAAGTGTGTCTATTTTATGCTTGGACAATCTATTGATTTCACTGCCAAGTCTCTGCTCCTGCCCTCTCTAGACACACCCACCACCCCGCACACAGACTGTCCTCTTAGCTCTCTGTCACTTCTGCTCATCTGTGGTGGCTGTTGATCTTTGAAAGTGGTGGGGTGTTATACTTGCCTTGAATTACAGGGAACAAAACAAGTGAGAGATTTCTTCTAGGAGAGTACAAGGAGTTCTCCCCTAGAAACTTTTGAAAAAATGGGGTTAAATGTGTATTTCAAAGCACAATTTTTAAATACATTTTCTAAAAATCCAAAGGCTCTGAAAAGGAATTGATGAAATATTCCAGTACTTTCATTGCATACCAAGGAAGGCAGATCAGGCACAGGACTGACCCCATTAATTTGTAAAATTGCCATAGCTGCATCCCATATGTCACGACTTACCTCCAGTACACCAAGGGCTGCAATTTGCGATTGGTAATGTTAGATTTGAAATGTTGTTTCCGTGATGCACAGCCTCTAAATGCTCCCTTTGCTATGTTCAAGCTCTATTCCGTGTTAAGTTAGCATTCATGGCGCCATCTTTATTGACGCCATCTTGTTCTGTAACTAAGATCGAGCTTCTGTCTCATAATGCTTGCCTCAGCAGAAAGGCTGCCCCTGCGCCTCCAGCTTGTACTTCTCAAGGTTGAGGCTTCACTGCACTAATGAATGTACCATCTATTGTTGCATACCTTTGCTGTTAGAGAGACCCGTTCCCACATCTTAGAATGGTAGGCACCGGCCGAGTGGCCTTGGGGTCGAGATAGCATGTTCCCAGCCTGTGCCATAGCCCATCTTTGTTCACCATGGCCTGAGCTGGAAAATTCCAGTTTGGGCGGGACTACAGAGGTGTTGAAAATGTATACTTTGTGTTACTGTATACACAGGGGTCAGTCCCCTCGGCAGTCCTCTAAGGAGACTGGTCAGACTGGGCTCCGCTGCAGCGTATTTGCAATAAACTAACTGGTTTGTATTCTCTACTGTCTGACCGACTCTTCATTTATTGGGAAGGTATAGAGGTGATCGTGAGTGACCCTAATCGGGCCACTTCCTTCATTTGGCGCCCAAACAGGGACTCCACCAGGTGACCCATCCTCGCCACAACCGGGTCTGGAGGTCGGGGCCGCGTCCGGTCGGATGGGCGGATCGGGGATCCCCACACGACCGAGCTTAGTTCTCGCAGCTGCCCCGCCTGTCTGATCGGGTGGTGCCTCGTCTAGTGGTCATCCCGACTGGGGTCCTGAAAGGCAAAACCCTTGGAACAGGCCGTTTGGTCCGAAGAGTCGGCAGTGGAGAATAACTTTGTTCGACCTGTGTGCACCAGGTGAGTTTGTCTTGATTTCTAGTAAATATGGCGCCCTGTTGAATAATTATGGATGTGGTCTGGAGACCCTTTTCTTTTGATTTGTTTGTACAATTGACAGGTCTGCGGACCGATTTGGAGATACAGGGTGTCTGTGTGGACCCTCTGCCAGGCGACTTGGTACTTTGGCTTTTCTTGAAAACGCCTGGGGTTTGGTTAGTGTTTGAGACTCGCGAGGCGGAGTCTAATTTGAAGAATTGGTGCAGTCTGTGGACTGATCTTTGGGTTTGGAGTGTTTGTCGGATGCAAGTAGCGAATTCGTCTTTCTGTATCTTTTAAGATGCCCTGTTTTAGCAAGGTTTGCTGTTTCGGATGCCGTTGTTGCTCTGCTGATGCTCGATTGGAGGAGAGGCAGCCTGCGCCTCCGGAAGGCACTCCGAACTATGATATGTACGTGAAACATGGCCTTGGCCCTATTATGTTTAGTACATTATGGCACAAATATACGAGGGACAACGCCGAGTTACAGTGGCCTTTGACAAGTACCTTTGATGAACAGAAGTTGAATTTCCTGCAGGATAAATTGTTTGCAAAAAGAAGTACGCAGTCTATGTTTGACAACCTTCAGATATGGAAAAAGGAAGCTAAGCAAAGACGGATAAAAGCGGAGAAGGAGGCCCGGCGAGGGAAGATGCAGACAGTAACGCAAAAGGCTATAGCGTACGAGAGGGAAAAGATAGAGAAAGGCATAGAATGTGCTGATCGAAAGTTTAGACTGCAATGTGAGAAGTCTTATGTTAGACGTGAAGAAGACGATCCTTTTGTGGAGAATCTGTTAGATGTGCGGCCACCACCTCCTTATGCCCCGCAAAGGGTATACACAGCAGTCCCACCAACGCCTCATGCTGCTGCCCCTGGCACCCCTGTCCCTGACCCGGCCGCTTCAGATGGAGCACCCCACATGCCGTCTTTGGCTCCAGCGGCCGCGACGGCAGCAATTGTAGACCGATCTGCTGTGCCTGTTGTCCCAGGCTCTTCCCTGCCCCTCTCGCTTTCACCCCCTCCGCAGACACGAGTGTCCCCGGTTCCTGTTTCATCCATGAGTGCGTCCTCCCTACCTTCCTTTTCCCCGCCCTTGCTGTCTGCGGGTACACCACTGAGAGGAGAGGGTGATGGGGATAGGGAGGCTGCTAAAGAACGGATGGGCGAGTGTTGATTCGGTCTGACGTGGATGATGCAGAGAAGAATATGGTGGCTGATCAGGTCTCTCAGTGGGCCCGGAGTCTGATTTACAGTGTGGAGGACGTGTGGAGTGTGTTGAAAGACTATGAGCCATTTGTGCAGCAGCACGCCCTTAAGCATATGTCGGCTACTTTGATTGGGCTATGGGAACAGTGTTTTAATGTTGTTGCCCCCCAAATTATTTATGATATACGGGATAGTGAGTATGCGACTGGCATGGCTCCTAATGACGTTTTTAGTAATGAAACCACGTTGATTGGATACCGAGGCAGGTTGATCCAAAGGAGTCCGATTGCAGTGTCTCAGTTCCCAATGAGGGAGGTGCATCCCATTTATCACCCCGAAATACCGGAGCTTCGAAATGGACAGGACCAAGTCATCAGACAACGAGTGGAGGGCCGTTTTCAGGAACAGTGGGTTTATACTCCTTGGAAAAGGAGTGAGGTTTTGTCTCTTAAGACACAGTTGCCGTACTCTAGAAAAAAATCTGACTGCCTATTATAAAGAACTGACGGAGGCTGCGTCCTCGACGGTGATGACGCTGGCCGACATTGAGATGTTTTTCGGTTTACTGGTGCCGGTTGATATCTGGCGGCAGGTGCATATGCAGGACCACGTAATGGAGTTGGGTGGCACTTGGGATGAGATTAGGGCATGGGATAAGGAAAGGAAGCCTGGCGAGAAACCTCAAGCTGAGATACTAGCTTTGCCAGGCCGGATTATCACGTATATGCACTCCTTGATCCCACCGAGACGAGTGGATTGGGATAAGTTGACAGCATGTCGTAAGAAGAAAGATGAAAGTGTATCCGACTTCTTCACTAGGTTCGAAGGGGTGTTTCTGGATTTTAGCGGACAGGATTTGTCGATGGAGGGAGTTGTCCGATTGTTTGTTAACAGGTTTGTCACGAACTTCCTTCCCGAGATCGCGACTCGGTTGCAGGCTTCGGAGAGCACTTGGACTACCTCCTCCCCATCGGTAATATTAAGTATGGCTCAGTATTATGAGCACAGAGAGAACGAAGAGAAGGAGAAGGTAGAGAAGGAAAACAAGGACTTGAAGACGAAGGTGTTGATGCAGCAGGTGTCCCGGGGCAGTGGTAGAGGGCGGGGCATAGGTCTGGCCCGGCAGTTACCCCGCACTAGCCGGAATACTACGCCCGTGGGACCAAATCAATGTGCGTACTGTAAGGAGGAGGGAGATTGGTGTAGTGAGTGTCCGATGCTGTTGCAAAGGGTTGAGGCTCCGAGAGGACGGGGGTCACAAGGGAGAGGCAGGGGAGCAGTTGGATAGCCGGGGAAGTGGGAACAGCCAGGTTAGTCTGAGCAGAACTAGTTTGATGATCCAAGGGGGCGCCAGTATTACCATGATGATTATGATTTGGACGAAGTGACGGGACTTAACTATGGCTAGGACAGCCAGGGACAGGGTGGGGGATCAGTCCAGATCCCTGTGGACCAGCGAGGACCCTATGTCACTGCTGGTCTACAGGGCTCAGCGAAAAAATTCTTGGTGGACACAGGCGCAATGAATAGCTCTGTTTCTTGTTCACTGGTCCCCGGGGCAGCCCTGTCTGGCCAAAATAATGTTTCGGTAGGCTTCTCAGGCATACCAGTTGTGAGCCCCATCTCCGAGCCTCTGGCTTTGACTATTGGTCCTTTTACTGTAGACTCGCCCTTCCTATTGACATCAAATTGTGGAGAAAATGTAAAGGGTTTGGACCTGTTGAAGAAGTTACATGCGACTATTTCGTGCTCTCCGGATGGCGTCTATATGACCATAGGACCCAATGTGGTGACTTCTAAGCAATGTTTGTCAAAAGATGAGCCTCTTCCGGTTGAGTTTAGAGAGGTGCCGACGACATTATGGGCTACGGGTGACACAGACGTAGGGCTGTTGCAGAAACCTCCGGTTTCCATCAGAGTTAAGAACAATACTGTCCTGCCTCGTCTTCCCCAGTATAAGATACCGCAGGCAGAAGAAAGGGCGCTGCTGCAGATTATACAGGATTTGATTGCGTCTGGTGTTGTTGAGGAGACGAATGCTAATGTGCGCAATAGCCCTATTCTTCCCATCCTAAAAAGGGTACCCTCAGGTTCCCCGGATGGTCATCCCAATGTCTACCGTTTTGTGATTGATTTGCGTGAGGTGAATAAAATAGTGATTCCCCAGTTCCCCGTTGTTCCCGACATCACTGCTCTCCTGACAATGATTCCCCCTACTCGGTCATTGACCTGAAGAATGCGTTCTTCAGCATTCCCATACATCCAGAAAGCAGGTATCTTTTTGGATTTTCCCTGGCTGGCAGGAGTTTTAGATTCTGCCGGGCTCCTCAGGGCTATACTGAGAGTCCCAGTATATATAGTCAAGCCTTGAAAGCCCAATTGGACTCCCTCACTCTTCCCTCAGGTAATGTATTGCTCCAGTATGTGGACGACCTTCTCATTGCCTCTGACACTGAAGAAGGTTGTAAAAGAGTACAGTTAAATTGTTGCGGCATTTGGCACACCATGGACATAAAGTATCCCTTTCTAAATTTCAATATTGTCGACAGGTCACCTACTTAGGTCACCTACTGTCGAAGGAGGGAAGGAGACTAACACCTGAGCGTGTGGCTGTTATAACTAAGATGCCCATCCCTAAGACGCAGCAGGAGGTGCGAACGTTCATAGGCATCACTGCGTATTGTCGCCATTGGATCCCTAATTTTGCTTTACTAACGAAACCCTTATTGCAACTAATCACTAAAGATGTGCATGAACCCCTGCCCTGGACGCATGATTGTCAGCATGCTTATGAGCAATTAAAAATAGCGCTTTGCTCTGCACCTGTGCTTGGCACCCCAGACTACCAGAAGCCGTTCATGTTGTATGTAGACGAAACGGCTGGCTGCGTGCTCTCTGTCTTAACACAGGCTTTTGGAGGTAAGCAAAGGCTGTGTGCTTACTTCTCCGCTCTGCTTGACAACGTCGCCAGAGCCCTTCCGAGCTGTTTGAGAGCGGCTGCGGCAGTGGCCATTTCTATCCGACAATCGGCAGAGATCGTCCTTGTTACTGATCTCACAGTTATGGTTCCGCATGCTGTGGACATACTTTTGAACAGAACAAAGACACAGCACCTTACCACTGCACGTCTGACTGGCTATGAGCTGACCCTGTTTGCACCACACGTTACCATCAAAAGATGTGCCACTCTGAACCCAGCCACGTTACTACCTCTCCCTTCTGAGAGTGAGGAGGCGGATGTGCAGGATTGCATCCACCGCACGGAGGAAGAGACGAAGGGACGGGTAGACCTGACTGATGTTCCCCTATCTGAACCCCAAGGGGAGCTATATGTCGATGGCTCTTGTTTTAACTTACCAGACGGCACGACAACAGCAGCCTATGCTATCACCACCTTACGCACTGTAGTTGAGACATCACGAGTTCCCTACCAATCAGCGCAAGCTGCAGAGCTATTGGCCCTTCTTCGTGCCTGTGAGTTGAGTGAGGGACTGGCTGACAATATATATACTGACAGTCAGTATGCATTCGGCGTGGCCCATAATTTTGGGTGGCTTTGGGCGGAAAGTAGGTTCTTGACGTCCAATGGCATGAGGATACAGAATGGCCCATTACTACACAGACTTTTGTCA
The DNA here is from genome assembly GCA_963921515.1 of Calotriton arnoldi. Lineage (NCBI taxonomy): Eukaryota > Metazoa > Chordata > Amphibia > Caudata > Salamandridae > Calotriton > Calotriton arnoldi. Next base: position 437,779 of record CAWUFW010009907.1, on the reverse strand, counting down.
GCCTAGACACTCCCTAAGAGACTAGCTATAGTGAAGTGTAGTGCTCATAAGGCAATAACTGATGATGTTGGGAGGGAGAATGCATTTGCAGACCAGACAGCAAAGGAGACAGCTCAGACTAAAATGAAGAGGATGTTTGTGGCAGGTCCAGCTAGATGGGTGCCTGAAAATGGGATGTTTGAGGATACCTTCGAGAACATGAAAGAAATCCAAAGCGAGGCAACAATTGAAGAATTAGCAATATGGCAGGAGAGCACGGCTAATTTGGATGAGGATGGGTGTTGGATGGACAAATCCGGGAAGCAGAGATGGATGCTGCCCGATGCGTATGTCCTCCCTGTGGTTACCATGGAGCATTGGGCCAGCACACATTAGTGCGAAGGGTATTTGTAAGCGGTCAGACACTGTATTGTCGAAATGACAACATTCCCAAAGTTGCAGCTCACCTAGTAAAGTATTTCATGGTTTGTTTAAAGCATAATCCTGGAAAAGGTACTCCCACTCCTGTTGGCAGCTTTGCACCGCCCTCCTTCCCCTTCGAGGTTCTCCAGATTACATCGAATTGGAACGGGTCAACAACTTGAAATATGTACTGGTGGTTGTCTGTGCATTCAGTAAATGGGTTGAGGCTTACCCCACGAAAGAGAACACCGCCATGGCGACGGCGAAGGAACTCTTGAAAGAGTTCTTCCTGCGTTTTGGTTTGCCCCGTTTGATCTGAAGTGACAACGGCAGCCACTTCAATGCTAAGGTCATCCAGTTGGTGTGCGATGGACTGCACATTAGGCAGAAGTTTCATGCAGCGAACCACCCCCAATCTGCAGGTCTGGTTCAGAAGTACAATGGTACTCAAGTTGAAAATGGCTAAGATCAAAGAGAGCACAGGATTGCAGTGGCCCGATGCTTTACCCCTAGCATTAATGTCTACGCGAGTCACAGCTCAGTCTAGAACAGGATTGTCCCCGTACGAGGTCATATTTGGACGCCCGGCGAATGTCTGGGGCGTCCCGCTACCGCGCAGATTCTCTGAAATAGAATACCCCTTGCTTATCGATTATCTTTACGAGTTAACCAAAAATCTGCGTTCTATTCACCAACAGATCGCTGAGACATTGCAGCAACATCCAGAGGCTCCTGGTCATGAACTACAGCCCGGATACTGGGCATTCATACGGAACTTTCAAAGGAGCAGCTTGGAGCCACGCTGGAAGGGACCTCTCCAGGTCCTTCTGGCCACCAGGACAGCAGTAAAAGTCGACGGGCGGAAGAACTGGATGCATAGCACCCACTGCAAAAGGGTGCCCCTTCCGCTGCCCTATGACCAGTGGGTCGCGAACGGGATTGGGGACTGGGAGACGGAGCAAGTGCCACGGTTCATCCCCTTTTCGGATGCTCGGCTCACATGGGCACTGACGGAGGAGAGTAATGCAGTGCTGACTGAAGCGGTGCCATCTGAAAAAAAGGCCATACAGGAGCCCCAGCCTGCTGGCCCACCAGTGATTGAGTCACGTCCAGCTGAGACCCAATCCACTGATTCGCCCGAGTCTGGCCCTTTGTCCCCTGGTCCCCTTGAGCCCGACCCCTTGTTCTCTGACCCCGCTGTGCCTGGATTGTTGAGATACAATTTGCGCCCCCGTAAGAGGAACAGTGCACCAAAGGGAAAGTCAGGTTAGTAGGGATGGACTGCATTGCTGAAGAATAGAATGCATGTACCCTGCTTGTGGTACCAACGTTAGCTCAGGGACAGAGGGATGGGTGCGTCATTCGGACAGTCACCGAACAGGGCAAATGGACTGTGTTTCTGAAGGAGAAGATACTTTGCCCTGCAATGTGGGATCTGAATACGAGCTGGACAAGCAGCTCCACCGCCGGTGCTCAACAGCGCCAACGTTTAATGGACAATATATTGTTTGATTTCTTTTTGTTTATTCCAGCTTGGCTCCAAGTGTAAGTCTTCCCACAGTTCAACAAAAAAAAAATATGTATCCCTTTGGTCGCCCTATGCAGGAGGAGGAGCAGCCTTTTGCAGCTCCGCGTCCTGATCGAAATGAGCCTGTTTGGTCCTCCTGGTCTGTTAGAAGCAAAGTTGTGTTCGTAGCAATTATCCTAATTTCTTTGGGGTGACGTATTTTCTTGAGGAGAAATATCCTGCCCATACGTTGATTGATACCACGCCTGTTTCCCCCGAGCATATCTTCGTCACCCTAGCGCCCCACAAGGAGGAGCACAGGAAGTCCTATAAGTATAATGTTTTCATCCAGACCTTACATCAGACGCATGCTGCTTGTAATACAACAAAGTGTTGGGTATGTGGATTTTGTCCTAAGTAACTCATAGAAGTGAGAACCTACGATACATGCCCTTGTCATATGTTAGTAGTTGTGAGGGGTGGTTTGCATTACTTAGCATGGTCCGTTCATTTCACCAGGCTGATACATTGGAACGGAAGAGTACTAGTTCTCGTACCCAGACACAGAATGTGCGTTTCCAGCATAGAGATCCCCCTGGTGCTCCCCTTGGAAGAGAGCCGTTCAGTAGGTTGTTTTTGAGCTCTTGCATGCATGCATACAAGGGAGTCAGAGGGGGAAACTGGTCTCAGGTGGAGAGAGAGAATTTCCTACAGTTCAATACATCAGAATATCACCAGTCTTTTCAGGCTCGTAACGTTACTGAGGATAAGCCGATACCCTTGTCAGTGATGGATGTTACGGCTCCTTCCTGTGTCCAGGGGGTTGGGGACGTAGAAGTGGGGGAGAGCAGATGCAACACTACTTATAATTTGAGAGCTACAAAGAGTCCACCCCTGATCCCGCCTCCTAATGTTTACTTTGTCTGTGGATCCCACGGTTACGTTTGGCTTCCTGAAGGATGGTCGGAAAGGTGCTACCTTTCTTACCTCTTGCCACCTGTGTACATAGCCCCTCCCAATTATCATAAGGACCATCGTCTACAACGTAGAGAGGCCCATGTACTCCGGTTTTAGAGAATGATTGATACTGAGGACATCGATCAAACATACACCACCTTACAGCAGTTCACAGATGCAATGAAGGGCATTATACCCTTTTGGGGCCCCATGACTAATAGTCTTAATATTAGACGGCTCACTAGGGTGGTGGAGGGAGTCATTAATACGACTGCAGGGATATTGACAAATTTCACAGTAGAGGTCCAGGCTACGAGACTTGTCGCCCTCCAAAACCGTATGGTTCTAGACGTTATCTTAGCTGATCGGGGTGGGGCATGTCGCGTCATTGGCAGCAGCTGTTGTGTGTACATACCCGACCACACCCCCACTGTGCACGCTGCCATACAGAAACTGCATAAAATAGCATCAGAGATACACCAGGAGAATGGTACATGGTCATTTACAGGATGGTTCTGGGGCCTGTTTACTACTTGGGGTTGGAAGATTATTACTTTCCTCGTTGCCATAGCAGGTATCATCTTGACGAGCTGTCTGTGTATACACTGCCTCCCTGCTTGTTGTGCTTGCTGTGTATCAATGTTCAAGACACGTCCTAGGACCACGAGGCGTGACTCTACTGCAAGGGCTATGATGATGCAGGGTATTCAGGATTTGTTGAACATAGACTAGGGTATTTTTGAATATGGATTGTATGTGTTAGTATTCTACAGTCTTAGCCTTAATGAGCAGTTCAGATGTTAACAATGGTAGTGTATGTGTGAACAGTTTCCTTCTCCCCATTTTAGAATTGTAAAGACCCTTACCTGATGGCACCAATAAAGCTTAGCATGAATGCTAAAAGGAGGGTCTGTTAGATTTGAAATGTTGTTTCCGTGATGCACAGCCTCTAAATGCTCCCTTTGCTATGTTCAAGCTCTACTCCGTGTTAAGTTAGCATTCATGGCGCCATCTTTATTGACGCCATCTTGTTCTGTAACTAAGATTGAGCTTCTGTCTCATAATGATTGCCTCAGCAGAAACGCTGCCCCTGCGCCTCCAGCTTGTACTTCTCAAGGTTGAGGCTTCGCTGCACTAATGAAGGTACCATCTATTGATGCATACCGTTGCTGTTAGAGAGACCCGTTCCCACATCTTAGAATGGGAGGCACCGGCCGAGTGGCCTTTGGGTTGAGATAGCATGTTCCCAGCCTGTGCCATAGCCCATCTTTGTGTGCCTTCTTTGTTCACCATGGCCTGAGCTGGAAAATTCCAGTTTGGGCGGGACTATAGAGGTGTTGGAAATGTATATTTTGTGTTACTGTGTAGACGGGGGTCAGTCCCCTCGGCAGTCCTCTAAGGAGACTGGTCAGACTGGGCTCCGCTGCAGCGTATTTGCAATAAACTAACTGGTTTGTATTCTCTACTGTCTGACCAACTCTTCATTTATTGGGAAGGCATAGAGGTGGTCGTGAGTGACCTGAGTGACCCTAATCGGGCCACTTCCTTCAGTAATACTTTGTTATGTCACGTTATATTATTTGGATTTACAGAGCAAGCTTACACTAAAAGGTTTCATCCTGCTGAAGCTCAAACACAAGTCTCATGGCACTAAAGCGCGAACACTACCATCGATGGAAAACCTCACACACTACCATTAAGTGGAAGAAAATACAGTTTTTAGCTTTCCTCAACAATGAGAGTGGAGGAATTAATCTAAGAAAAGGTGAAAGCTGATTTCATTCCTTAGCAGTAAGCACAGTAAAGGATATTCCACCAAGTCTAGTTATTTTAAAAGGAGGAATATGTCAAATATTTGTGTTAGAAGAGCGCAATAGTTGTTGAGTTGCGTGAAAGGTTTTTTGAAAAGGCAGGAGCTGATGGATGTATTCACTTATGAATAATGCACAATACTTTGAAGGCAATCCTTTTGCTAGCTGGATGCCAGTTGAGTCTAACAAGCAGTGGGAAAGAATTAGAAAATCTTGCAGACTACATTATAGTCCATGCTAATTGATTTTGAGCTTTCTTTAGTCTGTGTATTAGCTGTTTGGATATACCTGAATATAAAGCATTACAATAATGTAGATGAAAACCTACGGAGGATACAGTTACTGTGCTACTGGCTTTCTCTGACAGCAATAGAAGAATAGGTTTCAGAAATTTAAAGATGTCGAAGCAAAAGGATATCACTGAGGAAACCTGAGTATCTAAATAGAGAAATGAACTAAGTATGAAACCGGGACACTTAACTACAGATTGAGGTTTTTGGAAATAAACTCAAGTTTGAAGATCAGATCACGGATCTCTTTCACCAAGAAAACCTCTGTTTATTCAATATTTATCTTTAATGAGTTCTGTCCATCTAGCTCTTAATACATTGTAGACAAAAAAGGAGATGTTTAGAAACAGATCCACCTCATTAAGTTTAAACATTAGCTGGGTGTCATCCACATGCGAATAAAAGGAACGCCCAAAAAGTTTTAGATGGAATATAAGAGGGCTAATATAAACATTCAAAAGAAAAGGAGAAAGGACTGAACCTTGGGGAACTCCTGTTGTTAAATATGAAGGCTCAGAGACACATTAAATGGAACATAACTGCTTGAGAATGACTTTTCAGAAAATATTTAAGCCAATCAAGAGTATGAGGGCAAATGCATTGTTTGGCCACTCCAGCTAACCGGATATGATAGACTGTTTCGAAGGCTGCAGACAAGTCCAATAATATCAGGACACAGGTGTAGCGGTTGCTGGCAGAATTCAGATGCAAGATGCATGGCTATTAGTGCATCCTCTGTGCTTCTGTTGGGAAGGAAACCAACCTGGAAGTCATCATCATCATCAACCCACTTTATTTCGCACTTCGGAAATGTATAAAAGTACACATAATAAAAAAAACATTTCATTACATTTAAGAAGCCAATCATAGAATAAATACAATACAGAAACCAGGGAGATTTTACCCTTCAGGTTAAAAATAGAATCAAATAGCAGCGATCGCAAGTATTAAAAGCAAATGCATCGATTGAGCGATGGTCTTAAAATGCGATAGATGTTATACTAAAAACCTTACGGGTTCTCAAGGCAGCCAGTGGAAAAGAAGCAAGTACATAGCAAACCAATAGGGTTTCTAATTGATAAAGTAAGGAGAGAGCTGAGACTGGGGTACGCAAGGAGAATTTCTTTAAAAATGGGATAATAAAAATCTTCCTCTCTACTATATACAAAGGACAATAAAATAGGAAGTGTGAAGTCGATTGGGTCGCCCTATTGTTACACAGACAGGGCGGTTGATTACTTGGAGAATAAATTATTTGGATGGCCCAACATCAGTGGGATGAAATTCAATTGAAATCTGGTCAGGATAAAACGATGCTGGTTGTTCTTGACAAACCCTAAATAAGAATGAGAATGTTTAGGTATCTGCGATATGCTTTCATAAAACTTTACAGATTGTTTCTCGCTATGACTATCCAACCTATCACGAGTAACTTTCGTTAAATTAATGTCTTTCAATCTAGATTTGGGAAAATGTTCACAAAGGGTTGGGGTATCATATAAGAAAGCAAGTCCCAGCGAAGTTAAGGTTTGCCTAACAAAAGAAAGCCAGGGGATTTTATGAACATGATCCAAGTTCAGGATATCTTTAAAGATTTTCTGGTTCAAACCCACTGTGCCCCTTTTCCATACTGATAACCAAAGAGAGAGTGGCACTAATTTAATGGTGTCAGTAATAAATGGCATGCTGGCTTCATTATGTGCAACAAAGTTATTACATGTTAGTGGGACTGACAACAACCTTTTGATACATGTATCTTCTAAAACTTGGAGTGCTGTCATGTCAGTTATCCCCCAGATTGCTGCCCATATATGGCCGTTGATAATGTTTTAGCCAAATAAATTTTAGACATTTCTATAATTGGCTTACGACCCAATTTTTGGGAAAATCGAAATATCGCAGCGATACCTTGGCCCATTAAGTTTGCTCGACTTTGCAACATCTCCTTTCAATTTTGTTTAAAAACAAAAACAATCCCTAAATAATTAAAATGTTGTACTTGCTTAATTTTATCCCCCTCTAGATGATACCTCATCATCTTCTTTTTATCACCACCCATTGCCATAATATAGGTTTTGGCTTTGTTTACGTGTAGGTCCAAATCGTGCATGAATGCTGTATAGTGTATGATGAGGTTTTGAAGTGCCAGAGGGGTCCTCGCCAATAAAACTGCAACGTCTGCATAAACGAGGATAGGGAGGGGAGACGTCAAAACTTGTGGAGTATCTTTCGAGATGTTAATCAGGGGGTTATTTAATTTGTTGGTGTAAAGGGCGACGAAGAAAGGAGCCAAAACGAATCCTTGTCTGACACCCCTTTCAATTTTAAATAAGTTTGTGCATTCGCCTTGCCTCCCATAGCGCACCATGGCGGTGGCATCCCTATAAAGCTTTCTTATGACATTTATAATGGCGTCGTTCACTCCCATGTCCTTCAAAATTAACCAGAGTTTGCTGTGTGCCACGCAATCGAAAGCCTTTGACAGGTCCATGAAGGCCATGTATATTTGGGCCTTTTTACCGTAGTATATTTTCCTAAAATCTGAGTCAAATTAAAACACTGATCTATGGTTCCCCTGCCCTGTCCAAGCCCGTACTGCACTTCCGTGAGGATTTTCTTTTCCTTTGCCCATATTTCCAAATTTTTTAACAGTAACCTACCCATAAGTTTGGCTGTGCTATCAAGCAAATAGATGGGGCGGTAGTTGGGAGGCATCGAAGCATCCCCTTTTTAATATATCGGGATTATAACAGAGTTTTTCCAAGAGGGAGGGGTACCAGTCTTAGCTATAGCATTAAAAACCACAGTAAAAAGAGGAGACCAGAAAGGACCCCATCGGGTCCTGGTGCTTTCCTAGATGGAGATTGGAACAGAGCAAGTTCGATTTCCTCAAGATTGAAAGAGAGGTGAGTAAAGGCCTCTGTGACGGGGCGTGCATCTACACTAAGGGTTTCCCCTGTTTTTAGAAGATTTCCTGGAAATGCCTTACCCAAGAGTTTTCGTCGATGTGTACCTCTAAGGAAGGTCCACCATTATCTTTCAGAAAAGGCAAGTTAATTACCTTCCAGAAAGCGGTACTCTCTCGAAGGGCTGAGGCTTGCTTTAGATTATCCCAGGCCTCCGATTTAAGCTGCCTCAACCTGCTTTCCCTTGCTAGTTTAAGATTTCCTCAGCATACAAACATGCTATTTGTTTCTAGGTAATATTTTGAGAGCCTTTCGCCGGTTTGCAGAGGTCAAGGAACAGTTCTTATCGAACCACCTATGCGGTGTGCTATCTCTTGCGGATATCGGGCAAGTCAGCTGTGATTTTAGATAGTTTATTAGCTTGCTGAACGCTTCGGTTACCTGCACTTGGTTCAAGGATGGATCCAGGCAGATTTGTATGTCCTCCTGATTTGCCACAATGAAACTCGTAAAGAGTGTGGCCACGTCAACCTTGTCCCCTTTTAAAATGAAACCGTTATTTCTAGCTAGGGTTGGTTTAGGAATTTAGTACCATTGCGAATTTTCGAATCCTGCCATGATAAGGCACAGGGAAGCATGGCATGATCGCTAAATTCTGTAAAAGATGTCTGCACCTTAGTAAAGCTTGATCTAAGGATATCAGAGGAGATAATATAATCTAACGTGGACAAGTATTCGGCTCTGTGAAAAGTAGGTGAGAATTGCCCAGTCTGTGGATCTATTTCATTGTGTAATTTGAGTTGCCACTTCATTAAGATACTGTTTAAAGCATTCCCCTGGACATCATGATAAAAATGGGGAATAGGGACATCCCTGTGGTCTATGATCCCGCATAAAACCACAAGGTCCCGTGTGCATGTCTGTGTTAAAATCTCCCAGCCAGAGAACTTGTATAGGTTTGGGATGGGACTCTACTAGATCCTCTATTAAGTTGTCTAAAAGCAGGGGTGCCACCTCAGGGTTTTGAAAGATGTTATTTAGCAGTTCACTAATAATAGATTCTACATTTAATTACCTTTAATAACCAAAATATGGAAATAAGGGGATGTATTTATAAAGCTTAAAACGTTAAAAACGACCACATTAGATATCAGTGTGAGTAAACCTCCCCTGGGCCTGCCCCCTGGAGAGGGCAAGGCTGCAGATTGGAACAACCGATACCCATTGATAAAGATTGGTGCGATCTCCCAGGTTTCTTGTATACTAATAATCTGAAAATCGGCCAAAGAAGTAAGCCACTCCTCATTATTCCGCTTGCTATTATAGCCTACTAAGTTGTGTACTACCGAAGTATGAGCCTTGGTGACCTCATTGAAAGGACCTACGATATGCGAGTCCAAACTGCTCAGATGTTCTGTTTCCCCCTGTGAGGATCGTGTAACGCCATTTACCTCAACCCCTTCACTCTCTGTTCGAGATAACATCTGGGGATTCTGATTAATAACCTCTTGTCAATCACAGGAATCCAGCCCTGAAAGTGGAGCGAACCGGTTAGATATGCACGGGTGCATGTGATTATTCAGTGAAGGCCTGTTAGCATTTATGGAGGGGTCTAGTGCTATGACTGAAACCCTTTCGTGGTGAGTAGTCTGTGCTTTGTACAAAAAACCCAGGGATACCGAGAAGATCTTGGTCGCTAATTTGGGGGCTGATAGGGGCTGAGAAGGTAAGTCTCTTACAAGCTGTGGACAATCTAAATTTAATACGACACAATCGCCTTCATATACCTTTGGGACGAACCAACCCACGGGGTTCTGAATTAGGTAATCTGGCCTGGTATAGTTGCATAACCAATGACGCGCTTTAGCCATAAGCTGGATGGTGGATTCTCTTTGTGAAGTTCTAAGCACTGGAACATTTACCAAAACAAGGACAAAAGGGCAGGCCGCAGGTGGAAGGTTAAAACTTTGATGCTTGAATACCCTATAATTCTGCATAGATCCACTATGAGTGTGGTTAGTTAGAGTGTGGATAATGTCACCAGAACCCTCCAATGGCTTGATAGTAACTAATCTGTTCTAACGTGTGGACAAGGTTAGAGGGCCTGAAAATGTTTGGGCCGAAAACACCCCCACCTGGCTGTGTAATAGGTACCAAGGCAAGTCCAGGCTTGCCCACCACTGGGGACCTACCAATCTGAGGATAAGAAGTGCTTGCAGTGGATGGATTATTGGTGGTTAATGGAGGGTGGTTGTTAAAAGAGATTGGCTGAAAGGGAGCTCTATTAGAATGTAATAACTCTTGGAGTTTCAGTTCGATATTGTCCAAACGTAACAGAATAGGGTTTAACATTAAAGATAATCTAGCGCAAATGTCCTCAAGCGGGCCGGGGACCGCAACAGTTCAAGATTGTCCACACCAGGCTCTGCACATGTTTGTAAAGGTGTTGATTTCCTTGGTTTCTTTGGTATGGAGGAGGGCGGTTCTTTATAGGATCCTTTCTTCCTCTTGCCACTTGTGGTCGATATATTTATTTATTTATTTGTAAGCGCAACGTTCATCCAAGTGGATATCTTGGCGCTAGGAGAGCCAACACCTAAAATGAGAGTAGGGTGACGTTCAAAAATCTAGTTGTTTAATTAAACCTTAGGGAACAAATGGGTTTTTAGTTTTTTTCTGAATGACATATAGTCATTGGTAAGACGAATTTCCAGCGGAAGTTCATTCCAGTGAGTTGCTGCCAGATGGGAGAAAGAGCGGCTCCCTGCTCTGGCCCTCTTAATGCGTTTTGTTTTTGCCCGTGCCTGATTGCACGACCTTAAATTCCGTGTTGGAACATAGAATTCGATTTTATCTTGTAGGACTCTAGGGCCATGATGGTATAGGGCCTTGTGTGCATGACCCAGGAGCTTGAATCTTGACCTTTGTCGAACAGGCAACCAATGGAGCTCCCTCAGACATTCTGAGGCTGAGCTGTACCTGCTTTTGTTGCATACCAGCTTGGCAGCTGCATTCTGGATCACCTGCAGACATGAGAAAAGATAGTCTGCCATGCCCACATTGAGGTAGACTTCACTACGATGGGGTGGTCAAGAGGCAAAGGAGTGTCATTTGCGGGTGCCGGTGTAATTGGGTGCGAATTACTGCACTCACCGACGCCCTGGCTAACGATGTTAACATTGGGCTCAGTAACTATAGCGGTAAGCGGACCTTCAGACCCATCGTGAGCACCATCTTCCAAAGAGTGTCTATGCTCCGCCAAAGCGATCTTCTTAGAAATAGCGTTAGTCGCTTTGGTTAAAAACGAGACAATGGTGGATATAGTTAGCCCTGGGGTAGATGTAGTAATTAACTTCTTCTTACCCATCGTGAACCAGGTATCAGGCGGCGCAGAGCAGATGTAAAACGTTAGAGGGGTGGCCCAGCCCAGCCTCTTCGGGGCTCAGACGGGTGTGGACGTGCCTCCCTTGGACCGGCGCGTCCCCTTCCCCCCCCCCCTCGTGCGGCCCGCACCGCACTTCTAAGCGTGTGTCCAGGAAACAGGAAGCAGGGGGAGATGGGAGTTGAAGTCCTCTCCCCAGAGGTGCTTGGTGGTAGTGCACAGCTCTCCCCTCAGCTGGCAGGCGGGCAGATACAAGTGAATGCGGGACCGCAACGTGCTTTTAAGCGCGTGTCCAAGAAACAGGAAGCAGTGGTAGGGGGAGATGGGAGTTGAAGTCCTCTCCCCTGCGGTGCTTGGTGGTAGTGCACAGCTCTCCCCTCAGCTGGCAGGCAGGATGTCATCCAGGATTGATGAGGATTAAAAGAACTGCATATTTGAGAAGCTGAAATGCTGTCCTTAAATTTAGCCGTTGCAGGCCAAAGAGTAAAGACTTCAAAAAATGGTATTTGTGGTTCCTCAAAGGGAAATTTACTGCACTTCAAAAAATGTACTGTATTGTTCTCCAACAAATTTTGTGTGAATAAATTCAATCAAATTGAGGTGCTAAACGGGTTCAGCCACCTTACTACCAGAAGGTGCTAATTGCAAATTAGAAAAACTAATGTGCTCAAACAATGAATGAACTAGAACCCTCTTACAGCACTCTCTTGAATAAAACATTAGACCATTAAGTCATTAGTATAGGAGCAATTATTCAAAATAAGTGACAAGAAGATAATTTTGGGGATCTGAATGATCTAAGTAGTTTTTTCTACTAATGGTTTAGCAATGCGTTAAGAGGACTAGAGACCACTTCAATTTTTAAAGACATTTAGATACTGTCATGCAACACGTTATTAAAAGAAGCAATATTTTTGTGTAGCAAATGCACTGGGATATTTAAGCGCAAGAAAGCAGGTAGCGCTGTAAACCACTTTCTAGCCCTAGCACTTCTTATAGTACGCAAAACTATCGCCATGCACTGGAAGGCAGCCACGCTTACTGGGATAAAGCACTGGTCCGTTGTGCTGCTAAAATGGGGCAGGGCTGAAAATGAAGGGCTCAGGCAAGAGGAGATCATAGGGCTGCGCAGAGTCCCGGGGGCTGCAGACTGGGTTGCATAGTTCCATGAGCTGCAGGAGAATAAAGAGGGTCTCCCTGATTGAGGGCAGCAGACTCTGCTTTGTATGATATACGCCTGTTTTTCCCTGAATTCATCTGCTGGATGCGGTGCCCAAATGATAGACAGTACTAAGTAAGGGGGTGGGCCTACTCAGCGTGTACATTTCACATCTCCGGCACGAGACTGAGGCTAGGTGTGAAGGCCCACTCAAAGGAACGGCAAATAGAGACACTTGCATGCTTATAACAATATCTGCAAATGTTGTGACCTACAGTTATTACTGGTTTACTGCTTTATGTTGAACCAGTCACTCCTGTAGAGTTTAATATGATGTCGTGGATGCTCAGGACTCAAGGTGGTGTTTTTTTCATTACACCTAGCTATGTAATACTGTTCAAACTGCTGGCTATTTGCGTATGTACTACTTGGAATTAAAATTATTAAAAGTTGGCTTAAAAAAAATGCACTGGTATCAGATCTAAAGGAGATCCAGACTTACATTAGTTAAAAATGTATCAAAATCATCTGGCGAAGGACAGCAGAACTGTTCTAGGCAAGGTTTACCAGTACTGGAATGAATAAGCGGCTAGGCAGGTAGTTCAATCTCTGAGTCAGTTCTAGAGAGATCTTGTCATAGCAGTCTAATGTTGGCATTTTTGTTAATAAAAAAGGACGCTAGCTCATAAAAGGTTTGTGAAACACGTTCAGGGGTGGGATGCAGGGTGGGGAAGATAGAGGAGAAGATAGTTCCTCAACAACTCAGAAGAGTTCTCATTGTTTACTGCTGGAATTATCTGTGTGTTGGATTGTTTCTGTATGCAAAGATGGTCTTTTTGTATGTTAAAGACTTGACATTGTTAATTGATTTTGATTGGAGATCATAATGGACTCTACATTTTAGTTTTGCCTGCCGAGTTTGAGAGATTTTAACGCTTCAGAAAACCAAAGTGCGTACTTGCGATATTTCCGACTTTTCATCAATTTTACAGATAATTTCATATGAAACAACTACAAAACATAATGTGAATAACCTATTTCTGGACCTGAAATAATTGGGACATCAACAAAAGAGTTGATTGAAATCAGCAGATCTATTTTCTTCCATGGTCTACGGCATTTTTGTCAGTTTAGATTTCTTTTGACATTAGATGGGTTTTAGAGAATTAGAGATAAAGGAAAATGGTCAGACAAGAGCTGGGGAATAACTTCAACAGAATTCACCAGGTTAGTAGATGGCTAAACAGGGTCTAGAATGTGACAACTAAAGCGGGTGTAGGAATTGATTATCCGAGTGATATTAAAATCATTCATGTGACCCCAGAAGGAGTGAAGCTGCAGTCAGTTGTGTAATCAAAATGGAAATTAAAATCACCTGGTATAAGACAGTTTGTGTGTGTACTGGACACACCCAAAGCTAGTTCTGCAAATTCGGATATGAAAGAAGAGCTGTTTCTATGGGGGGGATGGTATACTAGAAAAATAACAAAAGGAAATGTTAAGTTTAATTGCAAAATTTGTCACAAAACGTTCTGCATTGAAAATGTTAAAATTCTGACATTTGGTCTGTTTAGTATCATTGTTTACATATAATGGTGACTCCACGTCTGTGCTTTGACGAGAGTTTGTCACATCTGGTGAATAAATACTCATTTGGAATAAACAGGAGGATACTGGTTTCTACTCCTCCTTTCAGCCAGGTCTCAGAAATGCACAACAATTTGAAATTATTCAAGGGAATAACATTATAGATTTCCATAGCAAGTTACACCTAAGAACGTACATTGATATAACCCACTTTCATTAGAGGTGGCTCGGTTTTAGAAGCATGGGTTACAGTAGTCGTGCTTTTTCTAGAACTAGTGAGAGTTAAGTATGAAATGCAACATAAGCCATCTTCATGATTAGGTAAAAGAAGATCAGTCTAAGGCGTCTTAGTGACCATATTTTTCAACAACTTGCATTTCTCAAGACTACCTTTTGTATCAGCAGAAACCAGAGTGTTCATATTTTGAAGATCAAAAAGTTCCCGGGAGGAACATTTAAGATGAGTTGAACTTTTTTTTGGGAAGCCTTATGTGACTGAGGAAAAACTGTTAATGACCGGCCCTCTGTCCCGAATGGGTGTGCTGTCTTGGAGTCCATGAGCACTTCCACGTGTACAGTGTGGTCAGTTTTATATTGGCAGCACATGAGAAGTAAGAAAAACCAGACTGCAACCTTTCAGCCAAGCGTTAAAATGGCAGCCATGGTAAATGTAGAGATGGAAGAAAGACTGCGTAGAAATAGAAGAAAGGCTATGAAGAAGTGGAAAAAAAACTGCTGGGTGCCTATTAGATCACCATAAGCCGTCAAACTTTCAAACAAAACCCACTCGTAAGATTCAAGAAAACCTAATGTAGGTAAAGATAGTGCAATTAAAAAACAAATACCCTATTCTCTCTGAAAAATGTTACTTAATTAAAAACAGCCATAGACAGAAGTCTAAAATTAGTAACCTGAAGTAGCAATATAGCATATGTGGCAGTATGCAGTATGGAAAAAAAGTGTAATGAGCTGAGCGAATGCCCTGTAAGTTTTATACAAGTAGCATATGGGAAGCCAGGAAAACTAGACCGCAACCCATAAGCAAAGTCTTAAGATGGCCGCTGCCCAGGTAAGCATAAAAATTGATGAAAGCTTGTGTAAAGAAGGAAGAAAGACTATTCAGAAATAGATGGTCACACATCCCTACGCTTCTAAAAACATAAGCTTATTTACACTACGCTGGGCTGTCCACCAGGTCAGTGGAGGGATGCCGTCCTCTTGCTTGGAGGAAGACTATCTGCCATACTTGGAAATAGCCAAGCTTGTCGGGGAAGGAGGGGCATATGTGCCTTGAGCAAGATCGATTCCACTAAAGTCAGTGAAGCTTTGCAGAGCAGGCACCATGTTCAATGCATCTGCTCAGCAAAGTATTGTTTTTTCAAAAATAAACTCCTAAAGTTGGTATTGTTATCAATAAAACAAAAAAAATGACTGACGCTCCGGGAGTTTTCTCCAAGCATTTGTGGGTCATTTCTTTGGTTCCCTATATATGGCTGATATTCTGTCATGCACTGGCCGAAGGCCCAGTGGAGGATGGACTCCGGGTCAAAGGGTTCCACTGGTGGAACCAGCAGGGGCTTCACCATGAGAAACCTGTCACTTTCAAATATTCTAATGAAGCAGGGGAATTGCAAGTTAGACAGGACAATTGCTGTTTTTTGGCAGATGTTGCACATCCTCCAAACTCTAATTGAGTGCCAAGGCGTCTAAGTGTTCTTATGTCATGCTCGACACTCTCAGACATTACTGGCTTTTTAGACAGCAACACCTCATGTTTGCATCTCAAGCCACTACCTGCAATGTTAAAATAAACTACAAATGTCAGCATGCAGCACTGAGATGCCTGAAATGCCAGGACTAGCTGTTGCAAGAAAATGGGCCACTAGGTAATAATGTAAAAAGTTAAAACAAAAAAATCAAGTTTCAGTTTGTGATTTTTGCCTTTAAGCTTGGAAACAATTTAAGGTTATTCAGTGAAGTGGTAAAAGGGCAGAGATTACTTTTCATTTGCAGAGGATTGAATTCTACCGCTAATGAGCACGCTTTCACACTTCCCTAAAACAATGGATCTTGCGAAAAAGTTTACTGCCCATCACAAGAAGAGCCTCAAGAGCAGTGGGCCCTATGTCTTAGTAACACTTACAACTTCCATCCCACTGTAGTCATGCTATCTAGCAGCAGCAATAACTGAACAGGTCTGAATTGAAAAGGGGAACAGAAAGAAATGTAGAGCCCAGGCTTTGATACACTTTAATGAGCTCCTCAGATGAAGTATTGCTGGGGCTCAAGCCCCAAGGCCCCGGGAGAAGCTGGCAACCATGTTCATACATTTAGCAGCAGATTAGGGAAGAAGGACAACTGAATTTGAAAAGTAAAATAATGTAGGGAGACATTATTCCTCCAACTAATACCCTTTATTTATGGCTTCTATTGCACTTACACCACCTGATTCAGTTATTCATTCATTTAATGCTAATCCTTGGTAAACAGTCGATGTATGGACCTTGAGATCCCACAGTAGGTCCAGGACTTGGTCAGGGTGTGGACGGAATTTTGGTGTACACAACTGGGTGAAGAAGTCTTGTAAGTACCTGTTAATCCATTGTTGGCAACCCGCCGTTGGGAGCAGTCTTCTTTTCAGATCAGCAAGGATGGTAACCAGCCTGCCTTATTGCCCTCACCCAGCTTATTGGGAAGGCGGCACTTGTGATCATGAATAAGTAAAGCTTTAAAGGCTGCCAGCAAAGTGACCCTGAGTCTACTCAGTATATGTCTGTAGGGCTGAATCGGGCACGGTTCTATACATTTCTAAATTATTAGTAATATAGTAATACATGCCAGTCACCCCCCCCATCCCCTCCCCTCCATCCCCAGAGCTATTATCCTAGTCTGCAGGCTTTGAGAGAATAGTCTTCCAAGAATCCCAGCAGCAACCATACCATAGAAGGGGTGGAGGCAATGATTCATGGTGAGAGAACTAGTACTGGGTTATATATTCTGGTAAAGTTTCCAACCCAATCGATAGAGCAGTGCGGATACCTAACATGCACCTGAGCAATTTCCTTAAAAATACAACCTTTCAACAGTCGGGTACATGAAAGCCAGTAATAGAAGCCTCATGTTCATTAAGTATGGCATTGTATTTACATATTGCTTCACAATCCTGACAAGGCTCTTAAGTGCATTTGTGAACAGGCAGCAAGCCACTCAAAGTGCTTTGGTTGGAAGAGTTTGACAGTCATTTGGTATTTCTGAGAAGTATTTTGAGGTTGTTTGACGGTCAAGATTTGTACTCTTATTGTGCTTTGATGCTTGGTCAAAGCATGAAATTGAAGTAAAAAGGAGTGAGGGATCTAACGCTTAAACATTAAATGATTTATTGACAGGAAGAGAGTACGTGTGGGTGCCATGTGGCCTATGTGGAAAGTATGTTTTTCGTGGTGAGTTTATTGCAGACTTCCAAAACTACGTTGCTGCGCATACAAAGGTGTATGTATGTGTGGTATGTAATGTTCAGTTTAATCTCTTCATAATCTCTTCATAAGAATAATCCAAAGGTGAAAGGTGCCACGTCGCCAGAGGGAATTGGGGGTGTATTGTTCAACTGGCAATAGTATTAACTCTCGAGTCCACAGAGGAGCAACCCAATGGAAAAGGCACTATAGACACCATGCAGAATTTTGCGATTTCTCAATTAGCCCCAAAAAATGGCTAAATTCTGGTTATTTATTTATAAAAAAAAATTTTCACAAAAGCTACTACAAAAACTATTACAAAAAATCCTGTGCTGCTGCAGGGCCAATAAAAGAAGGGTGGGCAGGATAGGTGTATACTTCCTCAAGCTCCTGCACTGCGAGGCCTGTGATGTCAATATAAGCATATTGTGAAGGTTGGGCTTGCCTCCCTGGAAGCTCAACACATTCCACCTGCACAGCTAGGAGGTAGAGACTGGTGGAGATCCGGACTCAATAGGTATGTGAATGTCCTAGCCTCTTCTGCTGCCATTCTCCTTCCCCGGAGCATTTGTCCTCCTTCCGATTTCCCCCCAAGGTACTAATTTGCCCGCCCCTTTTCCCCCTTGTGACACCCTAACGCCTGACTTTCCCTTGCATTCTGGCACCCATTCTTCCTGCCCCTCCGTCCCGTGTGTCATTCATCCTGCCCCCCCGTCCCCCCCCCCCCGTGGCACTAGTTTTCCTGCTTCTCCCTGTGGCATCCTTTCACTTTCCACTCTTTCCCCTGTTTTCCTGGACCAAGCTGCACCAGTCTCCTATGATTCCCCCCTGCCCCCAGCCATCCCAAGCATCATTACTCACATAAAATACATGGTACTGGAGGGAGAGTTAAATACGCCCCCTCACCAACCTGCCATCTTAAATTAAGGTGGCAGGAGGATGGAGGGGGTAACTGCAATAGATCCCTCCAGCACCAAGTATTTCACACTGGGTCTTTGAAGTCAAGAAGCAAGATGTCAGGGTGGTGCCAGAGAGCGCATATCTTTTAAATTAAAAGTTGCCCTTTCACTGGTTCCAAACATCCCTATTCTCAGTTCTCTTTTGCTGCGAGGCACGGTGCTGTTTTGCTGGCTGTCGAACTGGCCCACACGATTTTTGTTACAGGTCCATTTTGTTCATATCGCAATAATACTGCAAATGCCGAATGTTTAGACTCCAATTTTTATGTTCTGAGCCACAGAATGTGGCAAACGAGGCTGCAATAGACTAGGGTGTCTGACTATACAATCAGCAAGCAACAGTTTATGCCCTGGGGTCCACCCAGAAGCAGCAGAGGGGCACTCCATAGGTGTGCGCATTGTACAACATGCCTTAGAATATGCTCGCGAGGTCGGAGGGTACGTCTATTACTTTTTATGCTGACAGAGTCCCTTAAATTGCATGTAATGCACTTTAAAGTTGACCTCATATAAGTAGAGTCATATGATTAAGAGCTGGAAGCACCATGCAGAATTAACAGATTCCCCAAAGTCAAGCCTTGCCCTCCTGCAGCACATAACAATTACATCTGTTTAAATTTTGGAGTAGACGAAGAGGAGGAAACAAGAGGCTGCTTGCCTCTGCCAGGTTGTTGGCCCCTGTACTGCTGGTAGGAAAACTGTTTTTGGTGTAGAAAATTCTGCATCTGCTGATGGCCAAAAGGGTGAAGAGCTCTCTCCGCTTCAGCACCTGGGAACGAAAAGAACACCAGCAGTTTGGTCGAGGTGGAAGGGGAAGGAAGACCACCATGGGAAAAAACTGTTAGTCCTGAGGACTACCCTATCTGCGTGATCCTTGAAAAAAAGGTTCTTCCGGGGTGAGTGCCTGAATCTCACTGACTCACCTAAGGGAAGTAATAGCGACTAGAAACGCTACTTTCCAGGATAGAAACTGGAGATGGCACGAGTGAAGGGGCTCGAACAGGGGGCCCCATGAGTCAAGTGAGAACTATACAGAGGTTCCAGGAAGGGTCCGGAGGTAACCTAGGAGGGATAACCATTTTCAGTTACTGACCTGGATTGTGAACAGCAAAGACTGTTCCCTGGTCTGCAATTATGCTGCCGTCAAATTCAAGTGAATGGAGGTTTAAGCCAGACCTGAGCACTATAAATGCAGAAGATATCAGACAATGTCATGTACTGCAGGCTTAAGGGGATCAATGTGTTTGGGTAGGTAGGGGTGAATGAACCTCTTCCAATTTGCCGCATAGCAGGCTCGAGTGGTGGGACGCCGAGCATCTAAGTATGAACATGCATTCAGCTGGCAAACTGAGTTACCCAAGCTCGAAGACCTCAAGAGCCAAATTGCTAGGCTGAGCTGCTTGGGTTTGGGTTGCCTTACTGTGCGCCCTGGTGTTGAGTGAGCAGGTCCGGCAGGCTGGGGAGCTTCTCATGTGGGACTACTGACCACTCAAGTAGGGTTGTGAACCACCAGGGCCGGACTGGCCGTAGCGGGCACCGGGCGTTTCCCCGGTGGGCCGCTAGGGTGGGGGCCGGTTTTGGGCCCCTGGGGGCCGTTTTTGTTACCGGGGGTCGGCAATATCGGCCCCCTGTAACAAAATCGTCCGAAACCGGCCCTCGCAAACAGCTCGGCCGCAACCCCCCTACCCCCAGGGGGAGGCGGCCGAGCAGTTTGCCAGGGCCGGTTTCGGTTCCCAGTCCGGCCCTGTGAACCACAGCTGCCTGGCCTACATGGGAGCTACAAGGATGACGTTGAGAGAGGTCTGTCTTAGCCTACGGATCACGTATGGAAGAAGTGGGAGAGGAGTAAAAGTGTAGGCAAATATCCCTGATCAGTTAGTCCATAGTGCACTACCTATGGACTGAGGGTGCAGTAACTTGGTGGCGAAGCTTGGGCATTTAGCGTTTTCTGCAGTTGCAAAGAGATCTACATCGAGGAACCCCAATGTTGGAAGAATAGGAGTAGGACTTCGGGGTGGAGTTCCCACTTGCAAACTTGTTCTTGTTGCTGCATCCTGCTGAGCAGGTCTACAGATTAGCTGTCCGCTCCCGGAAGGTACTTCGCTAGCAGGAGAAGACTGTGGTGGATTGCCCAACGCCAAATGCTCTGCGCCAACTTGGAGTGCTGGTGAGATTGTGTGCCCTCCTGTTTCCAAAGGTAATAAATTTACAGTCATGCTGTCTGTTCTGATAAGGACTGTTTTGTGAGGTATGAGACAGTAAACAGCTCTGAGGGTGAATTGGACTGCCAGCAACTCCAGGTGGTTAATATAGAAGGACTGCTGAAGGGGTGTCCTTAGACCCTGGACAGTCATATCCAACAGATGCACCCCACCCCACCACCCCCAACACATGAGGGAGGCATCCATGGTAATGGTCACCTGTGCGATTGGGTCTAGAAAGGGCCCGCCCTGCAACAGGTTGTTGCTGTTTCAACACTGCAGAGAGCGATGGGTGCTGGCCCAAATCAACACCAAATCCTCCCATAGACTTCCTCCGATTGAGACCATTGAATACTTAGGCACTCCTGGAACGGACGCATTTTTAATTGTGTGTGGGGAATGATGGCGATGCAGAAGGCCATCATGCCAAGGAGGCGCATCATCTCACTGACTGTTAACTGGAGATTTGGCTGAAAAAGAGGCAGCACGTGCTGAAGGCTTGGACCCTTGCAGGGTTGTGATAACCCTCATCGGTGACCCAATTTAGGATTGCCCCTAATAAGGGCTGTATCTGAAGTGGGATTTTTCCACATTGATAGTGAAGCCAAGATCATGAAGGAGATTCTAAGGTGATCTGAAAGTGGGCCAGACACAGTTTTCTGCTCGCACTCCTTATCAGTCAGTGATCGAGGTATGGAAATAGGGGGACGCTGCTCCTCCTAAGAGAAGCGGCTACCACTGCAAGGAATGTGGTAAAGAATTGGATGTTGTAGTTACCCCGAAGGGCAGAACTTTGAATTGAAAGTGCTGTCCACTTACGCCCAGCACTCTGTGACACTGTGTGAAAGGATTTCGGACTTCTTTGATAATAAAATTCATAAAGTCTACAATTCCTTTTCAACAGCAGCCGAAACGGCCAAATCAGATGTGATGGACAGGAGAGTTCCTGTGCCTCTCTTTTCTGAATTTGCCCCTATCTCCCAGATGGAGGCACGGACTATAATCCAGGGTTGTACGTCAGGATCGCCGGACGACCCGTGCCCCCCTAAACTGTGGAAAGAACTGGCACATTCCACCACCCATGTGTTGTCTAAAATATGGAATACCTCCCTTACCTCCGGTGTTTTCCCTGATTTATGGAAGCACGCCACTCTCCTTCCCCTCAAGAAGAAACCCAATGTGGATTCAGGGGAGCTGAATAATTATAGACCTATCTCCCTGCTGCCAGCGCCAGCCAAGATGCTAGAAAAGATTGTGCAGCGACAATTGGCCAATTTTATCGAGAGCCATTGTACCCTGCACGATACCCAATCTGGCTTCCGTGCTGGCTTCAGCACAGAGAAGGCGTTATTAGAGGTGGCTGACTCATTGAGGATGACGCTGGATTCAGGGGCATCAGCTATGCTGGTGCTCCTGGATCTTTCAGCCGCATTTGATACGGTAGACCACTCAATACTGGCTCAACGTCTTCTGGATATCGGTATTGGGGGTACAGCCCTGGCTTGGCTGAAGTCATTCCTCCATAAGCGCACACAAAGAGTGGCTTTACAACCATATCAATCCGCCCGCGGGGTGCCACAAGGGTCAGCCCTAAGCCCGTTGTTGTTCAATATCTATCTGGCCCCATTATTTTCACTGATCGCCAACTGGGGAGTGAAAGCGATCTCTTACGCCGACGACACCCAGTTGGTATTCCCTTTTAAAGATCAGTCGGAAGACGCTTTTAAGAACTTTAAGGGCTGTCTTAAAGATATTGCCCATTGGATGAACAACAACAAACTTAAACTCAATGCCGAAAAAACGGAAGTAATGTTTTTGGTACAAACCAGTCCCCTGCTGCTGACATGTGGTGGCCGGTGGAAATGGGCGCACCTCCCACACCAGTTGGCTTTGCCAAAAATTTGGGAGTAAAGTAAAGTGGAAGGTCGACTTAGCCTTTTCGGCCCAAATTCAGCAGGTGACAGCTGCCTGCTTTGGCAGGTTGAGAAATTTACGAAAATTCTTACATCTGTTGCCAGAGAATTGCCGTCGGGTAGTAGTCTATGCACAGTGACTTCTTGGCTGGACTACGCAAATGGCCTGTACTTGGGTCTACCGGCGTACCTTGTTAAGAACCTTCAAATGGTTCAAAATGCGGCTGCGAGATTGATTAGACGTGTTCCTTTCCGGCATCATATCTCACCGCATATTAAGGAACTACACTGGCTGCCGGTAGCCAAAAGAATCAAATTCAAGGCCTTAACCCTAGCTTTCCGTTCATTCCATGGTACTTGCCCCAGCTACCTGAAACAACGGCTTGGCGCTTACAAACAGACCCGCTCATTGAGATCTCTCAGAACCTGCTCTGCACCCCACGAGTCAGGAAAGCTCGGCTGGGTGGCAGATCTTTTACTCTCAGGGCGTCCATGTTATGGAACTCCCTGCCAAATGCTCTGCGCCAGATCGCATCTGAACCTCAATTTAGGAAAGCAGCCCAAACATGGCTTTTTAGCTTAGACCAACCTGCTTGAGCCTCGGCTGTTAGTGTGACTCCTGCGTGCCACCTGTTGTTATAGCGCCGGGACACCTCTATCGGAGGTAGCTGTTTGCGCTCTATAAATGGCTGCATTATTATTATTATTATTATTATTATTACCATGAACCCGAAGTAGCAGCATTGGGCAGGATTGTTTGGGATGTGGAAATAGGCATCCTTCAGGTTGAGGGTGGTCATGTATGTATGTATATATTACTTATATAGCGCGACTATCACTCCAAGGGAGCATGAAGGCGCCTTGCTGCAGCAGTGGGATGACATTCTGGAGCATGATCATGTGGAAGTACTTGAAGGTCCGGAGATCGAGGATGGGCCTGAGGGACCAGTCTTTCTTGGGGATGATAAAGTACAGGGAGTACACCCCTTTGCTGTGGTGGCGAGGTGGAACGGGAGACATCGTTTACTACGAATGCGCTACAATGCATTCCATTACAACGCAGTTGTTTCAACGCGAACCATTACATCGCAAGTCGTTTCAACGACTTGCTGTAGGGGGCGCGCTGGTGTTGGATTTACAATCCAACACCTTCCCTGCTGTTGCACAAACTGGAGTAGGAATAGTAAATAATACTATTTCTAAGTCCAGCGAGCCCCCTACAGCAAGTCATTGTAACGACTTGCGATGTAATGGTTCACGTTAAAACCACACGGTCATTGTAACAACCGCGTTCTAATGGAATGCGTGAAAAGCACATTTGTGGTAAAGAGACATATGCGGTGGAACAGGTTCCCTATCCCCTTTGAGCAGTAACACATTTACTTCCTTCAGGGGGAGACGTAGGTGGTCACTCAGGAGGGAGTATCTGAGGGGGGATGTTTGGTGGTGGAGCAGTGAGTTCAAGCCAATAGCCGTGCTGAACAATAGACAGAATCCATTGGTTGGAGGTGATATGTTGCCATTATGTGAGGAACCCCTGTATGCAGCCTCCGACGGGTGTTGTGTGATCAGGGGGAAGGGAGAGGGAGTCACTGCTTGGCAGGAGCGGCTCCCTTTGCCGCACTGCCTCTACCCCTACTTTTTGAGTTATTCCCCTAATAGGTACCACTGGAATAAACACAAAAGGCTTTCTGCTGCTGCTGCCTCTAGTAGGAGGTGGAGGCCTCTGGAGAGGTGGTCTTGGCGCTGCCCTGAAACTGTGTGCAGCAAAAGGACCCGCATGCTGATGGGGCTTTGAGGGCTCTCATCGCCTTGGCAGTGACGGTGTCTTTCTTTATTTTCTCTAGCATCTGATCAACTTGAGGCCAAGAGAGGTGTTCCCCGTCAAAGGGCATGTTGATCAGATGCTGTTGGACTTCTGGCTTAAAGCCAGAGACACGGAACCAGACATGCCGGCAGATTAGAATACTGGAGTTAATGCCCCTGGCAGCGGTGTCGGGCGCATCCAGGGCATATTGTCATCATTAAGTAGTTTATTTCAGAAAACACAATACGACATATACAATTCATTGATATTAAAACTTGCCCCTTGCATACTTTCGCCTAGTCTATTTCTAAACAGACCTTATTCATGATACATGAATCCATTAGATCAAATATAAACATTTCAATCAAATACAACATAAAAGACGGCTGTACAAGTTAAAAGTGTCATATCAAAAGATGTAAAGCAATAGTTTGTCAACTCTACTTTTCCATAAAAAATTGTGTGCAACGAGGCACTGGAACACGACCCAACGCTCAAGGAGGTGGATAAGGCTCTCTCTGACCTTAATTCAGCCAAGACTTCGGTTCCGGACAGATTCCCGGTGGAGTACTACTGGTGACTTCGGCCTGATATCTTAACCCCTATCCTAGACTTCTTCCGGGAGGCGAGCGAGAAGGACTGCTTCCCACTCCACAAAGACTAAGCCAACCATGCTTTCCTGCTCAAAACGGGACGACTCCCAACCCATTGCGTCTCCTACTGACCCATCTCATCGATAAATACGGAGGTTAAACTGTACATCAAACTCCTGGCCAACCGACTGATACAAGTGATACAACAGTGGATTCATCCGGACCAATGTGGGTTCATTTCCAGTTGGAGCATGCGGCACTGTATCTGGAGGCTGCACCTGGCGCTAGCACGCATCAAGTCCATAGAGGGATCCGTGGCTATGCTGTTAGTTGACTTGGAAAAGGCATTTGACTCTGTGCACTGAGCCTTCCTCAAAGAAACCCTCCACAAAATGGGGTTTGGGCCCAAATTTCGAGCATATGTCCGGGTCCTCTAAGCCTCCCCATGTGCCCAGGTGCACATAAATGGGGTCCTTTATCATAGCCTCCCAATTCGGCGAGGGACTCAACAGGGGTGCTACCTGTCTCCTCTACTGTTTGCACTGACCATTGAGAGTTGGCGGTCTGGGTCTGTTGTGATGTCCAGTTGTGGGGCCTCGACTGGGGCCTGGCGACTGAGGACCTGATAGTCCTGTAAGCTGATGATGTCCTGATGTTTTTCTTGCGCCCGACCGAGATGGGCCCCTGCCTACTTCACATGCTTGAGACCTTTGGAATGGCCTTGGGCCTAACGGTTAACTGGGCCAAATCCCTCTTAGTCCCCATACAAGGACACAGCTGGGACGAGAATTGGCACACCAAGCTCCCCATACGCACATGTCCTGGGAACCTCATCTCAACTGTGCCCGCTGGTGCAGATATATCAAGAGGATATGGACCAAGGGGATAAGCTACCCCTGACCCTCATGGGCAGTATAGCCCTCTTTAAAATTATGGTTATCCCACGCTTCTTATATGCTTTTCAGAACTACCCACTCCATATCACACAATCCTGGTTTAGCTCTCTAATAGAAAAAGTGAAGACTTCCTTTGGTGTTGTACTACTTCTTGTTTTCTCACTCTAGCAATCCTGATCCTCTCACACTTATACAGGAAGGAGTCTGGTCATTGACCCAAAGCTTAAACAACAAAAGTGTAAAAAATATATGTGTCTGATTTATTTTAGTATATTAAAAACATTTCATAATAAAACATGAATTAAAAACATTGACAAAACATATTTTGTATATAATTCTAAAAACAATATTTCAAATTGGCATTCCATACACAGATGAAAGGACCTCCAAGACATACAACACTACCAAAAAGGGTACAATAGTAGTACAAAACAAGCCAGTACACTTTGTCATAGACAATACATATCCGTGTTAGAAGAGATGTTTAGCTGGAACTCGATAGATTGTATCTCCTTTTCTATCTGTGGTTCCAGCTACTACACAGATTATGAAAACACAGCGTTGACGCGTTTCGATGATAACCAGTTCATTTAAACCATCTTTTTGAAGACCACAACATGTGACTCTCCCAGCCTTCTATGGTGCCCAAGGTTTGGTCCTACACCTTGGGTAAACTTTATCATCCAAACCTTTGAAGGTGTTACTGCAACAGTACTTTGTACAAGGTCCTAAAAGCGGAGTCTGCCACTCTAGTCAGTATAACCCTATCCAGTACGGAATCCTCAAACTAAAGAGGTATGGCTTCAAATAGTCCTAACTTCTGTTTGTAAAATCGATCGTCCTTGGCTTCAATTTTAAAATCTGTGAGGTACAATTATTTAAGATCATGCCTTTAATCAATTAGGCCTGCAATTCTTCCATCCGGCGTTTACTCGCGTCACCATGCACACTCTGAGACCTGATTGAGAGATTTAGTTAGCTCTCTAATAGCAATCGGGAGGAAATTCATATGGGCAGGCAAACCCCCACGTATAGCACTGGGCAAGTGTGTACGTATGGTATACGAAGGTGGGCTGGGGACGGCAGATATTCACCTCTACTATTGGGCCGCCCAACTACTGACCTTTAACGAGATGCATGGGGGATGGGGGGGCCCCGACATTTTAGGGAGAGCTGGCTCTTGTAGATTTCAACACTATGATGGGTATCCTACACGGCGCAACCCATTCCGAGTACTCTTTCAGAACTGACCAAGGTGGTGTTCCAGGTGTGGAGAGCGGCCTGCGGCAGATCAGATGGGACCGCAGACTCATCAAGGAGACCACTTTGGGGGAAGACAGGTGACTGACCCAAATGGCGTGGCTAAAGGGATGCTGGGACTGCCTCCGTTGGGCGATGTATATAACCAGTCACACAATAAACCCTTCCACACAATGCGTGAGGACTGTCCAATTCTTCTGATATGTACAAATACGGCACACACTCCAGACCTACAAAGACTTGGCGGAAACCCCAGAGTATAACCCAAAGGAGGGACGACTGTTTATGGGCCCCCTGAGACAGGGTGGGGTCTCTCAGATCTACAAGACCCTAGTATCGCACTCACCAGACCGGATGAGCCCCCTCAAAGTGAAATGGGAGGAGTGGGTGGGAGAACTGGATAAGGGCAACTGGCGAGAGGCTTGTACTGCACCACAAATGCAGGCCATTTCGGCACGACTCAGACTTGTACAGTTCAAATATTTACACCAAGCATACTTTACACCTTACCGGCTATGTACGGCCCGAATCCACGCCTCCCCAGTATGCCCCAGATGCCAGGACCGGAACAGTTTTTCTTTCACAGTGTGGTCTTGCCCAGTTATCCATAACTACTGGAAGAAAATTCTGTCTACCCTGTCGCACATGGTTGGCACACATATAGAGCCGCACCCCAAACTGTTGGGCATCCTAGATGACACAGGAGGTCCCCAGGGGGGACAGAATCCTGGTGGAGATAGACAAACTTCTAGTGAAAAGAGATATAGCCACTGGAACTCCCTCCTCTGCACCTCCAACAAGGATGTGGACGAACGGCATGGACTGGTGCGCAAAAATGGAGGAAACTATTTACACAGCAAGGGGATGCCCAGGCAAATACAAGAAAGTGTGGGCAAATGGTGAACCTACCATGGAATGAACAGTTAGACCCACGAGAAAACACCCATTCTACTAATAGTCCCGGGTGTGGACAGAGGGGCAAGCGGGCGATCTGGAGGGGATCATGTTGGTGCGTTTCTCACATATCTCCGTTAAGGAAACCCACTGTATTGTTTGTAGTAAATTCAAAAAATGTTCTTAAACAAAAAATCGTGCTCTAAGCAACCAAACTGTTAGAAATGGGGGTCTCTAGTTGGCAGAGGTAGGTACCTTTGTCCAAATAGGGACCCTTGCTTCTAGTCAGGGTAAGGGGGATACACTTCTAAAATAACCCCTGCTCAACCCCTTGGTAGCTTGACACGAGCAGAAAGGCTTATCTCAGAGGCAGTGTGTAAAGCATTTGTGGACACATACAGTAATACAGTGAAAACACAACAAATGGACACCACACCAGTTTAGAAAAATAAGTACTCTTTATCTAAACAAAAACAAGACCAAACGACAAAAATCCACAATACAGTATTAAAAATAAGGCTTTCAAATGGTAGAAATAGTTTAGTTCAATGCAAGTTGTAAATGCAACACTTTTCTCAAAAGTACCTTAGATGCGCCACGCAAAAAAAACAAAATGGCTGCAGAGAAGGTGATGCGTCGGTTCCTTACACTCAGGGAAGGTGATGCGTTGATTCCTTGCTCCGGGGGAGGTGATGCGTCGGTTCCTTACTGCAGCGCAGGGGAGTTGATGCGTCGGTTCCTTACCGGAGAGGAGGTGATGCGTCGTTTTCTTACTGCGTGGGGAGTTGATGAGTGTTTCTTACTGCGGCCCCCAACAATGCAACAGTCTTGGCGCCTCGATGCGATGCGTCGATCCGGTACAATGCGTGGTTTCGTGCAGCCGCACAGCAGGCTTGCATCAGGATCGGTGCAGTGATTTCGGACTTCAGAGATCGTTGCACCCGATGCGTCGTGCGGCGATTTCTCGAGCCGCGGCAGGCACTGAGACGGTTTCTTCGGCGATGCGTCAGAAACAGGCGCGGTTGCGACACGATTCTTCGATGTTGCGTCGATTTTCCAGCTCCCAGCGACAAACAGTCTTTAGAGGTCCTAAACAGCAGCAGGCACCTCTTTGCAGGTTGGAATTTCCAGCAAGGAAATTCAGGGGAGCTGGTGGTGAAGTCTTTGTGTCCCTGAGACTTCAGAACAGGAGGCAAGTTCAGTTTCAAGCCCTTGGAGATCTTTTCTTCAAGCAGGTGACAAAGCAAACAGCAAAGTCCTTTTTCTCCTTTCCTTGGCAGCAAGCAGCCACTGCAGGCCAACCCCAGACAGCAAACAGTACAGGGGCAGTATTCCTCCTCAGCTTATCCGGCTCTTCTCCTTGGCAAAGGTTCCTCTTGATTTCCCAGAAGTGATCCAAAAGTCTGGGCCCCTCTTTTTATACACCAAAATCCTTTGTTCTCTGAAGGCAGAGAGTATCTGTACCCAGCCAAAACCAGTTCTGCGGGGCACTTTGCAAGTGCACAACAACCTTCATTGTCAGTGTGAGCCTTGGCTCCAGACACCACAGGGGGGAGGAGCTGTCATTGTGGAAGGCAGGCACAGCCCTATTCAGGTGAAGGTGCTACTCCTACAATCACTCCAAATGCAGACCAAGCCTATTCAGCCCAGCCCTGACTCATCAGACTTCTGGAGCCGCTACCCCCCCTCCAGCCCGTCATCCAAAAGCCAGACATGCAATACACAAACCTAGCAGAGGCACACTGGATGGTTAGGCAAGAAAATACCTACTTTCTAAAAGTGGTATTTTCAAACACAGAATGTAAAAATCACCCTCACTAAAAGATGCACTTTAACATTCTGAGTTCAGGCATACTAAACTTTACTTTTCTATCATGTTCCTAGGGTCAGTTATGTTTATAAGATGTTATAAACAAACTCCCCATTCTCTCCTATGGGAACAGATAGCCTTGCAATAGTAAAAAACGAAATTGGCAGTATTTCACTACCAGGACATGCCACACACATCAGGGCATGTCCTACCTTTCACATACAATGCACCCTGCCCACAAAGGTACCTTGGGCCTACCTTAGGGGTGACTAATATGTAGAAAAGGGAAGGTTTAGGTACTGGCAAGTGTGTGCACTTGCCAAGTCGACATGGCAGTCCCAGACTGCACACAGGCTCTGCAATGGCAGGCCTGAGCCATATTTTACAAGCTGCTTCTGTGGGTGGCACAATCAGTGCTGCAAGCCCACCAGCAGCATTTGATTTACAGGCCCTGGGCACACATAGTGCACTGTACTAGGGTCTGACAAGTAAATTAAATAAGCCAATAATGGAATCACTAATCCATAACAATAATTTACAAAGGGAGCACTTGCCCTTTGGCACTGAACAGCAGTGGAAAAGTGCCCAAAGCATCTAGACCAGCAAAAATGGAGTCCAACACACAGCAAAACACAGGAGGTGAAGGCAAAAAATGGAAGGGAGACCCACGCCAATGGTGCCAGGTCTAACACAAACGTACAGCATTTTTGGACATACAATGCACAACTATTATGCTAGTATCAGATCTGAGGATTCTTAGAGCATTGCTGTACCGGGTGCAAACCAAAGCTCCTACATAATGGTACTCTCCATTTTTTCAGTTGAGGGAAATATTCCTTAACCAAGAAAATAAGATAGGCCATTGTCTCTGTCACGGTTAGACAAGCAGGACATTGATCAAGAGATTCAGCCTGGTAGCTCCAATTATTTTTGTATCCTCTAAATTGGAGGTACAATTTCTTAGCTAAGGGAGGTAAAAAGTAATCCATAAAAGTTTCCAATGATGGTACCATTCTAAAGTCAAGAAAACTATCCGAGATACCACAATATTTACAATTCCTAAAGCTTCCCCCCCTCCATCACAAAAGTCCAATACTTTTCTTTAATTGATGACCTGGAAATCGTAACCAACTCTTTGGGGTGTTCCGGAATCTTCCCAATCCCATCCCAGACAGGGCACATCTGATGGTGTTAGAGATAGTCTGGCGCTTGGCTACAAGCTCCTGAGCCCTTTGCTTATATTGGTCTGGAAGATGTTGGATGAGTTCTCGCATCTAGTCCCACTAAGCTCGGTCGTACCTTGAGAGAAGGCCGACCGAGCTAGCAATGCGCCAATGGCTGGAAAATTGTGTGGCCACTCTTTTGCCTGCCGCATCTAATTTCTTGTTTTCCTTATCTGGCAGCGAGGAATGTCCAGAACCTTGTGCATCTTCTCGTTCATGAGCAGTGTGCACAACCATAGGGTCTGGGGAAGCTGCCCTCTAATATAAGGGAGATCTGAGAGGGAAGCCTTATACTTTTTCTCAACCCTGGGTGTGACGACTATGGTCTTCACTGGGTCTTTAGACACCTTGAGGAAGGATGTTAACATGCCCCTTGAGCAATGGCAGGTATTAGGTTGAACGCTGTGCATGTGTTGAAAGCGCCTCCACTGAGAATGGTATAAAAATCTACCTTATGGAAGGTGGCCACCCTGTAAATGGCCTCTTGATACGAGGTAGTATTATCCAGAGGGCAAGACTTTGCGGGATATCGGCCAGGGTCATCATTGCCTGTAGGGACGACCCCATAATCATCCCAAGGATCATCCCGGGGCTCTGGGTTGTACAGGCATCGTATGGGTCTGCAGGATCTATTAGGCTACCTTCCCTGTATGAGGAAGCTGACTAAGCTGTTGGAGGTGACCCATGTGGTGGAGGGAGGGTAGGCGCTTTAGGAGGAGGTTGAGAAGGCAGTGGGCTGGTGTCCCTTTCTCCATGTTTCTTGTGCTTGGGAGAACATGGTGGCGCCACTGCAAGCTGCTCCTTGAAAGTAAGCTTCCTTTTGCTAGGAACAGTGTCTTGCACTTTTGGTGGCGGTTTGGAAATGATTTTACCCATTTGAGGGTGGATGAAAAGTTTCCTCTGCCTACAGTTGAACTCCTTCGGGAAGTGCTGTAAAATGGGAGCCACAAGGTCCTCGTGGCCTGCTGAAGAAGGGGCCATGGAAGGACAAGTCAGCACGGATAGGTGTTTCAGCTCTGAAGCTGGTCTTGACATAGTCGGTTGTTTCAACGCCGAAGTTGGTCTCGTCGTTGAAGGATGTTTTGGCTCCGAATGGCGAGGTTGCCCCGGTGCTGAGGAAGGTCGGGTCTTGTGCGGCAGATTCAGAGTTGGCTCTGAGGCCTTGTGTCGGTGCTGGCCATGCCTGGGAAGCTGCAGCAGCCTGGAAGGCTGTTGGTGGACTCGATGCCCAGCCCTTGAAGGGCGGTGGTCGGTCGGTCGGTTGGTGTGAGTGATGAGGCAAGGTACTCACAGTCTGAGTCTTCTGCCATTGTCCCAGTGGGGCGGCTGGTCGTTGCCCTTGAAGTCCGAAGGAGAGCCTGGCTCCGGACTGAAGCAGGCTGGCTGCCTTGCAGTTTAGGAGGTGCCCGTTTCTTCTTCAACGTCTGCACCAAAGATGTTGGGGGTGTCGTCATCTTGCCACTGCGTCATCTTGCTCGGAGCAAGCTGCCGATCACATTGGTATCTGAGGGTCTTCTTGAACCGGAATGCGATGCAGGCAGAGCAGGAGGTCTCGTTGTGCTCCAGCGACACGCAAAGGTTGCAGACCAAGTGGTGATCATGCCACGAGTATTTGGAGTGGCACTGTGAAGAATACTGAAAGTGGATCCGTCCCATCACATCCTGCATATTCACAAGCACCGGAAGGCCCTGATGACAAACGGCATAGACATTTGAGCTTAAGAGAGACACGCCCAAACAGATAGTGGAAGAAAATAATCTAACAAAAGAACAGATCTTGCGCAATACCATTCATAAGAGGAGTCACAATACCTCGTGACTCAAAAGACTTATTTGAAGAAAAACAAGTTATACATGTCCGGGTCCAACACTAGATGGCAGGAGTATGCAGAGCATGTGTATCCACAGCTACACATCCCACAAACATACATCTATGGTGAAGCTAGTGCGTGTGCAGTGGTATTGGATTATTTCACAATCTCTACAGACAGAAGTATAACGAACTGAAGCAATCCATCTAAAAGCTGAAAATGTGCACTGCCTGAGAATCCTTTTGTTCTGTCCAACAGTGACTCATAAGCACAAAGCAAAACTGCATGGCTCTCAAGACTAAATTAAGGCTAGATAGTATAGTGTGTTTGTCTGCAGCCAAACCAACATCACACAATTCTGCAAAGGATTTCCTCAAATGGTTTCGACAACGCAAAATCATTAACGTTTTTTTTTCCGCATAAAGCATGGGAATAACATGGCAAACATTTGGAATAATGCACCAAAAACAGGAAGCCTTGTTCATTTTAAGAGCTGCACCTCCTGAGGCAAACACTTTTGGATAAGCAGAGTCAGATGATTAGAATCCTTTTCTGGTGGAACAGAAGGAACAATGGCTCATTTGATGCTGGCAGAACAGGCTTGAATCATTAGACTCTCTGGAGATAAGGCAGGGATTACATGGAGCAGGGGTTTATATTACCAAGTGAGAATTCTAGCTACTGAAGGAGTAAATTAAGCTTGCCCCAAGCTCTAGATATGTAGTCTCTTAAAACCTAATGGAATGGAACCAACCCCTTTGGACAACTGTGCCAGACAAATTTCCAGACCAAAGTTAGGTCTTTGTCTCCTCCACATGCGCCAGGATCGATAAAGTCTCCAAACTATGCGTACAATGTTACTTTTTCTGCTGAAGGAGGACCCTCAGTCGACAGTCAATCAGAGCTGGGAATTGTATCCAGACATCTAAGGGATTAGAAGTGCTTTAAGAGTTGGAAATTTGTGTCCATAGGAGGAAGCGGATTTGCATCACTCTCATGGTCATTTGTAAGAGATATTCCACAGGATATTTGAATAGGATCTGCAGGATATTTGAAAATTCAGGCTTTTAATACTCTTGAACTTTACCCTTATCAGGTAAAATGATGCTTAATAGTCTTGGACAACAAAATCAGTAGTCTTAGACAAAAAAGCAGCATCAGCACGATTGTCAAGACTGATTCCGTGGACAAAAAACTTGGCACTGGGGCTGAAGTACTATGAATGGCTCCAAAGGAGGCACTGAAGAAGGAGGAAAAGGCACTCTGGTCAACCAATGGAGTTGTTGCGGATCCAAACAAAGTCAAACTGCTGACATGGGGGACGACCAGCGAAGTGGCGTCAGAGTAGCCTTAGGTAGGAATGTTCAACATGGTCTCTCTTAAAGCCGAGACTACTGAATTCGAAGGAAATGTAAACCGCTCTAGCAGCACAAAAGAAGGGCCAGATCTATTCTTGGACAGTTCCCTCATCCCGCTATGTCTAAAACAGGTATGCTTCTGTTCTTTCTTGTACTTTTTGTGATACCTCAGTACAGATCTGATGATAAACCAGGTCGTAAGTTTGAGTAAGTCATGTTTCTTCTTCTAGAAGAGGTTCCTTAGCACCCTTTAATCGCGGCCACCATTAATCTGACCTCTCTTTCACTCCCGTAGTTCTATAATGTATAGAAAGGCAGAGATCAAAGAACATGGAGTCAGGATCAATACCTAAACACCACAAATGTTCAGTTAGTAGGTCTATTACCAACAATGGTTATCAGCTACAAGAAGTGGGCTTAAAGCCCTGCGATTTAGGTGGAGACATACCTATAGATCATTGAAAAAGAATAGAAAACACTTAGACAAACAATGAAAATGGTGAAGAAAGAGGTCTGGATTCCACATCTGTGCGGGTACAGAGAAAAAAGCAACTGTGGTCACTAGATATTGTGCACTTGACATGTACTCAGCACATCGCTTCCGGCATTTTCGCCTGATACCCATCGCCATTTCGATGGGTGGAGAACTAAGCTAAAATTTCTGAATGCAGTATGACTCTTGGCGACAATGTACATCTAAGGGATCAGCAGAAGCAAGTATCCATTAGAAATACAACAGTTAAGGAAGTAACTTAATCTTTACTGCCACTGCCTAAATGTGTGAAAGGTCACAATCATAGAGCAATAAGAGGTTGAGTGAGTGGGTTTCACCGTGAGTGACACTTGCAAAAATGCAGGTGTTTTTTATGGTCAGTAAATATGGATATGGAGATATATATATATATATATATATATATATATACACTAAAAGCATTACGAATGAAAGAGAGGATGTGCAGCTTTCTTCACATGATGAGAACATAGCAGGCTAGGTTACTGATTAATTTAAATTTCACTGGATTATTGTCATTTGCAAATTGTATTCTAGTGTTACAAGTTTCCTTAATTTGAGTGTTATCCTATTCAAGTGCAAAGATTTTTTACATTATTGTAATGATATTATACATTATATAATGTGGCAGTTTATATGTCAGACAACGTGTGAGGTTGAAAGATGGCATAGTTGTAAGGGAGTTATGGATAATTGTTGCATTAGAGTTGTAGGCATGTTTCACCTCTGGCCAGCTATAACTGAATTTTGATGAATGCCCCCCCCCTCCCCCCCCAAGGGAGACAATACATTCATATATACAAAAGAAAGGTTCATTCACATCATAAAATAAAATTATTCCCATTATTCCAAAACGAAAATCTAATGAAACGCAACAGCTCTAAGTATTCAGTTTATCATCATCAATCCACACTGGAAACGCTAACAACACAATGCTTTGTTCGGTGACGGTGGTACACAGCTGATAAAACAGAAGTACATACCTGACCAAACACGTCATCTCATACACCTCAGCCATATCATTCATAGGGCTACACAAATACCAGGGTTATTTGACAGTCTCTGAACTGCGAGGCTGGAGCAACATAGGTATGTATGCACTATGGACCTTTTTCAGGAAGGACATTTTCTCAAGTCTCACTTTTAAAAGCTCACTGAGCTCTTCGGGCTTCATAAAGGTCACGCAGAGTAATAGTCAAAGCTTGCTGCACACATTCAAACGTGCAACAGAAGAACCGCCATCATTCATGAATGCAGAATTACTAACAGCGGGCAGCTTGTGATGTCTTGTCACCTGCCTAGATCGGGCTTTGAGAGTACATACCCAAGTGTCATCGGGTGGTCCTCGGGAGGTCTGGGAGACTTACCTAGGCAGGGCACTATACAACTCTGAGTGGGGAAGAGCGTTTGAGTAGCCACAAACAATTTCTCAAAATGGGCACTTTAAGTGTATACAGCACTCAATCCTTCACAAACGCATACCTGACGCTACATAAATTTAACAAAACACAAGAATGCACAAAGTCTAAAACCCACTCACATTGGATGGGTCTTACTTTCCGCTGTCTTCTGTTGCAACATATTCCTTTGTTAAGGGTAAGAACCCTCACCCATCCTTAGGTGGAATGCGTCATCACTGGGTTTCTCCCCACACCAATCACCAATGTTCGTGAAGTGGACTACAACTCCCCTGTGGGGAAAGAGCACTTAGGGTGTTGAGCGAGAACTGTATGTGAGCTGTAGGCGTGGGTGAGTGATGCAGAGTGGTGTGGGTGTGTGAGATAAAACTATCTCTTGGAGACACTACTCACATCTACAGGTACAAAACCAACTGGGGGGGATGATCAGGTCTCACGAGGCTCGGGTACGGGGGGACACCATTGGTCCTCTTCCCCACGGCCCAGGAGTGGCGGGTGCAGAGGTGTTCTAAGGCATAAGGTTTATCCTTACCGGAGAAGTCACGGTAGAGGGGGCCTGAGTGCAGAGGCTGCAGGCGACGAAGTGTCCACGAGGGGTGAAACCCAGATGGACTTGGGCTCTGGAGGGCTGTGGGATCTTGTTGGCACCATTGGCCCACTTCGACTCAGGCTTGGAGTGACGGGTGCAGTGGTGGCTTTAGGTGTCAAGTTTTGGCAGTTCCCGAGTTGCTGCGAGATGCAGGGAACAGTTCTGCTGTCCCACAGGAGGTCTTGGTTCTCTAATCAAAGGCAGGCAGTCATCCCAAGTTTCTGGAGTCAACAGCTGCAGGACCAGTCGACTTTAGCGCAGTTTTCGACGAGGGATGCGGACAGGCCAGCAGGGTTGGTACCAGGTCAGCTGCTTCTTCTCTACTCTCTGCTTTTGCGTCTCTTCTGTGTCCTCTCTCCTCTTATGTCCTCAGGAACAGCTTCTCTGGTGCCAGATACGTCCCTAAATACCGAATTTAGGGGCATAAGGGGA
This sequence comes from Calotriton arnoldi, assembly GCA_963921515.1. Lineage (NCBI taxonomy): Eukaryota > Metazoa > Chordata > Amphibia > Caudata > Salamandridae > Calotriton > Calotriton arnoldi. Next base: position 400,648 of record CAWUFW010009907.1, on the reverse strand, counting down.
GTGTAGGGTAATAGCCAATGGGCTAGTGAACCTTGGGGTCACTAAGCTCCCTATATGACCACTTCCTGGGCATAACCCTTTCCTAGAAGTACTAAGTATGCCATCACAAAGATGGCAACTTCTGAAAAATCGTATCCGCCTCAGTTTAGCCCAAGTTAGGGGTGGTACTAGCCTGGAGGTAGTACACCTACCTGACTAGCTAATTGTCCCGCCTGTCCAGGTGCCAAGGGGGTCCTGGACAAAAGGGGGCAGTGTCCTCTCCTGTGATGGGAGCTAGACCCCATTCCAAAGGCAGCAGCTCTTTGAAGATTGCTGACCTGGTCATCCTGTGAGAGGGAGTGTTGCACCCTCTTCCGGGACAGGTTTTTGTTCTGGAACTCCTGAGAGCAGAGGCTCTTGCCCTAGGAGGTCAAAACAGTGTTTCGGGTGGCAGGCTGGCAGAAACCAGTCAGGGAGCACATCAGAGTCTGGTAGGTTTGCAGGGTGCATCTCTAAGGTGTTGTATTGGTAAATACATCACTGGAATCAGCGTGGGTTTATCAATATGAGATGTTTGATACCAAACATCCCTAGTTTCAGTGAAGCCATCAGGTAGCTGGGGAACTTGTTTTCACCAGTGTCCAGCACATATTGTCCAGCACATATTTTAAAATGGCTTTCTGGTCCACTTGCACTGGCAGTAATAGGACTGACCAGCACAGGGGCATATCTGCTCATGCAGGCATACCCTCACATGTAATATTCCGCACTTTGCCATAGAGCTGTCAGGCATGCTGTAGGAGTGAGTTACAAATATCACATGTGGTGTTAGGGGACATGGCACACAGGGATGTGTGACGTTGTATTTTTATTTTGTCTGCACCAAGACATGCAGCCTGCAATGGCAGCCTTACATGTGCTGGTGAAGGGTCCCTTAGGGTGGCACAATTTGTGCTGCTGCCCTTAGGGATCCTCTTTAGTACCTCAGGCCGTAGGCACCAGGGGTAAAACTTACTAGGAACTTACAGAGGGTGCTAAAGGTTTTGCCAATTGAGGAAACAAGTGAACAGTTTTAGGGAAAGAACACTGGTTAGAAGGAACCCAGTATACTTCAGTCAAATAAAACTGCATCAAATACCAGGCAAAAAGTGGGGGGGTTCTGCAACAAGAACCCAGCTTTCTACACCCAGTATTTATTTCAGTGCTGAAGCGCTAGTTACGTTGTAATATAAAACCTAAAACTGTACTTTCCACAATGGTCACATGAGCACAGACCAATATCAGTCATGCAGAAGAACCTGTGCCTATGGCAAAGTTGCATTGAGCCCTGGGAACTTCTTGACACCATAACTTAAAGATCATGATTACATGTATATTTTTCCATTTTCTACCATGATTGGAAGGAAGGTTTTTTTTTGTTTTTTTTACCATACTCTACCTCTTTATTTCTTTTTAACAATACTTCACAATTTCTCATTCTTGTTTAGTCATTAGCACAGACTTGTATCAGTCTGCCTGAAATAGCTCGAGCTGAGGCCAAACACCCAACGAATGTAAGTGTTGATATATACAGTTGATTGGTCTAGTTCTAAAGCAGTTCACTTCACTTCATGTGTGATTTTGCAGTGACAACAAGGTGCATGATTGGCACATACAATTGCTTCCTAGCAGAGCACACAAGTGCCAATTATGATATAATCAATCCTATTTTCTGCCTGTCTCTTGACTGAGGTTTACATTACAAGGGACCTCTACAGTTAACACAGCCACATTCTGTGGACCACTGTTTGTACGCATTTAATATCATTTTTTGCATATATATTTTTCACATATTTCTCCCTTCATTCAATGGCTGAGTGACTCAGCACAATGGTCCCAAAGGAAGTCACGCATCTCACTGTAGGGTCTTTAAGATTGGCAGAAACATGTTGACCCTTTTACCATTATGGGGTTGAAGTTTCATTCCCCCTTTAGTTTTATTCTACCCTTTGGAGACACAAAGTAAGGTTTTAAGTTAGTCCCCTAAGAAGGAGTTTTATCTCACACACCCTCTCCACTGCACTCTGTGTCACTCACCCACACTACAGCTCACGTAGGGGTCTCACTCCAAGAAGACAGCACACTAAGTGCCCCTTTTCCACAAAGAGGAGTTGTAGCCCACACCATGAACCTCAGAAATTGGTCTGAGGAGAAACCCACTGATGAAGCATGTCACCTAAGAGTGGGCGAGGGTTCTCATCCTTGACAATGGAATGTGTCGCAACAAAAGAGACAGCAAAAGTAAAACCCATCCAATGTAAGTGGGCTTTCAGACCTTGTGCATTCTTGCTTTTTGATTTGTAATGTGGGAGGGATGCACAGTTGGTCTCTAAACAATCCCTTGTGACTCACGCTGGGTGTTTAGCAATATCAACGTAACCATATCTTCCCCAATGCAGGTCTCTCGGGCCCCCACCTGTAACGTCTCGCAAGCTGACTTCAAACATATGCTATGGAGCTGCAGGTTTCTAGAACAGTATTGGCATGGCATTCGTGTTACTCTCACTGCAGTTGCCCAATATTGTCCCCCCAACACCTGGCAGGAATGTGCTCCAGGCTTTTTAAACGCAATTAAAGGCAAATAAGGTGGCTGCTCGCATTATGGACTTGGCTTAACTGCTGGCCAAACATGCCATTAAAGTGGCAAGCACAGTTTCCCCCTATCATTACTTCATGGCGACTTTCCCTAATCCAATGGGCTAGAGCGGAAGGTGAGGCACTGCGAAAGGAGGAAGCCAGAGGGCTCGGTAAACACCACATATTCATGGAACAGGACACTATACTGTTCCAACTTCAAAACCTTGGCAAAGATCTCCCACCCCCTCCCGGTAGATATATACCCCAATAAGAAGGCAATGGAATCTAACTGTATGCCATGTCATTTGCGGCATTATTTTTTATTTGTTATACTTGCGTGACTGTGTCACAGGGTAAAACGTGCAGTGTTGTTCCGGTGTAGCTACAGGTCCCTCCCTTGTCCTCCCTCTTTCCTCCTCCCTATCCTGAATCATTGGCTAGACTCGCAAAACAAATTGCAGCATTGCCTTGTAAAATGCTTCCCCATGGTGCTCAGTTAGTTGGTTGTCATTGTTCCATGCTCTACACCAATGTAATATATTACTATTACCTTCAGACTCACTTTGATAACACTGTCATGGATAACTGCATTTTCAACTAAAGTTGAGATTTTGCACAACTCTATAGTTGAAATTCTTGGAGAGATTTATTCCAATAGAACACCTACACTACATATTTAGGGTTATAACAGTATGTACAAGAGAGTTTTTTCTACTGGCATATTTAAACAAAAAAATCTAATAAAAGGATTTGAAAAAAGTCATGTTGGAAACAAGAAAAGAAAGAATCAAGAAAATACTGGCCTACCTACAGGCAGACTTGGAAAAATGTTGTTTAAATTATTAATATGCCATTAATATAACGATCATACCTGCAAAAAATGTGCAAGGACCATGTTCATGTACATATCTTCTTCCTCTCTGCCACTTCCCATGAAACATAGGTGCTCCCCACCAGCTATGGAGCCAGACTCTATGGACTGCTTTTGTGCTTCTAACAGTGATTTCACAGACAATGCAAATTCTCCTGGATTCTGAAGCATCTAAAGAACAAATGTAAAAACAAGTGTCATTAATAGAGCCACTTACTGATAATTTGGTTCGTCTACAATGCTCCTTTATTGTAAGGTAAATAATAAGGAAATCTATGATAAGGACCAGAAAAGGAACCCACAATTGATTTTTCTAAGTTAAAAAAGACAACATATACACTAAGGAAACACCATAAGCAAATTATTTAACAACGACTGATGATACAAGGCAGTGAAAAAGCAGCTGTTTTCAAGCTGCAGTCAATTAGGAAGAGCCTAGTCAGCAGGCTGCTCGTGAAAATGTTGCAATGTTCTATGATGGTTCATTTTAGTTAACAGGTAGGCTTCTTGCAGACATTACACACTCTCAAGTGGTCATGGTGAGTGTCCAGGATACCTGTAGCATGGCAAAATGATCCTGGCTCAGTGGTATCTGGTACGTAAGACTGGACTGTCACATATGGGTGGCACAATTGTAGGCCAGTGGTCATACCTAGGTATCTATGGCACTGCACGTATTACCACCTAAACAAAAATATCCATTAGAAACGTTTTTATGTGAGACACTGAGGGAACCATGTGAAGGTTGAATAGGCAAAAACTGCGAGACAATGCAAGGAGGACCATAATACAGGATATCTATTTTTAGAAATGTATATTGTTGTCAGAAGTCTTTGGGTGTTTAAATGTTTCAGCAAGAAGCTGTGAGCAACTTACTTCTTTAATTCTGCAGAGCATGTTTTACCAACAAGCCACCTGGCACAACTAGTTATGGAATCCAGAAGTGATTTGCTTTTCCGCACAGACATGATCTTCTCACAAAAAATACATGCAAATAATACTTTTTACAGAAACTATCCTGTTCCCTGAAGGAAATATATTGGGCCCGATATAACAAAGGGTTTTCTCATTTTGTATCTTTGGGAAAGGGTGTTAGTACGCATGGACGTTAATCTTTCATTAACTTATTTGGTGGAAATTTGTCCAATTTTGAGGCACTGCGCGGGACTCTTTCCAAACACTTAACTGTAGGAAGTTTGAAGTGTTACATTTTGCTGAGCATCTTATTTTAAACAGTGCACTGGACAATGTGCTGTTCAGTCAGCCTTTGAGGTGTGGGTAGACCTCCGTTCCTGCACATGTTGACATCAGTCAGTCAATATAGTATATTTTGGTCCATTATAACCTTTCACTGAGGACACATAACTTTACGAAAATCCAGTAGTCCCCAGATGAAACCAAACCTAAAACAAGTAAGCGCCTGCTAATGGATTGTGCATTTATCCAAGATATGGTTACATCTCAGCACAAGTCATAAAGACAACACAAGATCTTATTAGGGTTTTCATAGCTTCTCAGTCTACTGATTAAGGTAAGCACCAAAGAGAAATAATGTAGCAACTCTTTTCTAGTGAGAGGTCAGGATAATTTGTGGACACCTACACACTTCATTGCACGCTAACCTTTCTAGTGTTTGTTTTACTAAAGATAGCCATGAAATTAGTAAAGGATTTTCCAGGCCAAGAAAGTCTAGTAGGATCATGCACTAAATGTGGATTAGGCCAGTAAAATATTGGGGAACAGCTTATTTTGTTCTCTAAAAAAAATTCAAGACAATCTCCCTTTGGACGGAAAAGGCACGTTCCAAAACTATTTTCTCCACTTGCAACAAATGTACATTGGCATAACTCTCACCCCATGTGTCACCAAAGAGACATTCTGTGTGTATGAACCAAACATTTAAGGAATGCGAATGGCCCCTTAAGAAACTTAGAATCCCACCAATAAGTTTTGCAACCTTTGCAGATTTTATGGTCAACTGTGTTCCCCGATTTATATACGAGTCAAAAGAAACAGTTACTTAGGAAAAAGAAATAACCCTCTCAAGCGCAGACCACCATTAATAATAGCCTTCGGACAAGAGTTCTAAGGGCCAACAGTCAAGATCTTAGATTTGCTACATTTGTTTTTAGCCCAAGATAAAATCAACATACTTCGCCACTAAGTGTTGACCCTGGAAATCAGGACGAAGTCATCAGAATATGATAGTAACAGAATGTTTGCATTATTAATACAGGGGGCTTCTGATACTATAGCACCAAGTTTAAGCTCATAAAGTATGTATATACAAAGAGAAAAGAAAAGTAGCCTGCACACATCCATATTTGCTTGCAGAAAGAAGTTTACCATCTGCAGCAAAGTAACCAAACCAACCTCCCCTTCCAAATCTAAAGGGCCAACCACAAAGTGGACCAGTCTACTAGCCTGAATGCAGACAACAGGTTCATTAAAGCTAGTTGTGCTATTCCTCCATGGATTTTCTTTTTAAAGAAACTTTATTGGTATTTTCCATTATAAACAGTTGACTGTTACACATCACAGTACATGGTGCAACTTCGCCCCATTGGAAAAAGCAGCTGAATAAATGCATGCATTGTAGGCTCATCTAGATAAATGTTTCATTGCTGTTTAAGGGCGTGCACCAACTTAGTTTTCATGAGGAACTGTCCAGTGAATACTTGCCAATCCTTGACTAGTGACAAGAAGTTCATTAGAGTAACAGTGTGGAATAAATGACCAACCTTTTCTATCCCTACTCTGTCCCAATGTTGTAGGTCTCGATGGATAAGTTACTTATCTTAGAATATCACAGACGTCAGGCTGGATCCGGAAACTTTTGCTCGAGCAATAACCTTGTGCCGGTAGGTGCTGTCGGCCGGCCCCATGCGACGTCATTGGCGTTGTTCGCACCCGAAGTGATGTACACGTCACCTATATAGGCGCCACCTCGGCGCGCAGAAGTCAGTTACTTTTCAAGACTTTCCACGCCAGGAGCACGGAGGCATGAAGTGCACGGACAGTGGTGTGTATAGAACATCTAGGGCCCTGAAAGTGACCAGCCCTGACCCGAAATACCAGTCCGTAGTGCAGGGAAGATGGGGGGGTCGGTAAGGAATTTACGGCTAGATTATGTCTTTACCAGATAAGGCGTTACGGAAGGTAAGTAACTTGTCCATCCGATAGAGACATCTAGCCCAGATTCCTTACCTTAGCATGGATACCCCATCAATACCACTAGAAGGGACTGCAGACAAGTTTAGACCAGGAAGTCCTGTAGGACAGAGCGGTCAAAAAGGCCATCCATGCGGACTGGACTGTCCAGGCAGTAGCACTTGGTGAATGTGTGCAGTGATGCCCACGTTGCTACCTGACAAATGTCAAGGACTGGAACACCACATTGCAACGCATTGGTCGCAGCCTTAGCCCTGGTAGAATGAGCTCATAAGCTTTCAAGAGGCTGTTTCTTGGCCAGAGCGTAGCAAATTTTGATGCAGAGGATGACCCACTGCGAGATAGTCAACTTCTGCAGCGCACAACCTTTCTTCAATCCAACGTACCCCACAATGAGTTGGTAGTCAACTCAGAACTCTTTAGTGCAGTCAAGTTAGAACAACAACTCTCTTTTTGGGTCCATATGGTGGAGTCGCTCCTCCTCTTTAGAGAGGTGCAGAGGAGCATAGAAAGTGGGCAAGATGACTAATTGCCCCACTTGGAATGGTGTTACCACTTTCGCTAAGAAAGAGGCCCTAGTGCGAAGCACCAATTTATCAGGGAAGATGGTCAGGTAAGGAGGCTTTGATGACCGAGCCTGCAATTCACTCACCCTCGTGGCAGAAGTTATTGCCACTAAAAAGTCTGTTTTGATGGAAAGCAGTTGGAGGGGGCAATTGTGCAGAGGTTCGAACAGAGCGCACATAAGGAAGGTGAGAACCAAATTAAGGTCTCACTGAAGAAAGATGAATGGGGCAGGTGGGAACATATTTACAGGCCACTGAAGAAGTCTATTTACAATAGGGGATTTAAATAAGGAGGGTTGGTCTGGCAGCCCCAAGAAGGCAGAGAGGGACGAAAGGTACCTTTTGAGAGTGCCCAGAGCAGAGCCCTGCTGGGCAAGGGTCAAAATGAAGAGGACTTGAGAGGGGGAAGCATAAAGAGGATCAATAGAGTGTTCTGCACAATTTTTTTTTAAAATTCTGCCACTGGCAGGCGTACACATTCTTGGTAGAGTGACTCCTGCCTGCTAAAATCACATCACAGACTTTAGGGGGAAGATCAAATGCTGTCAACTGCCACAGTATCCCTGTATGTTTTAAACACTACATTTTCTTTTTAATTGCACTAACCAAGGAATTAGGAGTTGCAATGTTTTGACTAAGCTTAACCATTGCAGCGAGGAAGAGGAGGTAAAATATAAAATGCTGTAAAAGCAAGGCAAAAGACAGGCATGTTAATTAAAAACCTTCACTACTACTTTTCAGCAATTGAATGGCTTATTTTAGGACCCAACTCTTGAATGTTGAGGGAGAACAGTTTGATCTTCTTGAAGAATGAAGGGGCATTCCAAGGCAGCATGCAACCTGATTCATGAGGCAGGACACCTTGAGGTTGCAAGTCATAATCTAAATATCGCCAAGGATACAAGGAGGTAATAACTAGTAAAACAAGGGTGCACAGTTTGTGGGACTTTCCCCCCAGGTATTTCCTTAGTTCACCATTAAACAGCCTTTATATAGGTGTTGGGACGAGACTAATATTCACTGCCAATAGGCATCATGTGGCAATCATTGGTGGGACAAGTTCAAAGGAAGACCATGAAAAGAAAAAATAATATTTTTTTAAATTAACAAGTAAGATGCACATGGAGCAAACACGTTTCAGCTGTTTGTCCAATAAATCATCCATTGTATTGGTGTCCATCTAACCCATTGAGATATGCATAGGATTACGAAATTTACTTCGGTGCAAACCTCCTTTGAAAGGTGCATTATAAGTATGTCAATTGTTGAATTTAAATTAAAATGAACCATAAACCAATGTCATCCAGGATATAGTTCTTGCTTTACACTATTGTTTTAAGTTTGTGGACTATGACACACCTTTTCACCAGGAATAGTGTTGGAATGCAAGTGGTAGGTTTTTCATCGTTAGAAGTGGACTGCAGTTGTTTTTCAAACACCAACATAAGTAAAAACTGTTTTTGTATGCAGTATGGTTGAAATCCTTTTGTACTATAAGCAGGCTGCCTAGGATAAGTGACCCTTTCCAGGTTTCCCAAGAGGTAAACCACCTAGATACAGAAAGAACAAGTTACTTACCTTCGGTAACGATATATCTGTAAGAAACATTAGTAGTGATAGATTCCTTACCTTAGAATATCCCCAGGCGTCAGACTGGATCCGGAAAGTTTTCGTCAGCAGTACCCCTGCGCGTCGGTAGTTGGCGTTGTGCGGCTCCGCGTCCGTAGTTGGCGTCGTGGTCGCCGAGATGACGTCGCAGGCGCTACTTAGACGCCGCCCACGCGCGCTGACGTCAGTTCTGTACACGACTTTCCGCGCCAGGAACGCAGAGCCATGCAAGATACTGACCACTGGTGCATTGAAACTAGGGCCCTGAAAGGGATGACCTTAACCCTAGAAATCAGTTCGCAGAACAGGGAGGATGGGTGGGGCGGTAAGGAATCTAACACTACTAATGTTTCTTACAGATATATCGTTACCGAAGGTAAGTAACTTGTTCATCTGAAAGAAACACATAGTGATAGATTCCTTACCTTAGAATAGATACCCCAGCAATACCAACCCCGGTGGTGGGTCTGCGAACTAAGATCACACCAGAAAGTCACGGAGAACAGAACGGCCAAAGAAGCCGTCTCTCGGACTTGGCTGTCTAGGCAATAATGCTTGGTAAACGTGTGCAGCGAGGCCCACGTGGCTGCCTGACTGATGTCTTGCAGGGGGACACCACGTCCCAATGCAGTAGTGGCTGCAGTAGCTCTGGTGGAATGAGCACGCAGCCCCACCGGAGGTTCTTTTTAGCCAAAGAGTAACAGGCTTTGATACATAAGACAACCCAGCGGGAGATGGTTCTCTTATGGACCGCCCGACCTTTCTTGGTGCCAACGTAGCCAACAAAAAGCTGGTCGTCCACCCGGAACTGCTGTGTGCGGTTGAGATAAAAAGAGAGCGCACGTTTTGGGTCCAGACGGTGGAGCCGCTCTTCCTCTCTGGAAGGATGCGGAGGCGGAAAGAAGGTGGGCAAGGTAATAGTCTGCCCAATGTGAAAGGCCGTAACCACTTTTGGCAAAAAGGAAGGACGGGGCCTGAGCACAACCTTGTCCGGATGGACTGAAAGGAAAGGAGGCTTACAAGAAAGAGCCTGGAGCTCACTCACCCGACTGGTGGAAGTGATGGCCACCAGGAAGGCAGTCTTTAATGTCAAAAGACGAAGAGGACAGTTGTGAAGGGGCTCAAAGGGAGCGCACATCAAGTATGTCAGAACCAGATTCAAGTCCCACTGAGGCATCACGAAAGGAATAGGAGGAAAAAGGTGTGTAATGCCTTTGAGAAATCTATTTACAACAGGGGACTTGAAAAGAGAGGGCTGATCAGGGAGCCTGAGAAAGGACGAAATAGCAGAAAGGTAGCCCTTGATAGTGCCCAGAGCAGAGCCCTGCTGGGCCAAAGAAAGAAGGAACAGTAGTACTTCAGAAAGAGGGGCAGAAAGGGGATCCACAGCCTTTGCTGTGCACCATGCCACAAATGTGTTCCACCTGCAGGCGTATACCACTTTAGTAGAGGGACGCCTGGCTGCCAGAATAACGTCACAAACTTCAGGAGGCAAGTCTAAGGGAATCAACTGCCGCCGCTCAATCTCCACGCAAAGAGGTGGAGGCTGGACAGGTTCGGGTGGAGGACCGTCCCCTGCTGCGGAGACAGAAGATCCTCCCGAAGAGGCAGTCTGATCGGAGTATCGATGCTCATACTGAGTAGCTCGGGATACCATACTCTTCGAGCCCAGTCCGGAGCCACAAAAATGACTTGGGCCTGGTCGCGCCTGATCTTCTTCAGCACTCTGGGAAGAAGTGGTATAGGCGGAAAGGCGTACAACAGACCGCAACTCCACTCGCGACGAAAAGCGTCGCCGAGCGAGTGCCGCCTTGGAAATTCCAACGCGCAGAACTGATGACATTGCGCGTTCTCTTCGGTGGCGAATAGATCTAACCAAGGCTCTCCCCACTGCTGAAAGAGACCTTGCACCACCTCCGAGTGAAGACGCCATTCGTGATCGAGCATGCACCTGCGGCTGAGTTCGTCCGCCCTGGCGTTCAGAGAACCTGCCAGGTGTTGAACCACCAGGGACATGCCCTGATGTTCCAGCCATGTCCAGAGACACAGAGCCTCCTGACAGAGGGTCAACGACCCCACCCCGCCTTGTTTGTTGCAGTACCACATGGCGGTGGTGTTGTCTGTGAACACCTGCACCACTCTCCCTTTGACAGAGGGAAGGAATGCCTTTAGTGCAAGCCTGATCGCCCGCAGCTCCAAAAGGTTGATATGGAGCCGGGATTCCGCCGGAGACCAGAGGCCTCTGATCTCCGCCTCTCCCATGTGGCCGCCCCATCCCAGGAGGGACGCATCCGTCACCACTGTAAACTCCGGTTGGGGAAGGGAGAGGGATCTGCCGTCGACCCAATGCCGGTTCGTGAGCCACCACTGCAACTGTCGTGCAGTGCCCTCCGAGATCTGGACGTGATCGGACAGGTTCCCGTGATGCTGCGCCCACTGGAACTTCAGGTCCCACTGCAGAGCCCGCATATGCCACCTGGCATGATTGACCAGCAGGATGCAGGAGGCCATGAGGCCCAGCAGCCTCAGAGTCACTCTGACCGAAACCCGGGACAAGGGCTGAAAGATGGGAATCAGAGCCCGAATATCCCGGACTCGCTGTTCGGGAGGATAGACCCGAAACTGCGCCGTGTCCAGAACCGCTCCGATAAAGAGGAGCTTCTGGGAGGGAATCAGGTGCGACTTCGGCACGTTGATGGAGAACCCCAGCAAGTGCAGGACGTCGGCCGTAGTCTGGAGGTGGGAGACGACTGTCTGGGGCGAGCCCGCCTTCAACGACCAATCGTCGAGATAGGGGAAGACTGAGACCCCTGATCTGCGCAGATGAGCTGCGACCACCGCCATCACCTTGGTGAACACCCGAGGGGCGCTGGTAAGGCCAAAGGGGAGCACGGTGAACTGAAAGTGCTCGTGGCCTACCGTGAACCGTAGGTAACGCCGGTGGGCTCGCAGGACGGGGATGTGGAAATAGGCGTCCTGCAAGTCCAGCGCCACCATCCAGTCTTGTGGGTCGAGAGCAGACAAGACCTGAGCTAGAATGAGCATCTTGAACTTCTCTTTGCGAAGGAAGCGATTGACGTTCCGAAGGTCTAAGATAGGACGCAGGCCTTTGTCCTTCTTGGGCACCACAAAGTAGTGGGAATAACAACCACGACCTACTTCGTGCGTCGGAACGCGCTCGATGGCCCCCTTGGCCAAGAGGGCCGCAACTTCCTGCTGAAGAAGCACCAAGTGATCCCCCGACATGCGGTGGTATTGAGGTGGCATGGCTGGGGGGGTAGTCTCGAAGGGGAGGGAGTAGCCCCTCCGGACTATCTCTAAAACCCACCTGTCCGAAGTGATGGTGCGCCAGTGGGGGAGGTGATGGCGGAGCCTGCCGCCCACTGGCGTTTGATGGGCCTGAAAGTTCGGACTAGGAAGGTTTGGAGGCAGTGGTGGCCGGGGTGGTGGTGGACTGACCCGCCCGCTGGCCCCTTTGTCCGCCACGGCGGAACCCGTGTCTGCGGCAGGATGATTGCTGCGCCGGCCTGTGGCTCTGTTGCGAACGCTGCGGGGCGCCCCTTCCTGTGCCACGAAAGGAGCGAAAAGTGGAAGTCGGAGGAGGGCGGACTGTCGAGAGTCCCAAGGACTTGGCCGTAGCCCGTGAGTCCTTAAACCTCTCCAACGCGCTGTCTGCTTTGTCGCCGAAGAGGCGACAGCCATCAAAGGGCATGTCCATAAGGGTGTTTTGGACATCCCCCGAAACTTCAGTGGTCCTCAAACAGGTGTGACGGCGAACCGCCACCGTCGTTGCAATCGATCTGCCCAGTGAGTCGGCGGTGTCTAGGCCACAACGAATCATGAACTTTGCTGCGTCTCTCCCCTCTGCAACAGCCTGGGAGAGAGCAGGCCGGGCCTCCTCCGGACACTGGGGCAGCACGTTCGCCACCGTATCCCACAGAGAGTGGGAATAACAGCCCAAGAGGGCAGAGCTGGTGGAAGAAAAAATCTTCTTCCCAAACTGATCCAGCTTCTTGGATTCCCTATCCGGTGGTGCGGAAGGGAAGGCGGTTGGGGAAGCAGAGGCTTGGACAACCAAGCTCTCGGGAGTGGGGTGTTGGGAGAGGAAAATGGGGTCACCCGGGGCCGGGCGATGGCGTCGGGCCACGTTCCTATCCACAGGAGCCCCTGTGGTGGGCCTGGACCAAGTGCCCAAAAGAACGTCAGAGAGGGCTTCATTGAAAGGAAGCAGCGGCTCCGCAAAAGTAGTTGCTGGCTGAAGCACCTCCGTCAGGAGGTTAGTCCTGACGGCCACAGTAGGTAGCTCGAGGTGTAGGGCCTCGGCCGCCCTACGCAACACCACTGCATAACTGGCGCCCTCCTCCGTAGCCACGGTAGGAGGAGACAGCATGCCAATGTCTGGTGAGGTATCCAGACCACTGGCGTCCCCCAGTTCCTCAGCCCAGCCCTGTTCAGACTCGCAGGCTGCAGCGAGAGGGTCCTCAGACCCCTCCCAGTCCTCCCCTTGCTCCTCAGGCTGTTCAACAGGTCGAAAATAAGGAGCAGGGACATGGGGATAGAAATCCCCAAGTAGGGTCGAGAACGGCATCGATCGACGCCGGCTCGGCGCCGTGTCCACTTCGGGGCTGAAACTGAGGTCGACGTCGTCCCGAGGTGCGGGCGGCGTCAGGATCGGTGCCGGTGGAGTCGACGTCGGTGGAGGCGTAACAAGGTCAACCGGCGTCGACCGGGATCCAGGCCTGGATCCAAGGGTGTCCTGCGGCGCCGTGGCCGGAGCCGACAGCGACGCCGGAGCCGCCGGCGAGGAAACGCGAGGACACCCTTGCGGGACCGCGGGGCCCGAAGGCGCACCAGCGGGACCCGACGGCCCAAAGAGGCGAGCCATGGCCGACAGGAACTCCTGTATCTGGGCCGGAGTCGCCGACGACCCCGGGAAGGGCGGGTAGTCTGGCGGCGACTCCATGGACTCCGCCGGAGCGGCGGGGGTGGCACCACCCATACCCGTCAGCCGCGTCGCGCGACCGGCGAGGGGAAGTCGGAGAACGATGGCGTTTCTTCGACTTCTTGTGCTTCGCCTTACCTGACCCCGAGTGCGAAGACTTGGATCCCGAAGATCGATGATGATGACTCCGCGCACGGTCCCTCGACCTCCCTCTGGACCGGGACTTCGAACGGCGCGGAGCCGACTGCCGGGCTTCCAGCAACTTTCGGGACCGCTCCCGCAAAGTCTTCGGCGCCATGGCCCGGCAGTCGGAGCACGACTTGGGGTCGTGGTCGCGCCCCAGGCAGAAAAGACACACACGGTGCGGGTCCGTCACCGACATCATGCGGTGACAATCCCCGCAGGACTTGAAACCGGGCATCCTACTGCACCAGGAGTCGAAGTCTCAAGAAAAAACAGAGACAAAAGCCTCAAAAAGTAAGTCAAAAATTGACTGGGGGTTCCTGCTCTTCCCGGATCTGCGCTTGCTGGCGTGGAAAAAGAAAGAACCGACGTCAGCACGCGTGGGCGGCGTCTAAGTAGCGCCCGCGACGTCATCTCGGCGACCACGACGGACGCGGAGCCGCACAACGCCACCTACCGACGCGCAGGGGTACTGCTGACGAAAACTTTCCGGTTCCAGTCTGACGCCTTGGGATATTCTAAGGTAAGGAATCTATCACTATGTGTTTCTTTCAGATGTATGCATCTTTATGGAATTTCCAAAATGAATCTTTGCTGAAACTACACTTGACACTTCTGCAGCTGTTTCCATTCTTTTTTGCACAAGATACTGTATATGAACCAAAACCTTTAAGATTACTTTACTGTGATGACCGTAAGAGACAGAAAATAAAAAGATACTGCTTTTGAGAAACTGATTTTCCTGTTATTTTTGAGGTACTTATATTTGTATTCATCGGAAATTTGTGAAAAGGGGGCGAGGAGGGATCAAGTGGGATTTTTCAAAGCCTGAAGGGGAGGTAGTATTTGAGACTAGGAACCAAAGGTGTTCAGCACAACAAAATGGAGAAGTATAATATTTCAGGAAAATAGAAAACAATAAGTCTTCTCTCAATCTAGCATCCCTGAAGGGGGTGTACCCATGACCAAGTACTCAACCCTAAGCAATTATCTTTTTGGAACTGGATTTCTCACAGGCCCCAGAGCGAGGCTCAGTTTCCCTACTTTTTGTACTATATGATTCCAAGTAACTATTTAAGAGAGTCTGGTCCCCGCTGGGGGGTAACTATTCCTGCCATAGACATCAACTTGTGACGATGCAAAATCCAAACAGAACTGTGTGTAAGTGCACTTACAAAAGATTTACACTATTTCACTGCCCTATAACTGGCTTTGCTTTTATTGTTTTACCAAGGGCTTCTGAACATTGATTAAGATGCTTCTGAAATTCCTCTGGATGCAATATTTATATCTCCTTGACAAATTTATATAAATTGAAGGCACAGTCTGTTTTTAATGTGTAGAGGCAGCATGTAGGTGACCCTTCTCTATGGCACTACAGAGCATTCTTCTCCCAGTACTAGATTTCAAAAAGAATTTCTACATAGAAATCTCCATAAACTAACCTGACTCTTTATCACACTAAATATAATCTTTTTAACTATTACCAGGAGAACTAGCAAATCTTTAGCTGCAGTGGCTCGCAGTTCCTGAGGGACTGTTATTGAGGGCTTACAACATTAAAAACAAGCATTGGCATAGCCAATAGGTCTAGCCTTTGGGACATTATAAGTGTTTAGCCATGCAACAGTTGATGTTGCACCAAGGATATTGTGCTGCATAATTAAATACTTATAAGGTCCCAAAGGCGAGACCTATTGGCTATGCCAATGCTTGTTTTGCATTTGATACCTAATGGAAGGGTTTGCCCCTTTATAGGCTTCACGATAAGCATAATGGTAGATTTGCTTTCTACAGCCTCATGGTAAGAGACAAAGTTGTGTAAACTGGAGAAACAGAATACAATCAAATGTTTGCAAACTCCTTTATGATTGCCATAATTGTCACCCATTTGGAAAAAATAAAGACCTTCTCATTAGAAGGGCTTAAATATGCACACACATTTTCGCAACCCCTCGAAAAGACCACAACACTGAGAAAAAATCAAATCACTGCCACATCTAACTAGGATTCGTTGTGATACCCCAGCGGTGTTGACTTCGGAACTGGGGAATTCGGTTCGAATCTCGGCGTCGGATAGAATCTTGTGATTCTGGGCAAATCACTTCTTCTCCCTGTGCCTACAAAAAAATGAATGTGTCCTTGTGTAATGTAACGGAAGCGCGTGTAACGCGCTCCAATACCCTCTGGTCGAGTTCGCGCTAAATAAAAACTGTAAAAAAAAAAACTGTTTAGCGCTATAGAATCCTGCTGCACGTCACCTCAAGTGACTAGTTCATGGTTAATTTTAGACGAAACCCGCATTGCGTAGGATTACAAAAATGAATCTGTACTCAGACCACACAAGTGCAGGCATTTTTCCGCATGACTCAGAGCTGGGAGAGCGAAGTGCCTGCGAAGTAGAATACATTTGCGCATCTGCTACCACAGTGCATCTCACCCCGTGCATTTCACAAGAATCTGGTCAAAATTAGCATAAACTGTACGCGAGCATATCGATAGGCAGCTATCACATTATCTGGCCAGGAAACTCTAATAACAATTATATTAATGTAGGCATTTATTAATGCATGCGCTGTTACCGGTATGCCGCTCGTCGGCGCTTCGGTGCTTCCAAACACCAACAACCCTCCCAAAAAACATGACAATGCCTTTTATTTATGTTTAAAAAACAAAAATAAAAGGCATTGTCATTTGCAATGTCAATAGCTCAAACTCGCGAAAATGCGAGACCTATTGCATTGCAAATGCTTGTTATTTTTACCCACCACCCATTTGCCCACCCCACCACTCCCCATAGATGCCAGCCGTCATTTCCTCTTTGTGGTCACAGAACTCTTTGGTGACTTGTAATGACACCATAACCTATGGTTAGGTATATTTTATACAACGTAGCATAAATATTACTTGCTATCTAAGTACAAGTGTCAACATTAGCTTAATATCTAGTTCCGCCCGTCTCTCAGCATTTGAAGTTGCTGTTATTGTACCTAGTTTGTTATCTGTTCTCATAGCTCCAAGATTCTCTGCATATGTGCGCTCAATGTGTATAAATAACATTGTATCCATATCGTTTTTCTTGTTGGTGTTATTATTGTTTGCATTTTCCTGTTGAAGGTGTGAAGGTCCCGGCAGGGTGTGAGCTGGTGATGGGAGGGGAGCCGCAGTGCTGGTCGGAGGGACATTGCCTCTTGGTGGACGATTCGTTTCTGCACACAACATCCCATAATTGTACAGGAGAAGGGGGCATGCGGGGGCTGCGGAGTACCAGTAAGGAGAGCACGGATTACTGGGAAAACAGCAGGGAAAGCAGAGATTTTCAAAGAGAGTGGGCACCGGAAGGGGAAGGGACCACTGGAGGAAGTAGCAGGAGAGTCACAACTGTGACGTCATAACAGGGAGAGCGTGAAACCCAGCAGATAAACAGTGAGCGCAGCCGCTGCTTTTGGAAACTGTAGGGGCGCAGGAACTGCTGTGGGAGTAAGCGAGAGGGGCAGGAATGTAAAAATAAGGAAGAGCTGGAACTGTTGAGGGGTGACACAGAGAGGGAAAGTGGAAACTACTGATGGAAAGCAATGGACACTGAAGTAAAAATGCAGCCTTTAATGTTGGTTTCAGAGACTGCAATGGATGCCAGATGCAGAGCGCACTGCCATGCCCCTGCTGTGTGGGACTGCGCATGTGAATTAGCGGCCACTCTTAAAGTGGTAATGGATGTTCGAGGAAAATACGGAAGTGCTAAAACGCGCGCGCCTCGCGCTAAAAGTTAAAAAAAACAAGTGGCAGCAAAAGTGAAAGCGTTTTCCTTGCTGGAGCGAGCAGCGCCAGGAGCGATAATTGCTAACACATGGCGCCAAAGCTCGCTCCCGCAAGGGAATCGCCAAACGTGCAAGCGTTGCCATTGAAAGCAATGCAACGCGTGCACGTTTTGGGCCTCAAAAGCGAATCGATTACAAAAGGTCTTTTTCCTGTGCAGCGCATGCGCGCTGCGTAGGCGAGACCTAAAAAGTATACTGCTTTTGATCGCTTGTATACTAACCAAGTCTGAATCCAAGTGAAATGCCGTTGACAGGTGTCCAGAGTTGTATTGTTCTGCAGGGCGGCAGTCAACCACAAAAAACCTTACACCCTCCTGCAAGAAACAAAGAGACACTTTACAGTTTTGCCATGAAATTACTGGTACACAGATATATTTTTAAATATCCAAGATCATACGCATGGTCTTTCTATTGGAATTATGATCCAGTCAACTCATTTTGCCTTACTATCTTTTTCGTCTCTAAAAAGTAGTTTCATAAATGGATACAAGCATAGTAAGTTAAAGGAAAATTATTTGAATGCCCTCATGACCTAGCCGGGATAGCTACTTAGCACCCAAAGTTTGCAAGCATTTAAAATGAACAAAAGAACAAAGTTTCTAAACTTTATTTAAGGCAGCTGATGTTTTGTGCCAATAATAGCTCACACTAAACTGCTGTTTTTAACATCTGCTCGAAGAAAGTAACTGTATATCAAGCAATTGCTGTAAATTTTATGATGGCTTAATTGCAAATAATGAACATTTGCTCAAGGAAAAGGTAGTACAACACAGGACAATAACATTTTCCATAAGCAAAAGTTGAAACGAATAAACATATGTATAGGAGGCCTGAGATCATGAAAATGACTGATGTACCTGTGAGATGTGGAATACTAAAATAGTAGCCTCAATATAAACAAGCACTGGCAAAGCCAATAGGTCTTGCCTATGCAAGAGCTATTGGCTTTGCCAATATGTTTTAGCAATGTTGTATACCAGCATGGATGCTGTTCAGCAAGACTAAAAGTTAGTGCCATAAAGGAGAGTGGCATTGTTGTGCAATTTTCATTCTACAGGAGGAATTGCAAAACTGTGGCCAGCATAAACGTTGGGAAGGTGCCTGACTGATTCCGAGCACCCCCTCAGGAAATGTTGTCCTATAGACCAGCTGGCTCACAGTGCCACCATAATCCCCCCTAAACCTAGACAGGCAGCAAATTGTTCTGGCAACCACTGAACATGACAGCCCTGATCCCTCAGGAATCGTGGTAACAGATCTAGAACCCTTTTTGCTCAGTTACCCATGCTCTTGTTTGCTCAGACAAAGATACAAGGAATACAAAGAGACGTTTTCAATGTTTATTGAACCAACGTGATTCTTGTATAAAATATATGTGCTGCGATGATCAATAGACAGAAGCAGATGAAAGTCATTAGAAGTATCCGGACAGTGAACAAAAAAAAAGTTCCACCATCGTGCTGAGAATGTATATATGCAGGCATATAAACAATATAACAATCTTAGGTACTCCTACAATGCGTTCCCTAACCTAAGCATCTAGGGTGTATGTGTGTGCTGCCAAGAATCCCCGTACTGGATGATCCAACCCCATTACCTGATGGGAATGAATGTAGGGCCCCGTCTTGGTCATGAGCTGGACACCCCTTGCGGAGATATCAGCAAATTGCTGGGCCGAAGCATCAGCGTGTAGAGACCTCGCAAAGACAGCAGAGGTACTCCTCTGCCAACACCCGGAAACAGATGTTTATTTACAACAAAAGGCATCCTTGCCTTGGGCCGAGATCTTGATCAGGCTGCCATTGTTTGTGTGATATAGTTAGCTGTACCTCCATATATACGAACATAATAAGCACATTTGCACAACATATGTATAAACCTTGTACATGGTGTCAAGGTGGCAAGATAATGATCTTGCTAAGTAGTTTCTGTAGTTTACCAGGAAAAAAGTTCAGGCTGTCATGCATGCAAATGTGTGTCAAAGGTCATTGTGTGAAAGTGAAGGTAACTTTAAGAAAAAACCTGTGTTCATGTAAAATTGCAGTCTTTCCCTCTAGGCCTAACTGGGACACATGACAGCATGGAGTGGAGAGTCGTAAAGTGTAGTGTCGTGAAGTAGCATGGAGTATTGTAGAATAGAGTGGAGTGCTGTGAAGTGTTGTAAAGTGAAGTGGCGTGGAGTGTTGTTGAGTGAAGTGTCGCAAAGTGGAGTGTCGTGGAGTGTCAAAGTGGAGTGTTGTGGTAGAGCGAGAGGAGAGTCGCAAAGCAGAGTGTCGTGGAGCAGAGTGGATTGGAGTGTCGTAAAGGTGAGTGTCGTGGAGTGTCAAAGTGGAGTGCCGTTAAGTACAGTGTTATGGAATGTCGTGGAGTAGAGTGTCGTGGAGTAGAGTGTCGTGGAGTAGAGTGCCGCGGAGTAGAGTGCCGCGGAGTAGAGTGCCGCGGAGTAGAGTGCCGCGGAGTAGAGTGCCGCGGAGTAGAGTGCCGCGGAGTAGAGTGTCGCGGAGTAGAGTGCCGCGGAGTAGAGTGCCGCGGAGTAGAGTGCCGGGGAGTAGAGTGCCGTGGAGTAGAGTGCCGTGGAGTAGAGTGTTATGCAGTGTTGTGAAGTGGAGAGTCATGGAACAGAGTGGAGTGTCATGGAGTAGGGTGGAGTGTTGTGGAGTGTCGTAAAGCAGAGTGCCTTGGAGTGGAGTGTTGTAAAGTGGAGAGTAATGGAGTAGAGTGGAGCTGCGTAATAGAGAGTCGTGGAGCAGAGTGGAGTGTCGTAAAGTGGAGTGGTATGTAGTAAAGTGGAGTGTTGTGGAGTAGAGTGCTATGGAGTGACATGGAGAATTGTAAAGTGGAGTATCAGAGTAGAGTGGAGTGTCCTAAACTGGAGTGTCGTAGAGTGGAGTGTTAGGGAGTGTTGTGGAGTGTCTTAAAGTGGAGTGCCTTGGAGTGGAGTGCCATAAAGTAGAGTCATGGAGTAGAGTGGAGCTGAACATTGTAAAGTGGAGTGTTATGGAGTAGAGTGGAGTGTCGTAAAGTGGAGTGTTGAGGAGTAGAGTGCAGTGTCATAAAACAGAATGTCATGAAGTGTTGTAAAGTGGAGTGTCATGGGGAAGAGAAGAGTGTTATGGAGTGTCCTCAAGTAAAGCTTTATGGACTGTCGAACAGTGGAGTGTCGTGGTGTAGGGTAGGGTGGAATGTCATGAAGTGGCATAGAGTTGAGTGGCAAAGTGTTTTGTGGAGTGGCTTGGAGGGAGTAGACTATTGTAGAGTACAAGGGAGTGGAGTAGAGTGTCGAGTAGTGTGTCGCAGAGTTGAGTGGCATAGAGTATCGTGGATTGGCATAGAGTACTGTGGAGTGGCATAGAACAGAGTGGAGTGGCATAGAGCAGAGTGGAGTGGCATACAGGATGTTGTATGAGTGGAGTAGAGTGTTATAGAGTAGATTGTCGTGGAGCGGCATAGAGAGTGGAGCAGTGCAATAGAGTGGAGTCTTGCAGAGCGGACTGGCATAGAGTGAAGTGGTGTAGTAAAGTAAAGTGGAGTAGTGTGTTGCAGAATAGAGTGAAGTAAAGTGGCATGGCGTGGCGTAGAGAGTTGCGCAGAGCATCGTAGAGTGAAGTACAGTGTTGTAGAGTGGACTAGCATAGAGTGTCAATGGAGTAGAGTTTAATGGAGTAGAGCGTCACAGTGGTGTATCGTGGAGTGCAGTATCACAGAGTGCAATGGCATAGAGTACATTGGTTTGGAGTACAGTGGTGTACAGTGCATTGGCAGTACAGTGGTGTAGAGTGGTGCAGAGTAGAGTGGTGCAGAGTAGCGCAGCGTGGAGTGGCATAGAGTGGAGTGGCGCAGGATGGAGTGGCGCAGGATGGAGTAGAGTTGTGTAAAGTGCAGTGGCCTAGAGTAGTCGTTTCAGAGTAGAATGTGGTGACGGAGTGGTGCAGGGTAGAGTGAAGAGGTGTAGAGCAGAATGGCATAGAGTGCAGTGGCATAGAGTAGAGAGGGAGAGTGCAGCTGCATGGCATGCAGTGGTCCAGAGTAGATTAGAGTGAGGTACAGTGCAGTGCCATAGAGTGATGCAGAGTAAAGTGACATAGACAGCGTGTGGGGTACTTCTACCATACAATATGGGAATGCTCACAGTTACAGAAACACTGGTTAACAATACTGATGGCGCTAGAGGCCATACTAGAGGAAGAGGTTCCACATAACCCCCAGTTTGTGCTTTTAGGAGTACCGGGAGACATAGTTATGCCTCGCAGGGAGTTATTATTTTTCTTGCTGGGCCTAGGCGTGTCTAAGAGGGACTTGGCACAGGTGTGGGGGGTACGAGAGGCCCCCACCAAGGGACAATGGACTGCAGGAATAGACACTTACTTGGCAGCGGAAAAGGTGGTGTACGCTTCCAGGGGGTGCCCTAAGAAATATGAGAAAATGTTGGTTGATGGAGGGAGTTCTATGGCCTGGAGAGTGGGGGCTCTCAGCTGTCCCTGAACTGAGTGCTGTGTGTAGACCGCCTGCCAGGGTTAGGAGTGCCTGAAGGCTGACAGATGGGGCCTAGCTAGTCACTGGCTCCCTCCCATACTTACTTTATGAACAATTTTGGACTTTTATGCACTGACCTAACTGTGCATTGACCCGACAGGAGACCGTCCAAGTACTGTTGTTTTAATGTGGGTATGCTACATTTATAAGTTTATGCATAAAATGTTACTAAAAAGATTCCCCGCCAAAATAAAAAAAAAAAAAGACGACATGCACCTCCAAACTTTGGCCTCTCTACATACCACAGACAGCGATGGTGTGCAGCCAACAACATGAGCTTTATCCAGTTGAAAAAGGACTATTATGCAGTTTCTGTGATCTATCAGAAGTCATACAGAGAGAGTGGGCTTTGGGTCAGTTCACTTCAACTAGTGGGGGGTTTTCATGGCTTACCATTTCTAAGATGGACTGTCCATCAAGACCAAGGCTTTTTGTGGGTGGTTACATCATCCTATTCGTGTTCCCTTTGGGTTTTGATAATGGGCTCAAGCAGTCTTTTTTTAGACTACAAAAGTGACATCGCTGAGGGGGCTGATGGTGCCGGTTTCCCACCGGTAAATATTCTGGCCCTCCCTTGTAATGCACCACCGGCTACAGCCGCAGTCAGAAAAAAGAGACACTACCATCCCAGTCTGGAAACAACAATGTTGTTCCTGTTTTACATTTCACGTTTTACTTACTCTTGTATTCCCTAACTATTTGCTTTTTTCAAGATGGTGTATCTATAGTTTTTTTCATGCAACATTTTACTCATGCATAATTCCTGCCGTTAAGAATTACTCATATGTAGCTGTTGAGTTCAGGTTGTGAGTGAGAAACTGTTGAGACCGGGGGAGTTCAAGCGGAACGCAGTGAGAATTCCTCATAGTGCCTGTTCGTGGGTCATAAAGGAGCTCAGAATACCTATTCATTCAACCCTTGGCCTCTCTGCAGAGCATACAGAGTATGATGAGGTGTGCCTTTTGTAATTGTGATTACATGTGAACGTGTCCGAATGAGGTGTACAGCTGTTAAAACATTGACAGGGCAAAAGTTAAAGAAAATGCAGGGCATACAGGTGAGTGGGTGCATTGTGTGTGGGGGACTGGTTTAGTGAAGGGGATACAAAAAAAATACAAGAGTTAGAGAAATAACTTATTTTTAATTAGAAAGTCTATCATTTTATATGGGATCTTCTGAAGGCTAGTATGTGGCTCAGCCCTCCCTGTGAATTTCCTAGCTCACCCAGCTCAACCACTTGCACAGTTTGAATGCCAGGGAAAAACTGCGTCACAGAAGGTGCAATACACAATGCAGATTTATAAACCAGTTTATCGTAATGGATGCTTCTAAGAAAGTGGCTCTGTATATACTGTTCCCAAATAGGTACAGTGTGCACAGAGTCCACAGTCCCCAGAGGTTTGGCAGAGGCTAAAGTTAGATATAACCTTACTCTCTAAAGTGGTAGCTTGGTCGAGCAGTAAGGCAGTATCAGAGGACAGTGTAAAGCATTTGTTGTACACACTCAGTCAGCAAATGGTCTCACACACTCAAGAACTGAACTCTAGGCCAATGGTTTTGTATCAAAATATATAGTTGTTTTATTTTAGAACCAACAATAGGTATCAAAATATACTTTCTCAGAATGAGTGACTTTAGTTAAATACTTTTCAAATAGGCAATAGACTTTTGAATACAATAGTTACAGTTGTTGCAATAGGCAACACAATTTCAAACACAATAATACATTGAGCTCAATGGGAATTTCTAGTTAAATGCAATAGATTACTTTTTGGATTACTTTTCTTACCACAGGACTGGATCCTAGATTCAGTCCTGGGACATCTCCTGTAAACAGTTGAGTAAAAACGTTTTGGTTACAGTTGTGATTTTTAAGGAATATTATTGTATTTTAAAAGTTAACACTTCGAAACTTTTTCACATAGAATCACCAATGTTATCCTATGGGAGGAAATTCACTTAGCAGGTAAGTGGGGTTATTGTTACTTTTTCTAACTCAGTGTTGGATCCTGGATCCAGCACTGGTGCATCTCCTGTAAACAGTTGAAAGAATGTGTTTTTGTTATACAGGCGATTTTTAACGAACATTTGTAAGTTTGCAAAATCGACACTTAGAAACTTTTTCAGCAAAAACCAGGCAATGTTATCCTATGGAAGGAAATTCAAGTTACCGGCAAGTACAGTTATGATTACTTTTCAGGGTCAGTGCTGGGCACCAAGATCCAGCACTGGGATCTCTCCTGATAACAGGTGAGTAAATTCGTTTTCGTAATTCGGCTGATTTTAGATGAATATTTAAAAGTTTAGAAACTCCACACTTAGAAACTTTTTCACATAGAATCACCAATGTTATCCTATGGAAGGAAATTCAATTCACAGGTAAGTTACTTTTTAGTTACTTTTGTAATCCAGTGCTGGACTCCTAGATTCAGCACTGGGACATTTCCTTAAAACAGGTAAGTAATTACGTTTTTGTAGTTTGTACGATTTTTAAAGAATATTCTTGTATTTCAAAAGTTGACACTTGGAAACGTTTCCACAAAGAACCCCCAATGTTATCCTATGGAAGGAAATTCAATTCACAGGCAAGTTACTTTTTAGTTACTTTTCTTACTCAGTGCTGGACACCTAGGTTCAGCACTGGGACCTTTCCTGCAAACAGTTGAGAAAATTCGGTTAGGTTATTTGTGCGATTTTTAAGGAATATTCTTAGTTTTTAAAAGTCGACACTTAGAAACTTTTGGGAGAAAAAGTGTCAATGTTATCCTATGAGGAATAACGAGTTATCGGTTTCGAGGTAAGAAATCGATCTTATGAGTTAGGGTTCTGGGGTTAGACTCAGGGGTCTCCCAGGGTCAGTGATGCACTGTTGTTGCACCCTCAGCGGCACTAGGGCAGTCGGGTGCAGAGTGTTGAGGCCCAATGTTATCCTATGGAGGATAGGGGGACTCCGGTTGGTGGCTGCTGGCAAGCAGGCCACGGGGTTGTGGGAGCAAAGCTCCTAGGGTTAAGCTCAGGGCACGTTGGGGACCAAGTTAGCACCAAAGGGGCACCCTCAGCGGCACTAGGGCGGCCGGGTGCAGGGTGCTGTTTTGAGGTCGGGTGCCCTGTTGATTTCAATGGAGATTCTCCGGGACAAAGAAACACTGCAGGCTCGGGGACGAGGACCTTCCAGGAGCAACCACCACTTCGAGGGGTAAGTTGGGATGTAGAGGGTTGGTTAGGCACCGTTGGTTGGGGCACACAAGGCCGTGGGGCGTCGGGTGCAGGGGTGCCTTGGGACGTCGGATTTTCTTAACTGCTCTGGTCGCGGTAGGGGGGGGTCCTCTGGATTGAGGCTGCAGGCGTCGTCAGGAGGCTTGAGGCAGGTCAGGGGTCGCCGGATCTCGGGTCAGGATCGCCAGGGGGACCTCCTCTGCTTATTTGCCCACTCGAGCTCGGGCCGGATTCGGCGGGTGCAGAGTGTGCGGGATTCGCGGTTCCTGGCTGGCACCAGAAGCTGCAGGTCAAACACGTCCGGTGTTCACGGGAGAAACAGCTTGCAAAGTGAAGGCAGACAGGTCCTCCGGGGTTTTTGAGGTTGCTGGCTGCTGGACACGCCGGGGTTTTGCAGGAGCAGGTTCGAGGGGAGACAGGCCTGTAGGGCTGGGGCCAAGTCAGTGGGCGTCGTCCTCTTGTTAGCTCTGCACGGCTTCTCGTCCTTCTTCTTCTTCTTCCTTTTCTTGTTGTTGCTGGATCTGAGGAAGGAAGGTTCAGGGTGCCCCTAAATACTAACTTTAGGGGCGTTACAGGTAGGGCAAGGGCAGGGACCAATGGGTCCCTGTCCTGGGGTGAGTACACCCCCTATCCTGCCACTCTCCAGTGGGAGGGGGGCAGGAGCCTAGCTCTGATTGGGTAGGGCTCCCCATTCTCAAAATGGCGAGAGCCCGGAGTTGTGCTTTACCTCGCCTCCCCCACCTGAGGGGTGGGGTTGGCAGAGGCTGGCACACCCCCTTCCCTTCCTTTGTTTTTCCCGCCTGTCTTCCCCCCAAAGTGGGGGTCAGAACCGGTGGGGGCCAGTTGCTGAGTACAGCAAGTGGCCAGGAGAAGCTCACAAAGGCGGCATGCCTTTGAAGCTTCCCCTGCCCATCCTGGGGGAGGAGACCTAGCACCTCGCCCAGGATGTGCATTGTTGCAGGCCCAGGAGAGCGGATGGCTCTCCACCCGGCGGTCCAGCAACATGTCTGCTGTGTGGCAGCCGGGGCAGCCCCTCAGACAAGACGTGGATTGTAGGTTAGGTTCAGGGGGCAACTCCAAGTTGCCCTCTGTCGTGCATTTTACATTAAATCCCACACTGGCATCAGTGTGGGTTTAATGTGCTGAGAAGTTTGATACCAAACTTCTCAGTCTTCAGTGTAGCCATTATGGTGCTGTGGAGTTCGTAATGACAACCTCCCAGCACCATATACTCTTAATGGCATCACTGCACTTACAGTGCCCAGGAATGGCCCTGGGTACTGTAGGGGCACAGGGCTCATGCACCTGTGCCCACACCACTGGCATAGTGCACCCAGCTAGAGGGGTGACTGAGGTATGCCAGGGCAGTGTGTTTAGTGGGCATGGCACACAGGGATGTGTGCCATGTCGACTCTCTGTTTAGTTCTGCACCAAGACACTCAGCCTGCAAAGGCAGGGGGTGTGTGTGTCAGGGTACAGGGCCTCTAAGGGTGGCACAATAAGTGCAGCAGCCCTTAGGGGCCTTCTCTGGTCACAGTGCCCTGGGTACCTAGGGTACCATTTACCAGGGGCTTACCTGTGGCCAGAGATGCCATTGGGTTTAGGCTTTAGTACAGTTTTTAGGGAAGGAACACAGGCCCTGGGTACCTGATTGGCAGGGACCCAGGGCACACCAAGGAAAAGTGCATCAGTTATCAGGCAAAAAGTGGGGGGGTTACTGCAACAGAAACCCACTTTCCTACAATGCTAATAAAGAAGCACATGGGCACGTGCCTGTTTGGCCTAAACTGGAATCCCAGGTAACTATTTGGTCACTTTTCCTATTGGAGTCCCTGGAACAGTCACGTACATTGCTTGTAACTCTTAGAGACTTTGCTAAATATCTTGTCTTCAATTGCAGGTTTGCAGTCTGTAAGGTATTTGGATTTGTACAGTCAGGCGTGAGTACCCACAAAGACAAGGTAATTCTGTTTATTATAGTGGTTGGATTTAGGGCTTGCTGTGTAAATAAATTCACAATCTGCACCCTTTTTTCTTTTGCAGGTTTGTGAGACAGTACTACACATAATTGGATGGACAGACGTGAGCACAGGCAGAAAAGTACAGGTAACTAAGTGTGGTGCACCTGGTACATTGCAATACAACAAAGTGCTTTAGGCATTTTTTTTTCTATTGAAGGTTTTGCAGACAGTACCACACACACACATTTGAACGGGCATATGTGAGTACATGCACAACAACAAGTAAGTGTTTGGTAGAAAAACTGTGGTGCACCTGGTACATTGCAATACAACAAAGTGCTTTAGGCATTTTCTTTTTCTATTGAAGGTTTTTCAGACAGTACCACACACACATTTGAACGGGCATATGTGAGTACAAGCACAACAAGTAATTGTTTGGTAGAAAAACTGTGGTGCACCTGGTACACTGTAATACAACAACATGGTTTAGCCATCTTTTCTTCTGTTGCAGGTTTTACAGACAGTACCAGACACGCAAGTACAAGCACAACAATAGGCAATTGTATGGTAGAGGAGAGACACACATACACACACACACCCACACACACCCACACACACGCACATAATTGTTTGGTAGAGTTCAACTGTGGTGCATCTTTTACATCATAATATGACAATCACGAAGCAAGTTTCACATGCAACTCAGGGAACTATTTCAATACAGTCCAGGCATGCTTGATTTGCAAAGCATGTGCAGAACAAAAGATTGCTGGGGACTTTTCTACAGGGAAGAAATTGAGTGATGGCTGGAAACTGGATTACCTGAAATGTCATCTAATTAGCAATGTTCTTGAATCTGCTTAGGTGATACTGAGGAACAAAAGTGAGGCTGCCAGGTTTGGTTTTGGAGTGCGGACAATGCTGAAAGGAACTGCCACCGACAAAGCGAGCAGACTAGCAGTGGCTGAACTGCAAAGATCCGTGCCTGAGGCGATAACGATTCTCATCAACAAAGTGTTGCTGGTGGTCAAGACGAACACTTCAGTGTTATCTGCCCAAGACATCCATGACCACCTATCTTTGTATGTGAAGATACCTTACAGCTGGAGGAGCAAGAACTATGCCTTTGAGTTGCTTGAGGCCATCAATAGCAAATTCTGGGTAAATTTGCATCTTTGCGCAAACTGTTCCAAAAAAGTGATTTGACCACTGTTGAAGCTGTACAGTAAGAACAAAGACTGGCCAAATTAAGGAACTGTACTTGGGAGGGACTGCCTTTTGGAGCAGCATCGCAAGAGATCGGATGGTGTTGTACAGGGAAGAACAAGAGTTTGAAAGTGGGTCTATTTTGTCTTTTGTTTCCTTTCTTTGTGAGCACATGCAAAAAAGGTTCCGTGAAAATGAACTAAAAGAATGGGCAAGTTCTGAAAATGACAAGGACCGATGAGAGAGGGAAACATGTCACCCATCTAGTGATGCCACTTGACTTGTCCGAGTGGCCTTCTCCCACAGTCCATGTTGGCCTGGATGTCACACATTTCACAAAGTACCTCTCAACAGGGATATCTTGACATTACTCAGTAGCTTGCACATCAAATTGTAAATATGCTACGTAATTGTGCAACTTCTTGTGTGTATGTGATCTTGTATAGGCACCCAACATTTCAAACCCTATGAACAGTGCTCAAATTGAGAATATTTAGTAAAATCTTAAAATGGTACAACCATTGGAGTTCTTTGCTTTTCTAAACCCGTAGCGCCCTTGCCTGTGTAACCAATTCATGTGTAGCTAAATTGCAAACCTGTTTAAAGAGCAGACACATGGTGATATATGTGTGGAAATGCACCTTTTCACTTTTTTAAGCAAAGGTTTGGAGTGGTATTTTAACTGATATTTATCGCTGCACTCGCATGCATGGTAGGGTTTTTGGAGCACATAGCATAGCTGCAGTGCATAGAGACCTTACAATGCCGCACACAGAGGAAACAATTTAGAGGAAATATTGCACAGGAGCAACAGAACTCCTTCAGCTTTTCTGAAATTGGTAGCCAGTAAAAGTGGTTGACCAACCTTTCTAGGTCTTGGTCTGACCCAGATGTCCAGCTAAGGGGACCCTCATGGGCTAGGTTAAAGGGGACTTCTCTGTACTGTTGGGAGACCACCACTCTTGGTTGCCCCTGGTTTGGGGTACCTTGCCTCACTGCACAGGATTCCCTCCTCCCAGTACACCTTATGGATTCCAGTGACATCACCTTCTGCCTGTTTGACAGCCAGCTGTCTCATGTGGGACAAGTCTTTTGCCCCTGGCTCAAGTCCTCTCCGGAGGGTCCACCTTCTCCTTGGAGCTCTGCCAGGTCAGGCAAATCTCTCAAAGAAGCAGCCTCCTGTTCGGATACCAGGCCTTCCCCCTGAGGGTAGGCTCCTCCTGGGCCTGTGGACTTTGGGAAGTTGCCTTGCCAGACTTCTTGCCCTTCCTCTTGGATCTAGGACCTTGGGCCATTTTTCTAGTCTCCAAAGTTCTTTGACTTTCCCTTAAGGCTTTTTGTGCTCTAGTGGAGACACATACCCACTCAGGGAGACCCAGCACTGCTGCATGAGTCCTTCTCTCAACCCCTTCCCAGGCAGAAGTTTCAATGTTGTTGCCCAGTAGACACTCCACATGGGATGGAAGGGGACACAGCTAATTTCATAAAGATAGTAACCCCTCCTCACTCAAAGTCTACCATAGCTATGGGATGAGACTTTGTACCATTATCAAGTTAACTATCTGGTGCAACTCATCAGGTATGATCTGCCAGGGGAAAACTAGCTTGGCCATGACCATGGTGATGCTGGCACTTGTATCCCTCTGGGTCTGAACTTCAACCCTGCTGATTTTTGGCCAAGGTCTGAACTATAACCCTGTTGAGTTTTGGCCACTGCCTGTACTTTAACATATTGGCAGGCCAGTAGGCCAAGGTTTCAACTGCCTCCCCTTCGATGGAGACTAAAGTGACTTCGGTGTATCCCTTGCAATTCCCAGGGACAACTTCTACCCCCATCTCTACACCAACCATGCCTTTGGATGGTCACCAGTGGGTGGCTTTTTGATGCACACAGTGTCTCCCCCTCTTATGCCCTGGCTCTTTACAGTCATAGCACACCCCAGCCTTTATAAAGTGAAATTCTTTCCCAGGTACCCTCTCTCCTTTGAATGGGATGTGGCTCTGGACTCACCGCCTGGGCATCCTATGGGCACTTTTTGGGAATTTCTGACTTTTTATGTTTGGCCCCATCTTTCACCTGATGGTGGGGCCTGTCCTCCTTTTTGTGATCACCACCTTGGGCCTTTATGGGCACAATAGTGTGTACCCATTCATCAGCTATCTTCCTCAGCTCTCTAGGGCTAGATACATTAGAATCTAGTAGATGCTGGTGTAACTTCTGTGAGGTAAAATTTATAAGTATATCTTCTTTGACCACCACATTATAGAGCCCCACATAGGTATCTACCTGGTTATCTTTAATCCAGCCTTACAGGGACTTCACAGAAGCATCTACAAAGTCCACCCATGCCTGAGTTGACCACTTGTGAGTATTTCCGAACTTCTGCCTATTACGATGTTAGACTAAACACCTCAATGAGTGCCGCCTTCATGTGTGTGTAAGGCTCTGCCACATCATCTTCCAGTGCCAGCAGCCTATCTCTCCTCACTGTTGGAATCAGCTCCCACACAAGGAACCCCAATAATGTGCACCCACACTTCTCGTCCTGAGAGCCCTCTCATAGGATACTAGCCATTTGTCTATATCATCCCCCTCAGTATATCTTGGCACCATACCCTTGGGCAACCTAGGGTCAAAGGCACCCCCTGCATTTACCTCCGTCTTTGTTACTGCAACCATGTCCGTGAGGCTTCAGCCCGTTTGACCCTCCTCTCCTCCAGGGTCAGTTGTATCTCCTCTGGGTCAAGTTTCCTCACTTGGATCCCTAAGAAGCTGAGCTGGACCTCTAGGTCCTTGGGCACCCTAAGTGAAACTGAACTCTTCTCACTCCCGGATGTGGAGGCATGCCTTGAACAAACTGTGGGTGCCCCACACTCATTTTCCTCCTCGATTTCATCATTAAAGAGATATCTGCCATCATTTTCATTCCCACTGTCAGGGATAATCTACTTTGCAAGTTGGGCTTGATTCCTCCCAGGCTCCTTTGGCCTTTTCCATGGTCCTCTTTCTTGGGATTGATCCCCAGACTTAATTTCCTGTCCCTGCACAGCACCCTCAAATCGTTGATTTTCAGTGTGGGATGATGGCTGAGTTGATTTCCATGTTTTCCATCCTTTGGAGACTCAGCTAAAACTTTAACCAAACCTTTTGTGTCTTTTGTCGACTTTGACCTTTTTACTTGTAAGTTGGTTAAGCTCCTGCCAAAGGTTCCTTGGATATACAGAAGTTGGCAAAAACCTTTGGAACTTGTTCTCAGCGTTGACTTGGAGGATTTTCGGTGGTTACTAACTTATTGTCTGCCACAGCTAAACAGAAGTTCTGGTTCCCACGCTAGGCACCAATGTGAGAATTGTGAAATATTACATGGTATGGTTTTGCAACTTACCCTGTAATATGCTTGCAAAACTATCCTGGGTCCAATCAGGCTCTTTTGCAAAAACCTCTAGCTTAACCCTGGGTAGCTGTGGCTTTGAGCAGCAAGGCTTAAACAAAGGAACTAGAGTAAAGTATTTTTAAAAACACCAAACAACGAAATAAGAAAGTCACACAACACAAAAGAAATTAGTCACCAATTTATTAAAATAGATTATATTTTTATGAATTTGTATACTCCAAAATGAGCAAAATCCACCTGAGAGTTCCGGAGCATAGATTTTAAAGTTAAAAATATATCTCAACTTTTCAGTCCAAAGCGCAAACAAGCATTGGTAACTGTAAAGTTAAGAAACTTTTGAAAAGTTTGAAAGAATTGTGTTAGACTACTACGGCCCAAGTGGGGTAACCAAATCCGGCAGGGAGAAGGTCAGGAGGGCCACTAAGGTGTATTTGGACAGTTACCCAGTCACCAAAGCAGTCCCAAGTCCAGTTCCAAGCTTTACATCAAAACTTCCATAGACTTTAACAGAGTGGTCCTAATGCTGGGGGATGCAGGATGCCGAGAATGCTCTGGGTGCTGTGCAGGCGGTTGGGGTGCCCTTGAGGTTACTTCTTGGTCCCCAGATGAGGTGGGGTGACTTTAGCCACAGAAGTTGGGTCCCAAGAAGTCCTCTTTGAGCTAGAAGGCCAGCTACTGCTGTGCTACTTGTCTCCATACACCGCAGGTCCAGTGGTATCATTTGATGGGGGCTTGTGTCGCTTGGGGGTGGCCAATTCGTACTCAGACGACACTCCTGGGCCATTGGACTCCGGTGCAACTTTTGGCCATCGAGGATCGGTCGCTAGGAGTGCCCAGCGGCAGTTGGAGACAATTCCAGGAGAGTGGCTACTAATTCGCCAGATGAGGCTTCTTCAGCTTTGATGGCATTGTTGCTGGTTACAGGAGTAAACAAAATGACCCTTGGAGTCAATTCTTTGGTCTGGGGCACAGGAGTACATTTTCCTCGAGTCAGGAGTCACAGTCCTCTCTTCGCTAGTCAAGATGCGACAGGTGCAGTCCTCTCTTGCCAGGTCCAGGGGTCAGCAGGGTAGTCCTTCTTCGGTTCTTTCTTCAGTTTCAGCATGATCTGAGGATCAGGGTTCCAAATCTATGCCCAGAAACTGCCATGGGGGGATGATGTGGTCACTGGCCAATGGGCTACCAGGATCCCTCCCACCCAGTGACGATTTCTGCCTATATATGGCATCTAGCAATCCCAGGGTGCACTATTCTGCCCACTCCCAAGATGTCTGAACCCTTCCATGGATGTTAAGAGCTTGGTAACCTACCCTAGAGGAGTGGCTACCTGATGGCTACAGGCCCACAGGAAAACCGGTTTGGGCACTGGTCTCCCCTCTCCATTCCCGCCGCCAGCCAGTCTCCCTGAACAAATGAACAACCCTTCAGGAGTGTGATCACCAGTTGCCCACCAAAGGCGGCTTTGCCTTTGAAGCTGGCGTTTTGGGCCAACACCCTGAGTGGCTTCCTTGAAGGACATCAAGTCTGGTTTAATGCCACTATTAATTTAGTAACTTGAAGTATTCATTTTAGTAGTCCCATTCAGAAGTCAGCCAGGCTTAGTAGTCAGCAGGTAACTCTGCTCTAGCCAATGGGGCTACTAACTTTTTCACAGCAAAACGACAAATTGGATGTTTTGCTGTTAAGACATAAAAAAATATATATGTCCTACTTAATAATACACCGCTCCCTGCCTCAGAGCTCCATAGGCCTTCCCTAGGAGAGACTTTCATATACTGTTAAGGGAAGTGGAGGCTTTGCCATTGGTTTAAATGGCAAAGTGCAAATAGCAGTTAAAAACTGCTCTTCCAGGCTGCAGTGTCAGGCTGGGAGTCATTTTGTACTTGGTCACATACAGAGTGGTCTAACCAGTGCTGCAACCCTGAGGGACGCTCTGTCTTACATGCCCTGGGTCCCCTTGGTACAATATATAGTAGGGACTTATAAGTAAGCCAGCTTATGGCAATTGGGGATAGCCAATTCAACATACACTTTGTAA
The DNA here is from genome assembly GCA_963921515.1 of Calotriton arnoldi. Lineage (NCBI taxonomy): Eukaryota > Metazoa > Chordata > Amphibia > Caudata > Salamandridae > Calotriton > Calotriton arnoldi. The sequence goes on along the minus strand of CAWUFW010009907.1, from coordinate 366,545 downwards.
GGGGTTAGAACACCGACACTGAGGTCTGTTTAGCAGGCCTCAGAGCACTCTCAGAGCCGAAAAAGCACAGCATCAGTCCAAAACATTTGTGGTGATTATGCATAAAGAGGCATTTCTTTGCATAGAATAGAATACATAATCCCCCTCCTCACATCTACGGTGTGCAGTGCCCTTTCTGCAGTACTAACAGGATTTTGAAAGAAATGTAGGTAATATAATGGTTTGATGAATTCGAATGAGGTAGTAGTGGTCCCCAATTGGGAAATTACCGCACCTCAAATGCTAATACGTTGATTGTAGTCAAATCTCGTGTGAATAAATTAGTGAGACAAATTTTAGTTAAATTGAGGTGCTATATAGGTTCAGTTCACCTACTACCAAAAGGTGCTAATTACACATTGGAAAAACTAATGCCTACCAGTGACCTCCTTCTGACTGGATCATTTTACTTGGGACTGCGGCTTGATACTATGCGCCAGTAGTACCCTGAAACTATTTACATATTTTTCTGAACGGTAAAACTGGCCTAGCCGAGGCAACACTGTTTGAGGATTGAGACTTGGATGCCATACAGGGATGCGGACCATTTATCATCGAGCATGAAAATTCATTTCTGATATTGTGCTTATGGATATTATCTTAAGACGTCGCGGCGAGAAATTATACGTTAGGAACGTCTAGACTCCTTACTTGCATTCGCCTTGAAAAAGTCTATGTTAGACGAAACACGTGTTGGCAAAATCCTTGCTGGGAGTACCAAAAGAATAAACCAACAAGTTGAATACATATTGATGGACTCTTGCGCCTACTTATATTTTGAGAAAAGATATAATTGACCTGTTTTGAATTAGTGCTTAATGTGAAAGTTGTGATCAATAATTTTGTGATTGTTAAACTCATCCACTACATCTTGGACAATTGCATTTATTTATGAGGGTGCTGAGCAAGGTTCTAATTTTGAATAAATATAATGGTTTGGTTGATGTGAAACAGTGACAGCACCCTCGGCAGGACCTTTGGATTTGTTCTCATGATGAACGCGTCTTTGTAAATTGTTAGGTAAGGCTTCTATATGGTGAGTGTTTGCAATTCACTTACTCTTCTGATGGATGTGACTGCTGAAAGGAATGCTGTTTTTAGCATTAAAACTTAAGTGAAGCCTTGGGTATGGGCTCAAAAGGTGTTCTTGTGAACCCTGTTAGCATTAGGTTTAGGTTCCACTGAGCTAGTGGAAGAGTATGTGAGAGGAAGAACCTTTTGTCTACTTCTATAAACCTCTTGATTTGGGGGATAGTGAAGATCTGTCTTGTGTTTGAGCCCTTAAATTATGCTGTAATAGATAACAAGTGTATGCTTAAGAATGAATACACTGCATTGTAGTCCACTAGATGAGCAACGTATTTAACCATCACTGTCTCGTTATCTAGGAGCGAGCAGCTTTTCCCTTTCACCATACAAGGCATCTCTTCCACTTCAAAACATAGCACTTCCTAGTGAAAGGTCTATGTGCTTTTTAGGTCTCGCCTAGGCAGCACTTGCGCGGTCTCTTCGAGACATGCTGTATTCAGGTATGAACTTGAAGCTCCGCCCATTTCCCGCCCCATCTTTACAATTGGCTCATGTAACTGTATTCTCTAAATAGTTGCTTTTGATTCGTGAGTAGGCTTAATAGTCCCTCCTTAGTACCGCCTTTTCTCCTTTTGTAACCTCCCTTGAGGACTGGCCCTCTTACTGTGTTACTCAGTATGTTTTATATACAGTCTGTGAGCACTATTTTCTTCAATAACTTACTCTTGCCTGCCGTTGCAGGCAGAACATGCTCTCCCGCAACAGTTTTCTTTTTTTAAACTAGTGCGTCTGTCTTTTGTGCTGTGCGGCTCGCCTATATCAACTTTTAAAAATCCTTTTTTTGTTTTTCAGCAGCGGCAAAATGCCATGATTTAACTTTAACAATGGTGCCCAAGCACCTATTGTCAGCAGTTCGCTGGCTTCTAACATTTTCGGCCGCTTTCCCAACATGAGCGCGTTGGCGCTGTTCTCTTGCCTGGACGTTCCTCCGATATCCTTAAAGCCCCTGCAGACATGACCGGCAGCAGGTTTGTTTACTTGCCAACTAGACATCACAACAGAAATGCAGCAGGCAGCTGAGCCCAGAGCGGGGGCAACAACTAAGCGCCTAGCAGCCCTGGGGGCGTTCACAGCAGGCCGCATGCAAGGTGAGGGGGCACCATGCATAGCACCACTTCCAAGTAGCCAGCCCGGCTGACAACATGGCCAAATGTGTTTTTTCATTCTCCCCCCCCCACCACTTCTCCCCTTCTATGCATGTGTGTACGCGATTTCTGCTGTAACCTTCATCATTAATTATTTAAAACCGTGCGCCTTAACAAATGCTTTTTTTTTTTTTTTTTTAAAGAATATGTCTCTAGAGCAAAGCAATCCCGGCCTTCATCTCAGACCAATGTCCCAGCGAGGAATGTCCTGTCTCCAGCAGTTCAGTATTTAATTTAGCACCCTTATTACAAATTTTGAATCTCTTCTGGGACAGAATAAAGCTTCTTTTCCGGGGCGGGGGCGGCTTACTAATAGTCGCGAGATGTGTTGTAAGGGAGCAGCTTATTATCTTCCTAGTGCCGCCCCTTGCCTGTCAGTTAGTGCTGTCTACTTTACATATTGCATCTCCTTAGTACCCGCTTTGGCACTGTGAAGCCGCGTAGACTATAAGGCGAGGCTGTGGCAATCAGAATTTAAAGATCCAGTGGCGGGAGGTAAGTCCCACTTTCGAGAACCTCAAGCTTGATTTGGAGGGTGATGAGGAGAAACGTAAGGGAGCCTAGTCACGACTGACATCACTCACCTACTTTTTATCTTCCAGGTGGTCCTTCTCTCGGACTAGTAATTTGCTAGGTTGCCCATCTGCACTACTAGCCATTTGGCATGTTGCCCCTCTGCCACACTAAGCCCTGGCAGACTTTCTTTATGACAGGCTAATGCATTGCTAAGCTTTTCCCTTCGCCAACCTAACCATCCTGTCCACACAGTCTTTTTTATTAGTCTAACCCTCTGCATGGCTGGACCTCTGTCGAGCTAACTCTCTAGGGCTGTTTCCTGCATGACTACCCCGGGCCACGATGTCCGTCGTCCATACTTATCATTTACTGGCCTTCAACCTCACCACCAAGCTGTCTTTTTGCAACTACTGTTATTGTTGTGAACACCAGCTGGGGATAGTTTGGGGTGGGCATATTTTGCTTGTAGCCCAGTTTGCAAAAGGCAACAAAGTGAAGGAGTAAAGGTGTTTGGGAATTACAGTCTAATTTTAGAATAGCAAATTGTTAATTTAGTTAATTGGTAATTTTGTTCTCAATGCCAGACAATACTGAGACAACTAGGCAGATGACGTTTTCTAGTAGGAGGAGTCAGTTATCTGCAATTATTTTTAAACATTTCTAAAATTAGTGATGTAACGCACAATTTACTTACCTTCGGTAACGATATATCTGTAAGAAACATTAGTAGTGATAGATTCCTTACCTTAGAATATCCCCAGGCGTCAGACTGGATCCGGAAAGTTTTCGTCAGCAGTACCCCTGCGCGTCGGAAGGGGCGTCGTGCGGCTCCGCGTCCGTCGTTGACGTCATGGTCGCCGAGATGACGTCGCGGGCGCTACTTGGACGCCGCCCATGCGCGCTGACGTCAGTTCTGTACACGACTTTCCGCGCCAGGAACGCAGAGCCATGCAAGATACTGACCACTGGTGCCTTGAAACTAGGGCCCTGAAAGGGATGACCTTAACCCTAGAAATCAGTTCGCAGAACGGGGAGGATGGGTGGGGCGGTAAGGAATCTATCACTACTAATGTTTCTTACAGATATATCGTTACCGAAGGTAAGTAACTTGTGCATCTGAAAGAAACACATAGTGATAGATTCCTTACCTTAGAATAGATACCCCAGCAATACCAACCCCGGTGGTGGGTCTGCGAACTAAGATCACACCAGAAAGTCACGGAGAACAGAACGGCCAAAGAAGCCGTCTCTCCGTCTTGGCTGTCCAGGCAGTAATGCTTGGTAAACTAGTGCAGCGAGGCCCACGTGGCTGCCTGACATATGTCTTGCAGGGGGACACCACATCCCAATGCAGTAGTGGCTGCAGTAGCTCTGGTGGAATGAGCACGCAGCCCCACCGGAGAGTTCTTTTAGCCAAAGAGTAACAGGCTTTGATACACAAGACAACCCAGCGGGAGATGGTTCTCTTATGGACCGCCCGACCTTTCTTGGTGCCAACGTAGCCAACAAAAAGCTGGTCATCCACCCGGAACCGCTGTGTGCGGTTGAGATAAAAAGAAAGCGCATGTTTTGGGTCCAGACGGTGGAGCCGCTCTTCCTCTCTGGAAGGATGCGGAGGCGGAAAAAAGGTGGGCAAGGTAATAGTTTGCCCAATGTGAAAGGCCGTAACCACTTTTGGCAAAAAGGAAGGACGGGGCCTGAGCACAACCTTGTCCGGATGGACTGAAAGGAAAGGAGGCTTACAGGAAAGAGCCTGGAGCTCACTCACTCGCCTGGCTGAAGTGATGGCCACCAGGAAGGCAGTTTTTAACGTCAAAAGACGAAGAGGACAGTTGTGAAGGGGCTCCAAAGGAGCGCACATCAAGTACGTCAGAACCAGATTCAAGTCCCACTGAGGCATCATGAAAGGAATAGGAGGATAAAGGTGTGTAATGCCTTTAAGAAACCTATTTACAACAGGGGACTTGAAAGGAGAGGGCTGATCAAGGAGCCTGAGAAAGGCCGAAATAGCAGAAAGGTAGCCCTTGATAGTGCCCAGAGCAGAGCCCTGCTGGGCCAAAGAAAGAAGGAACAATAGAACCCCAGAAAGAGGGGCAGAAAGGGGATCCACAGCCTTTGCTGTGCACCATGCCACAAATTTATTCCACCTGCAGGCGTATACCACTTGAGTAGAGGGACGCCTGGCTGCCAGAATGACATCACAAACTTCAGGAGGCAAGTCGAAGGGAATCAACTGCCGCCGCTCACTCTCCACGCACAGAGGTGGAGGCTGGACAGGTTCGGGTGGAGGACCGTCCCCTACTGCTGCGACAGAAGATCCTCCCGAAGAGGCAGTCGGATCGGGGGATCGATGCTCATACTGAGTAGCTCGGGATACCATACGCTTCGAGCCCAGTCCGGAGCCAAATGAATGACTTGGGCCCGGTCGCGCCTGATCTTCTTCAGCACTCTGGGCAGAAGTGGTATAGGCGGAAAGGTGTACAACAGACCGCAACTCCACTCGCGACGAAAAGCGTCGCTGAGCGAGTGCCGCCTTGGAAATTCCAACGCGCAGAACTGATGACATTGCGCGTTCTCTTCGGCGGCGAATAGATCTAACCAAGGCTCTCCCCACTGCTGAAAGAGACCTTGCGCCACCTCCGAGTGAAGACGCCATTCATGATCGAGCATGCACCTGCGGCTGAGTTCGTCCGCCCTGGCGTTCAGAGAACCTGCCAGGTGTTGAACCACCAGGGACATGCCCTGATGTTTCAGCCATGTCCAGAGAAACAGAGCCTCCTGACAGAGGGTCCACGACCCCACCCCGCCTTGTTTGTTGCAGTACCACATGGCGGTGGTGTTGTCTGTGAACACCTGCACTACTCTCCCCTTGACAGAGGGAAGGAATGCTTTCAGTGCAAGCCTGATCGCCCGCAGCTCCAAAAGGTTGATATGGAGCCGGGACTCCGCCGGAGAACAGAGGCCTCTGATCTCCACCTCTCCCATGTGGCCGCCCCATCCCAGGAGGGACGCATCCGTCACCACTGTGAACTCCGGTTGGGGAAGGGAGAGGGATCTGCCGTCGACCCAATGCCGGTCCGTGCGCCACCACTGCAATTGTTGTGCAGTGCCCTCCGAGATCTGGACGTGATCGGACAGGTTCCTCTGATGCTGCGCCCACTGGAACTTCAGGTCCCACTGCAGAGCCCGCATATGCCACCTGCCATGATTGACCAGCAGGATGCAGGAGGCCATGAGGCCCAGCAGCCTCAGAGTCACTCTGACCGAAACCCAGGACAAGGGCTGAAAGATGGGAATCAGAGCCCGAATGTCCCGGACTCGCTTGTTCGGGAGGATAGACCCGAAACTGCGCCGTATCCAGAACCGCTCCGATAAAGAGGAACTTCTGGGAGGGAATCAGGTGCGACTTCGGCACATTGATGGAGAACCCCAGCAAGTGCAGGAGGTCGGCCGTAGTCTGGAGGTGGGAGACGACTGTCTGGGGCGAGCCCGCCTTCAACAACCAGTCGTCGAGATAGCGGAAGACTGAGACCCCTGATCTGCGCAGATGAGCTGCGACCACCGCCATCACCTTGGTGAACACCCGAGGGGCGCTGGTAAGGCCAAAGGGGAGCATGGTAAACTGAAAGTGCTCGTGGCATACCATGAACCGCAGGTAACGCCTGTGGGCTGGCAGGACGGGGATGTGGAAATATGCGTCCTGCAAGTCCAGCGCCACCATCCAGTCTTGTGGGTCGAGAGCAGACAAGACCCGAGCTAGAGTGAGCATCTTGAACTTCTCCTTGCGGAGGAAGCAATTGACGTTCCGGAGGTCCAAGATAGGACGCAGGCCTTTGTCCTTCTTGGGCACCACAAAGTAGTGGGAATAACAACCACGACCTACTTCATGCGTCGGAACGCGCTCGATGGCCCCCTTGGGCAAGAGGGCTGCAACTTCCTGCTGAAGAAGCACCAAGTGATCCCCTGACATGCGGTGGTATTGAGGCGGCATGGCTGGGGGGGTAGTCTCGAAGGGGAGGGAGTAGCCCCTTCGGACTATCTCTAAAACCTACCTGTCCGAAGTGATGGTGCACCAGTGGGGGAGGTGAAGGCGGAGCCTGCCGCCCACTGGCGTTTGATGGGCCTGAAAGTTCGGACTAGGAAGGTTTTGAGGCAGGGGTGGTGGTGGTCTGACCCGCCCGCTGGCCCCTTTGTCCGCCACGGCGGAAACCGCGTCCGCGCTGGGATGATTGCTGCACCGGCCCGTGGCTCTGTTGCGAACGCTGCGGGACGCCCCTTCCTGTGCACGAAAGGAGCGAAAAGCGGAAGGCGGAGTAGGGCGAACTGCCGAGAGTCCCAAGGACTTGGCCGTAGCCCGTGAGTCCTTAAACCGCTCCAACGCGCTGTCCGCTTTGTCGCCGAAGAGGCGACGGCCATCAAAGGGCATGTCCATAAGGGTGTTTTGGACATCCCCTGAAAATCCAGTGGCTCTCAACCAGGCGTGACGGCGAACCGCCACCGTCGTTGCAATGGATCTGCCCAGTGAGTCGGCGGTGTCTAGACCACAACGGATCATGAACTTGGCTGCGTCTCTCCCCTCTGCAACAGCCTGGGCGAGAGCAGTCCGGGCCTCCTCCGGACACAGACAGCACGTTCGCCACCGTATCCCACAGGCAGTGGGAATAACGGCCCAAGAGGCATGCGGTGTTCACGGACCGCAGCGCAGAGCTGGTGGAAGAGAAAATCTTCTTCCCAAACTGATCCAGCTTCTTGGATTCCCTATCCGGTGGTGCGGAAGGGAAGGCGGTTGGGGAAGCAGAGGCTTGGACAACCAAGCTCTCGGGAGTGGGGTGTTGGGAGAGGAAAATGGGGTCACCCGGAGCCGGGCGATGGCGTCGGGCCACGTTCCTATCCACAGGAGCCCCTGTGGTGGGCCTGGACCAAGTGCCCAAAAGAACGTCCGAAAGGGCTTCATTAAACCAGAAACCGGTCCTAGGATGCTTGTTTCCGGTCCAGGGAAGACATGGCTTGGCAGTTCGGGCTGGACTGTTCCCATGAGGCACAGGGTCAGACTGATTTGCATATGGCCATGTCTGAACTGGGGTGGTGGAGTGAGCTAAAGAATGATGATGGATTAAACCCAGATCAGTTGACTGGGGGTGAGTGTTTGATTGGCTCAAACGTTCCGTCCATCATCCCCTTTTGTATTGCCTCATTAAAGGGCAGCAGCGGCTCCGCAGAAGTAGCTGCTGGTTGAAGCATCTCTGTCAGGAGGTTAGTCCTGACGGCCACAGTAGGGAGCTGGAGGTGTAGGGCCTCCGCCGCCCTACGCAACACCACTGCATAACTGGCTTCCTCCTCCGTAGCCACGGTAGGAGGAGACAGCATGCCAAGGTCTGGTGAGGTATCCAGACCACTGGCGTCCCCCAATTCCTCAGCCCAGTCCTGTTCAGACTCGCAGGCTGCAGCGAGAGGGTCATCCGACCCCTCCCAGTCCTCCCCTTGCTCCTCAGGCTGTTCAACAGGCCGAAAATAAGGAGCAGGGACATGGGGATAGAAATCCCCAAGCAGGGTCGAGAACGGCATCGATCGACGCCGGCTCGACGCCGCGTCCACTTGGGGACTGAATCTGAGGTCGACGTCGTCCCGAGGAGCGGGCGGCGTCAGGATCGGTGCTGGTGGGGTCGACGTCGGTGGAGGCGTAACGAGGTCAACCGGTGTCGACCGGGATCCAGGCCTGGATCCAAGGGTGTCCTGCGGCGCCGGAGCCGACAGCGACGCCGGGGCCGGAGCTGCCGGCGAGGAAATGCGAGGACACCCATGCGGGACCGCGGGGCCCGAAGGCGCACCGGCGGGACCCGACGGCCCAAAGAGGCGAGCCATGGCCGACAGGAAGTCCTGTATCTGGGCCGGAGTCGCCGACGACCCCGGGAAGGGCGGGTAGTCGGGCGGCGACTCCATGGACTCCGCCGGAGCCGCAGGGGTAGCACCACCCGTACCCTCAGCCGCGTCGCGCGACCGGCGAGGGGAAGTCGGAGAACGATGACGTTTCTTCGACTTCTTGTGCTTCGCCTTACCTGACCCCGAGTGCGAAGTCTTCGATCCCGACGAGCGTCGATGACTCCGCGCACGGTCCCTCGACCTCCCTCTGGACCGGGACCTCTCACGGCACGGAGCGGACTGCCGGGCTTCAAGCAGCTTTCGGGACCGCTCCCGCAAAAGACTTCGGCACCATGGACCGGCAGTCGGGGCACGACTTGGGGTCGTGGTCGCGCCCCAGGCAGAAGAGACACACGCGGTGCGGGTCCGTCACCGACATCATCCGATGACAGTCCTCGCAGGACTTAAAACCGGGCATCCCTAACTGCACCAGGAGTCGAATCGACTCGAAAGAGGTGAGAAAAAGATCTCAAAAAACGTAGTCTCTCTCCGGATCTCTCTCCGGATCTGCGCTTGCTGGCGCGTAAAAAGAAAGAACTGACGTCAGCGCGCGTGGGCGGCGTCCAAGTAGCGCCCGCGACGTCATCTCGGCGACCAGGACGCCAACAACGGACGCGGAGCCGCACGACACCCCTACCGACGCGCAGGGGTACTGCTGACGAAAACTTTCCGGATCCAGTCTGACGCCTGGGGATATTCTAAGGTAAGGAATCTATCACTATGTGTTTCTTTTAGATATTCTGGGCTTGAGCTGCTTCTCTGGTCCCAGTGGTAATTCCTCTGGTCCCAGTGGTAATTCCTCATTCTAAGTCCTCTAGGCAGTGCTGCAGCTGTTTCTCTGTTCATACAGCCACTACACTTCAAACTATAGCACATATATAAAAGACATAGTCATTTACAACGCCAGTAGCTCCAACTCTGACAAATGCAAGACCTATTGCATTGCAAATGCTTGTTTAGTGATTGCAAGTGTTTTTTCTGGTAGGTATAAATAGCCAAACTCTGCTATCTCAGGAGCCAGGCCAAAAGTTGTTGTTTTCTTAGATTCTGGTGGTAAATGATCCCTCCCTGTGTCATTACTGTTCTCGTGCATTGGGATTTTGACAGCATTCCCTTGAGCTCTCTCTACTACGTAAGAGAACCATGGTTGATGTAGCCACCGGGTGCCACTAGAATTAGAGCTACGTTGGACATTTTGAACTTCTGGATTACTAAGAAAATCAGAGGTAGAGAAGAAAAGGCATAGGCAAAACTCACATACCAGATGATCAACACTGCACTCCCTGTTGGCAGTGGCTGGTAATTTGTGGATGTGTAGGACTGACATTTTGGATTTCCTGCTGTTGCGAATAGTTCTACCTGGTGTTTCCTACTGTTCGAAAAAAAATTCTATGAGTTCTTGTTGTAGTTCCCACTTGTGAGAAATGTCTGCTCTTCTGAGTTTGTGAGGGTTTTCCAATAATGGTATATGGTGCACTATCCACTGTATGCGTCTTGCTATGGACCACTCGCAGATGGACTGAACTAGTCTGGACAGTGAAGTGAAACTGTACTCCTTTACCTGCTGGTTTAGGTGAAACGAAGCAGTTGTGTGATCCATGAGAATTTGTACTGTTTTCCTTTGAATCTGACTCCACAACTTTAATTCCTTGTTGACCTTCTCGGTGACACCCACTAGATCATCCCATTTCCCTTTCACCTTTAACCACTGATGGTTTAACCATTCTTGGAGGGGTATCCTACGTAACCTTGTGTCTGGGATCAACTGGGCACATGAGGCCATCATACCCAATAGCTTCATCACCGTTCTCACTATCAAAGATCGGGACTTGTGGTAAAGGTGAACAAGTCTCTACAATGCTGCTACTCTTCTCACAGTTGGATATGCTTTTGCTTTTACCATAGCTATCTCTGCCCCCGGAAAAACCCCAAATGGTGAAGAGGGTGGACAACCCTTTTCAGACTGGTCTTGCATTGCCTGATGGTGTTTGCCCTTACCAGCCAATCGTCTAGGTGGGGATACACATGAACACACTGTTTTCTTAGGTATGCTGCAACCACTGCCAGTGTTTTATTGAACACCCTTGGTGCAGATTTTATGACAAAGGGCAACACTTTGAACTGATAATGTATCCCCTTTTAACACAAACTTGAGAAATCTTCTGTGCGAGGGCTGAAGAGGGAGGGAAAATAGGCATCTTTCAAGTCTATAGCTGCCAGATAGTCTTTCTTCCAAAGGTGGAATCACCTCTTGGAAGGTTCTCAACTGCAACATTTGTATTTTGTTAAACCGATTGACAAATCTTAGGTCCCTTACCATTATCGGCCACAGGGTTAAGACTTGCTTAAAGAACACCAATTAAACTGCGGTGTTTTCTTCCTCTTGTGGCACAATTTCAATTGTTTCCTTTCCCAATAGTTCTTGCACCTCTCTTTGTAGTACCTCCTCCTGTTCCTTCCTGTAGGTTTTTAGTTTTGGGGGTATTGAGGGAGATGTCTGTATGAACTCCATGCAGTAACCATGCTTTAAAAAACTGAGCATCAATTGGTCTGTGGTAATGGACCTCCAGGTCACTTGGTGGATTGAGAGGCTGGCCCCATGGAGGTTCCGCCGCTGTGCTTACCTCTGGCACGAAAATAAATCTTGCTCTGTTGGTGCCACTGTTGCATTTTCCTAATGTGTGACACTGCAGGAGGTTTCTGGAATGTAGGGATGGGACTAACCTTTGCCTGTCCTCTTCTGTCTGTGATGGCCTCGCTTCTAGAGAATTATTTCAATACCTACAATGGCCCCATGGCCTTAGCAGTCTCAATCGATTCCTCGTGCCTTCTAGGGTGTTGTCTTTTCCGGCCCAAAAAGATGTTTTCATTTTGTGTGTGGGGCAAGTCAAATTTGTTGGCCTGAATCTCAAGTCCAAAACCAGAAATGCATAGCTACAAGTCTCCTCATTATGGTCCCAGTAGCCAACTGTCTGCCTGCAGTGTCAGCTATGTCTAAAGCAGACTTAAGGCAGGAGTATGCTATGTTCTTACCCCTCCTCTATGACTGTCTTAGCTCTCTTGTATTACTCCCCGGGAAAGTGTGACATTAAGTTTTCTATGCCTTCTCACTGTTGAGGACTATATTTATTAAGAAGAGCACTGGAAATGCCACCGGGTGCCCCTTGCCTTTTTCATCCTTCTGCCCACTACCTGCAGTCTTTCACTATCCTTGTCGGGAGGCAGTTCCAAGGGCCGGGGACATTGCCCTTTTTTGTTCAGTAATCACTATCAGGTAATCTGCTTCAACTTGTGATTAAATGTATTTGAGATCTTGAGTGGACACCATGCATTTCTTCTCTATCCTAGGGGCAACTGCTTTGGCAGAATCCAGTTTCTGAAGCACTTCTCTTCCCTGCTGCAAGGTGCTAGGCATACCTGTCCCTAAGTGGAACTGGTATACCCAGAAGTGGGTACTATGCACACTGTCACTGGAACCAAGCTATACTTCAATCAATCAATCAATCAGGGAATTGTAAGCGCGCTACTCACCCGTGAGGGTCTCAAGGCGCTGAGGGAGGGGAGGGGGGGGGGGGGTGGAGGGGGTCCGCAGATCTGTTTAGCCGAAGAGCCAGATCTTGAGGGTCTTCCTGAAGGTGTTCAGGGAGGGGGCGCGTCAGATGTCTGCCGGTAACTCGTTCCAGGTCTTGGCTGCAATGTCAGAGAAGGATCTTCCGCCTGCTCTGGCTCTGTGGATGCGCGGGGTTTCGGCCAGTGCGAGGTTGGAAGATCGGAGGTTTCTTTTGGGTACGTGGAAGTTAATTCTGTTGTTGAGGTATTTGAGTCCGTTGTTGTGTAGGCATTTGTAGGCGTGAGTGAGGATTTTGAAAGTGACTCTTTTCTCCACGGGGAGCCAGTGGAGACTTCGTAGGTGTTGGCTGATGTGTTCGTGTCGGGGGATGCCGAGGACGAGTCTGGCGGCGGTGTTCTGTATTGTCTGGAGTGTGCGGAGTAGGGACTTGTTGATGCCGGCGTAGAGTGCGTTTCCATAGTCCAGTCTTCTGGTGATGAGTGCGTGGGTGACTGTCTTCCTTGACTCAGGGGGGGATCAAATTGAAGGTCTTGCGGAGGTTGCTGAAGCAGATGGAGGTGACGGCTTTGACCTGTCGGTTCATGGTGAGTGTTGAGGTATTTGAGTCCGTTGTTGTGTAGGCATTTGTAGGCGTGAGTGAGGATTTTGAAAGTGACTCTTTTCTCCACGGGGAGCCAGTGGAGACTTCGTAGGTGTTGGCTGATGTGTTCGTGTCGGGGGATGCCGAGGACGAGTCTGGCGGCGGTGTTCTGTATTGTCTGGAGTGTGCGGAGTAGGGACTTGTTGATGCCGGCGTAGAGTGCGTTTCCATAGTCCAGTCTTCTGGTGATGAGTGCGTGGGTGACTGTCTTCCTTGACTCAGGGGGGGATCAACTTGAAGGTCTTGCGGAGGTTGCTGAAGCAGATGGAGGTGACGGCTTTGACCTGTCGGTTCATGGTGAGTGATGAGTCGAGTACGATGCCGAGGTTCTTGGCGTGGTCTGAGGGGGTAGGTGGGCTTCCGAGGGCAGTCGGCCACCAGGTGCTGTCCCATGCAGAAGGGGTGGTACCGAGGACGAGGACTTCTGTCTTCTCGGCATTGAGCTTCAGGCAGCTGTTGGTCATCCAGACTGCGACGTCTTGCATTCCTTTCTGGAAGTTGAGTTTGGCAGCGGTGGGTTCTTTGGTGAGGGAGAGGATGAGCTGGGTGTCGTCGGCGTAGGATACGATGTTGAGGCCGTGTTGTCGGACGATGGCTGCGAGGGGGGCCATGTAGATGTTGAAGAGGGTGGGGCTCAGTGATGAACCCTGTGGGACTCCGCAGGTGATTTTCGTGGGGTCGGAGAGGAAGGGTGGGAGTCTGATCCTTTGGCTTCTTCCGGTGAGGAATGATCGGATCCAGTCCAGGGCTGTTCCTTGTATGCCTGCGTCGTGTAGTCTGGCGACTAGTGTGCGGTGGGAGACGGTGTCGAAGGCCGCTGATGGGTCGAGTAGGATGAGGGCTGCGGAGTGGCCTTGGTCCAGGAGGGTGCGGATGTCGTCTATGGCGGCGAGTAGGGCGGTCTCTGTGCTGTGGTTGCTTCGGAATCCGGATTGGGACGGGTCAAGGACGCCGTTCTCTTCAATGAATCGTGTCAGTTTCCTGTTGACTGTTTTCTCTGCAACTTTGGCTGCGAAGGGGAGGAGCGAGATGGGCCGATAGTTCTTGAGGTCGGTGGGGTCAGCTGTGGGCTTCTTGAGCAAGGGTCTGACTTCTGCGCGCTTCCAGTCGTCTGGGAAGGTGCCTGTTTTGAAGGTGGTGTTGATGGTGCGTTGTAGTTCTGGTGCGATGGCGGCCGCGGCTCTGTGGTAGATGTGAGGGGGGCAGGGGTCGATGGGGGGCCCCCCTAGTGGATGCTTTTCATGGTCAAGGCGGTGTCTTCGGCCGTGATCGGTGTCCAGTTGGAGATGGTGGGCTGGCTGGTGTTTCTGGGGGGCGGGGGGCCGTCTGTGGCGCCTGGTGGATGGTCGATGAAGTTGTCGTAGAGGTTTTTGATCTTGAGGTGGAAATAGGTTCCAAGCTTGTCGCAGAGGTCTTGGGATGGGGTGATGTCTGTGGCTTCGCTGCGTGGGTTGGTGAATTCTTGAATGACACTGAAAAGTTCCTTGGAGTTGGTGGAGTTGGCCAGTATTTTGTTGTGGATGAAGTTCCTCTTGGTGGAGAGGTGTGGTGCAGCGGCCAGGGCAGCTGACTTCGGAGCACAGGGTTCACGGTTCGATCCCCGGCTCCGGCGGCAGGTCAGCTCAGCACCATGTGACTCTGGGCAATAGCTCACTTAATTTCCACTACGGCCCCCAGCGCCTTGAGACCCGTAAGGGTGAGTAGCTGCGCTATATAAAAACGGACTTACATATATATATCTGGTTGTGGTAGTCCGTCATGGCGTCCCTGTAGGTGGTGTGGTTTTCGGTTGTCTTGGTGTTTCTCCAGTTCTTCTCCAGAGGTCTGCAGGTGTGTCTGGCTTCTTGGAGAGCGGTGGTGAACCAGGCGGCTTTCCTGGGGCATTGTCTGTCGGGGTTGCGTAGCGGGGCGAGCTCGTCTGCGCAGTTGGAGATCCAGGTGTGGAGTTCTCTGGCTGCCTCGTTTGCGTCGGGTGCCCAGGTGTGGTTGTCTTGGGTGAGGGTGGAGTTAAGTTGCTCGTCGGTAACCTTGCTCCAGTTTCTTCAAGGTAGGCGTGGGGCTGGTTTGGGTGCCTTGGGTTTGTTGATGGCGAAGTGTACGCAGTGGTGGTCGGTCCATGGCGGCTGCATTGTGTGGCTGAAGTGGACGCTGTTTCCTGCCGCGAAGATGGGGTCGAGGGTGTGTCCTGCTCTGTGGGTCGGTGTGTTGACGAGTTGTTTAAGTCCGATGCTGGCGAGGTTCTCCCGAAGGATAGTGGAGTTGGGGTCGCTGGGGTTGTCGAGGTGGAAGTTCAGGTCTCCAATGAGTATGTAGTTTGTTGAGGCGATAGCGTGGGGTGCGATGAAGTCGGTGATGGTGGTGGCGAAGGGTGTTTGGGGGCCGGGGGGTCTGTAGATGAGGGTTCCTCGGAGTGTGGCTTTGAGGGTGGTCTGGATCTGGAAGTGCAGGTGTTCGGGGGAGGGGAAGGTTTCGCTGGAGGTGGCGAGGCGAAGGGTGCTCTTGTGGGCGATGGTGAGGCCCCCTCCTGGGTGGTTGGGGCGGTCTTTCAGCTGGATCTTGTATCCGTCTGGGATGGCGTTGCTGATGTCGGGGGCGGCGGATGCGTTGGTCCAGGTCTCCGTGAAGAAGGTGATGTCGGGCGAGAGAGAGTCGAGTAGGTTCCAGATTTCCATGGCGTGTTTGTGTACGGAGCGCACGTTGAGGAGGATGCATTTTAGGGTGTTGCCGGTGCTGGCGTCGGCGGTGTTGGAGGCTGGGGTGGCGGTGAGGGTCTGGTGGCAGTGGAGGCAGGAGAACTGGCCGTGGGACGTGTTCGGCGAGGCCTGTTGGCATTCTCTAAGTCTTTCAGGGTTGAGTGCGAGGAGGGTGGTGGTGTCGTAGCGATGGGTAGTGGGAGGTCCAGTGTTCCTGGCGCTGGCCGCGGTCGGGTTGCGGACGGGCGCAGACGGGCTTGCCTTTGGCGCGCCTTCGGCGCGCCGGTGGCGCAACCGCGCAGCGGGCGCCATTAAGATGGGAAGGTGGGAGGGAGGAGAGGCTGGGCGGGAGGGGGGGGGAATTCCGGGGGGGAATTCCGGGGGGGAGGGGCCGCAGGGGCAGCAGCGGCGAAAGGAACAGGCAGGCACGAGAAAATAAAAACAGTGGTGGAATTAGAGCAAGACACAGATGGGCACAATAACAGTGGCACAACAGGGAAAAATTAAGAGGGAAAAAAAACGGCTGAGAAAGGTTACGGTGGTTGCAGGCAGTCTGGTCCCAGTTGGAGCGGGCAGCAGGCGCAGGAGAGGGCAGCTGCCTCGAACCTCCCAAGGAGGAGGTCGGGGTCTGGAGGCAAGAGACGGCACAGCGGAGCTGCGGGGAGAGAGTGGACCTAGACCGAGGGTCTGGCTGGTGTTTCTGGGGGGCGAGGGGCCGTCTGTGGCGCCTGGTGGATGGTCGATGAAGTTGTCGTAGAGGTTTTTGATCTTGAGGTGGAAATAGGTTCCAAGCTTGTCGCAGAGGTTTTGGGATGGGGTGATGTCTGCGGTTAATAAGCCCTAACTAGGTACAAACCGGTCCTGGGTTGCTTGTGTTCCAGTTCCTGGCCTGTCATTTCGGGCTGGACTGTTTCCACTGAAGCAAGGCCAAGACTCATTTGAATATGGTTGGGTCCAAACTGAGGTGGCATGACGCACAAAGTAATGATGGATTGGGATGTGGTCCAAGCAGACTGCCATTGGCTGAGATTAATTCAAGCATTCCATCCATCACTTTTTTGTATACATTAGTGTGCCGCCCTAAGGGGGACGGATATGCCCAGACTTGGGTCCTATGCACATTGTGCCCATGGAACCGAGCTACACCTGGCTGATGAGCCCTAACAACAGAAACCGGTCCTGGGTTGCTTGTGTTCCGGCTCAGACAGAACCTGACAGTTTGGGCTGGACTGTGCCCATTGGAGCAGATTCAAGACTGATTTGCTACTTTAGTGCATACGTAGAAAATGATTCTTCCTGTAAGCAGGATTCTGTGTTCCAAAAAGAAAACACATTCTTCTATTCTAACTCCATCTGTACCAATAAGCTATCGACAGCCCACAAACACCCCTGGGTAAGTGGAAAAGTCATCTGGAGAAGATGCCTTTGAGGGATAGGAATCCAGTTCCTTCTTGGGGAATTCAGACTCAAAGACTTCCCATACTGTTTTTAACCTCACCATGCACCTCGAGTTCTGCCTCCTCTAAATCATGCTGTGTATACATGAACTCCTCCTCCTCCCCCAACTTTAGGCCTGTCTCTTCTTCCTGTTTTGGCTCTGTAGATGTGAGTACTTCTGCCTCGCATCTGGGTTTCTTTATGAGTAAGAGGACAGGAGTTTTATATGTCTGCATAGATTCCTTCAAGGCTCTGTTCTTTTTAACTAGCAGCTGAATCGCTGTGTACAGTGCCCTCTTTGAACTCTTGACATTGTCGATGTCTGAGACTTTCTTGTTCCTGTGCGACTTGTCTTTTGAGGGTGCTTGTCCCTCCTTGACCTTAATCATATTTTCTGATGTCAAGTCAACAACTTTTGACAACTACTTACCGGTGGCTTTTTTGGACCGGGTAGGAATGGATGTTGCAATATTTATCTGTGTCTAAGCCTTCTGTTCTATCGGCTCTAACTTCTTGCTTGAAGAGCTCTGCTTCAGCATTTTTAAAGGCAATTTGGATACCTGGTCTTTCGACAGCTCAGATGGACTTTTGGAGTGGGGCACTCTAGACTTGGAGTCCTTTCTATGGCAAGAACTTTCAACCCTCCTTTGAACAACATTGGAGTTTGGGTCCTCCTGGCGTTCCGCCGCTGGGCTTCCTCAGCGCCGTTGTCTTTGGAGAAACCCATTTCCTCTATTAACGGCATGCTCTTTCTGTGTGTTTTAAACCCAGATGTCTTGGCCATATCTGCTGCTGCCCAATGGGCCTGGAGCACCTTGTCTCTGTGAATCGGAGTCTTTGGTTTAAAAGGAGAGCAAGCGTAGCAGTAGTCAGACTTATGGTCCTGTGGCAAAAAGAACATTCATACTGGATGCTCATTGTTAACCATCTACAGGTTTTAGGTGTTCTCAGGAGCTTCCATGGAGCCCCTCTAAACGGTGGAAAAAAGTGTCTAAAATGGTGGTCACATTTTGGGGCATTGTAGACTTACGGCCGATCTCATACCCAGGCTCAGTCTAGGTCAACACTGACCCGGGACAGGAAAAAGATTTTTGACTATAACACTTCCGGATCCAACCACTAAATGGCAGAATTATGCACAGCATGTCAATCTAGAACACACCTGACTGCACCATCTCCCAGTCCTCCCTTTAGGGTGCAAATATATGCTTTTCACAATCTCAAAGACACTTGGAGGCACGGACTCTTCACATCCCTGCAATGGGCTCAAATCTCTTCCACTGTCCGAATTCCAAAACCTTTTGAACCATCTTTTACCCTGCACAGTTTGCCCTATAGTGAGCATTAGTTTCGCAATATGTAAGTTAAATGATTAGGATGATTCTAGGTCAGGTTAACCTACATCTAATTGTACTAATTGGAAACATACCCAGTCTTCTGAATGCCATGAAAGGAAATGTGAGCATGATAGTATTGCGTTGAGGGAGGATACAAGATTGGGGATATTGGATTTGCTCGACAGGTGAGGTTGTGCTTTTGTTAAGCTCTAATGCACAATCTGCAGTCACATGATTGACTGTGATGTTTCTACAGTGCATTAATGATTGTTAATGTGATTTACTGATTGTTTATCATGGTTTGGAATATAGCCCCTTTAGTCTAACTTGAGATTCTGTTCTCATACAAATGAAGAATTATTACAAAAAAGGGGGGTTATTTCATGATCTTTGGCTGGTCATCCTCATCGTTTGGAGCATGCTTTAGAGGAATAACAAGGATTGCTAAAAATAATAATACTTAGAAGTCTGATCACTATCCATGCATTCACAAGGGTAGTTTTCACATTAGTATTTGATGCAGATCACTGTTGTGATACGTGGATTAAAAGTAATTTAAAAATAAAAATGGGAAATTGCAGGAATTTGAAGAAGATGAGCCACTTTAAAAATGACTCTAGAAAAAGATTGAGCAGTGTACTGTCCACTAGTTGCCTACAGATTACCTACCCCTTGTTGTTGATTAGCTTGAAGAATTTCAGAAACAGAAATTGGCAAGCAGAGAGCCTGACTCAGATCATTGTCATCATCCCGAAGCCCCAATAAGCTGCTTCCAAACAGACTCTGATTCTCCTGGAAGGAAGCAAGCAAACAGTATTAGGACTGCTTTCCCAAAATTAAGGGCATCATTTTAACAGTTATTTATTCCATCTGACAAATAAAGGTCTGACCTGAAGAACATACATCAATTATTACCAGATGAGAAAACAAAAACATAACAAAAGAAAACAAATGTTCTGAAAAATTATGTATGAAACACGTTTGATAACACAGACTTTTCACCATACTGGTCAAGATGCATACTAAGGGTCAAGCAATATTTAACTCTGAATGAAAATGTGTTATCCTCTAAGCTTGTAGAACAAGTTACTTAACATCAGTAACACCTTATCTGGTAGAGACTATCTAGTCGCAGATTCCTTACCGTAGAATTATCCCCAGGTGTCAGGCTGGATCTGAAATGTTTTCGGGAGCAGTACCCACAGCACGTCGGTAGATGGTGTCGTTCGGCTCCACGTGGCGTCATCCACGCTAGAAATGATATTCGCGGTGCCTATATAGGCATCACCCAGGTGCATTGACATAAAGTTACTTTTCACGACTTTCAACGACAGAAGCGCGGAACCACGAAGTACACTGACCATTGATGTGGAAAACTAGGGCCCTGAAATGGAAACAGCCTTGACCCTAGAAACCTGTTCGCAAAGCGGGGAGGATGGATGGGTCTGTAAGGAATCTGCGGCTAGATAGAGTCTCTACCAGATAAGGCGTTACTGAAGGTAAGTAACTAGCTCATCCGATAGAGACTTCCAGCCGCAGATTCTTTACCATAGAATAGATACCCAAGTAATACCTCCCCGGAGGTGGGTCTGCGGACCAATTTCACACAAGGAAGTCCTAGAGGACCGAACAGGCAAAGTGCCCATCCCTACAGACCTGACTGTCCAGACAGTATTGTTTGGCAAACGTGTGCAGGGAAGCCCACATTGCTGCCTGGCAGATGTCCAGGACTGGAACTCCGGAAGCGAACGCAGTGGTTGCAGCATTAGCTCTGGTGGAATGAGCACGCAAACCCTCAGGGGGGATGCTTCTTAGGCAATGCGTAGCAGATTTTAATGCAGAGTACAATCCATCTGGAGATTGTCCTTTTCTGCACCGCCCATCCTTTCTTCACTCCAACATACCCCTCAAAGAGCTGGTAATACACCCGGAACTCTTTCGTGTAGTCAAGGTAGAACAACAACGCTCTATTTTGGGTCTAGACTGTGAAGTCGCTCCTCTTCCTTGAAGGGATGAGGCAGAGCGTAAAAAGTAGGCAGAGAGATGGTTTGGCCTATGTTGAATGGAGTGACCACTTTCGCAAGAAAGGAAGCTCTCGTACAAAGAACCAGTTTGTCTGGGTAGATGTTAGGATAAGGAGGCTTGGATGACAAGGCCTGAAGCACACCGACTCTCCGGGTAGATGTTATTGCCATGAGAAAAGAGCCTGAATGGGCAATTGTGCAGAGGCTCAAAGGGAGCGCATATAAGGAAAGCAAGGACGAGATTGAGGTCCCAACTGGGGCATAACGAAAGGAGTGGGAGGAAACATATTTTGCAAACCTTTCAAAAACCTATGTACAATAGGGGATTGGAGAAGGGAAGGTTGGTCAGGCAACAGAAGAAAAGCAGAGACTGCAGAAAGGTATTCCTTCACAGTGCCCAGAGCAAGCCCTGCTAGGCCAGGGAAAGAACGGACAGGAGAACCTGAGAAAGGAAGACAGAAAGGGATCAATGTTTTTTTCTGTACACCATGCCACAACTTTGCCACAACTTTGCCCAACGGCAGGTGTAAGCCATCTTGGTAGAGGGACGCCTGGCTACCAAGATAACGTTACAGACTTCGGGTGGAAGGTCAAAAGCTGTCAATGCTCAATCTCCATGCAAGAAGGCGGAGCGTTGGCAGGTGTTGGTGGAGAACCCCCCACCTCCCCATGATGCTGCAACAGTGTCCTCTCGAAGGAGCAGCTTGATCGGAGGACTGACTGCCATGATCAACAGCTGAGGATACAAGGCTCTCTGTGCCCAATCCGGAGCCACAAGGATGACTTGGGCCCGGTCGTTCCTGATCTTCTTGACAACTCTGGGCAGGAGTGGTATGGGCGGAAGGGAAAACAGGACGCCTGAGCACCACTCGAGACAAAAAGTCTCCAAGCGAAAGCTGCCTTAGGTTCTCCAGCACGCAGAACTGCTGACATTCCGCATTCTTGTCGGTGGTGAACAGATCTAACCAAGGCTCTCCCTCCTTCTGAAAAAGAGACCTTGCACCACCTCCGAATTTAGACGCCATTCGTGATCCGCTAGGCATCTTCAACTGAGTTTGTCCGCTCTGGCCTTCAGAGAACCCACTAGATGTTGAACCATCAGGGATATGCATTGTTGTTCCAGCCATGTCCAGAGAAGCAGGGCCTCTTGACAAAGGGTCCACGACCCCACCCTGCCCTGCTTGTTGCAGTACTACAAGGCAGTGGTGTTGTCTCTGAACATTTCCACCAGCTTTCCCTGGATGGAGGGTAGAAAGTCTTTCAATGCCAATTGGATTGCTCGGAGCTCCAACAGGTTGATGTGGAGTCCTGATTCCGCTGGAGATCACAGTCCTCTGATCTTCACCTCTCCCAAATGGACGGCACATCCCAGGAGTGACGCATCTGTCACTACTGCCGCATCTGGTTTTGGAAGAGAGAGGGGGGTCTGCCGCTGATCGAATCGCAGTTCATAAGCCACCACTGCAGTTCCTTTGCAGTTCCCTCCAAGATCTGGACCATGTAGGAGAAATTCCCCTGATGCTGCACCCACTGGAACTTCAGATCACACTGCAGAGCCTGCATATGACAGTGGCATGTATCAAAAGCAGGATGCGGGTGCCACAAGGCCCAGCAGCTTCACAGTCAGTGATACTGAAATCCAGGATAGAGGCTGAAACATCGGTATCATAGCCTGATTATTTCTATTGAGTATATGTAATTTCTGTTATTTGTCAGTGTTTCCATTGGGTGGCAGGCTTCCATAACAGTGCCTGATAAATTATTGTGTATTTCTCTGACCATCATTGGTAGCTGGTAATTTAAATTTGTAGTCTAAGGGACTTTTATTGGAAGGCAGCCATACAGAGGTGGCGATGAACAAGTTTCTTACCTTCAGTAATGCTTTGAATTTCCCAAGGCACCAGACTGGATCCGGAAACTTTCAAAGCAAATTTCCCTGGGTGTCAGTAGGTGGCACATGCCGCTCCATGTCCTTTCCAGCCTCGAATGGGACGCTGGGACCACTATATCTGCGCCACTTCTGCATGCGGATGTCAGTTTCTTTCTGTTCTGTCTGCGCCATAGAATGTGGGGCCCTTTAAAATAAGAATATGCCAGTGTGCAAATCTCTAGATTGGAATCTTATTAATGAACTGTATAAGTCCATTTCAAAGAACAGGGAGGAGGGTGGGTCGGTATGGAATCAGTGGTTAGATAGAGTCTCTACAAGAAAATCCAGGGTAAGTAACTTGTTCTTCTGACAGAGACTTCTAACAGCAGATTACTCACCTTGTGAATAGATACCTGTAGCAAAGTGACCCTTTTTTTTCATGGTTACCCCTAACTTTTTGCCAGATACCGGATGCCAACTTAACTGAGTGTGTGCTGGGATCCTGCTAACCAGGCCTCAGCGACTGTGTTCTTTTCCAAATCTGTACCTTTGTACCCAGAACTGGCACACCTCTGGGCCACATGAAAGTCCCTTGTAAAAGGTACCCCTGGTACCAAGGGCCTTGTGACCAGAGAGGGCCTGTGAGGGCTGCAGCATGCATTGTGCCACCCTCAGAGACCCCTCACCTTAACACCCCCACTCTGCATTGCAGGCTATGTGTTTTGGTGCAGACCAAACTGAAGTTTGCCATGACCACCAACACTTCCTGTGGCATGGGTAAGTCACCCCTCCAGCAGGCCTCACAGCCCTAAAGGCAGGGTGCACCATACCCAGGTGAGGGCATAGCTGCATGAGCAGTATGCCCCTACAGTGTCAGTGCCATTCACAGATATTCTAAGTGCAGTGGAGCCATTTTGAGTGCATGGGCTGGGGGTTTGTCTACAAGAACTCCACAGCTCCATGAAGCTTTACTGAAGTCTGGGAAGTTTGGTATCAAACTTCCCAGCACATTAAACCCACACTGATGCCAGTGTGGGATTTAATGAAAGATGCACTCAGAGGGCATCTTAGAGATGCTCCCTGAAAAACGGCCAACTCTAGTGTGGTTCCTGACTGGCTCCCAGCCATCTGCCACCACCAGAGAGATTTCTGGACCCCTGGGTAGAGAACCCTCGGCTCTCTGTGTCTGGAAACAAAGCACATCCTGGGCAGAGGTGTCATGCCTCCTCCCCCAGGATGGCAATGTCCTCAAAGAAGTATGCCGACTTTGTTAGCTGCCCCCAGCCTTTTGCTGCTATCAGCAACTGGCTCCTACCAATTCTGACCCCCATTTTGGGCGCGAGAACCAGCAGGAAAACCTAGCCAGGAAGGGAGGTGTGCCCACCTTCGCCAACACCACCCCTCAGCTGGAGAAGGCAAAGTGAAGGTCACCTCTCAGTCCCACCATCTTGAAGATGGGGAGACCCTTCCAATCAGGAAGAGGCCTATATACCCCTCCCACTGGAGGATGGCATACTAGTGGGTGTAGACACCCCAGGGAAGGACCCATTGGTCCCAACCTGCACACCCTTGTAATACCCCTAAATCTAGTATTTAGGGACACCCCTCAACCTTGCCTCTTCAGATTCAACGTGACAAGAAGAAGAAGGACCGAAGAGCCGTGCTGCAGAAGAGGACGACGACGACATTTGCTTTGGCCCCAGCCCTACCGGCCTGTTGCCTGCTCTTAAAGCCCCTGAGAGCTGAACTCTGTGTGTCCTGCAGCCAGTAGCTCCAAGAAACCCAGGGACCTGCCCTGCCTTTCTAAAGAACTCTGATATCCAGTGGACACAGGATTTGTCCAACACCAACCCAAGCTAAGACTCCAGATCCAGCCGGATACACAAGTCCTCACCACTCTGCACCCGCACCCACGGCCCGAGTTCGAGTGGCCCAACACCCAGCAAGGAACCCCCAGCAATCCTGACCTATGTTCCAGCGTTGGATGACCTCCACCAACCTTCTCCTCGACGCATGCAGCCTCATCCTGAAGGTCCCCCCAACCAGAACCGGTAAGAACAACCCAACACGAAAAGACACCCATGCACCCGCGGCCCCCGAGTTCTGAGGTGCCCGACCGACGGTATCCTGGTGTCCAACAACTCTTCAAGTTCATCCTCCAGTTGTTGGTTCCCTTCGTCCACTATTCTGCTCCAGCCAACAGCCCTTTTCCTCGGCCGATATCCTCCATAGAGAAGCATTGGACTCCCGAGACCTCCTAAGCACCCTGCACCCAGCCGCCCCTGTGCCACTAGGTGGTGCAGACTTGGTGCCAACCTGGGACCCCCTTTGCCCTTACCTAAACCCCAGGAGCTTGACTCCTGAGACAGAGTGGCCTGCCCATGGGCCGCTCCCAACCGAGGTGCCCCCTAGTCCTATTGGCTAACTTTGGCACCCTGCATTCTGCCCCTGGCCGCCCTAGTGTTGCTGGTGGTGCTCCTTGAGAGCCAACCTGAACTTTGGGGAACCTTGGTACTTACCCCCCCCCCCCCCAACCCCCCCCCGCCCCAAAACTCCAATCCTAAAACCAGTTGCTTACCTGTAAACGTAACACTTCATTTTTCTCCTTAGGACTGAATGGTGGGTTTTCTCTGAAAATTCTTCAAAGTGTTAAACTGTCTTGTACTCGAACAAAAAGTAACTTAGTGCCTTCACCAGAGTTAACCTGTTTACCAATGTCCTTTGTTGCTTAAACTGTGTTAGGAGTCTGTTTCATGCCAAACTAGAAAAGTAATCACGAAGTAATATGAAAGTTATCTAACAGTAATTTCAAGTGTTTTTGAACAGTTTAACAATTGTTTTCTCAACTGCAAAAGTAATCTAAATGTTCTTACCAAACCAGTATTCACGGTCTTTTTGAAAAGTAACATTGTATGAAGAGTCTAACTTACCTGCTACTAAGTAAATCTTGGTTCTAGAAATAAAACAACAAAATAACTTTTTATACAAACAAATAGTCAGGATTCAGTCTTTGAGTGTGTGACATTTCTTGCCTGTGTGTACAACAAATGCTTAACACTACCCTCTGATAAGCCTGACTGCTCAACCACACTACCGCAAAAGAGAGTAAGGTATTATCTACTAAAGCCTCTGCTATACCTCTGGGGATCCACTGGACTCTGTGCACACTATATCCTACTTTGGCATATTATATACAGAGCCAGCTTCCTACAATACCAAAGCAGTCCCCAGGTGGCTGGTCTGTGGAATGGCCCAGACCAGGAAATCCCATAGGAAAGATCAGGTGAAGTGCCCATTCCCGCCTAGCTGTCCAGGCAGTAATGCTTTTTGAAAGTACGGAGGGAAGCCTATGTAGCAGCTTCCTTCTGGGGGTTGCTCTTTAGCCAGCCCATAGTAGATCTTGATGCATAATCTAATCCTTCTGTAGATGGTTCTCTTTTCCACCAATTTGTATTTTCTTGTTTCAGAGAAACCAACAAAAAGTTGGTCATTTTGTTGGGAAATTCTGGTTCGGTCGATGTAGAAACTAAGGGCCTTCTTAGGCTCCCGAAGGTGCAGCTATATTTCTTTCTTGGAGGGATGGGGTTGAACATAAAATTTAGCAAGGTGATGGATTGCCCTATATGAAATGGCATGACTACCTTTGGAAGGGATGCCACTTTTGGCCAGAGAACCAGGTTGTCTGCAAATAAATAAGATATATGGCTGTGCCTCAGACAACGCTTGAAGTTCGCTGAGTTCCCTTGCAGATATTTGGCGATGAGGAACAGAGCTTTTATTGTCAGCCGACAGAGAGGGCAACCGTGGATTGGGTCAAAAAGAGTGCACATCAGGAAGGTGAGCACCATATTAAGGTCCCACTGAGGCATGCTGAATAGCATTGACCAGAACATATGGATCAGCCTTTCAAATAAATGCATCCCAGCTGATGACTTGGAGAGATAGCTGATCAAGGCCGAAAGGTAGCCCTTAACTGACACCACAGCAAGGCCTTGCTGGGCTAAAGAAAGCCAGGACCTCGGGTAACACATTCCACTTGCTCAGCCGGGGCCACTAGGATGACTTGGGGCTGGTCTTTCTTTAACGTTTTCAGCACTCTGGGTAGGAGAAGTAGGGGCAGGTAAGGCACACAGGAGTTCCATGCCACAGTTGAGATGGAAGGCTTCTCTGACAGAGTGCTGCCTTGGGAAACTGCAACGTGCAAAAACCTGGAAACTGCGCATTCTCTGCGGTGGTGAATCGATCGACCATGTGTTCTCCCCATTGCTGGCAGAAGTCCTGTGCCATCTCAGAGTGCAACTGCCATTCATGATCCACTAGCAACCAGCAGCTGAGTTTGTGCCCGGGTGTTTAAAGATGCTGCCAGGTGTGGGGTAATCAGGAAAGCGTTCAGCCACTTCCAGTGACGTACAGCCTCCCGGCACATGATCCAAGACCCCACTCCAGCACGTTTATTGTTATACCATATGGCGGTTGTGTTGTCTGTGAAAACCTGCACCTGGTCACAGGTGGCCATGAGATTAATCTTCGAGCAGCAGTCACATGATGCAGGGTCATGTTTGGAATCGAGACACAAAAGGGAACCTTCGGGGTGTCTGTCACCAACATCTGTCGATAACAGCCTCAATAAAACAAACCCAGTTGTTTTAGGTGGAGACTGCTCTGCACACTGAGAAAAAAGTTTTGGGAAAATTTCTGCCAGACGGACAGAGTTTGAGAGCTCTAGATCTATGTTGGAAGGCACGTAAAGAAAGGAACTGACGTCAACGTGCAGATATAGGGGCCCCAAAGTCACATGAGGGGTAGGACGGATCTGTTGCGGAGCCGCATGACCCACCTACCGACGCGCAGGGAAATTGCTTTAAAAGTTTCCAGATCCAGTCTGGAGCCTGGGCAAATTCACAAAATGAGAAACCTGCTTTTAGAAGTCTCTATCAGAAAGTGGTTTTTTCTTTTGTTCTTTTCTCATCAGTGGGAATTGTGCGATTTGTAGACAACGATGAAGGTAAAAAAATAGGATCCCAGGAATGTATGTTTTGGCTATTATTTTCAGCCTACCTCATTATTTAACAACTGTAAAGAAAACTGCACTGGCTCACTGATTTAGCTCTGGCTGTCGGAACCAACTTCAACAGGAACAAAGCTGCACTCAGTTATTGTTGGATGTAGAAGCTGCAGAGACAGGTTTGCTTTTTAGTTATGCCTGAGCAGTCAGATTCTCTATTTCTCTGTCGTTTTGTTGAGAGACAAAGCATGGCTTTGTTTTCCAACTTTCATATTATCCATATGATGAAGTGCATAATTCCAAAACTCTAAACTCTAGTATTTGCCTCTAGCTGGTGATGCCCAAAGCATAGCCAGCCACTTAACAGCATGCTGCACTTTGAATGAAGTACAACCCAAATATTAATTGATGCAATTATATTCCTTAAGGTTTAGCATCAAGGGCAACACATTTTGCTTCGCCCAGAGTCTTAGGCAGTCAAAATGATTGCTTTCATAATCCGAGTAGTCAAAGCACGTTATACAAGCTTGGAAGTCCCACAAACAATGACTCATCTAGAGAAAACAGCAATGAAGATGAACCACTGAAAAACCAGTCTAAACAACAGTGGATGGGATAATAAATGTAAATACCTTTCTAAAGGAAGTCGGGGTTTTGCTGTAATAATATTGAGCCAAGGAGAAAAGGTCTTCAATATCTTCAGTCTCCAAACTAGATGGTGAACTTGCCAAGAACTCTGAAAGCAAAAAGATGGGTTATAACGTTATCTTGTTTATTTATTTTAGGTGGTTTGTTGTGCATAAAGTCACATTACAGTCACTTTCGAAGTAGAGCAACAACTTGGAATTTTTAAAGAAAATAAAACACTTTTGCTGTTTACTTCTAAAACGTACACTTTACAATAAAATAAAAACAAACAGGAAATTGCTTTAAAGTAGTATGTCAATTAATAGGAATCAGTTCATGTTACAGCGTGTGAATATACTCACAATTAAACATCACTAAATTCACATACTTTTTATTTTTATTGCATCGATAACAAATAGCTTCTATCTCATAAAGTCACAAAAAGCAAGCCTTCAGCTATTCCCAACCAATGAATAGCACGCGTTTCGCTTGTATTTTACTTCATTATTTCTTTTTTTGTAATCTTTATTTTTCATTTTAACAACGTAAACATACGGTCATCAGCAACTAAGTATACATACTAGGACACTTTGAATTATACACGAGTGGGTCCACAATATAGCATTCAGCAAACATAAACATATGTTTCTGGTGTGCAAGTATCCTTGTGTTCCTTCATTACTTTTAGGTGAAATATAGGTACGATAAAATGGAGATTGCCTTTAGGAGTCTTTCGTATTTCAAGCACTGTTATACGGCCTACCGGCTTTAATGTTGTGTAACAGAAACGTGGAGAGGGTCAGTTAACATAGGTTTCAGAAGTTAATCCCCAATGTTTTGAAAAAATGGATGTAGTGTTTCAAATGGAGATAGTAGTATGATGATAATTAAGAAAGACACAAAATTAGCTTCAGATAATGTTTTTACTTTTTTCACACACTAAGTTTTTCTGACAATCATGTGGTGGTTATTCGGTCTTATGAGCTACATTAGACCCACGTGATCTCACTATAAAATATATATATATTAAATAAAAATGACTTTCTCTCTAGATGAAGTGGGTTTAGAGAAATTCGCTAGGTGACCTCAAAGCCATGAGCCACGCTGGGGAACTCCCATTAACCCTGGTTAGATCTGTTCCTGTGGCGGGCACTAGGCACGGCCACACAAGCGAGGTAGCATTTTTATAGCGACAGGTGGGGGGAAAGCCGGGTGGTAGGAATTTTGTGGATCCCTGACTATTCCCGAAGTTGATGTCACAAAAATGCAAGGAAAATGTGATAATTTAGGCAAAGTGTGAGGTTGTGGGTAAGAAAACGCCATGGGATCTAGGCAAGGCACAAAACTCTGGACTTCCCAGGATGTCTAGTTTATAGAAATGTCTGGGTTTGGAAGGCTTCTCTTGGGCGCCGCCGATCCCGGGCCCAAACACCACACCTATCTCCATTGCCAAATCAGGACTTTTTTTTCTTTTTGTTAATAGGAAATGTTTATGTCTCCACATTGCATTTTGGGTCCTTTCCGGCAGTGAAGACTAGGCCCACCCACACAAGTGAGGTGCCATTTATATCGGGAGACTTGGGGGAACAGTGGGTGGTAGGTAAATTGTGGTTCCATACAGATTCCAGAACTTTCCTTTACATAAAAATACTGAAAATACACATTTTCCTCAAAGGTATGAAGTTTGCAAGAGCTTCTGGGTTAAAAAAAAAAAAAACTAGTGAGAGCCATGCAATTCACCCCACCCTGGAGTCTCCCAGGTGTCTTAGTTTCAGAAATGTGCAGGTTTGCTAGGTTCCCCTGGATTCTGGCTGAGCTGGAGCCCAAATTCCGCAGCCACCTACATTGTAGAAAAGGGTTGGTCTTGGGGTGCAAAAATGTGATCCGTCCAAGTTGTTTTTTTAGG
Organism: Calotriton arnoldi; assembly: GCA_963921515.1. Lineage (NCBI taxonomy): Eukaryota > Metazoa > Chordata > Amphibia > Caudata > Salamandridae > Calotriton > Calotriton arnoldi. The sequence continues at coordinate 336,727 of CAWUFW010009907.1, read as the reverse complement.
TCTTTTCCGGTCTCTGCTACGCCAACCCATACAAGTGAGGTATCATTTTAATTGCGAGACGTCGGGAAACGGGGATTGGTAGGAAATTTGTCGCTCCCCTCAGATTCCAAAACTTTCCCTCTTAGAAATATGAGGAAAAAATTTGTTTTGCACAGTTTGAGATTTGAAATGGCTTGTGTGTGCAAACACCTTGTAAGAACCACAGAAATCACACATCCCGTCGACACCCCCAGTTGTTTAGCTTTGAGAAATATCTGGGTATGGTAGGTTTTTCTGGGTGGCGGATGAGCTAGGAGCCAAAATCCGCAGGTACCCATGGTGTAAAAAAAAAAAAAAATAAGCATGGCTTCTGCTGTGTAAAATATGATGCCTCCAGGTCGTATTATGGGTTGCACTGTGTCGCAGCTGCTACACCCAGCCACACAAGCGGAGTACCATTTTTATAGGGAGATGTGTGGCAACACAGAATAGTCGAACACTTGTTATTATCAATTGGATTGCTCTGCATGTGTGCCTTTCAAATGTAAGCCTGTGTGTAAGAAAGAAGACATTTGCAAATTGCCCTCCTGAATCATATGCTAGAATGGGGTACCCACAAATTCAGAGATATAGAAATAATCACTGCTTCTAAACTCAGCATTTGGTGTACATTTCAGAAATACAAGGTTTTCTCCATACCCACTTGTCACTCTATATATTTTACCATACAGCTAGCTCTCTATACATGACACACAATGAAAAAACAATTTAATGTGCAGCTCAGTTGTTTGCTCTATTTACCTTGGTTTCTTGGAAAACCTACAAACCCTATCTATATATCCCTGCAACCAGAAGGGTCTAGCGGATGCACCAATGTACTGCTTTTCTAAATCGGCCATTGTGACAAGAAGCTACAAATTAAAACGTTGCCACAAATGGATGTTTTTCCTACTAATTTTTCATTTTCTTTTTTATTTCAAGTTACTTCCTTTGGGAAAACCTTGAGGGATCCTATGTAAATGCCCCTTACTGGATTCAGAATGCTGCCTATTTTTCAGAAAAGCTTAGCTTTCTGGCACCACCCATGGGTTTCACACCTTTTTCCACAACATACTGAAAACAGGTTGAAGGTACAATAATTAGGAAAAATGGGCTCCTTCTTCAAAAACAAATGGCAACTTTGGTAAAAAATTGTTTTTTTGATATAGCTCTACATGTTCAGGAAAGCTGGAAACATGGTGATTTTAGCACAGTAAACTTTACATTGGTGCTGTTTCTAGGGGGGAAATCAATCTTTTGCAGAGCACTCCCCCCCCCCCTATTTTTTTTTTAACAAATACCTATATTTTGGCTATTTTCTCGGTCCCTCCAGGGGACTCCACACCTCCTGGGTACCTTTAGAATTTTTATTATGTTGGGAAAAATGGATGCAAATTTGGTGCGGATACCTTATAAGGAAAAAAGGTAAAGATGCCCAAGTGCAAAGTACCCCAAATAGCCAAAAAAGGGCTCAGCACTGTGATGCAAATGTCTCAGCAGTTAAGAGGTTAAGCACTTGTAAACATATTCAGGGTATGTTTACAGAACCAGCCATGGTTTAGACTCCAGTACTAGCCAACAGCCAGTTAAGAGGATTTCCTTTTGATCTGTTAACATTAAACTTTTGGGTGGAAAAGTTTTCCCCTTTTCTTCCAAAGGAGAGGATATAATAAGTACAATGCAACACATCACCAATTTTAGAGGGGGACATGACTAGATGTGGCCCTCAGACGTCACAAGCTAGTGTATCACAGTTATAAGCCAAGGGTTTGGGCCTCTCAGTAGGTTTTCCATGGCTCCTGGACATTAGGGGAAAGCCTCCGGGCCAGCAGAGTAGGGTAGACAGACAGGATAGAACGGCCCACTCCAGGCTAATTCACATGCACGGCCGGTCTAGAGACTGCATCCGACATGCCCGAGGCCATAGCAGGATTTTATTTATATATTTATTTTTTAGGTGCACTGTTCGGCTTGATTCTGAGAAGTTAGATAATGCATTACTAATCTTTACTGAACGCTAAACTCTTAAAAAAATTAAGACGAGCAATTTGTGGCAGAATTAGGCGAAAGGATTAGAGGAGCATTAGTTTAGATGAAACTCGGTTTCCTAAACTATGCACGTTATTGCCAAACAAAAGAATTAGTAATTATGAAGTAATGTAACTATGTAAGCATATAATCATCAGAAGCCTGCAAGCTTTTATAATCTAAAGGAATAATGCAAAACTCATTATGCTACATGGGACATAGGACAAAAAAATACATTAGAGCATGTAACAAAGTAGCCACCCTAACAAAAAGAGTTGCATTTCATACTTGTGAGGAAATCAAGGAATGTATAGCTTTTAATAATTGAGGATCTGCTAGTTACATCAAGAAGCTGTGTAACATGGAAAAGGAGGAAACAAGCCTAGATTACTTTGTTGATATGAGGTTCCTGGGAGAGATTGGAATCCATGCTGACCACGTTTTTTATGCTCATGGCTGGCTGTGATTGGACATGTCTCCATATTAACTGCCAAAGGGGGTGGAGGGGGGTTGGGGGGGGGGGGTGATCATGGACACCATCCGATGTTAGGTCACTGCATATGAGAATGTAAGTCTTGCCGCAATTAAGTGCAAGGTATTTCTTTTTGCATCCATTGGTTGCTTTGCGGAGGAGCTTCTTTATGGTGTGCATGCACTAGAAAGGGACACAAAATGTATTTGTGTCATTGGTTTAGTTGTGACATGCCAGACGTATAGAGGGAGTCATGTGAACTAGCGGGAGGAGGTCATTTAAACCATGACCAGAGGTGGAAAGCATCGAGCTTTGAGGCACTCTTAAAGTTACTCAGAGGGGTTCCAAAGAGTAGGGAGATTCTTGGATGCTGTGTGAAGAGTTTGAGAACAAGTAGGTTAACCATTTGTGTAGAGTTGTGAATCCCTAGGTCTGAGTGTGGAAAATATGGGTAAGGTGGTGAATGGTGTGGAAAGACACTGATAGTTCAAGGAGAAGTATATCAGTGTCAAGGTTGTCAGTTATACCATGTAAATAAACCCACACTGATAAGTTTACTTGATTGAGGTCAGTGTTCGATTTATGCTGGTCACTGCAGGTGGTGGGAAACGGTTCTCATTGTTTGGAGTCCGGGACTTATTTTTCATCATAGGGCTGACCCAGAGCAAGAGGGAAAAAGGAAAACAAGGAAATATATATGGCAGCAGTGGCAAAGGGAGACAGAGCAAGTAGGAACAAGACCTGTAAGAGTGAGATAAAGAGACGGGATGTGTAGTGTGAGGGAAGAAAGAGGCATGAGGTCGAATCAAGGCTAGAAAGCCTTGGTATTCAGCAAACTCAGTGGTGGGATCCTATGTATAACTTTGGGTACCTGCACATATTGATTTACACGTAAGCCCTACATGAGGTCTTGAAGTGACTGAATTTCTGAACAACAGTGACATGACTGAGGACAAATCTCTCAAGACGTTTTGCTGGAAGTGCATCAGATTGCAGTGGACAAGTTAAGTTACCAGCATCCTCTTCACTGAACCAAAAAGGTATCATGTAGCAGCTTAGTGCATCATGTAGGGAAGGATTGGTGCAGGTGGATGACTGCTAGCCTGTCATATTGTACAAAACAAATTCTCTAGCAACAGAGTCCTAACCATTGGCAACTATTGAATGCTTCAAGACTGCCATTTAATCTTTACCAAACACCTCATCCAACAGGGACAGTATGATATTACTTGTATGAAAGCATAACATTTTTGCAGTAACACAGCATCTTCTAAGACAGCACGTAAATGCAAACACTCAAGTCTTTTCTAAATTTTTACCCACTTATAATGTCTTCTTTGCTGTCTGATTCTTGTGCCAGAATACTGTCTCTAAAAGAAAACAAAAATTGGTGAATTGAGTTCCTAAATATATTTTTCATCTTAAAATATACAGATTAAAGGAGAACCGTGCACTCACTTTGTGTTGACTAGTATAATGAGCATTAGAAAGTAGATGAAGAAAGGATCTGCTTGTTGTAGGTAGTTGTCCCATATTGTCTGAGTGACTATGGTTGAGCAGTAACATGAAAAGAGACTTCCGAGCTGAAATGTTTCAAGAGTAAAACGTTAGGAATGTTGGTTATCATAAAAATAAGTTAACAGAGAACCTTTAATACTGTGCAGCGAAAGGAATTAACATCTCTCTAGGTATATACACAGGAGTTTCTCAGATATCAGCACATCCTCTTGAATTTTCAATGAGGACTCAGGGAAACACAAGAGAAGGAGCTCTTATTTGATATTTTTAACAGTTTAAATTTTACTACTGTGCTCCCCCAAAAAGGAGCCCAATCTTCTTTTTGAGATAAACGTTACAACTTCAGAGGTGTCTTGTGCCAATAATTTTCCACTACACCTTAAAGAAGTCACACATTATTACAACTTCTGTTTTTTGTCATTGTGAAAATCTGTGCCGCTTACTGGTTATAAACATCCTCAGTTGTGTTCATCACCTGTATTGTCATTCGCTGATACTCGCTTCATTCTTTCTAATTCTGTAAATGACTAGAAGAAGGACTTTCTCTCTCATTGTGCAACAAGAGTTGATGGATGTGCCCTGGAGGAGACAATGTGGATGAATTGCCCATTCATCACGTCACTATTTACAATCCATTCAACAGACACCATACCATCACAATTCACTAATCATTCACCATCCAACAATTCATTCGCCATATATCTATTCACCACTAATTCATCCTGCACTAACTCAATACCCCACAAGCCTCGGCCTTCAAACAATACACAAAAGTGAATTGTTGTTAGGACACAAGATGATCAAAATAAAGCTAATGCCCTTGGAATATAAGGCAAATCTGTGGGCCAAATCCCACTAACCAATTTTACATCCATAGTACCCTTAGCAATATACTGCGCCATACCGACAGGCTTTTCCAACTCAGCAAACAAAAGTGCATAAGAACCCGAAGTACTATTGCCTTGTTGGGGTAACGTTCAATTGCATTCAGAGAACCTTACTGCAGTATAAATGTACATTTTCAAATGTCAATGACAAGGTACTCAATCTAAGTAAATGCTTACATAGTTCTAAATGGGTAAAGGTTTGTTTGGGAAACACTGCATTATCCCAAGGTAATTTCAATAATTAAAGCATGGGTGTGAGTTGGCTTCCACTCTATTTAATCTTTGTGTACCAGATTTGCATGAGTCTATTGAGGGAGCCAATATTCGCCCAAAAATGTTTGGATAATTCAGATTCTGCTTCTTACGAGAGTATGGCACATCGATCTTTGCACTTATGTTAGACGTTTTTAACAAGAGTTCGATATTGTGGAAGTATTCAACTGTGGTAAAACAAGTCTTAGTTTTGAGTGTAGAAAGGGTGCTAAGATAGTGGCATGCAGGTGTTGTGAGGTTAGATCAAGAGAGGTTCATCATTTATTTGGGCATAACATTTGATTCTGTGATTTCCTGGACCACCTTTCTTGAACATCTTAAAATAAACACATTCTTAAGACTGGAGCATTGGTGAAATTTAACAAATGTTCCAATTGAATCTTTATTCAGTTTAAAACAAATAAACCATAAACGATAATTTAAAAAAAGAAAACATCGATAAAATAAAAATGGCATTACAAATAATAACAAAATAAGTGTCAGAACATGTTAAAACTATACAGGATGCAGCTAGAAGCACATTGAATTCCTCCTATTAACTGCACTAATTAAAAAGCAAGCAACATGATAACATGTTCTAATATCAGTCAACATCTGCAGGTGCAGCAAAGCAGGCCTGACGTGCCTAAAGTTGCATTCAGCCAAGATTGGCTTCAAAATTATTTTGTGCAATAGCGAGTAAAAAGGAAATACAAGAACAAAATGCATTGTATCTTGGGCTAAATAACCATCACATTGACAGGGAATACCCTTTTTATCATCCATCCACCTCTTTGGTGCACAAAACAATTGGTGTATCAAATTAAACCTAAACCGCTTTCAGATAAAGCAAGAAGTTTTAGTCAGCCTAAAGTTTAAATAAGGTTCCAATGAAAGGGAAATTAGATCTCACAGTAGGCATGGACAAAGCTCTAGATTCTCTTTCTTCAGATTTGGTTGACATAAATGCTTCCTTGAACCAAACAGTATCAGCCTTAGTTATGGTGTCAGCTTGGTAAAACAAGTAGAGTCGCCCTAATTTGTGAAACCAATGCTTGACATATTTAAGCCACAGGATTTTGTTAGCGTAGTCAAGAAGGTGCAAACAATCTTTAATGATTGCTCTATTAAGCTCAAGCTCTTTCTTGAACCAAACAGTTAACCATATAATCAAAGGACGGAGCTCAATCAAATCAGAAACCTAGCAAACAGCTACTTCTTCAACAACATTGAAAGTGGACACACTAAAGGGCAGCGAAAAAAAAAGTTTAAGAAACCTGTTCTTTTTAGTTTGTAATTGCAATAAGTTGGAATACCCCCAGATCTCAGTGCCATAAGATGCTATAGAAATGTGTTTAGTTCGATAATATTTTAACATAGCAGGAACACAACTTTGCCCTAACTTAGAAGCAAAATCAAAAACCAAAGGAAAGCTTCTAGAAAAGGCATGTCTTCTGGCGCTAATCAAAGAGGACAAACAAAGAGAGGAATCAAAGAGAATCCCAAGTTAAGGAAAGGTCTTGATTTTGCTGAGCATGTTATCTTTGATATAACGGGCTCAGCTTTTGGTATTTTTAGGTTCAAATATCATGATATTGAACTTAGTATAATTTGTGCTAAGATCATGACTATCCAGAAAGTCAACAAAGCTATTGAAAAGGCACTGCAGGTCTAAGGCAGTTCTGGGGAACAAGACGTCGGCATGAAGACATGTACGTACAGACAGACTGTCCATCTTAGGTAGGTCATCCCCTTCCACGCAAACCGCCATATTCAAATTATTAATATATAAAACAAATAAGAAGAGTGTTAGTATGCAACCATGCCTAGCGCCCCATTCAAGGCAAATTTTGTTGTACACTCCCCTGAAGGCCCATAATGGACAGTAGCTGTAAGATCGGAGTGTAGATCACTTAGAAATACAATTATGGCTTTGTCAAAACCCATGCCCAGCATAATATTCTAGAGCTTAGTCCTATTAACTCAATCAAAGGCTGAAGTTAAATCCATAAACCCCAGGAGGAAAGATCCCACCTTAGCCTTGGTGCACTTAGTTATTAGAAAATAAAGGTTTAGACCCTTGTCCACTGTTTCCTTTCCAGGCTTTCAAGTGCCACGCAATTAATCTATTCAATAAAATTCTCCCTATCAACTTGACTGTATAATCAAAGAGATGGGGCGATAACAGCAGGGGTGATTTTGGTCACCCTTTTTAAAGACTGGAATAATAACAGAATTTGACAAATGAGGGTGGAGGTTGTCGTCTAGCAGCTTTATTGATATAGGGAGTTAAAAGAGGTGCCCAAACATCAACATTAGATTTAAATAAGTCAAGCGTTACTGCGTCAGGGCCTGGGGCCTTTTCTTTTATAAGGTAAATAACGGCATCCCTGACTTCTTCCCAGCTAAAAACTAACAAAGGGACCGAGAAAAGGGACAGGGACTTGTCCAGCTGTACATCCATATCGCTATTGGGGCAGGAACATCATAAATGGCTGCATAATGCTTGAGCCAGGAGTCTGGAGAAATAACCTGAGAAATAACACTCCTCGAAGAAGGAGCTAAAAAAGGGCAATGAATTATTTCCAAGAATTTCGAACAGTTTTTGGAGGTACAAGAATCCAACAAATCTTTCCAGACGTCTGCCGTAATGCCAATTTCCAGCACTTAATAGCTGAGTTTTAATCTCGAAGACAGGACATGATTTAGGTTTGTCTCAGGGCTTCTCCTTCAGAGCTTCCAAAAGCTTTTTGTGGGTTGTGAAACAGGAAAGATCAAACCATCTGCAGGATGGGGGACTTTATTGGTCATGAGCATAGATCTCACCTTCGTGCAGATGGCAGAAACAGACATTAATATGTTCTCATCAGAGACACCTACGTCCAAAGAAGTAAAGTACTACTCGGAACACTCCCTAAACAGGTCGTGGTAAAATTGATTAGGAATAACCTTGTCCCAGCTAATTCTGCGTCCCTGATCTTTAACAGAAACCTGTCCACACAAAGAGTGACTGAAGGGTGCAAAATTATTTACCCAGGAAAAGTAGCACATAAAGGATTGTGATGACTTCTGGAATCCCAAAACACCTCAAAGTTTAGTAAAGAGAGTGCTAATCCTGAGGAAACAAAGATTAAAGTATTAACAGAAAAACAACCTCTCCCAAAAAAGGTAGGTACACTCAAAAGAGGACTCTTATGTGGGCTGGCATCTTTAACCAAAGCCAGGTTAAAGTCGCTCAAAATAAAGTTGAAAAATTCACTCTGGGCTGAATGTCTAAAATGGTGGACGACTGGCGGTATGGGGGACATCTTGCAAGTATCATGAATGGAGCAAGAGTCACACAAATGAGTGTTTAAGTCGCCCAAAAGCAATATGGATACATTATCCTTTGCGAAGTAAGAGTGTTGATCCAGCAAATCTCCTAACTGAGAGGCATTACCCTTCCGGACTGAGTCGGGTTTGCATTACAAAAGAAAAACATTGCCTTGGTTCCGAAATCAAAGACATACAGTGAATAAATTTGGAGAACCAGTGTCCACTTGCTCGGTATCACAATTTAAACTTAGGAGATAAAAACTGAAAGAGCCCCCTTCAGCTCTACCAGAGCTGGAACCCATAGTTGGGACAAAAAAACCCTTGTAACTTGTCAATAACAAGCTGTTAGATATCTCCCAGGTTTCTTGTAGGCAAATCACACTATGATTTCTCAAAGAAGAGACCCCACCCAATATCATTAGCGTTTCTGGCTACCCCAGCCATTATTCCAACTTAAAATAACTAGGTTAACCTTGGACGAAATTTTACGTGGTCCTCTATCTGCGGCAACGCTGTCATCAGAGAGGGAACCAAGGGACAGTCATTCGTTGTCATTAACAGTGGCAACGCCATCATCATATAGGGTACCACGGGGCAGTCATTCATTGTCAATAAGAGAACTCAAGAGGCTAAACTTATTGTTGGTGGAAAGGCCACCAAAGAAATCTCCATCTACTGCTCGGGTTTGGGTAGGAAAGGGCGGATGGGATTGAACAAAATGGAAGCAGTAGGTTTAGTCATAAGTCTATAAGAGTACCCAAGGGGAGTGGCTGCACAGTAGCATATGGCATAATGGATTTGAGAGGTCCATCAGCAGACTTGTATACCAGATTTGTACGAGTCTATTGAGGGAGCAAACATTCACCACAAAAAGTTTGGATAATTCGGATTTTGCTTCTTACACGAGTATGACACAGCGATCTGTGCACTTACTTTAGTCTTTTTTTAACAAGAGTTTAATATTGTGGAAGTAGTCAACCTTGAGAAAATCAGTCTCGAATTTTAGTGTAGAAAGGATGCTCAGGTACTGAAATGTAGGTGGTGTGAGGTTAGATCAAGAGAGGTCCATCATTTATTGGGAGTTACATTTGATTCTGTGATTGCCTGGACCACCTTTCTTGAAAAAATGGAAATAAACATTCTTAAGACTGGAGCATTGCTGAAATTTAACAAATGTGAAAGAGACTACATCTTTGTCATACTGCATGCAAAGCAATGTTACATCTTAATGGACCTACGGACGGAGAAGAGACTTTGGGAAAGAAAAAGAATTTTCCATTTGAAAAAAACATTTAAGCTCCTACTTTTAAGGAGAAAGGTAACACTAGGAGCGATATTTATGATATGAATGGGGCTACAGATCACACATTATAAAATGACATACTGTTCATCAATTTTAACACTGAAAAAAATCATTGCTGGTGATGGTCAAGCAGATTATTAATTCCCGTTTGGGAAAAACATCTAAAGAAAATATCTGCAATAAGTGGAATTCTGGTTTAGTGCCTATACAAAAGTGTAGTTATAGATATTTAAAGAAACAAATGTTGGTGCAAGGAATTGGGCAAGTGATATTAGATATAAATACACACAGCAAACGACAATGGACAATAGCAATATTTAAAATTCTTGACCTTAACTACTACCCAAAAATGATTTGATGAGTTAGATAGACCCAGAGATTATGGATACGTTTCGCCTCCAACTTCTGCCTCTACCTAAGAATAATGGACAAATATAAAGTTGGGAATTCACGAATTCTGCTTCTATGGGGATGGGATAGAATAAGCGGGACACTTATCAGCTTGTTCCTACTTTACAACCATATAGACAAATATTTTTAAACTATTTTTAAATAGTGTGAGAATAAAACAATAAAGCAAGCATTAATTTTACAAATGCATGGACAGACAAATGAAAAATGCAATAATGATATTTTTGTATGATTTTATTTTGGAACATAACACACTAGTAAATATATGCATCTTGGATTTTAACCCCTTTGGTGTAGGTGTCGGCACCTGCACACTGGGGAGGGATCTAATGGATACTCCGGTGCGAGCAACGAAGGATTCCATTTTTTTAAAGGGCTGGGGCGAAGTGGAATCACAGAGTCATGCATGATCCACAAATCAGGAAACCACTAGATCACCAGGGATCTTTGTCTTGGGGGGGTTTGCCCTCGGGGTAACAGGCCAATCCCCCATTTCCCCCACGGGGGCAAACATTTTAATATGTATATATCTATTTTTTTTAATATAAAAAGAAATTGACGGGGGGGTTGGGTTCGTGATAATGTGGCCCAGCATATCCTCCAACAATAACGTTTTGCAGAAACCATGACAAAAATATGCTGTGTGATTGGGTATGTGGCAGGGTGAAGTAATACTGTGTTTTTATTTGTCTTTTTTTGAGTGCCTTTGGAGAACCTGCAGATTCACTGAAAAAGTATGTTTTTGTTTATTTACTGTTGCACACACCTCACAGACGCACACAACCACTAACTGATTTAGAACAATACTTCTGCCTTCTACGTAGGACAGAGTTTTAGAAGGAAGGTTTTAGCCAGCCAGCAGAAATGGCTTCTTAGTGGATGACTGCTGCCCAGGCCCTAACGAAGGTTATGGTGCACAGCTCTGAGACAGGATCAGATACCGAGACAACAGATACCGAGACAGCCGATACCGAGACAGCCGATACCGAGACAGCCGATACCGAGACAGCCGATACCGAGACAGCCGATACCGAGACAACAGATACCGAGAGAACAGATACCGAGACAACAGATACCGAGACAACAGATACCGAGACAACAGATACCGAGACAACAGATACTGAGACAACAGATACCGAGACAACAGATACAGAGACAACAGATACCGAGGCAGCATCTGAGGGAGAGGAAAATGGAGCAGAATCTGGAAGTGATTTTTCAGTCGGCATAGTTCCATCCGACGACTCCTTTCAGCGGCACTGAGGGACATGATGATAGTCGTGCTAGCCCTTCGCAAGCACAGTCTGTGCAGCGGAGCGACCAGGAGGTTAGATAAACCCAGAGAGTAGGCATGTGAAGCAGCAAGCACAGACCGAGTGCTCTATTGGCAGCCCCTCAATTTAGTTCAGCCCCAAATTCCGTCTTTGACTGGCGGCGCTGGATGTAAAGTCAATACAGCCAATTTTTTGCCAGCTGACTAAATCCATCTCTTTTTGGGTGTTGACTTCCTTGAGCAAACTGTGCAGCAAGCAAATTTGTGTGCCGAATAATTTCTGAGGGAGCATGGAGGTACTCTAGGGCTTCATTCCACGGCACATCAGGGAACTCCCACTTCACTTGAGGAGCTGTAGATATTTTTGGGCCTAACACTTAAAATGGGTTTAGTGCAGAAACCAACCTTGCAGTCCTACTGGTCTATTCGCACAGTTTGGGTAGCCCTCATCTTCACACCATACATGAGCAGAGATCCTTTTTTGCTATTGCAGCGTATGTTGTATTTCAATGACAATACTACTGCATTGCCCCGGGACCATCCAGACCATGACAGGTTGTTAACAATTTGGCCTTTTGTGGAACATTTGTCTGAGAGGTTTCCAGAGATTTATACTCCTGGAAAGACTATAGCCATTGATGAGTCTTTGATCCTGTATAAAGGGTGGCTACTGTTCAAGCAATATATTGCGAGGAAAAGAGCTCACTATGGCATCAAGTTGTACATGCTGTGTGAGAGCTTTACTGGCGGTGTGTTCAGCTTGAGAGTGTATACATCAAAGGACTCCACTCTAAACCCTGTAGGTTGCTTGCCCTCCCACGCTAGGAGTCACAGGAAAGATTGTATGGGACCGTGTCCAGCCACTTCCTCACAAAGGTTATAAAACATTTATGTGGACAATTTCTATATGGGAGAAGAGCGGTTTAGTGAGTTGTACAAAGCTGGCACTGTGGCATGCAGTACAGTTAGTAGTCGCCGCGAAGGATTCCCGCAGGAGCTTGTAAGTAAGAAGCTCCAGAAATCCCTGAACACTGCGTTGCGTTACAACAAACTGCTTACAGTCAAGTTCTCCGATAGGCATGATGTGTACGTGCTCACTCCAATTCATGATGAGGGCACTTCCACAGTCGTGGTTTGGGGTTAGATGGCTGAAGTTCACAACCCCACCTGTATATTTGATTAGAACATGTACATGGGTTCTTCAGCCATACAATGTGAGTCGTAAAACTCGCACTTGGTATAAGAAACTTTAGCCACCAAACCCAGATGGCAAAATACAATGCGTATGTTGTTTATCATCAGACCACCACAGGAAGAATCATGTTTTTCCTTGACTTTCAGTTGACAGTCATTGAAAGTCTTACTGCTACAGAAGCAGCAGCCTCCACTTCATATGCTCTGGAGGGCGTGGCAGGGCAGCAGGATCGACACCTTGCTGATCGCATTCCTGAAACAGCTAAAAAGACAAAACCATGTCGTCGTTGAACAGTCTGCTCTAAGCAAGGAAAGAGGCAGGAGATTCATGTTCACTTACCTCAGTGTCAATCGCAGCCAGCCCTGTGTTTTCTTATTTGCTTTATGGTGTACCAGTCAAAAGAGGAGTGTTGGGAAATTGACTGAGGTGGAGCTGTCGTAAGGTAAACCTTTCAATGGCTGTGCATGGATACCTACCTTCCATGGGCTCACTACTTCACTAGGCAAGCAGCTGTAGAATTTTTATTCCTCTACTTCAGAAAATCATGGACCTGTTTATGGCCTGCTCAACACCTTTATCCGCCGTTAGATCGTGGCAGGTGTTCTGTTAGCTGATTGACAAACGCATTATAGTCCCCGCACTGCACATAATTGTGGACGGAACATAAGCCACGTTGTCACGGAGTATCCTTTGTGGCAAAATTGTAAAGTCTTGACTAGATTTTGAAGGGCTTTTTAGATAGCTTATGTATACAAGGGCGACCTTGATTGCCCACGAGAACCATAGTAAGTGTAATAAGTCAAACAAATGTCCTGTGGTACTCATTCACCAACACGTCTACTTGCTTTGAAAGTGTGCCAACTCAATTAGTAACTGGTATCATAATCAATGTTTTGAAAAATGATACAGGACACAATTTCTTGCATGATGATGATTTTCCCATTTTTAGTATCAGGACAATATACATTTCAGTATGTATCAAAATTAGTGCAGACGATGCAGTGCTCAGACAGTAAACTAATATGTATACAACATCATAGAATAAGACGGTGAAAAGATTCTAGGGTTGCACATGATTTTATATTAAACAAACATAAGCAGAGTTCCGGTCTGTTCATATATGGTATCTCCTGGTGAACCATAACATGTTTTGAAAGCAACTTAGGATGGGGATGTTGATGATTCAACCTGTAGTTAGTCTTCGGGTCTCATCAGGACAAAAGTCGTCTGACTAAAGTTCTCTAGAAACAGTGGAATCTTGGGACCTTCAATAAGGCATCCTGTAAGCAATATGTGCAAGAATACTTCAAGTCAGAGTCTATAATGTATATCAGGCCGCTAAGTTTGAGGAATGTAGGCCTCGGAGGCATTCTCGGACACCCCCAACTTGCATCCACAAACTGGAGGGAGTTCGATTTCGCACAGTGAGTGCCCTAAAGGCGCATTTTCTTGAGCTTCAAGTAGCTAGCGACGGAAGGCATTACTATAGGTTCACTTGACAAGTATTCGAGATAAACCAGGACTTTGATGAGGGCAGAGACATGAACGGGCAGGAAAAGTTTAGGTTAGGTGTGCTTTCACAAGGATATTGCATAGGTAGAAGGCAGATAGGCAAGGTAGTATAGATACACATGCCATCACTTCATCTACGGATTCAAACACATTGGCACAGCACTTACCCCGATCCTGAATTACTCCCTCAATCAACTAAGCAGATGACTCCAAACCATGCAGAATGCAGCAGGAAGCCTCCTCCTTCAACATCACAGCACAAACACATATTGGCTCTCAAACAGCTTCACTGACTCCCCAGCCACAGCTCTTTTCAAACTCCTGAAACAAACATTCAAAGCCTTACACAGCCCTAGTCCTGCATACCTCAATACCGCCTCAGAATTCAGAAACTCTAGACACCTTTGCACAGCATAAGCAGCACCAGAACAAGGAGAATAGACTTCTCCTAACTGGCTTGGAATGTGCAGAATGACCTTCCTCTACACCTATGCGCTGTCACTAAAACTAATGCATTTGGCTCTTCGACTAGTTTACTCCATGGATCTGCCCTGACTGCTCCTGCGCCGGCGATAAGATACCCTCTCGGGTGCGTTTTACAAAACAATTATAACATTACAGAGAACTCTGCACCCAATGCTACACGTATGGGTAAAATGTTTGTCCTGCTGGCAATGTTCATCCTTCGTCAGAACTTAGATATGCTCAGTTTACTGAATGACAAGTGCATTAGAGTCACAGCTCTGCACAAACCAGCGAACGTGACAGATGGGACGTTCTCACTGACTACCCTGTGAGTCAAAAACTACTGCTATCCGTAGTTTATGACATTCTCTTTAGGGAACTTAGGGAGGATTCCCCAGCATGTTTGCCTTAGTTTTAAAGGTAGATATGCTCACTCCATTCGAGCAATGTAGGCCTCGGGAGGCATTCTCGGACACCCCCTACTTGCATCCACAAACTGGAAGAAGTTGGATTTACCACAGTGAGTGCACTGAAGACACATGTAAGACATGTCTTCCTGAGTCTCAAGTGTCTGTCATGGGAGCCATTAGTAAAGGTTCACTAGGCATGAATTCAATAATGTTCAGAACAGAGGTGGTTACTTGACAGGTGGTAAAAATGTAGTCACAACTGTTTTTTCATTTGTGAAGGTTGTGGCTGTATCAACGGTCAACATGCCTGCACATGTGTGTTTATAAGTGTTTGTTTGTGGTGCGTTTGTGAGCAATTTGATTGAAGACTGGTTGGGAGGTTGTCTTGAGTGGGGATTCTGTCCTGTGGTGTTTGAATGTGGTGGGCCCTTGCATGGTGGCAGTATGCTGATGTGAGTGCACTAATCTGTTGGATTGGGCCAGAGGCCGGCAGTATGGAAGTTGTGTGTGGTGCATGAATGCACTTTAAAGCAGTTGGTGCCTTGACATGACTCGCTGGCTCACCTTCAGTAGTTTTGGTTTCAAAGTTTAGATACTTTGGATTAGAATTTGTGCTTTGAAGCTAGCATTTCTAGAGGTACTAAAACCAACCAGTGAAAGTGGCAGATTAACTTTAAAAAAAAGAAAGAATAGTACCAGATTTAGATCTGTGGTGGTAAGGATACTCTGTCGCAATGGCAACAGAGTATCCTTACCATGAAGATAATGGTCTGGCCACCCGATATATATGCAGACGGACCATTGGTGTAACTGTGGGAAAGACTACTCCATCTCTGGCATGGTTGCACCCCTCCCATGTCCCGACTGAGTAAGGGCCATCTGAGGCGGAGCTCTGTGCACACCCACCTAATTTAGATGTGCAGACATACAGGTCAGTTTTCACTGTACGTCACCACCAGCAAAACCATGGTGGTAAGAGGCAGTGATAAATGTCTACGGTGAGAGGGGACTTTTTTTACTTTTTAAAAAGAAAAGCAGGCTTCTGGAGTGTGTTTTTGAAAATTAAAAACAAAAAAATTGATGAACGACTCAGTCATGTTGATGAAGTAGCGCGTCTAACGTAAAAAGACATTGACAGGAAACGCTGTTTCGCCGGCTCCTGTCAATGTTTTCGAATTGACTACCAGCTTGGCGGTCATTTCTAAATTTGGCGGGTGGAGTAGTCTCAGCATGGCAGATGTGAAGTCCTCAGCCAAGGCAATGGAGTCTTCTTTGTCAGCCAAAATGTAAGTATGGAACTTACTAAGAACTTGTTGTTTTTTGCAATACGGGCAGCTGTGGATTTTGGGCCCTAGCTCAGTTGGCACCTGGGCAAACCTGCACATTTTTGAAAACAGGACAACCAGGGGAGTCCAGAGGAACATGACTTGCGTGGTTCTCACCAGGTAATTTTACCCAGACGTCCTTGCAAACTTCAAACTTTGGTAAGAAACACTCATTTGCCTCACATTTTTGTGATGGAAAGATCTGGAATCTGCGCAGAGCCACAGGTTTCATACCACCTTGAGTCCCCATACATCTCCCGATAAGAACGGTACCCCACTTGTGTGGGTGGGCCAAGAAGAAATGACACAAAGGTCCCTAAATCACAATGTTGAGAGATAAGCAATTGGTGTAGATGCTGTATTTGTGGCCCGTGTTTTGGCGCCACCCATGCAAACCTATGAACTACAGACATTTTTGAAAACTAGACAACCAGGGGAGTCCAGTGTGGTGTGCACTGCTTGGATCCCATGAGGTTTTCTCACCCACTATGCTCTGAAAACCTCAAACTCTGTCTGAAATCATGCATTTTCCTTCCATTTCTGTGATGAAAATGTCAGCAATCCACAGGAATCCACAAAATTCCTACAACTCTGGATTATCCCACTTGTGGCGATACAAACGCAACCTCACTTGTGTGGATGGGCCTAGTGCCCATTAAATTGACCTTGATTTGATCAGTTTCTGTTACAGGCACTAGACCTAGCCACACAAGTGGGACAATATTTTTATCAGCACACATGGGTAATGCTCGGCATTTTTTAGATTCCTGCAGATTCCAGAAGTTTCCATCACAGAAATGTAAGGAAAATGTGTGTTTCTTACCAAAATGTGATGTTTGCATGGGCTTCTGGGTAAAATTACCTGGTGAGAGCCACGCAAGTCATGCACCCCTGGTCTCCCTGCTTGTCTACGTTTCAAAAACGTTCAGGGGTGCTAGGTTTCCCTAGATGCCGGCCGAGCTATGGTCTAAAATCTACAGATACCCACATTGGAAAATAAGCATTGGAATGCATTAGGCTTCGCCTATATGATAAATAAGAAGCAGTTTTTTGTTGTAAGTTGTAGCTTGCTGAGTAGTTGTACAATATAAGTTACAGAAAGTCTGTTAAAGTGTTAGGACTTGTTTATGTACAAAAAATCAATATACTGTACAGTTACTAGTGGTATAGTGAGGGTAAGAAATAGCAATATTTAGAAAAATTAAATGTAATAGCAGTATTGTGTTTAGAGGAGTTCTGAACTTTTGGGCTCGGTGCCACTATACATGCTGCACCATTCAAATCATGCCCCTAGTGCCTGCAAGAAAACTGCAATTGTGACTGCCTGTTTAGTAGAAAAATATAGCAATATTTAGGGTTTAGAGGATTTATGACAACTTTTGGCCCAGGTGCCACTGCACCTCCTGTACCATTCAAATCATGACGCTATTCACTGTAAGGTAATTGCACTTGTGACTGCCTGTTTAGTAGTTAATTATTGCAATATCTGATGTTTAGAGGGATTCCTAGAGCTTTGGGCCCCAGTGTCGCTGCACCGGTTGCACCATTGAAATCATGACCCTAATGCCTGCAAGAGAACTGCACTTGTGACTGCCTGTTTAGAAGTTAAATATAGCAATATTTGGTGTTTAGAGGAGTTCTGACAACTTTTGGCCCCGGTGACACTGTATTTGCAGCACCATTGAAATCATGACCCTAGTACCTGCTAGGTAACTGTACTTGTGACTGCCTGTATAGTAGTAAAATATAGCAATATTAGATGTTTAGAGGCGTTCTGACAACTTTTGGGCCAGATGCCACTGCACCTGCTGCACCATTCAAATAATGACCATGTTGCCTGGAAGATAACTGCATTTGTGGCTGCCTGTTTAGTTGTAAAACATAGCAATAATCGGTGTTTAGTGGGTGCCTGGAACCTTTGGTACCGGTGAAACTGCACCTGCTGCACTATTGAAATCATGACCCTAGTGCTTACTAGATAACTGCACTTATGACTGCCTCTTTAGTTATTAAATATAGCAATATTACATGTGTAGAGGAATTCTGACAACTTTTGGGCCTGCGCCACTGCACCTGCAGCACCGTTCAAATCATGCCCCTGTTGCCTGCAAGAAAACTGCACTTGTGACTGCCTGCTAAGTTGTAAAATATAGCAATAATCGGTGTTTAGTGCGGTGCCTAGAGCTTTTGGTCCCAGTGCCACTGCACTTGCTGCACTATTGAAATCATACCCCCAGTGTCTGCTAGATAACTGCACTTATGACTGCCTGTTTAGCAGTAAAATATAGCAATATATGGTGTTTAGTGGATATCTGACAACTTTTGGCCCTGGTGCCACTGCACCTGCTGCACCATTTAAATCAATCCCCTTTTAACTGCAATTGTGACTGCCTGTATAATAGTAAAATCGATCCGATAATGCCTACCAAGTGCAAAGAAAGGTACTGATGCATGAATAGGAAATGCCACAAACGTTCTAAGGCTAAAGCATCTGCTTTACACAACAAAGTAATAAAAAAGCAAGCATTCCTGCATACTGTTAGAAGCAGTCTGCCTTTTCACTGGGAAGAGATCTTATCTTATAGTTTAACAGTCCTTGAAGTCTGGAAGTGTGTGCAGCCAGGGGAAGATAAGTATCTGTAAACAGTACATGCTGTGCAGCCTTAATGTAAGAAAAATGTTCCACTCACTAAAGCGGATTTGGATGAGTACTTTGACCTTGGGAATTGATAAGAGATGCCCCTTTTAAGATATATTAAATACAATAGATTTTGTAAGCGCTGTTCAGGCGAAACCTAAAAAGGGTCAGTTTTCAGTGGAAAAATGTGATGTATCAATGTTGCGTTTGGGGCCGTTTCCTGTCGCGGGCACTAGGCCTACCCACACAAGTGAAGTACTATTTTTAACTGGAGACTTGGGGAATGCCGGGTGGAAGGAAGTTTGTGGCTCTCTGCAGTTTCCAGAACTTTCCATCACAGAAATATGAGGACATTTTTTTTTTTTGTCAAAGTTTGAGGTTTGCAAGGAATTCTTGATTAAAAAAACCTGGTGAGAACGACGCAAGTCACGCCACCCTTGATACCCCAACATGTCTAGTTTTCAAAGATGTACAGGTCTGCTAGGTTTCCCTAGATGCCAGCTGAGCTAGCGTCCAAAATCTACAGCTATCCACACTGGAAAAAAAGGGTCAGTGTCAGTGGAAAAATGTGTTGCGTCCATGTTGATGAAAGCAATCTTAAATTTTTCTATACTTGGTATTCAATGAAAAAACTTTGTAGGGTGCATTTCAGTTATTTGCTCTGGGTACATTAGGTTCTTGGAGAACCTACAAACTCTATATATCCCAGCAACCAGAAGGGTCTAGCGGACATAATGGTATATTGCTTTTTTAAATCGACCATTGTGTCAAAAAGTTACAGATAAAAATGTTGTCACCAATGCCCATTTTTTCCTACTCATTTTCAATATTCCTTATTTGAAGATTTATTTTCCTTAGAAAACCCTTGCGGGATCTACACATATGACAGCTTGCTGAATTCTGAATTTTGTCTACTTTTCAGAAATCTAAAGCTTTCCTGGATCAACCATGGGCTTCCCACTGGTTTCCACCACACACTGGAAGTAGGTTAAGATCACAAAAAAATGGGAAAAATGGACTACCTCTGAAAAATGCCAACACTGTGGTACAAAATTAGATTTTTTGATTCGCCTCTGCGTGTTCCTGAAAGCTGGGAAGATGGTGGATTTAGAACAGCAAACCGTTCGTTGATGCCATTTTTAAGTAAAAAAAACAGACATATCTGGGGCACTTTTTTCCTATTTTTCTTTAAAAACTTAAAATGTTGCTACATTTTGCCTATTTTCTCAGTCCCCTTCAGGGGAATCCACAAACCCTGTGTCCCCTTAGAATCTCCAGGATGTTGGGAAAAAAAGGAAGCAAATTTGGCGTGGATACCTTATGTGGGAAAAAAATAATGGCGCCCTAAGAGCAAATTGCCCCCAGACAGCCAAAAAAGGGCTCAGCCTTGGGGTGGAGGGCAGGCCCAGCAGTCAAGTGGTTAATTTGTTGAGTATTTAAGGTTTTTGTAATGCATATTTTAAACCCCAATTACTCCTTGATTAGGTCTGGGTGACCAGGGCTTCTCCTCTCCGGATCTCCGATTATTTGCTCCTTCTTTTCTATGTACCGTAATAGTGTTGGTCTTATTTCACAGGACCTTCCAATACATTGCCCTTGTATTGCAATCTTAAAGGTTTCACATTCTATCCGTCTGGATGAGGCTATCCATCTATTTTTAGCAAAGTACGTGTGTATAGTATCATCAATAATTAGACGAAAACCCTGATTTTCTGGACATTCAACCATTAGTTTCCAGTTGGGGAGAACCCAAGCAGAGGGTTATGATCGGACAGTGTTTTGGTCAGGTATTGTGTGTGGTCAACATCGGCATGTATCTGTGGAGAGACCACAAATAAGTCCAGTCTTGCATAGAAAACATGCATACCTGAAGAGAAGGAACAGACCTAAGAATGGAGTGGGACACCCTCAAGGGACCGTATTATACAAAGTGCCCAAGGGGGCACAACAGGCATGTGCGCCAGCTTTGCACTTTGGTATTACAGAAAGGGCTGCAGACGCTTGTGCATCCCTTACTGTAATACAGATAGCCCTGGCGCACATACGGCACCAGCGCTATCACTAGAGGGTGTTCCCTCATTTGCATGGGGCTCCATGCAAATGAGGGAACCCTTTGCCTCTGCACCTGCGCCATATTATAGATGCAGGCGCAGAGGCAAAGAAGCTGTGGCACACTGTCAGTGTGCTCCCTAATGGCAGCCCTCTAGAGGGGGAAGGGAGAACCCCACCCCCCCAGACATCCTCTTGCAGGCGGGTGCCGTCACTCACGGCACCCGCCTGCAAGGGCATCTCTAATCCCCCTTAAAGGTGCAGGCGGGGTGCCGCCTGCACAGTTAAACACGGAGCTTATGCTTCAAAACCACTCTGTATTTCACTTGAATGTGCTGCCCCTGGGGGCAGCGCATTCAACATAATATGGCGTACTCTTCTTGTTACGGCCGAGCGCACGTTTTGAAAGGTGCGCTCGGCGCTAACAAGGAGTGCGCCGTATTCTAAAATACGGCCCCAGGAACAAATCAGTTCCTAACGTGTTCGCTAGGTTTGGGTTTATTTTGTTCAAAACCACTGGGGAGCAATGAGCCCTGTAAATAAAATATTTTATTTTATTATTCCTGGACATGTATATTGTGTGTTTAAATATAAGGGGAGGGTGCTTACACCTCAATTACGTGGCCCTAAATGTTCACTTTACAGCAAGTTCTACACTCTCTCTCGCTGACTCTCTTCAGCCATTTGGTGCTGACTGTATACGTTAAACCGGCTCTTTATGTAAGAGATGTGGTACAAATATATATAAGTATGATGGAGAGACACATTTTAAAGGCAAGCCGGGTGGCCAGCTTTTCCGATTGGAGGACAGAGACAAGGATTAGTATGCATAGGTAAAGGAGGCATTACAAGAGCAACTGTAACTAGCTGAACTAGAAGTAAATGCTGAATAGACTGGATTAGAACATCGCACAGAGAGTGTGTGTGTGTGTGAATGAACTGTGTGCATGTGGGAGTTTTCGTTGTGGGAGGGAGCAAACGAGCATACAGCGACACGGCATAAGGATGGTCCTGACCAGAAACTATATGTCATGGACATAAAGTCTCGCATCAGACAATCACAAGGCAACTCAAAAGGGAAAACCTTTTTATGTCCCGTTTCCCAGTGTATTACCCAGTTTAGTGCGTAGGAGTCTGGAGTGATTTTCTTGGTGTCAAGAAAGGAACACAGCTCGGGCTCATGGTACTGCAGCAACAGCCTAAACAGATGGAATGGCCTCCCCTTCTGGAAACAATCTCTAGAAAAATAGAGAAAATATTGGTCAGATCTGAAAGAGAACTATAAAAGATTCAGAGTGTGATGGCATTAAACGTATACTTCCCAAATGTGTGTGCACAACTGTAAATTCACCCTACCCTTTAGCTGCCCAATCACCAGGACAATTAGGAAGTGTTGGCTCTGTAAAAGTAAGTTATAACGTGTTTATTACCCTGCTGTTTCCAGAGAAATAAAATTGAATCAGTAACACTTTATTTGGTAGAAAGCATGCGAGTCATTAACACTCCCATTTCATAGCAAAGTGGCCTCTTGAAAGTGAGATAAGGCAAATAGATATAGTAATGTCCCCTTTACTCATAAGTGTGCAAGGTATAGTACAATAATGTTGAGTTTTAACTATTGTGCTTCAAAAATATCATAGCACAAAAAGGCTACCAAAATATAGTAAAGGTAAGTGTATATACAGGAAATTATAGATTTAATATGTGAACCTTGACTAAAATTATATCTTCAAGGTATTTAGATGTGAAGTAAGAACAGTAATTCTATAACGATCTATGTATACTTACCTTCACGATATTTTGGCAATTACATTTTAGCTATTATATTTTTGTAGCATGACATTTGTGCTAGATATTCTGATATACAACCGTGTGCAACGAGATCTGATATGGTTACTCGCAATTCAAAAGTGCAACAAGCGTTTGCAAAGCCAATAGGTCTCACCTTTTGGATCAACTGGCTTCCAATGCAGTTTGTTGATGCTGTGCAGCATTGGCAAGAAGCATACCGGCACTTGGATCAGTAAGTAATCAAATATTTTACCATAAAAGCACAAGAAATAAATACAAAAGGACCAGGGGGTGGATGGGCAATGGAGGAGAGGGCGAAGAGAGTGGAAAAGCATCACACAAGGGAGAGAGCGACACAGGGGCAGTGGAGAAGCACACTGGGAGAGAGTAAGGGGGAGGTCAGATATTTGTCTGGGGAGGGTCAGATATTTGTCTGGGGAGAAGCACACGAGGGAACGAGCTGGAATACATGTGCACTCTTACATAGAGCTTAACCAAAAACAAAAAAGTAGTTCCCAAAAAGTGAACAGTGGAAGGATACAAGCAAATCAATCAAAAGGATGGTAAAGAGGGGCTGCTTCAGGTGGAGATACAAGCAGAAGAGGAGGATGGCAAGCTATTGAATAACAAGTTAGCAAATTGGAGTGACAAAGCCAGACAATGGAAAGTAATAGTTGTGCTGCAAGTCCACTGTAAATTCTTAAAAAAAGGTCTTACCCAAGCAGACAACTTGAGCTGTCTGGTAGCCAAGACCAAAAATAAAAGACAATTTTGGATACCATTTCTCGGAAACTATTTTTAAACAACTTTTTCATTTCTGGAAATACAATTAACACATGTAAAATAGCTGTTCCACCTCACCAGAAGCAGCCCAAAATGTAGCAAGTTCTTCATACCCAAGGAGGGCTCTAAGTCTAAGTCTCTACTAGACCACTTTAGAACATGGACGTTATCTAGGGGTCACAGCTGCGACCCCTGTCTCTGCCCTTGCGACCCCTGGCCTCAGAGGTGGAAAGGGATAGAGGCAATAGAAGTTAGACAAGGCACTAATGAGCCTTGTTTACTTTTTGTGTCCCTTAGCTACATTGTGCATTTTGGTGTCTCCTGCAGCCCCTGAGCATGTGCTATGAGCTTGAAATACAGGATAATGAGAGAGATGGGGTAGAGGGGAAAGACTTGAAGGGGAAAATAATGAAAGGAAGAGCAGGAAGACAAAGACGGGTGTGTGTGGGGGGGGTGAGAGAGAGAAATAGACAGACAGAGAGGTATTAAAGAGACATCAGAGATAGGTGACCGGTGTGGGAGATCGACAGGTGTGAAAGAGTGAGACAAGTGAGAACGATAGGTGATAGGCACATTGACAGGTGACAAAGACAGCTGAGAGGCAGAGAAAGGAGAGGACCCATGAGAGGGGATGACTGTATGAGAGTTATGATACAGTTAGAGAAAAAGACTGCGAAGATAGAGAAAGAGGGAAGTGACAGGTGGTGAAAGACAACTGAGAGGCAAAGGGAAGCAGAGAGTTAAAACAGAGATTAGAAAAGAAACAACGAGATGCGGGGAAATATGGAGAAGATATTGAGACAGAGAGAAAGAGCTAGACAAGGGAGTAAGAGGGGTGGGAGACAGGTGAAAGAGCTGAAAATAGACAGAGCAGGTGAGAGTCTGGAAGATCTGAGCTATTACAAGGAGAGGGGTGAGAAAAGAGTTAAAATAAAGGAGGAGAGAAGAGAAAGCGACAACAGGACAGATAATAAATACCATCATATGAGAAACAGACAGCTATGTAAAAGGTGATTTGACATCACCTCCTGTGATCTCATGGGGCTAAAATGACATATGTCGTCACTTCTGCTACCCCAGGCATTTTGGTGAATTGAAGTCCATGCCTTGGAAGTCAGCTTGAGTCACCTATCCACTGCTTCAAATAAGGTCTCTTGAGATTTCCAAGCAGATGGCATGGATCATTCTACAACCCTAGATAATGTTGTCATGAAAATGGGTTCTAACTCTTGAAAACACAAGGGTTATTGTTTTCTAACCTCTTGTGGTTGGACCTCTGCTGTGTGGTGAGGCTCCATAATGGAGCATCATATACTGAACTCTTGGTTTTTAATTGTCGGGTTAGTTGCAAACTGTAGCGTCCACCTTTTAAAATAAAGCCATCTGCCGCAGAACTGCTACAGTTAGGAAATCTGAGTAGGTTTCAGGGGACATCAATAGAGAGTGGTTGAGCACTAAGTGTTGTATGCTTATGGTCAGCATGGAGTATAACTATAGTGCTTCATTGTTTGGGACAGGGATCCATTTTGGATGCCCTGTGTGTGTAAGTGGTACATAAGCTAGAAGGGGGGGAGAGCTTGCCAAACAGGGATGTATTCCAGAGGTCCCAGAAGTCCTTTGAACTGGACAAGGCTTCTGCGAAAGATAGGATGAAGACAAAAAGTCCCTGCCAACTTCCTACTTTAGTCTCATCCCAGAGATTTTACCCCGAACAAGTCAAGAGTTAGCTGAGTGAGAAAGGCTCCCCTCCCCCTACTTCTGTGTCTTTGTTTTTCTCGGACAGGAAATTCCCAACTCAACCACTCCTTGCTGTTGTTATTAAAGGACAGACTTTGACTGGACCAGTCTGGGGGTACATACAAAATGCCAAGAACTGCTTAAACTGCTCCCAGAGGTGGACTAATGGAATGAACATGGTTGTATGTAAACCTCCGCCAAATATTGGATAGAAACCTAGGTCAGAGTGCCAATGTCTCATGGACCAGTAAATAGGGCTTGCCCTGCAGGCGGAGTGTAAATGACGTTTGCACCAGAGCCAGGAACTCTGGCTTCTGGCATTCTTTCAGGAGGAACAATCTGGGCAAGACACATGCTAGGAATGCTGTAGACCGCTAAGAAAAGGAGGATTATTGGATTGCATCCCTGAGGGGAAAAGCCTATCTTAAAGTGTCATCATCCCAGCGGCTTGGTTACGAAGGAGCTGTACACGGGACTTGGGTCCTAAACCTGCTGGAGGAGCTGAATCTGCCTTGAGTGATGCGACTAAACTAACTGTGGAGCAATTATACTACCAGGGTGCCCAGCAGGAGGATTCTGTCTCGAAAAGGGGAGCTCTGATGTGCAGCAAGGACAAATAACTAACATCAACCAACTCCTGGTGATCAGGAGGCACCTGGAGAGTGGAACTTGTGGTTAGAGCCCACAACCAGGAGTTCTGTTCTGTGCTATGCTAGGCGCAATGCAACCCTACTCATAAGCGCTGATGCAAAGAGAAAGTTCTCACCATAGGTATCTCAGGAGGACGGCTTAATAACTCCAGAGGGGGCTGGGCTCTGTTTTTAAGGGCTCCAAAGGCCTTGCATGTTTGTAGGCCTAGAAGTGTTGGGCCCTAATGTTGAGTGTCCTGAGAGATTGCTTAGCACGCTCTACGCTTGAATTCAGCACCAATGAGAGGCTTCCCTGCCTCCTCAGGCACAATCCCAAGCCTCCTCTTAACGTTGAAAAGCCCTTCCCCTGGCCACATCTCCCGTTCTTTTCTGTCTGCAGACTAGTTCCGGCTCACCTGTTCTCCTGGGCAAGGCCATGGAGACCACTGAAGACTTCTGTGCGAGGCAATAGGAGGACAAGGAGGTGCGGGGCTCTTTTTGTGTACCCTCAATCGACAACCTTGCACAGGTTGCTAGGAGGAGCCAGGAACGCGGAAGGGAGCGTGAACGCTCAGACTGTTAGGCAGCGCTGAGCAGCTGGAGCTGTGCATCCGGGTCAGGGTTCAAGTATGCAAACAGCTGGTCGGCGGAGAAGCAAAGCTCACATGTAGGTGTCCAGATAAGGTAGGTGGCCCTGGAACTCATGGGTTTGTCACTTTTGAGGACACATGGTGCTTGTTTGATGATTGGTCAATACATTTGATCTTTTTTGATTGGAGGGTCGGATTTTTCTAGGTTTCTCATTGGTACCCTTTCAAACATGCGTGGTTGTTTTCAAGATGGTATTGTTGAAAGTATGGAGGGCAAGAGAGCAGTGAAGAGGAGGCATATATTGTCTTCTTCCTGATCTTCTGAGAAGAGTCCAATTCTGCCCAGGCATCACAGAGGAGGCAGGAAATATGCTGCCTTTGATGTCTAAAGAGGAAATTCAGGCGATGATGGAGACAACAGTCTCCAGGACTATGAAGTCTAAGTCTCTTTAAGCAGCTAAATCTGCCAAGGTTTCGACTTCTGTGAATGCAGATGATTTTATGAGTTCTGAAATGAATATGCTTTCAACATCCTCTGGGAAATATGCAAGGAGAGATAAAATGTTGGACATTATTTCTCATGTGAGGGAGAATTTAGGCTTTGATCCATTTCACTTGAAGGATGGTGATGAATCTTTTTCCTCAATATGTAAAGCACTCTACACTGGCAATGCCATTTCATGGGAGAATTAAGGACATGGTTATGGAAGAGTGGAAGGAGCTTGATAAACTATCAGTTCCCCTGTTTCTCCAGAAGTTATATTCGATAGAGGGGGATATGTTACCTCATGCTGTAAAGTGGATGAAATCCTAGCGACAGGGATTGTGAAAGCAGCCATTAATCCAGAAGATTGTCCTTCGTCTGATGCTACAGATAAAAAGGTTGAGTCTAATTTCAAGAAGGGTTTTGCGACAGAAATCTGGCTTTTATAGCTAGCGTGTATGCGGACTATTCAGTCCAATCTATGGTGCGGGACTTCAATAAGCTAGGCAGGAAGGTTTGGAGTGCTCAGACCATCTGGCCTCAATAGAGCAGCTGGCCAGGTTAATTGCTGATATTTCATCGGATGTAATAAGGGCTACAGCTAGAACGTCTGGTGCGGTCAACGCATTTAGGCGTAATCTCAGGAGGAGCAATTGCAAGACTGACCCTGCTGAAAAGGCCACACTATGGAAACTTCCCTGTGATTGACAAATGTTGTTCAGAGAACTCTATGTCTTCAAAGGCCTTCAAAGATCGAAAGCATGCTGTACCCTATAAGGGGAAGTCTACTGCTAGACGTTTTGGGAGAAATCAGCCAGATCTTCGCATAAACGTGATTCATCATCTTCCTCCTTAGAAGGAGGTTTCAGCCCAGGTCCTCCTTGCCGAAGAAATAGTTTATCAAGCCTAAAGGGCTGAATAAGAAAGGTTTCTGACTAGTCTTCCTCTCTCGAGTTGCTACCTGTTGGAGGAAGGATTCAGCACTTCAGCAGGCTTGGGAAAAGGAGGTCATGGATAGTTGGGAGCTGTACATTGTTTTAAAAGGGTATGCCATAGATTTTCAGGAATTGCCGCCAACTACAGGAGTTATTCAAACCCAACTCATGCAGCAAAGAGACTGGCATTGTTACAGGGAGTGGACACTTTACTCAAAAAGAACGCAATCTCCAAGGTCCTGTTACCAGAGTGGTGGATGGGCACTTACTCCATTCTTTTTCTAGTGCAAAAGGTGTCAGGTGCCTATCGGCCAGTGTTGGATATAAAATAGGTAAACTCTTAGGTCAAGTCAGTTCACTTTCGAATGGTGAATCTTCAGGCCATTATTCCCATGGTTCAGCCAGGGAATTTTTTGGCCTCAACCCATCTCCAAGATGCTGATCTGCATGTGCCTATCAGACCTGCGCATAAAAAAAATATCTTTGTTTTGCCACTGGAGACGATAATTTCCAGTTCCGAGTTCTCCCCTTCAAGTTAACATTTTCACCAAGGGTTTTCATGAAAGTATTGGCTCCTCTGGTGGCAAGGCTACATGGCGAAGGTATTTTTGTACACCCCTATCTAGACGATTGGCAGGTGCAGTCTTCAGGGAAAAATGTTCTCTTCTATGTACAAAGAGTGTTGGAAGTGCTCCACAAACATGGTTTTCTAATCAAATGGGAGAAGTCTTCCCTAACTCCCACACAAGACTTAATGTTAATAGGGTCTTGTTTCCAAACTCAACTGGGTATGGTGTCATTCCCAGAGAAGAGGTGAACCAAGTTTGAGTCCCATGTACGGCAGCTTCTGGCAAACAAGCATCCAAGGATTGCTGACTGTGAGGGTACCTGGCAACTTTGCTTCCACAATGTTTCTGGTTCCATGGGCAAGGTTTCATTCGCACAAGTTCATGAAATGGATGGTATATGGATGGTCTCAGATACACAAGATCTAGCATTCAAGATCAAATAGACTCAACAGATGGGCAGGACATCAGGTGGTGGCTGAATCAGGACATGCTGATGAAAGGAATATCATTGCATCCTCCTATTCCGGTGATCATCACTACAGATGCCAGTTTGTCCAGATGGGACACTGGGTTGAGAGATCAGGAGATCCACAGTTTCTGGACAGAAACAGAGGCTGAGCATTCTTCGAACTTTAGACAGCTTTGCTGTGTAGCTGGCCCTTCTAGCATTCAGTCATCTGGTTCAGAACATGGGAGTTCTGTAGCAGACAGACAATATGGTCACAAAGACATATCTGAACAAACAGGAGGGGACCAGACCCCAGTCTTTTAACAGATTTTCGACTGGGCTCAGGTTTTTCTGAGCTCTCAGACTGCAGTCCACATTCAGGGAGTGGCCAATGTGAGGGTGGGCAGTTCAGCAAGGAAATTCGGTCCTCTCTGGACTTCTCTCTTCATCCACAAATGATCGATCTCCTTGTGAGAAAATGGGACAGGCCAGTGATAGATTTGTTAGCCGCACCAGAGAATACCGAACTTCGAAGGATCTTTTTACGGTGGAGGGACAAGTCAGCTTAGGCAGTGGATGGTCTGACACGTCCATGATCTCAGGGTTGATATACACCTTCCCACCGTTTCCCGTAATCAGGGTATTTCTATTGAAAGTAAGAAGGGAAAGGGTGCAGGTGGTGATGATAGCTCTGCTTTGGCCTTGGGCAAATTGGTTTCATCTATTGCAGTCTATGAGGGTGTCGCAGGAGTGGAGGCTCCCCAAAGTGCCCTCTCCTCTCAAGTTCCCGGTCCTTTCCAGAGGAACACTTCTCAAACTTAGTCCGACAGCCTGGAGATTGAGGGGAGAGGGTTGAGGGAGCAAGGTTTGCTTGAGGGGCTGGCAGTCCCAGTTCATGCTTCCGGGAGGTCCTCCACACTTCATTCATATAGTAGGCATTGAACGTCCTTTTCTCGTTAGTGTGAGGTTAAAAAGTTGGATCCTACTTCAGCCAGTCTGATTATGGTGATGGAGGTTTTGCAGGAAGGAGCAAAGTTAGGCTTGACAGTATCAACCCTTAGAGTGCAGTGGGCAGCAATAAGGGCTCTTCGAAGTTCAAGAAAGAATTTAAGTGATGAGGAGGGTCTGATTCCTAGATTTATTAGAGGAATAACAAACTAGTTTCCCATTTCTTCTCATCCGTTTCCTACATGGGATTTATCTGTGGTGTTGGATGCTTTGGCAGTTCACCCTTTTGAGCCATTAGATCAGATTGATTTGACAATTTAGCTCTGAAGACCGGTTTTCACACAGTGATTACATCAGTCAGAAGGTTGGGAGAAATAGGAGCTTTGTCATGTAAACATCCTTTTTGTAGGGTTTTTCAGGATAGAACGGTTCAACTTTCCGGACTCTTCTTTTTTACCTAAATTAATCCTGCATTTCATAGGTAAAAAGGAATTATATTACCACATTTTTTTCATTCTCCTTCTGAGAAGGAGGAAACCAAACTACATTGTCTAGATGTGAGAAGAGCTACAGTTCTTTATCTAGAAGGTGGAAGTTTTCAGAATATCCAAGTCTTTATTGGTAAATTTTAGACCCACTTAAAAGATGGGGAGACCAGCGACCATTAGCAGGTGGATAAGGTCATTGATTGTCATGGCTTTACGGGTGATGGGTAAGTGGCTCTGTCTGGGATTCAGGGCAGATATACCCAGAGTATGGCGCCCTCAGTGGCGGAAATGCAGGGGGCTTCAATATCTGAAATATGTAGGGCTGCGACATGGGTTACTCCTTTGATCTTTATAAAGCACTACAGGGCAGAGGAATGTCTGTTTGCATTCAACTCAGTTGACAGATATTCTTTTTGCATGCTTGTTACATTTAATTTTTGCTGAATTCAAGCAAGGGAGGGATGTGGAGGTAATGTTTCAATTACTTACCAGTAATTACATTACTCCTAGTCCTCCTCCCTCTTCTTTAATTCACAGACCCTGCCGCCCACCCAGTCTGGAGAAACAGAGTTCTTCTGTGTACCAAGCTTCGTTACGAACAGGAGGTGTGGGGGGAGAGGGCGAGTAGGGTTTTTAAAAGTTAAGAGCTGGCTTGGGGTTGGGTCTATGGAGGCAGGGAAGCCTCTCATTGGTGCTGAATTAAAGCAAAGGAGTAGGACTAGAAGTAATGTAATTACTGGTAAGTAACTGAAACATTATTGGTGAAAAGGCCATTTTGGGTGAAATGTTCATTTTAAGTTAAAAGTGCATATTTGGTCAAATAATGATTTTAGTTGGAATGTTTGTTGTCGAAAAGTGTGCCAAAGTCAATAGGTTTCACTTTTGATAATAAGTGGTAAATTTGGTTATGGCTTATGTTTAAAATGCTGTGTATTAGGCATTTATTACAGAGTGCGTGCTGAGCTGATGTCAATCTTTCTGGTGGATACTCTATCAACCTGCGGGTTCCTCACCTTTGAATAGTCACAGGAGCAGACTGGATCCACAAACTTTTTGAATAGCTCTTAGACGCCGATAGAAGGAGGCGATTCCGCTATGGCCTCAGACATGGAGTTGTGATGACATCACTAGATATATATAGCCTTAAATGGAGTTTTATCTCCATGAGGAAGAATGGTAGGGAGGGGCAAATGAGGAATTTGCAAATAGACAGAATATCCACCTGAAAGATTGTTACAGAAGGTAAATAACTTTTCTTCATACGGATACTTTTACCTGATGACTCCTCACATTTGAATAAATTACTAAGCAATGAGTTGTTAGGGGATGGAATGGAGAAAATGACATATATATTAGAAACTCTTGAAGTACAGAGCGTGCAAAGTGTCATCCTCTTCATACTTCAGAATCAAAACAGTAATGTTTGGCAAAAGTTTGTAGAGAAGACCATGTAGCTGCTCTGCATAGGTCTGCTACTGGTACCGATTAATGCACTTGTCGAAGTTTTAACTCTGATAGAAACATTTCTTATACCTTCAGGTAGGTCTTTTTTTGTTTTTTAGCTATGGCTTGATACAAAGAATAATTCAAGCAAGACAGGCAGCTACTGTTATTTCTTTCTGAATGTGTGGCAGAACGCAGATTGGATGAACAGAAAGGGAGAATTCAAGCCCGTGATACGAGCGAGATTAACAGGATGATGCAAAAAGATTGAAAAAGTGTCTCCAGTCGGCTGTTTCTTTTTGTATATCAGTGTAAGGTTGCACTGAATATATTATGAGATTCTTACTGGAGGGATCCCACACACAACGAGCAGAACTGAGTGATCCTTACATTAGTATATGCTAGGGACTAGCTAAGAATTACCTTTTTAGAGGAGAAATACAAAGCCAATCATGTTCTAGATTGCCTTATTGCCTAAGGAGAACCTCCACACTAGTGTGCCACATTGGGTTTTTATGAATTACAAGATTTCGTACTTATACGTACAATATATGATCTCAAAACATTTTTGGGGGGAATAAGAATTTAAACAGTCCTGAAGAAGGTGGGTTCAAGTTTTAGCCCACAGTAATGCGTTGACGGTCAAGGACTAACCTGGATTTGTCAACGGTACCAACAGCTGCAGGAGAGACGTGGATCCGACCAAACTCCCCACAAGACACGCTCACCAACGTATAGGAAATACTAGAGTGGGTATCCTGCCACGAGAAAGGGGGTTGGGATGCTACCTGTGGGGTCTGTCAATTGAAGATGCCGTGCTTCTTCGGCTCTTCCTATGTTCTCAGGAGTGTAGGATTCTGCTTCAGCCTAACAACTGCTCAGCAGTTCAAATATGTAAATGACAAAAGAGTTAACTCAAGTACACATGCACAACTGTAGCTCAATGTTAAGAATTGCCAACGCACTCGAAACACACACTGTTAAACTCTTTTAAGTCCTGAGGAATGATCTACTAGGTGTAATTTTTGGGAGAGATTGTAGTACTAGACTAGTCCAAGGTAACCACACTCCCCTTGTTTGGTACTTTGAGAGATCTGTTGAGGAAACTAGGGATGGAGGTTTATTGGTCTAACTTCGAGAAGCTGTGTTCAATTCCGAAGAGCAGGGTCAAACCCCTCTATTGGGAGTCCACCCTGGTGAAAGATGTGACAAATTCGGCGGGCACTCTGACCCAGGAGTTTATGAACTTTAAATCTCTTCCGCGTTTTGAGGAAACCATCAATGAAATTGTTCCACCCCTCGCACGTAAATTTTTCCTCCAGTTCAGATACATGTCCCATCCCACTAAACTATTTTGTAATAAGTGGAGCACTAATGATCCCTTTGATGATAAATGTCCAGTTTGTAGAGGAAGCCCAGAATCTCTAGTCGATCTGTTATTCTTTTGCCCCTATTATAAGACCTTGAGGGGAAAGTGGATAATTCCTTTGTGTAGGCTTATCGGCCCTGGCCACTACCTTGATGTGCTGAGAATTCTCTCTACAGACACTCGTAGAGTAATAGTCTTTGGCTTGGCTAAATTTTTGTTAGCTCTATGGATCAAACGCTCAAAATGTATTGTATAATAATTTTTATTGTATTTTTATCTGTATATATGGAAGAGATGTATCCTTTTTATGGCTTTAATGCATCTTAACTTGTTTCTTTTTCTATGTACTTTTTAAGATCTTTGTGATCGAAAATTAAGTTATGATGATGATGAGGAGTACTAGAGTTTATCCCAAACTGGTATGGCTTAGCAATGCAGTGACCAAATCACCTCTTTGGTTGCACAACGAGGAAGTCTTTGCATAGTTCTTGCTTCCTAGTTTATAAATTCTGTGGTTGAAGCTCTACAACTGTTAACTTTTCCGGTTTGTTGACACTTCCACTGATAAATAATTCTCCCATAAAGGGGAACACTTGTTGTTCAGTAATCTCAATTTCAAATCTTACACTTGGCAGGTTTAGAAATTTGCCTATTTCCAACAAGCTTTATTCCCAAAGGTCACGGACCTTCATGGTTTCCTTTTCTTTTGCTGCAGGTCCAGGATCAGTGTGTGCACCGCGATGATTAGGCGCTGTGCTGGAATGACCACGAGATCAAGGGATTCCAGCCTCAGCATCAAGAGATTTACGAGCAGGTAAGTGTGAACAAGGACCTTCTTCCAACAAGAAAAGATAGCCAAGCTCTGCACACAAACAGGGCATGACTTAAATAGCCTGCCATCCAAAATGGCCACCAAGTCACATAACCACACCAAATCTCGCTGAAATATCCCAAGACTACACCTGGCACATGTCCTAGGACACTGTAGAGGACGCGGGCCAGACGGCAAGGTGGGGTTCATTTAGACAAGGACATTATGTGCCAACAATGCGCTGAGGAATTGTTTAATGATATCTTCCCCAGAGCTTGGGCACTAATTAACTCCAGTGACAACAGGATGTCTAACAAGTTGATTAGTGGTGGCTCTCAGAGCAAGACAGGTTTTGGAAGTAACATGGGCAGAGGGTAATGAACCTAGGGTTTGAGCATGTACAGGGACCGAAGTGGGGGCACAGGCAGGGTTTCTGACTGCACAGTCCGTGACAATCGACGAAGAATATTGACAGAATGCATGAGCACTGAAAGATTATATATGAACTATTAATTCATAATTGTGCTTTGACATTACCTGATGTATTTGCATTGATTTTAAAATCTGATGTAGGAGCTTGATTTTAATGTTTCTTCCTATTGTCTGCTATGTATGTTTTATGTGTTTTTAAGGTGAAACAATATATATTAAATATGAATCAATAGAGGTTTATAATAACTATAATACATATGGAATATAACATTTAAAACATTCATGTGGTTATTTTAACAGTGTTCTCAGAATATATATTGATGATGGTATTAATTTAGGAGTGGAAGTGTGATTGTAACAAAGTAAGCACAGTAACTCAAGGGAGCATTTTTTCAGTTTCTGCTTAATAATACCCTGTCTCCTTGGCCCAGAGGGGCTGCTCTTATTTATTGCTTGTTACTGTGAGGTGCCAGAGCATGTGTACCCTTCTCAGCCAGTCTGTGGCCATGAGTGACTTTGACCCTGTCCTATACGCGCTCCAAAACTTCCCATTGATTATTCCCACAGCTGGTTTAGAGGCCTACTCACTGAGATTCATTCCTTTCTTTGGACTGGATGGCCCCCACACGTTGCGTTTGGTAAATATACCCAGTTGACTTACAACGGCAGCATGGACAAGGCTAACTTACAACTGTATTACTGGGCATCCCAGACAGTACTGAATGACTAGCTGCGTGGGAGGTGGTCCGACCTCGCATTTCGGTTGAAGGTGGCACAATCCCTTGCACCCTCCCAGAGATTACTGGAGTGGCATGTTTGGCATGGGGAGCAGCCCTCAGGTGGATGGAGTGGGAGCGAAGGGTCACGATGGACACCCCCCGGTGGCACAGGGAATAGTTGAAAAAACACTGCACGCAGGTTGATGGGTTTCATAAATGGGGCGGGTTAGTATTTGGTGAAAACAGTGCAAGTGCGTGAAGAGGAGAAGTGAATAAAATTGCCTTTATTGTACCCTAAGATTTATATAATGGAGCAATAAGACAAGGTTAAAAGCAGAGGTGGACGTCTATGTAGGTTAAATTGACCTATTGCATCCAAGAAGTGAAATAAGTGAAAAAATGCAAGGTCTACAAGTTTCAGCCTTCCAAGGTCAGTGCGAGGCTTTCTTCAGGACCACAAGAGTGACACGAGGGGTATGCACACGCTAAGGTGCACCCGTCTCTGAGTCACACACACATACACTACTGCCTACTTACGGTACTCCTTACAGCCTTCTTGTGAAAGGCGCAGTTATAAAGGACTAAAGTTAGTCGGACACCATGGATACAGCGGGGGCGTCGGTTATAGTCAAACTTTCGTCAAACCGGACTGCCCGCCATCCTACCTAGTGACCGTCAGCGCGGAATCCCGAGAATTCTACGGATCCAGTCTGACGCCTGGGGATATTCTAAGTTAAGGAATCTGTGGCTAGACTGTGTCTCTACCAGATACATCGTTACCGAAGGTAAGTAACTTGTTCATCTGATAGAGACATCTAGCCGCAGATTCCTTAACTTAGAATAGATACCAAAGCCATACCCCATAGGAGGTGGGTCTGCGACTGAACCCCACCAAGTTCCAAAGAGAACCCAGTCGTCAACAAGGCGACTAAACACCGTGGGGACAGCAATGCCAGCGTGGCCAACACCAGACCAGTAAACTTTGTAAGGAGCAGAAAACAATGGGAGGCAAAGGCATCACAAGCCGTCCAGGGACGGCATGAAAAGCCCTCTCGTTTAGACAGGGTTGAAAGGGAGCACAGAACCAGAATGTCAGTGCGGAATATGAGAGTCCATAACTTCCGCAAAAGAAGGTGAACTGATCATAAAAGCCGATGGAACCGCAGGATCCGATGGATCTGCAAGGGACAAAGACCCAGACAGAGGACAAGACGGTATGACCGAGTCAGAGCATACAGACGAGCATGCTCAACAGTGGAAGAAGCACTGTTGAAATCGTACCAACGAGGAAACTTGGACACCAGTGGTAGGATGCCGACCCATGTCCAGGAAGAGCCTGTGTTACCAGAGAAACAAGACCTGCCATTGCGCAATCGCCCCTTCACAAAAATGACATGTGAGAGGGCGGACGTCAACAAGCAGATTGACATAGAACCATGACTACACGAAGAGACATGCATGCGGGGGACAGAAGTACACATGAGCAGACCGTGTGTACCGCTAGAACCACACCATGTATAAGGAAATTCACAATGGAATGCAGCGAGAACAGCCCAGATGCGAGAGATACATCAACAGGTAGTCAACCGGCGAAAGGGACCCGGCAAGCTGGACACACACAGAAGGCTGGCTCCCATGAGAAGGCCGAGACCAAGACCACGGACACCGCAGCAAGGAAATCCTAGTATGCTTGACCCCTGGTTGTGTGTAGAGCGCAGGTTAGAATATACATCAAGAAAGGACACAGCCATGAAGGATGTGTTTAATAAAACAATACAATAGCGCACCATAGATACCAACAGCTATGTTGCAGCAGAACCGGACAGAGCAATGTCCAGATCCGTAAGCAACATTAGCCACCCGTCAGGGAGGAGCCACGGTCCCCCGCGAGACAGACTGGGAGACTGAACAGTACACGAAAGAGTCAGTACTAAACGTACATAGAGTAACAGGGAATTGTATAGAGATGTACATACAAGACACCTTAAGACAGTGAGTGACCTGAAGAGAACACTTCCACAGAGAGCAGCAGTAGCCCGAAGTAGAAGTGTGACAAACTCCTGCGCAGAAGCAGCAGGGGAATAGGAAACTCCTGCTTGGGAAGTGCCCAGGAGAGTAGGGCACAAGACAATGTACAGCATCGGCGTATGTGGCGAGGATGTCACCGTCTATAGACAAAGTCCAGACAGGTCTGAACTACGAGAAAGTACTACCCATTCCGGAGAGAGGAGAATAGAAACCAGCCATCGCAGAAGCGTAAGCACCCCGTGACAGCGAACATACTAGGGAGCATCCACCTGACGCGCATAGAACATGGAAGAATCGTGCCCCGCCAGCCCTGCGTGCCTGGGGACAGCGCCCCAAGGTTCCGCCCTGACGTCGTCCATGGACAGGACGTCCGCAGCGGAAGAACTGTGCCGGATCGGAACAGAACAAGGTGGCCCTGGGGTGGCGGACGATAAGGACAGCCAACATAGACAAGGAGGACGAAGGTGAAATGACACTCCTGGCAGAGGCAGGCGAGGCAGAAACCTCGGGGAAGTGAGCATCTACAGATGCAGGGGAGTGCTACGGACCAACCGCAGACCCCAACTGTCAAAAAGGTTCACGCCATCAAATGGCAAATCCTGAAGACTCTCCCGAACATTGTCAGGGAAACCGCCATCGCGCAGCCGGGCATGGCGACGCAGAGCAACGGACCTGGCCATCGCCCGACCCACAGAATCAGTGGTGTCCATGGCCGACCGAATGGTAAATTGTGCCATTTCCCGGCCATCATGAAGGAGAAGATCCAGGTCAGCACGGGGACCCTCTGGAAGAGAGGGAAGAAGACGCTCGACCGAGTCCCAAAGGGCAAAAGTAGCCCGTGCAAACACGCAAGACGTGTTCAGAGCACGGATGCCCGAACTAGTGGACGCAAAAATATGGCGGCCACATGCCTCCAACTAACGAGACTCCCTAGTGGGAGGTAGCAACGGGAGAGGAGAGGAAGGCTGCGAGGCGAAAGCCGCCTGAACTACCCGGCCCTGAGCCCTAGGATGAAGGGACAAACAGACAGGGTCATCTGGAGCCGGGCGATGCCGACGTGCGATAGCCCGATCCACAGGGTCTCCAGAGGAGGGCCGTGCCCACGTGCCAAGAAGGGTGTCAAATAACGACCCGCCAAAAGGCAGCAATGGCTCCACCTCCACAGCATCCTGGTGGAGGAGATCCAATAATGGATCAGAAGGCAAGGAGACCGAGGGGGGGTACAAGTGTAAAATAGCTGTAGCCCTGCGAACAGCCCTCGCAAATGCTGCGCTAGCCTCCGTAGCCATGCTAGGTGGCGATAACAAACCATCTGTAGGGGACGGTTGAAGGCTAACGCATCCACCAGAAATGAGAGACGCCATAGCCTGAGGCCGAGCAAACGACCACTGTCCAAGGGGCAGCGGAGCTGAGGAGCGTCAAAACAACCCTGGGTGCTCCGGGTCCTCATCCTCTTCGAACAGAGGAACAACAGGGACCGGCACCGGCGTCGTATCGACGTCGACAACCACCAGAGGGGACTCGGCCTAGCATCGAACCGGCGTCGACTCGACCTCCACCGAGACCTGCGGGGAGTAATGATGTCGACAAGGAGTCGAGCTCCGTGCTGCAGCCGCATCCGGCGCCGGCGCAGAGAGCCCCAAAGGGCTATGCGGAGACGGGGCAGAAGGGCTCGACGTCTGACTGGGATGCCCCTCCGGGCCGTGTCCTGATGTCGCAGCGACTCCGGAACCGGAGTCGAGGCACTCGGCCGGCGCCGAGGGCGAACCCGCCGGTGAAGACCCAACCTGAGTCCCTACCTCTTCTGTGGGGCCCGAAGGCGCACCAGGGAGAGGAGGTGACCCAAAGATGGATTGAAGAGCCTTGGAATAGGCTTTCATCTGGGCCCGAGTCGCCCCAACACCCGGAAAGGGTGGGTAGGAGGGGGCCCACTCCTGGGCGCCCGTGCCCGGTAAGGACCGGGAGGAGTGGGCCCCGCCGTCACGTTTATGTGAGGTCGACGACCTCCGTGACTTGTGCTTACCTGCGTCAGGCGAACGACGTCCGCTGGAACGACTCCGTAACCGGACCCGAACAGAAGCCCCAGCTCGAGATGGAGATCGGCAGCATGAAGACGCCGAGCGGGACATCCGGGCAGTCAACAACTTCATCCGGCGCTCCCGCAGGGACTTCGGCTTCAACTCCTCGGAGTCGTGGTGCTTTCCTAGGCACCACATACAGATCGCATGCGGATCCGTCGCTGACATCTGCCGCGTACAGATCTCACACGCCTTGAAACCCGAAGGCATCGTACACTGTTCCCGGACGCCGAAGGCGTCGAGAAGGCCTGAAAAACAGGCCAGTGGAACCGCTTACTCCTGGATCCGCATTGGGACACGGAAAAGGAGGAAACTGACGTCAGTGCGCCAGGAGGGACTTATATGGCTCCGCTGACGTCATGTCCGTGGACGACGTCAGGGCGGAGCCATGCGGCGCAGCCACCCGACGCGCAGAGGTGCTGCTGCAAAAAATTCTCCGGATCCAGTCTGACGCCTGGGGATATTCTAAGTTAAGGAATCTGTGGCTAGATGTCTCTATCAGATACTGGAACACAAGGACTCCTCCAACCCTCATTGAATGGAAAGTCGCCATGGACTATGTGCAAAAATGGAGGAACCCATACACATGGCAAGGGGTTGCACTCTAAATTTGCAAAGTTATGGGAGAAGTTGTGGGATTATTTTGGTCTGTCTTAATTATGTACTGTCTCATGATATCTACTGTTAACCGGGGACTGAAAATTACAAATGCACTGTCTGCTGAATTATGTTCCTGTTACAAAATCAATAAAAATTTTATTACATTAAAAAAAAGTGCTGCTGCACCGGTGATATCAATGGACTCATAAGAGAAGCAATGCAGCGATGATGACCTGTGAAGAGAGCCAGATATTGTAGAGACAATTTTCTCCCCCAGAGAACTGTGGGTGGGGGTAGTACTTAGGGACTGGGCTAGGGGCATGAGGGTGGGCCTTTGCACATGCTAGACTGGGGAGTTGTGTCAGGAATCCCAATGGTGGGGAGACAGGGGACTGAAGTGGCATCTAACAACAGCAGACTGTAACTAGTCCTTACAGATACAAGTGGTAGGTGTTCCACCCTTTAATCTCTTTTTAAACTGTTGTCAGTGCTAGTTTAGGGAGGGGGATGGTAGGTTTGTTGGGGAATTGAAAGTGAGAGGTGTTTTGGAGAGTCTGTGGGGACAGAGGATCGCAAGAGAGAAAGTGAAAATGGCAGCAATCCGGGGCACATGAAAGAGTTTGCATCCAGCACTGAGCTCCCTATATGCTCCAAACCTGGGCCAGGAAGCTTTCCTTCAAGATACAATACACCTTAGAGCTTGGTCCTTTGACCCGCTTATTGACGGAGGGGTGCCCTGAACCTGGGCATGAGCAGGGTTGCTGACAGAACACATGATCATCACTTGGGCACAGCCACCATTTCAACTGACATGAAAACCTGGCAAGAACATGTTGAAATGGTTCAATGGCAGAACAGGCATCCATTACAAGAGAATTTCTAACACTATTAAGTGCCACCCAAAGGTTAACAACCAAATAGATTACAATACTATAAATAAACATCTTTTAGAAAGAACAAGAGAAGCAGATCATGGCTATGCGACCTTGTCGAATCACCTATGTGCTTGAGTGGCCCTTGAAAGTAGAAGGAGCAGTAGGAACATCTTGGTGATTGAACAATAATGTATATAAAGATCCAGTGGTGCTGCTAATCAACTCTACTGTTTGGGGTTTCTATGGGGAAGGCACCAAGTTGGATTGGTGGTTATCCGGGAAGTGGGGGTGGATCGGGGGGGGGGGGGGGTTTAAATGTTTACACGTAGACCAAGTACCAAAGCCTCATTTGATAATAAAGGCACGCTATACAATACACACTAGCACATATGCTTAAAAACTGCACACAGCATCACAAGTGGGAAACTGATGCAGAATGACTGACACCTGGACATGGCGATGGCCACTGCTCCTACTAGAACACTACAAATAGCCACCTTAAACATCTGTGGGTTGAATGCCAACACAAAACTATATCACACACACACATTCTTCAGGCGACGTGGAATAGTTGTCATACTGCAGGAGACTCACTTTAACAAAATAAATAAATTATTGAGCAGAAGAATAGAGTAATTCAATACATCATAAACAATATAAGCCGAATAATATTTTTGAAACTACAAAATAAACTTCATGATAAAAATGATACAAAACAGGGGTCAATTATAGCTAAGATACAATTATCCCCGGCCCTCCTTAAAGAGAAATAAAGTGCATTGCGACAAAAGTAGATTTAGGTTGCGCTTTGTAACATTACAAAAATCAAAAAACAAAAAAGATAAAATTAATAGCCTGTATCCCACCCTACCCTAGATAATAGTGCAACATAGAAAAAATCCTTAAAAAGTGTAAATTTCATATCCTTTCTGGCACAGCTGTGCAAGGATCAATAAAGTCCTTCCATTCATTTCCTAAACCATCCACCGTCCACAATTCTCTATAATCACAAGTGGACTCTATCATAGCAGCACTACAAAATCCTTCGAGTTGTTCCATGAATCTCCAAACTCTTGTAAATCTTTTAATTGCACCAACCCTTTTAGTATAGGCCTCTTCACATTTCCTGGTACGGATCACTTACTTATGCCATTCTAAATATGTAGGGACTCTACTTGTCGTCTAGTTCTACAGAATCAAGGATCGAGCCACTAAGGAGGTAATAGAAATAAAAACGTACTTGCCTTTTATAGGGAGGAGATTCACTTAACAGTTGAGGAAGCAAGCACATTGAAAAAAAGTAATCGCACAAACAAATGTTCTCCTCTTCATACCCCTCCTATGCCAGGGGTCAAAATATGGATAGCTCCACTGTTGCCCTTTCAACACCACCACTTTAGTGCAGGTATGGAGGTTTGGCAAGTGCCACAATATGGATTTCTAGACGGTGTTGAGATTTGTTTCCTTAACTCATAAGCACCTGTTAGACTTGGCGTGTTTCCCCTGAGTTTTTGCTTTCTGACCTCCCGGATTTGACTCTGTTTTTGCTGGCTTAGTGTCTCTGCGCACTTTTCTCAATGCTGATCAGTGGTAAAGTGCAAGGGCTCCTGTTGTAAACTGTGTTATGGATAGGTGTTTCCATGATTGGCATATTTGATTTACCGGTCAGTCCCTAGTAAAGTGCACTGAGCGTGCCAGGGCCTGTAAATCAAATGCTGTTAGTGGGCTGCAGCACTAGATTGTGCCACCCACGCAAACGGCCTGTAAATGTAACTCTGGCCTGCCATTGCAGAGCCTGTGTGCAGTCTGGGACTGCCATGTCGACTAGGCAAGTTTACCCACTTGCCAGGCCCTAACCTTCCCTTTTCTTACATGTCAGTCACCCCTAAGGTAGGCCCAAGGTACCCCTGTGGGCAGGGTGCAGTGTATGTGAAAGGTAGGACATGCCCTGGTGTGTGTGGCATGTCCTGATAGTGAATTACTGCCAATTTCGTTTTTCACTATTGCAAGGCTATCTGTTCCCATAGGACAGAATGGGGAGTTTGTTTATAACATCTTATAAACATAACTGGCCCTAGGAACTAGGTAGAAAAGTGAAGTTAAGTATGCCTGAACTCAGAATCTAAAGATGCATCTTTTAGTGAAGGTGATTTTTACATTCTGTGTTTGAAAATACCACTTTTAGAAAGTAGGTATTTTCTTACTCCATCCAGTAGGCCTCTGCTGGGGTTGTGGATTGACTGTCTGGGTTTTTGGGCGACAGGGGCTGGGGAGGAGCCGTGGCTCCAGATAGTCTAGGTGGGTCAGGAAGGGGCTGAATAGACCTGGGCTGAGTTTAGAGTAGGGGGAGGAGATTTCCTTTCACCTGAATGGGCCTGGTCTGCCTCTGACTATGCCGTCTCCACCTCCTGCCAGGAAGCCACACCAGAGAGGGCAGAACTGGTTCTGGCTGGGCACAAACACTCTCTGCCTGAGAGGACAAAGGATTTTGGGCTATAAAAAGTGGGGCCCAAACCCCTGAACATTAGAACTCTTTTGGACCAAGAAGACTGCCAAGAAGAAGAGCTGGAGAAGCTGCGAGGAGGAACTACCACTTTGCTGTGTGCTTTGCTGTGTTGGCCTGCAGTGGCTGCTTCTGTCGTGGGCAGTGAAAGGACTGGACTTTCTGCAATCTATTCTTGTGAGTTTCTCCAAGGGCTTGAGGTAGAGCTTGCCCCCTGTTCAAGAAGTCTCAGGAACAGGAAAGACTTCAAGTTCTTCTGCCCTCGGCACTGGGGACTGTGTGTTATGTGCTGCAACAGAAGAAAAAGCAACCCGACGCCGTCTACGACGCCGCTGCCGACTCCGTGTCCTGGTCTCACAGATGACGCCTGCCGACGCCGCCACCGAGCCGCTGTTTGCACCGCGACCTCTGGACACCGCACTCCGCACCGCCTTGCTTCACGACGCCGCCTTGGTATCCCCGACGACGACGCTCCACGACGATATCGACACCGCTGCCTGCACCATGGTTCGAGGGCACCGCTCGTAAAGTTACACGACGCACTGCCCTCATCCCGCACCGCAGCCTTGGCCTACCGATGCCGGCGCCATCGACTCCAGTTCGTCAGCCAACGACAGCACTTCAGCAACGACGACGCCGCTGCTTGCACCGTGACCTGCCAGCACCGCGACGAGCACCGCATCACTTCGCACAGCGACCCTGGTCTCCCCGACGACGCCATCTGACACCACCACCGGGCCGCTGCTCGCACCGCGACCTGAGGGCATCGCACGCCGCACCGCTGCACTTCGCACCGCAGCACCCGACGTCTGCGCTCCTGACTTCAACCGCGAGGAGTTCGATCTGCAACGCGTGTGACTTCAAGGGTCCGACGACTCCTGCACCGACCTCCGGAACCGACGCCTGCGGACGCCGTGCTTTCGGAAGCTCAACGAGAGGTCGTAGACGCCCTGCATTTCTAAAGGTACTGTTTTGCGGGTCTTCCCGACACCATAGCTGGCCCGCGACGCTGCGGTCAGCCAGAACTGTTTGGAATTGTTTGTTCACAACGCCGTGATAGCCCCAGAGGGAA
The DNA here is from genome assembly GCA_963921515.1 of Calotriton arnoldi. Lineage (NCBI taxonomy): Eukaryota > Metazoa > Chordata > Amphibia > Caudata > Salamandridae > Calotriton > Calotriton arnoldi. The sequence continues at coordinate 292,324 of CAWUFW010009907.1, read as the reverse complement.
CTATCGACTTTAAGGAACTGTTTTTCAAGGTTATTTTGATAACTGAAGATTTCTAAGTACTGTATTGTGGATTTTTATCGTTTTTGGTCTTGTCTTAAATATATAAAAATATTGGATATTTTTCTAAACTGGTGTGGTGTCCTTTTGTAGTGCTTACACTGTATTACTGTTGGTTATGTGCAAATGCTTTACACACTGCCTCTAAGATAAGCCTGACTGCTCGTGCCAAGCTACCAAGGGGGTGAGCAGGGGTTATTTTAGGAGTGTAACTCCCTTATCCTGACTAGAAGGAAGGGTCCCTACTTGGACAAGGTGTAAACCATTGCCAACTAGAGACCCCCAGTTCTAACATCCCCTAATACTAATGACAAAGTTTTTTCAAGACGCTGTATTACTTAATGCTTCCATATATAGCCTTGCCGCTGATATGGGTTGGCGATTTCAATTGTGTACTTGATGGTCACATGGGTAGGTGCCCTCCTAGACACCACAGCAAGCCAAGCCAGAGAGGACTGCTATGCTCTCTGCGGTAATGGCAAAATTTGAATGCATTGATATTTGGCGGTTATCATCTCACAAGCAAACAATACTCATGTCATTCATTGACACAGAATACCTACAGAGGACTGGATCAAATTATAGTATCAAGGAATTTTAGCACCCAGAACCCAGGGAGCCAAAAGGAGGCTCCACTAATATACACATCTGAGTATCAAGGTATAGAACCCCACAGGCTAGGACAGGAGCTACAAGACTGGCTGCTGAGCCACACGCCTTCTCTTGACTATACTGTACCCTCAATGCACAGAGAATGGAGGGGACGAAACCCTTTCGATAAACATGGGAAAAAATATTGGGACGTTTCTGCTCATGGCTTAGCCTGGGCACAAATAATGTGGGGTCTACTGGGGATGGAGAAGCTCATTAAGACTGTCCATGAGAGAGAACAGGACTTTCAAAAACAATGGAAAGAGCCCATTTCTACCAGTCTAGGCATTATAGGGAACTCCGCTGTTTTAGGCATCTGCCTCAAATTACTCCTATTGAACATACCAGAAGGCTCAGAGTAGTATGATGGCAGTAACCCCTTTTTTTCATATATTTTTATTAATTATACTCGTAACATGCAAAGTTTTCCTCAAGATATTGCAGTACTGTTGTGCGGGTTAGTCTGGCCCAGATGACCTGTGCAGCAATACATCCCTATGGTAATGAAAGGATAAACACAATCCCATGGTAGCAACGAGCATCAAAACCGGTAAACAGCCCTTATAACTAATCCGTCACCCTGCATGCAATTACAACGCTGTAACAACGCATACCATTACCCCGCAAGTCGTAACAACGACTTGCGGAGGGGGGAGAAGGTGTTGGATTTAAAATCCAACACCTTCCCTACTGTCCGCTCAGACTAGAGTTGGAATAGTAATTTATACTATTCCAACATCCAGCGCCCCCCTCTGCAAGTCGTTGTTACGACTTGCGGGGTAATGGTATGGGTTGTTACAACGAGGTCGTTGTAACGACCGCGTTGTAATTGCATGCGGAGTGAAGGCATGCGTAATAAGGAGGCATATTCATCAAAACCACGCAACAGAGTAAGAAGAAAATAATGACCAAAAATACAATCAACTTTGCTAGTCTCCCTACAGCTCTCTCGCCCCCCCCCCCCGCCGCCTCCCAATCCCCAGGAGAACAAAAGCAATATCGCTTGAGCAGCAGGTCGCAGCACCTGAAGGGCAGCAATGCTGGGAATCATGGCTGGGCCTCATCAGGCTGCTCAGGAGGAGTAAGTATAGCACTTAATATAGTCAAATAATCATTCCATTGTTCCATAAGGTTACACCTCCCATCTCGGCTCTGGCATCCGCCAAAACCGAAAGTTCTGCGGATGCCCAACGGACCACATCTTTCTGCCAAGTGGTAACTAGAGGGGCAGTTGTCGCCTTCCGGGACATGGCAATAAGTCTTTTTGCTAGTACAAGCGCTAGACCTTGAAAACCCCCTTAACTGTTTTGTTCGTTTTCTCACTACTCCAGAATGAAGAATGCAGAGCACAGGGTCACATGGCAAACGGAGGCAGTGAGATCTGATATACAGGAGGTTAAAGTTTGCCAGAAATCCACTATTACAGGGCAAAGCCACACCATATGAAGAAAAATCTGTGTCAGCTTGCTGACATCTGGGGCATGCCACCCTGGCACCCAGGTACATGTTTGCTATTTTGTCAGGAGAAAGGTACATGTGGTGTAAATAACTGATTTGCGTAAACCTAAATCAGGGATTTCGTGTAATCATTTTAACAGACCCCCAAGCACCTCCACCATGCGGCATCCTGTAGGCCCACTGATAGTTTCTTTTCCCACCAACCCTCAACAGCGGGGAACTCGATAACTGCGACATCTCCCCACAAGGCTCTGTAAATGTGCAAGATAGCAAGCTCTGACCTCTTTAAGGTTATCATCAATTCTAATGGGCCAGCTACCTGTGCAGGGTCCCTATCTCAATTCCATAATTTCCTCACCACCCCTCTTAACTCAGAGTATAGGAGAAACTGACCAGGGTCTGATGTGCCCCCCCCCCTCTATCAGATCTACGAAGATGCAAAGGCTGCCCTCCACTATTATGTCTCCCCCCACCCAAAGTCATGTATCCAGCTGTGGTCCAGGCATCTACTTGATAAACCTCTCTCAGCCACCTGCACTGTGGGAGTGCCCAAAGGGGAAGGAAAGGTGCATAAGGCATCGCCCTTGTACCGCGGTGTATGTATTTCTTCCAACACCATGTTGCCACCCTCAATAAAGAGTTGGGGATAGTGCGGTATGAGGGGGAATCCAAGAGCCACTCCAATAATGGAGTGTCCCTGAAGTTGACACAAAACAGATCCCTCTCTGGGTTGGAGGTGTATAGCAGCCATCGAACTGGTCATTGAAGATGAACTGCGGCATAGTAAAGCTCATTATTGGGAGCCCCTATTCTCCAGTGTAACATATAAAGTGTCCAATTTAACTCTGTGCCTCTTATTAGCCCACATCAGTGATGCATGGCAGGAACTACTTTGTCGGGGATAGTTATGTTCTAGAATCCGCAATGAGGCTGACAACACTGGCTCACTTGGGGAGGAATTTGCTGGCCTCCCACCACAAAGAACTTAACTGTGAAATGGACAAGGTAGGGAGACAGTGTACATAGGGAGGGGTAGAAAAGGGTGAGGACATAATGTTTGGGGGGTTGTTATACCATTCCACCTTTTATAGCTAGTAATGTCCATCTATAAGCTGTAAAATTGAATACAATTTTATTGAATAAATAAATCAATCAAGAAGATGTAGGACAAAAAAGTAACTAAAAACAAGGCACAATGTGCCCCCACAAGAAAAGGATTTAACAGTCAATTAAAAAGTTAACACAGGCTATTCTCAGCAACTTCTGTTTGGAAGTCTACGATGAGGGGATAGCGTTGACTGATTTGAGACTTTACTAACTGAACTCAATTAATAGTGGTGAATGACTGAGCCTTTGCTTCTCAGCAGAAGCCCTATTTTAAAGGGGATAGGTGTGCACTAGGTCCTAGGATTTACCTTAGATCAATATATCGAGGCAGGATCACAAGTATACTTTTAGACAGTACTAAGACCCTTGTATGGGCATGGAAATTGGACATTCATAGGGTGGGGCATCATAACCCTTCCAACACTAATTTGAGACTCTGACATGCTTCAGGAACTCCACAACATTCTAGGATTTCATAAATGAAATGACATTGGACATCGAAGGTAGGAGACGTATAGGAATTGGAGGGTATCATATCATCCACAGCTTTATATGAGGAATTCTCACTGTCTGACACACAAACTTTTAGGTATTTATAGGCTAAACACATTCTTTTTGAGTATAAGGGTTTGTTGGCTTTAGTCCTGGATGAATATCCCATAGAGTACAGGGTACGATTAACCGCTGTAATGAAACATTCCATCTTATTAGCATATAGGACCTTCATGAACAGCTCCTTGAGGACACTGGACCCACTCAAACATAAATAGCTGGCTGACATGGGCCAATCACCAATGGAGAATGGGATGAGTCTCAAATTTACCCAAAAGAAGTGGCTATTGGGTAAGGATTTAGACTAACTCAGTTGAAAATACAGCACCCAATCTACTATGCATGGCGTTACTAAGTCACATTCTTGGTGATTACTAGTAATGGGACTGACTCACTGGGGATTTTTATCCACTTACTCTAGGAATGCTTCCAGATAAGGCTTCTGCAAGAAGGTTAGAAAATATCTCTGAGGTGTTGTAGAGCCTGTTTGAACTGCATGCAAAATTTATCCTGTTGGGAATTTGAGGAGAGATATGCATTGCCAAATATATTAAACTGTTCTGTCATACTGGCCTGGCAGTTGCAAGACAAGATATTTCTCATTGTGGGGAAGCCGTCCCACCCAACCGTTGAGACGTGCTGGAAAAAACGGCAGAATGGTGCAAGCTAGCAGAGAGGATTAGTTAGTAAAGTTGTGGCTCCTAGAAGAAATTTGACAAGTACTAGAGTTGGGGTCTGTGCGCATGCATAGGGAACAGCTATGCTCCCCTGTATTGGGAAACTGACATGGATTGGTGTCAGTGGGCAGAAAAGGTGGTGTATCAAAGCTGGGGCTGCCCGTAGAAATAAGAGAAAATATGGGGCACCTGGCACACCTATCGGGCTATTAAGACTGCATGGGGTGTATGCAGGAGGAGGCGAGAGGACCAGGCACTGTTGTGTTCCACACATTGAGGGACGATGTCTCTCCCTCGCACGAGGTCTCCACACAGAAAGACAGACCCCAGAGACCATACTGTTAAATACCCTGCTTGAAGTGTAAACTGTATGAATGATTCGACTACTGTATTTGTTGAATGAGGAGCAAAAATGAATAAAAAGAGGTTTAAGAAAAGATTTGGGGTCACGGAGAACAACCATAAATACAGGTACCCTCCTCTACCTGGCAAAATAATCTGAAGACGCCTGCGGGGGAGGGAGGTGGGGGAGAGTGATCCCATGGATTGCCAAAACTCTCTGTGTGTTGCGGCGGGCAGCCCCCTGGTTCACTGCATGGGGCCCGCCAGGCCACTGATGGGAAAGCACGTCAACTCCCTGCCTACTGGCGTGAACTGTGGCTCCTATTAACCGCCGACTGGAGGAGTGACACGCAGTTTGGCACGGCGATACCTGGAGTGCTGCTGAGCTGCGTGGTTGGTGACCCTCAAGCGGAGTTACCTGTGAGGTGTATATCTGTTTCTCCCGTCTAATACACGCTCTGCCAATCCTCCTGAGCTCACCCTTTCCTTTGCCTTCGCTCCTCGCCACTATCAGTTTGCCCATTAGGGTGACAGCGAGCGGAATCAAGCCCCGACCGAGTAGTGGCCCAAAAGCATACACTGAATACAACACAGCTCATACTTCCATGAACGGCGAAGCAGATTCATCACTTTACCGCCTGGCCCGGCTGTCACCTGAACAGAAATAATCACCACAGATATCAGCCTACTTAAGGACGACCACCTTAAGTTAGCAGATAGGGTTAAAATCAGTGCTTTAAATGGGCCGGTACTATACGGTAGTACCAGCACTTTTCTATTTTGAGAGGGAGAGTACCTGCACTTCTCAAGAGAGACGCAATACTTTAAATAGAGAGTACTGGCACTTCTCCGAAACAAGCAGGTTACTCTGATACAGAGTACCTGCACTTCTATTTTTCCATTTCAAGCACTGGTTAAAACTAATGAGTCAACATTGGCCACTCTCTCCCCAAGTAACAACGATCATAATACACCGCCAAAACGAGCTGAAGATGCTGAAGGGAGGTCCAGCAAAAACGATGTATGGATCGTGGGGTTCCCTGAAGGAATGGAGGGCCCCGCGCCCACAATACATTGAGGACTGGCTCAGGGAGGAGGTGGCCCCTACTGCTCTCTGACATGTTCACCGTCAAAAGGGGACACAGAGTCCCCACCAGGAAGCCCATTCCCGGTGCATCTGCATGATCCATCAATCCTCAACTTCAGGGACCGAGATGTGCTACTACATGCGGCTCAAGAAAAAGCACCTATCCTCATCAATGATTCAAGGATCTCCATAATCCCGGACTACACAATTGCTGTACAGCATAAGAGTGCCTCCTTTCAGGAAGTAAAAAGACACCTACGTACTGCCAGCTTCACTTATGTTCTTTTATTCACAGCCAAACTTAAAATAATACACAACCAACTTTCTCATTTTTTTGATAACCCAGAGAGTGCTTGGGAAAGGTTGGAACAATATTTTCCGGACTCTGCTTGGAACGACCCTGGGGGGTCAGCCACGCCGAGTTCCCAACATGCACCTAGACGGTGACGGCGAGGACTCATTACTCAAGATAGTGCCGGTGGAACCCCCTCTCCACAACAGGCCCTCCAGGGCCAAATAGCGGCGATCCATTTGGCGCCTGCATGGAGGACTGCCCAGCCGCCATCAGCTCCAGCTCCTCACAGAATAATGTATCCGACTCAGACTCAACAGGCAGCATTGCACTCTTTTCATCACTCACTCCCCAGATGAGCAATGACCTCTTGTGGAGGACGCCGGGAATACCTCCAACATACACATGCCCACTCACATTGATGGGCTTATACCTCTATGACAAACTCTGGCGTTACCTGGGGCGATGACACATCCAGCCGGTGCCTACACTATGGTTCTAAAGTGAAGCAGCGCTTTACAGGCATCTCTCTGCTACTGGCCAAGAGACTGCTTACGAAGAGCTGGAAATCCCCATAAGCTCCCAGAGTAGATACATGGTGGGAAGAAGTTTTACAATGGGGCATGGCAGAAAGTGAAGCATTAAGGAGGGAAGACTATAGGGGTTTACGCAAGAAACCCATCTTATTAGATTGGAACGCATTAATGGAAAATTCAGAGCGCAGACGTCCGAGGCCTGAGTACCTGGGAGAAATGATGAGACTCCAGTCATCACCCTAGCACAGTTCGATTTATGGATGGCTTCACGGCCGGGGACTTCTGGGTCCACAATAGGCGCCTAATACCCATTTAGAACTAATGGCCAAGCCACACTTTCAGGTCATTCTTTCTTTCTCTATATCAAACACCCCTCTATGAGGGACCACAGGGCGAGAAAGCCACATCTTAACATATAATTACGAGAACACACCGGGATTGCACACATACCCCCGTTGAATATTTATTTCAAGACCACCCACTGTTTATTGATATTTTCCTTATTAACACTTCTTTCACACATATAGGACATTAACAGTCTTGAAGATGGTAACTTTCTAGAAACAAAAGGGCACAATCTGAAGCCAGGTATTTCTTTTATGGCAATGAGATTAGGAATTTTAATTAGCTACTGTCACTTATAACTGGGCAAGTACCAGGGTCAATGGCTGGTCTATAAATTACAAATGTGACGGCTTGACATTTCAAACAATAAGCTATCTGTCCCAGTTCTGTACTTTCTAGTCAGTACTAAGACTGAAGTGGTGCAATACCTTGTTTTGTAATGGGGGTTTATAAACAGTACATGAGGTTTCCTTACTGCTGTGCTCCACAGCTAGTATAGTCTCCCAATATTGAGTTGATAAAGTCCTACGGAGAACACTGGCAATATGGATAATATGAAAACATACTGGAAATTAGTCAGCCTAAAGTTCTCCAGGATTAATTGGTACTTAGATTGTATCTTGCTTGTTTCTCTAAATTGCTGTAATATTTACAGGTTTGTTACAATTGCTTTTACAAGATAAGGGATATTTAAGCTTTGCAGTTGTATAATTGAAATTAGGTCTCACAAGCTTAGAAATAGCCTTGTTCAAGTAGGGCAATGGAAATTGGAAGACAGTCATTGTCTAGTGGGAAGACGGAGGAAATTGTCCGCTATTCTGGATTTCAAGTCTTCAGAAGTCTTGAGATGTGTGTTTTTAGGGCCAAAATGGATATGCAAGAGTGGGTGTTGCAAACAAATGGCTGGGGATAATGCACCAAAAGGATGGGCCTTGAACATATTAATAAATATTACTGATGATCCAAGGATGGAAACTAAAGAACTAATACTTGGACAGAAGCTTAGAAGCAAATCGAAACCCACAACACAATTTAAAGGTAATCTCGATTCATGACAAGAGACCTTAGAGAACCCTTTCAGGACCGCACTAGAGAATGAGGCGACAGAAAATGAATGACGCAGCTGAACACCGTCAATAATGCCTTTAGATACATATACAGGAAACAGCTGGGAACTTTAAAAAGCCAAATTGTTTGTGTGATGTGTCGAGGGCAGAAGAAACGACTCATTTTGTTCAGTCTTAGGTACCATAAAGATAGGGCATCGGTAAGTGTTCCTATCCTAGAGGTGACAGGCTTGAGAGGCAACCTAACTTTTGAATTGAAGTTTACATAATAGCAGACCCTGAAGGCTGATGTAAAATAGTTACCTTTTTGTGCACAGCCAGCATCTTTGTGGAAGAATTATTGTTCAACTGGAATATGAATCTAAATTTGCATCTGGGGGTGTGGGGACATTTATGGTTAAACCTACTGTCTCCAGCCAGCAAAATAAAGTTGACTTAAATTAATGTTAACTCAGCACTAACTTGGAGAGATTTCCTCTGTACTTTTTCACTCATTCTTAAAACAGGGCCCAGCATAGGAGTTATTCATAGTGTTCCAGAGGAGCACAGAAAATTGTCTTTACTTAATCTAAAATATGTAAGAGCTTTCTCGATGTGCTTTTGCATACAATGTCAACGATTAGCGCAAGGCAATTTAATGTTCAAGAGTAGCAGTTCAGAATATCCGGCAAATTATGAAATAAGATATCAAATTTCATAAGAATCCAACAGCTGTGAATTAAAGATTTATGTTCACCGAACCTTAAAAAAAATCTAGTGTACACTGGATAATTTGCACTCCAAATTTTAAATATATTTGATTAATTGTTATCATAGTCTGTGTCAAATGACATGGAATGATGTGGAAAGAAATAAAGCAATTCAACTTACAATATGGAAACAGTATTGTAGAAGAAAATATCTGATGATGTTTATAAATGGAAATGCAACTATATTGCTTTATTGTGATCTTTTCATGTCAGATGCTAAGAAATTATGTTCACAAAATATTTGGATTATTTTTACCTTGGAATATACTTATTCTTGATCGCATAGAAACAGTTGTACAAATCACTACGTGGAATGCGAAGATCTACCAATGGCTTGAGCAGATGTATCCAGCTGAGGCTTGACTGGTATTTTACACTGCGAGATTTACAGTAAAAAGTGATAACTGATTCAATATCCAAAAGTAATACTGTTTTCTCATCTTCTGGCACAGAGAGCTGATCTGGGCAAGAGAAAAGGAGAACATTAGGTTCACACGTAATAAAGCCTAAATTGGATTCACACAAACACAGTAAATCAATCTGAGGGATAGAATATGTACAGTCTTACTTTAAAAAGTGCCAGTCATAAATAAAAATAAGAAATATAAAACTGAAACCAGGACTCAGAGCAGTATGTACATATGCATTGTATATTTACTTTGTGTAGAGCAGTTACTACAGAGCACTCGTTACCAGAAGCCTAAACCAGAAGAAAAGGTTCGTTACTAGCAATCCTAGGTCTGCATTGTATGAATCTTCAATGAAGTCATAAATCTTAGACTAATTCCCTGCTGCATGCGTTGATCCCAGAGCACTTTCCATAGATGTACTGTTCGCTGAAATGCCACACAGGGTGACAGTGTCCATTTGTCATGAGCAGTACCCTTTAACAGGCTATTTGAAGCTAAATGGTTTCCTGTAAAAAGAAAAAAACTGATGAACGCCTATAGAGCAAATTCAAGCCTGCATTGCAGCATGCGATGTGCAAGAAAAGAGTGAAACTTTAAGCAGAAAAAAATGCAGCCTGATAGGCTTACATTAAAAATGGGGGAAAGGCATCTTGTCTCTCTTTAAGACTCAAGGAGCTTCCCATACCCATGATGCACTCTACTGGCAGTTGCCTCACAATCAGTTCTATTTTTTGCGGTGAAATAGGTGATATATTTGTTCTCATTTTTGTTTTGCATTGCCAAACACTGCCTTGTCAGGGAAGGCAGGTGGAATGGTTAGGACTTCTATGAAGATTCCTACGATGCAGAACTAGGACTAACAGGAAGTACCTTGGTCTTCTGCATAATAGAATCTTCACTGATAGTCAAATATTATATTAGATTCAGAAGAAAGTTTTATCCATCAGAAGGCGGCTGGTGGGCAGAAGGAAGAAACAAAAAAGACAATAGTACTAAGTATACAAAGTTTAGTTTGACAAATACTATTTCTCTGTTTAAAGAGATTTCTCTGGTTTTTCCTCCTACTTTTGGCATTAGCACCAGTATCTGAATCTAAAAAATAATGTCTTGTGAATCTATTTCTATGTTGCCGCCTTGCAGATGTCAGCACACCAAACAAGTTATTCTCCTTTGGTAAAGCTCTTTCTGGTGGACACTCTATCTAACCACAGAGCCCTCACCTTGTGAATACCCCCAGACATCAGAACCGATCCGGAGAATTTTCTCAGCAAATCACTTGTGTATCGGTAGGTGGAGTCATGTGGCTCTGCATCAAGTCCATCTCGCCTCGGGGATGACACGTCTGGGCCCCTACATTGCTGTCAACTCCACACGCTGACTTCAGTTTCTTTTTGGTATCTGTCCATGCCATCTGACACAAAGCCATCAATAATCAGATTGCTCCAGTGTGCAGATCGCTATAGAACTTTATTAGCATGGACTAAATAAGTCCATTGCACAGAACTGGAAGGTGGGTGAGTAGATGAGAAATATAAGACTAGATAGAGTATCCACCAGAAAGGGTCTTACTGAAGGAGAAGTTAACTTGTTCTTCTGCTGGATACTTCTACCCGCAGATTTCTCACCTTGTGAATAGATACTAAAGTAGTACCTAGCCAGGTGGTAGGTCTGTGAAATGGCTCAGAGCAGGGAATCCTGCAAGAAATGACAGGCAAAAAGCCCCTCTTGCTGGATCCAGTTATCCCGGCAGTAGTGCCTCGTGAACATGTGGAGTGATGCCCATGTAGCAGCCCAGCAAATGTCCAAGACTGGCACACTGTAGCCCAGAGCAGTGGTAGCAGCCTTTGCGCTTATGGAATCAGCACGTAGACCTTTTGAAGGCTGTTTCTTGGGCAGTACACAACAGATCTTGATACATAAGACAAATCACCTGGAGATTGTTCTTTTCTGAGCAGCTTTCCCATTCTTTATCACAGACATTTGTCCAACCAATATTCTTTGGTGCAACTGGCATAAAAGCTCAGAGCGATCTAAATGTCAAGAAGATTAATTCTTTCTTCCTTTCCTCTTTAGATGGATGAGGTGGGGCAAAGAAGGCTGGCAGGGTCATAATACTGTTCGATGTGGAATACTGTGACAAACTTCAGGAGAAGTGCCACTTTCGTCCTGAGGACTACCTTGTGTGTGAAGAAGGTGGAATATGGCTGCTGGACCAACTGACATTCAATCAATTGCTATGAGAAATGTAGTCTTCGTAGTAACTAGGGGCAGGGAACAGCTGTGCATTGGTTCAATCGGGGTAGACATAAGGAAAGTGAGGACCAAATTATGGTCCCACTGAGGCATCACAAATGGAGCTGTCAAAACAAGCGAGTCTACCCTTTCAAAAAGTGCATCACAACAGGTAATTTGAATAAAAATGGTTGATCAGGTAAATGTAGAAAGACTGAAAGGGCCAATAGATAATCTTTAACTGTTGCCAAAGCAAGGGCCTGCTGAGCTAACGAAATACAAATTAACTATGTCAGACAACTGTGCCTGTAGACACTGGATATTTTGAGAGGAACACCAGCAAAAAAAAATCTCCCAGGGGGCTGAATTAACTGTTTTAGTGGAGGGACACCTGGCTGTCAAGATGACACCTACTACTTCAGGAGGAAGATCAAACACCATTAATTTTATCACTCATTTTCTACACATGAAGGAGGAGGTTGTGTAGGCTTGGGTGCAGGATCCTGACCTGCTGCTGCAATAGGAGGTCCTCCTGAAGGGGCAGGTAGATCAGAGGGCAGATGCTCATGGCCAGAATCTCCAGATATCACACTCTCCTTGCCAGTCTGGAGCCAATAGGATGACTTGGGTTGGTCTTTGATGACCTACTTCAGAACTCTGGGCAGGAGAGATAGAGGAGGATTCAGTATAATCAATACTGTTTGTCAAAGATAGTTTTTGCCTTCTATTCTCTTTGTGAGAAACATTCAAGGAAGGTGGGCTTTCGTAATAATATTGTCATTAATTATACATTTGTACATATCTTTTATATTTTTGGGTTAGACCCCTGATATTTCCAATCAAATTGGAGCTACACGTAACATTCAAAACCATTGGTTAAAGTCTTGATGAAGGCAGATGGATGATCTGTATTAATCACCAAAACATGTGTCAGCGTTTCCTTTTCTCCATAGCGGCTTGTCTTCTTGATTTGAAAAGTCATATTTGACTGTCTTTTGTCTTTAGTTAGGAATAACCCTCTGCCACTAGGAAAGTGGGGTGTATTTCTTGGGATCGTCTTATATATTTTCTTTGCAAGTTTCTTTTTCATGATGGGGCTGTTGGTATTTACCCTTTATGGAAAATGTTGTACCAAATGATGTTTTTAGCCTTTTATCCTGTACAAAATAACTGTTGATTATGAATTGAAATGAGATACCATATATACCATCAGAGATGCGCAAATTTAATCTATACAACATTGGTGTTGACAGTCAATTGTGTTGCTACTTATAGACCACCAAAACCACTGAACACTGTAAATGGTAGAATGGAAGCTGATCGGCCGGCTAGGCGCACATTTACAATAGGGCAGCAATCGTGTCCGATAGATTACGTGTTTACACATGCTTGGAGTTTTGAATTAATCAAGCACTTTGAAGTAGTAAGGGTGGAAGGTAGCGATCATTATCCATTGTTGACTAAACTATACGCAAAAAGGGTTATTCAGAGAGTGACAGCTCTTAAAGTACATGTAGATTACCCTAAGCGACTCACAACCCGTATCTCAGAAGAGCATATTAAAAAACTAAGTGCAGTGCAGTTGACTCTCACATTAGAAAAATCACCATTTGAGGATGACATCTGGTATGAATACACAATAAGGCAATTGGTAGAATGCCTTAGGATAAAAATTAAATGTGATAAATCCGGGACAGCAAGTAAGAAAAGATCCCACATTAATAACAGTCCATGGTTTGATGAGGAATGCCGTAAAGTAAAAGCTAGTATTAGGCAAAAGGAAAGAAGTCTTAGAGGTAGGCACAACGATGAACTGTTATTTAACCTCCAGAAATTAAGGTTAAAATATAAAGCAATTATTAGGAATAAAAAGAGAATTTATAAGGACAGATGTTGGGCAAATTTTTTTTTAGAGGTAATCGAAGATAAAAATGTGAAAGGCTTCTGGAAACTAGTACAGGAAAGCTCCGGTAAAGTTCTAAGGTCCCTGCAGTGTTCGGTTCCCGAGGATAAATGGGTGGACTATCTGGGGGAAATTTATGGGAAGGGGCCAAGGATGGATAAAATAAATACAATTGCATGGCCAGGTGTGAGGGAAGAAATAAAAGATCACTTTTTCCCCAGCCACATTAGGAAGATAATATCAAGGCTAAACTTAACCCGTGCAGCCGGCCCAGATAACTTGCCGGCAGTTATTATAAAAACGAAGCAGAAGTGGTGGTCAGAGTTTTTTGCGAATATGTTCCAGGGAATCCTTAATACAGGGATCGTGCCAGAAAATTGGAAAGGAGCAATCGTAAGACCTATCCACAAAAAAGGCGACGTAAATGCCCCAAAAAATTACAGATTAATAAACCTTCTTGACGTAGGTGAAAAAGTATTCGCCAAAGCAATTCTGGGATTACTTAAGGACTGGGTGGATGAAAAACAGATAGTGCCCCCAGAACAGGGAGGGTTTAAAGAGGGGCACTCAACGGTTGATCACTGCTTTGCTCTCTGGTCCATTGCGCGTAAGTCGATCGAGCAGAGGGGCAGTTTGTTCTGCTGCTTCGTGGACTTCCGCGCAGCATTCGATCTTGTGAACAGGGAGCAGCTGTGGTTGACCTTGTTAGGGTATAACATCCCAGGCGATTTATTGTCCTTGATCCGAGCCCTGCATACAGAAAACTGGGCCCAGATAATCCTGGATGCAGAGGGAAGTTTATCTCGGAAAATCCAGATTGGTAATGGGCTGAGGCAGGGGTGCGTACTTGCCCCCCTGTTTTTTTCCCGGTTTACAGCAGACCTGCCCCAAAACTTAGGTAACGTAAGAGGGGCAAGCCCGAAACTAGGTGGAAAACATATTTCATGCTTACTTTACGCGGATAATCTGGTAATTATGGACCAGACGGAGATTGGTCTACAAAGAAAATTAAACATGTTTAAAGAATACTGCCAAGTCAAAAAACTTGTTGTTAACATGGAGAAGACCAAGATCTTATGTTTTGGTAGAAGAAAAACAAGGTTCTCCTGGTATCTGGGCACTGAGAAGTTGGAAAAAGTAACAGAATACAGATACCTGGGGACGTGGTTTGAGAGCAGCCTGCAATGGTACACCCATCTTGATGCACTAAAAATGAGGGCATCGGCTTCAGTGAAGGGATTAAAAAGATTTAATAGTGTGTATGGTGAAATGTCAGATAGACCGGTCCTAAAGGCTTACCTAGCAATGGTCCCTCCCCAATTTTTGTACGGTGCAGAGGTACTTTATTTGAGTGGCAAAAATGGATGGGACAAAGATGAGGGAAATATTCTGAAAAATCTATTCTCTCTGCCTAGATCGTCTATGGTACAGGGAATCACCTCATGGGGTATAACAGCTTGCATGGCTTTATTACGTTTCTGGCAGCGCTTGGGATCGGGTGAGGTTCAAAAAATCTCACAATGATGTAAGAACGAAATTGCAAATAGTGAGCTGACCTGGGCAAAAGGGATTAGAGCCACTATCAATAAAGCGTGTTGTATGTTAAAGCTTAAGTTATGTCCCCAGTCCCTCCAACTAAAAATAGATAAGAGGGAACTTAGGATCCTGGGAAAATAAATTTCTCGAGCTCAGGACCAAGATTACCTCTTGCGGAAAAGCTCAGTTTTCCATATGGCCTCAGCATGGCAAAAGGAACTACATTATCCCTATATTGACAGACTACCTAGTTGTCTGCTAAAGCGAGAAGTGTTAAGATTAAGAATTGGGGTAAACCCGTGCTACGCGAATAAAGGGGTAAAAAGCTCTATGATAAACAACAAAGGAAAATGCACCTGCACTTTAGGAACTACATTTGATATTTTACATCTATTACTGGATTGTCAGAAGGTTTTAGAAATACGAAGAGAGTTTTTATGTCCGATTTTTAAAAAATACGATATTAAAAACAGGACGCAAGCTGTAAACCTTTTAGTGGAAATGATTAATTTAGATATAGCTTGTGCCTTGGGGAAATACATAAAAAAGTTAAAGAGTTCCTTAAATGTAATGAGTATTGATGGTGAATAGATTTTTTAAGCTATAAGGAGAACGAGCTATGAAAGGACAAAGTAACGCGGTGAGAAATATTCGAATGGCTACGAGTTTTAAAAATGAAATTGTTTTAGAAAATTTTAAAATAATTTTTAAAGATTCGAGGATTATAGGCTTAAGAATGTGTATTGATTATTTTACTATTTCGACCACCTATTTTACTGAATGATATGTTGCCTATTTGTATACTTTTATGGTTGTAAAAGACTGAATAAAGTTAATCTACTGACACTGAACACTTTTTTCAGGTATCGAGATTTTGTGTGTTTGTGACGTCTGTTTTATGGGTACTCTATTACCATATCGTGAAATTCTATGCCCTAATGCGTTTGTTTTCTGCACAAGACAGAAGGCCAAGAAGCCTCAGAGCCACTCTCACTGAGGCCCAGGTCAAAGGTTGAAACATCAGGATCATAGCCTGAATGTCTTGGACTTATTGAGACAGAGGGAAGGCTTGAAAGAGCACCAGGTCCGGGACAGGTCCAATAAAGGGGAGTCAGGTGTGACTTTGGCATGTTGATGCAAAGACCCAACGATGTCAGCAGGGTGGCCGTTGCCTGGAGGTGGTTAGAACTGCATGAGGTGAGCACGCCATTAGCAGACAATCGTTGAGGTACGGGAAGACTAGTAGCCCAACCTCCACAGATGGGCATCGACCACGACCATCATTTGAGTGAAATTCAGTGATCACCCAAGGTGCACTAAGAATTGAAAATGCTCATGGCACTACCTGAAACCACAGGTAGAGTCAGTGGGACTGCAGGACAGGGATTTGAAATGCCACCATCCAGTCTCCTGTGCAGACTAAAATTGGGCCGGGGTGAGCATTTTGAACTTGAAGAGCGGTGCCCTCGAACCACGGTGCAGGCAGCGGCGTCAATTTCGGCGTTGAGCGGCGTCGTTGGGGATACCAAGGCGGCGTTGTGAAGCGAGGCGATGCGGAATGTGATGCCCACAGGTCGCGGTGCGAGCAGCGGCTCGGTGGCGGCATCAGCAGGCGGCGGTGAGACCAGGGTCGCGGGGCGGAGGTGCCTTCAGGACACGGAGTCAGCACCGGCGTCATAGACGGCGTCTGGTTGCTTTTTCTTCTGTTGCAGCACAAAAGACACAGTCCCCAGTGCTGAGGGCAGAGAACTTGAAGTCTTTGCTGTTCCTGAGACTTCTTGAACAGGGGACAAGCTCTACCTCAAGCCCTTGGAGAAACTCACAAAAATAGATTGCAGAAAGTTCAGTCCAGTCCTTTCACTGCCCAAGACAGAAGCAGCCACTACAGGCCAACACAGCAAAGCGCTCAGCAAAGTGGTAGTTCCTCCTCACAGCTTCTCCAGCTCTTCTTCTTGGCAGTCTTCTTGGTCCAAAAGAGTTCTAAAGTTCAGGGGTTTGGGCCCCACTTTTTATAGCCCTAAATCCTTTGTCCTCTCAGGCAGAGAGTGTCTGTGCCCAGTCAGAACCAGTTCTGCCCTCTCTGGTGTGGCTTCCTGGCAGGAGGTGGAGACGGCATTGTCAGAGGCAGACCAGGCCCATTCAGGTGAAAGGAAATCTCCTCCCCCTACTCTAAATACAGCCCAGGTCTATTCAGCCCTTTCCTGACCCACCTAGACTATCTGGAGCCACAGCTCCTCCCCAGCCCCTGTCATCCAAAAACCCAGACAGTTATTCCACAACCCCAGCAGAGGCCTACTGGATGGCTGAGCAAGAAAATACCTACTTTCTAAAAGTGGTATTTTCAAACACAGAATGTAAAAATAACCTTCACTAAAAGATGCATCTTTAGATTTTGAGTTCAGGCATACTAAACTTTATTCTTTAGGTCAAGCCTGAGCCAGCGCCCATCCGCTGCTCTGCGAGGCTTCTTGTAATCACTCTAAACATTTCTGTGTGGGTCTGACTCCCCCCACGCATTTGGTTGGCTGTTGCCTGTGTCATTTTCTTTTTGTAGTCTGCAAATGGCTAAAGGCGGACGCATGTCCCACCTTTTTGGTAAATGTTCACTCCCACAGCATTTTGCTTGCGGGAGCGAGCAGCGGCGCGCAGGGAAGCAGCTGCAGTGCCTCCTTGTCTCCACCACTACTCCTATTGAGATGTTTGTTTATGTAACCTTGTGCTCCGCAGCCCCGGAAGGACTTTGACGCGTTTCTTATCTTTAGGGCTCAAAGATGGCCACTGACGCCTTCGTTATGTTTTTATTCTTTCCCTCGGCTCGTGTATCAGCACGGCGCCCGCTTCATGGACACCGCGATTCTTCTTTCAGTCTGTATTGCAATCAAAAACAGGTCTGTAAATGGCCGCCGCCGCCGTGACTGTCCGCTGTCCGTGCACTGTTAGATGTTGTAAATGGACTTCCCATCCAGACAGGGAAGCATTCGTCACTATGAACTACGACTGTAGCTCCTTCTGATAGTGAACTCCTCAGTGGCGGCTGGTGGGATTTGAAAGTGGTGAGGCACCTCTTGTATGCTTTTAACATGCAGGAGCGTTTCACTTTAGTGCATCAGTTTATACCACTATATTGTGAGGCATTTATTCAAACTGTTAATAAATGCCTCTCAATAAAGTGATATAAACTGATGTACTAAAGTGAAATGCCCCTGCATGTTAAAATAATAAAGGAAGCACTTTCAAATAGCGAGTTTAGGGGTCGTGGCCACGATGGCGGCGGAGTAGCAGCTCTTCCGCGGAGCTCTACTGTGCCAGGCCTGCACCGCTCTGTTTTCACCGGGGCGATCACCTAGCTGTAAAGAGGCAGGAGATGTGTCCGGACCTGCGGCGAGCTGTTTGAGGGGTGGAGCTCGCAACAGCTGGCAGAAACTCCCACGACTGCGAGACCAGCTCCCACGGGGGAGATACGCAAAATGGCAGCCGCTGTCTATTGCAGCCGGAGGCAGCTGTCGTGCAAGGAGGCTGGGGCCGCAGTGGATTAGCAGCGGCACCCGATCCAGACATCACCGGACGCGGCCTGGTGGGGGTCTGGTGAGGCCCCAAAAGAGGGATTTATACCCCTGGGAGGACCAGAGACAGCGGTGCAACCAAGGAGAGAGGTCAGACGCCAGGCGTTGTCACACCCAAGAGGGTTCAGCGTTGCAAACCACCAGAGAGGCAGGTACTCAGGCGGACGCTATCATGTCGGAGGTACCAGTGACCCGCATTTAATTGGAGCAACTCTTTGGCATGCTACGACAAGACATCGCAGCTCTTCGGCACGATGTCACAGCGGATATGAAGAGTGTTCAGGCAGACTTAGGAGAGTTGCGGTATCAAGAGAATTCCCTGGAGCGATCTGGTAATCGGCGAGAAGAACTCCATGAGCATGCCCGCGAACTATTGGAACTGCGAGATAAAAATGAAGGAGGTGCACTACAGCTTGGAAGATTTGGAAAACAGGTCTCGACAAATCCAATATCTGTATCAGGGGAGTACCTCTTCAGGCGGACTCCAGGAAATTAGAGGACTATGTGCTGAGGCTCTTCAAGTAAGTAGCGCCGGAACTGGGCAAAAAGGATATTCCTCTTGATCGCACTCACAGGACAGGTCGCCCGGCGAGAACCCCAGAGAAGCCACAGGATATTCTTACATGCCTCCACTCTTATAAACAGCAGGAATTGATGTCAGCTGTCAGACTTGCAAGTTATAACCTTTGAGGGGTTAAAAGTTAGCATTTTTCAAGATCTCTCGCCACTCACTCTCCAACGACGCAAATCTTTGAAACCTGCTACAGCTTTTCTGCGTGAGAAGGGCACTTGTTACAGGTGGGGCCATCCATTCAGACTGATATTTGTCTGGAATGAAGAAACACACGCTATCCACACCCTGGAGGAGGGACACTCTGTGCTGGGCTTTGACTTCTCTTCTGAGGGGGAACCCCGTCGATCACAGCACAGATCCCCGACACACTTTGGTACCAAACCGAGACGCCGACGTTGAACTGGGAAGGACTTGCTGGCAAAACCCTCTGCATCTGATAGGCCACAAGGAACGGGAGGCACTTTTGAGACAACTTCAGCAGCGGGGTGATGTTTCAGACACTGACGGAGTATGAGGTCTTAGTGGAGGGCTGCGGGGCGCTGGCAGAGGTTTGGTTCCCATGGGCAGAGTGTTTCTGGTTTTTGGCCTGGTTGAGATGCTGTGTTGCCCAGTAAGCTATGGCCTTCACACGGCGGGGCTCCCACTCCCTTCAACATCGTGGTGCGGAGAGGACCCTTCATAAATGGTGACATTGTTTCCCAGAAGTGGGATTGTTATTGTTTTGTTTCTTTTGATGTTTTTGTCCATTTTTGTTTGTATTTATTTTCCCATCAAGATCGTTGATGATAGTTTTTCTTGGCTCCCAGGGGACTCTGTGTATCCTTTATACACTGTCATGTTCTATGGTCCAGCAGTTGGGGGTTGCCTGTCACACGATGTTTTATGACTAGGTTTGGCAGCCTCTTAGTTGTGGTCCCCCTTATCAGGACCGAATCCTGAAAGCATGCAAGCTAAAGCATGCACAGTGCATCCGTTTACTGCATGCGTTTGGCTTGGGTCACAGAGTCTCATGACTGTGACCTCGAGTCACATGCCCGCAATTCTGCACAGGCTGCTCTGCACAGGCTGCAAGCAACACCCTTTCCCAAGACGTCACAGGTGCCAAGTTGTAAAAGGGTGTTGCGTGCAGCCTGTGAAAGTGATTGACAGGCAGTCTCAGGAATACAGGGCTTATGCCCTAGACACCCGGGACTGCTTGTAAATATGACACTGCTGTGCGTCAGGCTTATTGGATCTCTTCAGACCCCCGAAAACTGCAGGCCAGATCTGGCGCTTGACTAGCCCTTAGTTTGTTTAGGGTTTTTTTTTTTTATTAGAAAAATGCTGTGGGACACATGCTCATTAGGGCCGGAACTCCTTGAAGCAGGTTCTGCGTCTTGCATCACCATGAAACAGATTGTCTTGTTGCAGAGGTTAAGATCAGTTTGTCTACGCAATATTTCTTCTGACAGCATTGGTCCGGTAGGCCATGCTGCAGGGGTCTCATCTGCAACCTTGCATCCGGGACAATGTAAATACATGATGCAGTAGAGTTTAGAAGGGAGGAAATCTGTCTGGCTGTTGGGTTGGAGGTTCTCTCTAGGAGATGACATAAGTCTCCAATAATTGATACTCTCTCCTCTGAAGTAAACACACTTTTTGTACGGTGCCCAACGTTTCCAACAAATATGATAATTGTAGACCCGTGTTGTGAAGAAGAGTCATCCCAGAGTATTCTGAAGTCATTTCGCAACATCAGTATTTTCATTAAATCTGCGCTCTGTAAAACTGCCCCATGCCCCGTAACATATGCAGAAAGATGGTTTGACTGACGGTGTTCTAAAACCCATAAGGATCTTTGGAAACTTCAGCATACGAGGCCACGCTGCCAAGAGAAAGTGAAAATAGCCAGGGTTGCTTTTAGAATGGTTTGTAAGGACCGCAAAGGTCAGCTTACAGAGAAGTCTTGGGACAAGCTATTGACCGCCAGTCGGCAGCGTGACAGCTCTGCCTTCTGGAGCGTAGTTAATTTGCCTTTTTTCAGCAATGATCATCTCCCCAATCAGGCCTGCACTATTTCTTCCCAGGCCTGGGTTACTCACTTTAATGCTATCTACACCCTTGATGAGGAGCCAGAGCCGTGGAAGGTGGTGCAGACTAACCAGCATATCGTTTTCCATCTGCCTGAGGTTAGAACTGCCATTTCTCAGTTACCATCAAATAAAGCTCCAGGGCCAGATGGGGTACCAGGGGACCTTTTTAAGACCTGTATAAGTTTATGGGCCCCTCTGTTGACACTACATTTAAATTCTGCAGCTACTGGACCTTTCCCATCAACCTGGTCTCAATCAATAATAGTACCTGTTTTTAAAAAGGGCAATAGGTCAGACCCTGCTTGTTTCAGGCCTATCTACCTGGTAGACTCAGAAGCGAAAATCATCGGTTGGATTTTATTGAACCGCCTTGGGGATTGGGCGGAGGAGAAAGGTTTTTTATCCGACCTACAGTATGGGTTCCGCCAGGGTACTATAGAGCAAACATTAAATCTCTATTTGTTGATTTGTAAATATAGCAGGGCCAAGAAGGGGGCAATCCATCTGGCCTCATGGACCTTAGCTCTGCCTTTGACAGAGTCAATCGCTCTAAGCTGTGGTCCATGATGACTCAGATGGCTGTTGACCCGGTTTTAATAAACTTTTTATATGACCTGCACAAAGATTTGTCAGCCAGTGTTAGGTTTGGTCCTAACGAGGAATGCACTGAGCACTTTAAGTTGCGGCATCGGGTACGGCAAAGCTGTATTTTAGCCCCTTTTTATATTAATCAAATAGAGAAAGCTTTAACAGCCCCGGATGTGGATGTCCCTAAAGTGGGAGGCCGCCTGATACTGGCCCTACTTTATGGAGACGATACAGTTTTGATTGCCCGAACAGCTAGAGGCCTACAAAAACTCCTTGACCTCTTTATTAGTTTTATGAATAGTCTTGACCTGACAACGAATTTTTCAAAGTTGCATGTCATGAAGTTTGGTTCACCCATGTAGGAGAATAGGATCTGCCTCTTATGTTGCCCCCACTTTTTTTCTGATGTTTACACTGGTTTCTGGCTATAGTCAGGCTGGGACCCTGCTAATCAGGGCCCCAGCCTCTCTGTTCTCTCTAAACGATTTGGAGTGCACTCTAGGTGCACTAGTGATTGGATACTGTGGTACCTTATGAGTCCCTAGTAAATGGTACCCTAGGTACCAAGGGCATAGGTACTTCACAGGCCTACCAGGGGCTGCAGCATGTCTTATGCCACCCCTGGGAAGCAGACTAAATCTGACACCACAGGCCTGCTACTGCAGCCTGAGTGAGGAAGTGCTAGCACCCCTCACTGAGATATAGGTTCCCTATATCTCTCCTACACACACATATAACCCTATCAGTCACCCCTAAGGCAGGCCCTATCAATCCTGAGGGCAGGGTGCTTGGCTTATATGTGAGGGGGTGCCTCTGCTTGAGCAGGGCCCCTCTGCAGCTCTCAGAGTCCATTCTCTGGTGCTGTTTGTGGATGCGGTTCAACCATATACTTTTAAGTGCATTATATCCTCGCGGTAAAATGCTAACTTTGGAATGGCTGCATCGAAACATGTCGTGTTTGGTGTCAAACACCTTGGAATACTACCCCCCGCCAGTCCTGGCGGCGGGGGTAGCATTCCACCCTTCTAGAGGGATAGACATGTACCTACTGTGGAAACGCGGTAGAATCCGACAGAGCCCTGCCATCACAAAATGGATGCCACCAGTCACAGACACTGGGCTGCCCTCCTGCTGATGACCAACACTCGCAGTGGAAGGAGCCCAACAATAGATATCCTGTCCCAAGGGGGTGTGACCACCTCCCAGACAGGGTTTAGTGTATTGGGGCTGGGTGGGTGCACTCCTAGAGTGCTTTGAAGTCCTGCACTGGGGGAGCAGAAGGCTCCTCTGTGCATACCCCAGTTCAAACCGGCTCAGGGGCTACCTGCCCCTGCTCTGGCGCGAAACTGGACAAAGGGAAGTGGGTGTAGCCACCCACTCCCCTGACCCTCCCATAGGTAGGGTCATAGAGCGAGTCCCTCCCCTCTTTTTAGTATAAGAGGGGGAACCTGTGCATTGCACCCTAGATTTCCCTGGACGACGCTCTACAAGAAGAATC
The DNA here is from genome assembly GCA_963921515.1 of Calotriton arnoldi. Lineage (NCBI taxonomy): Eukaryota > Metazoa > Chordata > Amphibia > Caudata > Salamandridae > Calotriton > Calotriton arnoldi. The sequence goes on along the minus strand of CAWUFW010009907.1, from coordinate 269,028 downwards.
CCGGACCTTCGACGTTCCACTACCTGTGGAAGACTGAAGAATCTCCCTTGGAGTCAAGGAGTGACTCCCCTGCTTGGCAGGCACCAAAAACTACAAACGACGGTCGCAAACTACGCCGCTCCCGCCGGAGTCCGAAGTCCCTGCAGCCCAAGAAGTGGATTTCCTGACTTCTCAAAGGCCATCGTGAGTCCCCAGCGAAGCTGAGGCCAGTGGACCCCAAGAGTAACGAGGAACCGCGACCCCTGGGTACCGTGCACTATTGTCGAGTGCAACCCCTCACAACGTTCCACGAACTTGTGCTTTGGACCACGTGTGGTCCCAGCCTCCAGCAGGAATCCCTCCTAAGATCAGCGGCCTACCACGTCCCGAGTGACCGTGGGCCCCTGTGAGAGAATCCTCCCGAGGCGTCTTCGCGATCCCTTGCCAGCCGGCTTGTGGGTCCCCAGAAGTCTTTCCAAAGAAACAAACGGGCTCCCCTGGTTGCTCCAGGCCTGCCCTGACTTACCCTTGCTGGGTGAGTCCCACAGACCTTGCTGGTCTGCGCCATTGCCTCTTCACACTTTCCTCGAGACTTGCTGTTACCAAGGCTTGTTGGCTCCGATCGAGTTGCCGACACCGCAGTAAGCCGCAGACATCGTGGGACATGCCGAATCCAGCTTCTGGTCGTCGTCGACGCCTCCTGGACCTCGTGGCTGAAGAGTCAAGGCAACCTTGAACGACCTGAACCCTGCGACGACGGTGGGCATTCATCTTCCTTGCCCCGAGTTACTGCCAAGTGACTTTGAACACTGTCCCCTCTGCTTTCAGGTCATCCTTCCACCGAATCCAGGCTTGGATTCCACCGGACACTTCTTCACACCATCACAAGCAGCAAGTCTTCTTTGATCGCCATTGAAAACGACGCCGCGACCCGACACCAAAGGACACCTGTGCACCCGGCTTCCCTGGGTGAGGTAACTCAAGCACTACGGTGCTCCTGTAGGTGTGGGCCCTCGAACTACTTACTCTGTAAGTGACTTGCTTGTAGGTTCACCAGAAGTATCCTAAAACTCTTACTTTCCCCGTGCGATTCTCGCACTGACTCGTACCTGGTTCGCGTCTGTGTTAGACACACCGCGTCCGACTCCCTTGCAAAACCTATCTGTAGACCGTATCCTTCGACTCGTACAGAGTCCGATCGGTGTGTTCGCCTCGAACACGCAAGGGACCTTGAACATTGATATCTCAATCGCGTCTGAGTGCTTAGACTCGTACAGGATTCGCATCGGTGCCAGGTCACCGCGTCCGTCCCCTGTGGGTCTCCTACAACTACCTGGGGTGGTTCTTGGGGGTCCCTCGATTCTAGATGCCCTAGGTCTAGCAAACTAAGATTATAATATTCAATTGTGCTAAACTTATCCTGATAATATTTGACTTGTACATATGTTCCTATCCTCTAATCTCATAAAGAGATTAGTAGAGAGTGTTTATTAATAAATACATATATATTTGATATATATACCTGTGTGGTGTCTTTTCATTTGGTGATTCAAGAGATTGTGTGGTAAAACAAGCTGCTTTACATTCCTTCAAGACTTAGGGGCCGATTCCGATCTCGGCCGGTAGTGCTCCGAATCGGATTCGGATTCACCGGATCCGATTCGGAGCCCTGTTTCCCGACCGAATCGTACGCGGGTCCGGCCGAGCGAGTACGATGCAAGCACCCGCGAAATCGCCGACCGACTCGAACGCGGCTTCAACACGCTCCGACCGACTCGCATGGACACGACTCGCACCGCGCTATGGAGACGTTTCCCGGCCGGGTAAGTACGATGCGCGCCGCGATCAGTCCAATCGACTCGCGGCGTCCGGCTAGAAAAAGCTGTCGGAGCCGGACTTTGGGGGTCCGCGTCGGACCCCCCTGTACGCGTAGGCGCGCGAGTCGCACACAGGGGGGACCCATGGGTCCCCCCTACCTGTGCATGTACGCCGCGATGCGCATGGACCCGTACACGCTGTAGGGGGCGCCCTTGTCCGCCAGCCCGCGTACGCGTTGTACGACAGGCTCCCATTGACTTCAATGGGAGTCCGACCGACTCGAGTCCGATAGCATGCGTGCGCATCGTACTCGTTCGGTCGGACTGCTAGGGTCCGATTCGGTCGGAATTCTCTTTGGGTCCGGCTCGGTCGGGGAGATTTCCGGCCGGAATCGGAATCGGCCCCTTAGCCTGAAGGCTGCTCTCCACAGCTACCACTAGGATAGCTTTCTATAAAGGTTGTCTTAAACCGATCTACCATAAGAGTCTAATTGTTCTGGTGCAAGGTGTCCACTTTAATTAGTGAACAGCATATACCAGGCCAACTTCTCACAACCCAATACTAAAACAATGAAATACGTTACAGATGGCCACCACATTAGCCAGGTAGATAAATTTAGTTATTTGGGGGTCCAATTGGATTCTGGCATTCACTTATAACCCAGAACATTTTGTCCTTTAATAGGGCGATATTCATCATAGGAGACTTTTCCCGCCGGCTCGGGCGCACTTATATACAATCGGGGGATGGAAATTTACAGGGCCAAGTGCATACCATAAGTGAGCTATGGCAGTGGGATATGGCCGGGTTGCCGCAAATCAAGTAGCAGAAAATACATTTTTACGGGGCCTTTTAGGAGTTCCACAAAGTGTACCCTATGAAATTGTTCATGAAGAAACTGGGCTTAGACTATATCATTGATCAGCTCTGTCTTAGTCCTCTGAAACTTTGGCACTCTATCTGGCTAAAAGAGGAACTTGGCTATAGCAGACTGATCTTGCAGGATTGTTTAAAACTAGATAAATCCTACCAGATTCCCTGGCTGGCATATGTTGCGCATAATATGCAGATTCTAGGGAAGTCTGATCTGTATGATAACCCTTCTAGTATAACTCGCCTTAATTGCAAATGGGTTGAAAACGCTTTTAGGGATAAGTTTTCGGCATACTGTGAGGATTCTGCACCAATGAAACACGCTATGCGACATGCAATTTTAGTGAAAACTGTCAACAACATAGAACCCTACTTGACCTGGAATATGACACGTCACCAATGCAGTCTGTCAATTCACTTTAGCTTGAACCTCCTGTTTCCTCGTTTAGACCCTTTTAACCATGTTTTTTTTACGAATTCGGATCTGCCCCTTTGTAACTGCGACAACACTTCAATTAACGACACACTTCATGTTACGTTTTGCTCAAAATATAATAATTTGCGACAAGTTTTTTTGCCCAATTTCAAAACAGCTGAATTTTACTCAAGTTAGGCCTGCTTTATTGTAGTTCTCCCACAGTGATTTTATTTTTAAAATCGAATAAAGATTATGAACTGAACACTGTCTATCAGAGGAATACCAGCCCCCGGTAGGAGGAGTCTTTCATCAAGGGTGATTTTGATTTCTACAACCTCCTCTGGTAAGAGTGCCTTGCCCTTGAGGCTACTGCTGTTGTTGAGGTTGAAAAGGCCAGCGAGGGGATTGAAAGCAGAGTTGGAACACCTCCAAATACCTTCAATCTTTTATCTTAAATTGTTGTAACTTTTTCCTTTCTTCAAGGCTAACTCCATGTAGGGTTTTGCCTCATTCCTCATCTTTAGTATCTCTTTCTATGTGTTGTCCAAACAAGGAAACTGAAAACGGTGCATTAGGCTATAAACAGACCCTCCAGGATTTCGCAATTTGCCACCAAAAAAAACACTCTTTGGTAAATGCATTAGGTTTCGCCTATGTGATTGAGAATATATATATATATATATTTTTGGTAAGTTTTAAGTTAGTGAGCAGTTGTGCAATAGAAGTTAAAGAAACAACGTAAAAGTGTTATGGCTTGCTTTAAAAAAAAAAAAATGTATGAAGGCAATTGTGCAGTATCTGGTGGTTTTATAAAGTGGTCCTGTACCTTCAGGTGATGTTGCGAAAGTCAGATTTATCCACTGTCTGGAATATAAAGGGAATTGGATGATGATGCTAAGTTGTGAATTCCATCGTACCACATTGAGAGGATCTTAGGCACTGGCCAAGAAATCAAAAGAAGAGCAGTCTGTCAATACGTGTACTTGCAGGCAGGTCTTAGGGCACTCTGAGTGACAAATGTAATTGATATGGACCAAACTCATATCGTAAATACGAGAAGAAAGTTCTAGCAGAGATAATAAAAACTCATTGATAGGTTTGGTGGGGTCATGATGCACTCTAATCATCCAGCTTTATGCAATATCAGCCACCACCATGAATATTAGGTTACATAACTGTGCTGCTATGACAAAATGACGAAACAAACACTGTCAATCCTGTCCCTGGATGCCAAAAAGGCATTTCATTCTGTGAAATTGTCCTTAATTTTATGGGTGTTTGAGAAAATGGGATTAGGCTCAATGCAAGTGGCATGAATTACGCTGCTTTATACGTCAGCAATGCTAGGGTTAGGTTAAACTGAAGGCTGTTTAACTCATTATTGAAGAGAGGCACCAGACAGGAGTAATAAGCACTAAATATAAATGCAATTACAATTAGATCACAATGCAATAACCAGCTACCTTTCCTAGCACTCTTAGACTGTATGCTTGCCTTTGACACTGCACAGCACTCTGCTGCCTTTTTAGCTAGGTTTGCGCTATATAATACTAGATACCTACATACACATACTGAGTGACAGTGAAGTAAGTGGGATTGAGAACAAGGGTAACTTAGATGGGTACATGGTAAACATATGCATTCCCCCCTAAGAGATTCTGTCCGCCCATTCATCATCCCGTGAGTTTCCCACAATGCCCTCGTGGCCCCAAAATACAACTTTCATTTGGGAAAGCTAGAATTGCAAATAAAACTGCTCTTGCATGCAACAAAATGCAATCAAAGTACAGAGAAATGCTTTCATTTTTTAAATTACGAATGAGTTATGGAAATCCATAAAATAAGCAAACACATAGGGCCATATGTACGAACACATTTTCCCATAGACACAGAATGGGTAAAACCCTTTTATACTTCTCGCCCATAGAGAACAATTTAAGCGATTCATTAATTAGACAAATGGCTTGTAAGATTGTATCTCTGTGCTGCATTTAAGTTGGGCACATTTTGTTTTTATTTACCAGACTTTCATGCACTCCGATCGGTAAAAACAAAAAAAGAAAATTGGCCTAGTAACTTACACATACTTTAACCGAGCATTTTCTTGCTTTAGATAAGCAATAAAAATGGTCAATGTGCATTTTTTCTAAAAGTATGTAATCGAATTGAACATCAAGAATGGAAGGTCTGTATAGAGAAGCATTAAAGCAATGGCCATATTAACATCACAAACAAAAAATGCAGTTTTGAAAAGTAGCTGTGCCTTGTGGACTTGGTACGTTCAGGGATATGTATTTATTTTGGTCTGGTTGTTTCAGAGGAGGAGCCTGACGCTAAAATAGCCAAAGACATACAATGATTAGTCTAATATTTGACATAACCAGGTCATGTTGTATAGATTGTTGTGGGACTCTGCAATTCATGTGGCATAACGGCCAGAGCTGGCGTCTTTGGAGCTGGGGAACCAGGAGCGAGTCTTGACATCGGCTTAAACATCCTGTGATTCTGGGCAAATCACTTAATCTCCCCATGCCTACCAAAAATATGAGTGTTTCCTTGTGTAATGTATGGTGCTCTTGTAGAGCTCCAATACCTTCGGGTCGGGTTCGCGCTATATAAAACTGCAACAAAAAAAACCTTGCATACCAGGACTCACATTTATAGGTTAGGGAGGTCCGTACGAATTACTCTGATCAAGGTGTCCTCGAGACATGTACCTTGTTTACCCTAAGGAGTGCTGCTGTACTCGGCATAAACATGTGACTTGTGCAAACTGAGACACTTCTATCAGTGCGGACAACCGAGTGATGAAGGTCCTCAAAGAGGCCCTTTTAGCAGAGGCCGCCCCCGAAGGGGGCCTCGAGGGCCGGCGCCATAATGGCCACCAGAGCCCACAAGGAACGGATCCGGTTGGCGCTGGTTTGCGCCGCCGGGAAATGCTGCACAGCGAAAAGCGCCAAGAACAAAGGGAAGAGAGAAAGGGGAAGGGGGATATAAGGCAACGCTCCCCCTGGGCAGCTCACCTTTACATCAGGGGCTGGGGGAGCGGCGCCAAGGAATTGGCGCCGGATAGAGTGATAGTGAGGGAGCCTTTACCCAGTTACGGTGGGGAAATGGCTATTCCGAACCTCAGAGTTATAGATAAAAGCAAAAAAATATATATATATTTGTAAGCCGGAATGGAGCAGCCAAATGTTGACTGGGCAGCAGATGCGACGAGGAAAGACTGCAAATGCGCATCTCTGAATCAGTGTAGTGCACTTTCCAGCCATTTTAATACATATAGGTGCAAAAGGGGCAGCGAAGGGCTCTGGGGTGTTCCCTGAATTCTAACAAAAAAGCCCCAGTTCGGCCATTAGGGCGACGTAGATACACATGCCCAAATAATTAGCGGGCCAATGGAATGATGCGAGTTTGTTGCAGTGACATTTCCTGCAGAAATATAGATTTTCCCATCTGCCTAATAAGCCGTCATCTGCATCTGTATAACTTGCAGTAGCCGTTACTGCCAATTGAACAAAGGGAGCCGCAGCCAGGAGCATGGCTGAGGGGGAGGAGGCTACGTAAGTAATGTAGGTTGTTGTGATGCTGGGCGGATCACTTGGGCTCCCCAGGCCCACCAAAATAATGAATGGGTCCTTGTGTAACGTAACTGGTGCTCAGGTAAAGCGCTCCAATACCTCCGGGCCAAGTTCGCGCCATATAAATCTGCAAAAAAAAATAAAAAATGGGGATAATGTTTGTTAGTTTAACAAAGGTGTTACAGGGAAAATATTTGCAAACTTTACACTTCATGGGGCGCGCCTCCAAAAATTTAAGCTAGGAATTTCCTATACAATAGGAGGAAAAGACTTACTGCCAACCTCATGGCTTAAAAAAAAAAAAAAAATACACCAAGTCAAGGGCCCACAAGGGGGTCTCATCCAAATTTGCAGGAACAAATTAATAATCTCTTTCATATACGTGGGACGGGTGCCCTGCGCCCCCGGCAGCGTAATCTGGGGTTTTTCTTCCTCCCAGAATAAGAAAAGTACAGTGGAGTAGGTAGTACACCCGGGCGAATACCAATCAGGGTTACTAGTTTCGCAGAGGTCCTCACCAGGGGGGGGGGGGGGCCGCCAGGCGCAGGGGTGAGGTAGAGGATGTATTTAAGTAATGTATGTTGGAACGCGCCGCCACAAGCTGTATCTGACCATCTCCCAATTTTGATTTCATGTATGACGCATGGTGAGAGGAGACAGTGCTGTAAGACTCCGAACAGGACACATGCGTGCCACAACATAATGACAAGAACGGAGCAGAGCACACCATGGCGTTGGTGGGAAGATTGCCGTCAGAGCTTACCAGGCGTCAGCCTTCCGGAGACACAGCTAGAGGTTGGTATCCCAGCGCTCGAGTGGCGCAACGGCATGGGCAGGTCCACAGAAAGAGCAGCGGGAGGAGCAAAGGGATGACACAGGGTAGGGGGAGCCGCAGGAAGACAGAAGCCTCCCTGGCGGCGTGGCGGAAACAAGAGGTGTATTGGTTTGGTTATGGAAACACACCGACAGGGCGTTGTGTAGAAGGAGGGCCACTCACTCTGGGATGCCTCACGGCTGGGTGAGTACGCCTGACAAAAATCGGGGTAGCAAACGGAGACGGCACTCGCAGCCCAGCCCCCGCCAGACGGCAGGGCGCAGGAGAGACTAGCAAGGCAGCGAATTGGGGCCTGGCTCCGGGGAAAGGCTACCCCCCACACGCAAAGGGGCGTGGAAAACAACAAAGAACAATCTACGAGCTGTCAGGGTGATTTACGACCCTAGGAGATGCAAATGAGCAAAATACAAACCAGTGATTTATGGCCAGCCGATGATTTATGGCTGATTTATGATGCCCATGCGGAATGATTTGTGACAACAAAATGATGACAGATTTGTGACAGAATGATTTATGACACCCCGATGATTTATGACCATGATTTATGGCTACTGATTTATGATGATCAGGCAGAGTGATTTATGACAACAAAATAATGGCCGATTGCGGCAGAATGATTTATGATACCCGATGATTTATGACCCATGATTTATGATGTCCAAATGACACTGAGTGATACCCAATTGTGATAATGTATGATAATGATTTATGACCCCGGCCCCGAGAAGGTGTCCAGGGGAGCTGTACAAATATGACGTATGTAATGAGTAATAAACTGCGGCCAACAACCACCACAAAATACAATGACTGTTGGCTGTGTGTAGTAATACAGATACACAAGTATGGTACGGTTCCTGGAATGGGCACAGTGCGGCTGTTATACCGGAACAAGCAAGTAGAACACCCAATGACACGAGTAAACCTCAGAAGGGAACACAATCCATATTGATGCACTGAAATACCAATCACCAGTACTGCAAACATACAAAGGGTGAGCAATGTTATATCTAACAAATCCTGACCGTACTAATGTCACCCCCGTTTGTGGCTATGTTTTCTCTTACCATATGGCTTCCGAAAGAGATCGCTCAGTCGTAATGTGTCACATTCTGAAAAACGAAATTACCAGTAAGCTCGTGTCCTCATTGACTGTATAAAACCATAACAAACAAGAGCGTACTCCTCCACTCACCAATTGTGCACCCGTCTCATGAATACACACCATACTAGTCCACGGTGAAAGTAAAAAGCAATCCGGGGTGGCGCATGAGTCAACCACTGCCGCATATGGAGTGGTGGTCGTGAATGTAAAACAAAAAACAAAAAAACACACACAAGCGCCGGCCTCTGCAACAAAAGGGAGCACTAGAGTGAGTGCCTGCTTGGGCCCCGGATTGGGGGGGGTTTGAGTATATGTAGCCCCAGGGGACTGGTGAGTGCCGTGCCAGAACTGGTTTCACGAGGTCTCCACTGAGACCAGCAAGTGCACTCAACACTCGGGCATCGCTGTAACTTTAAAGCAAGTGTTGCAGGGATTCTGCTCAAGAACAGAACTATGGCTAGGACTATAGAACATCAGCATGTAGGAACTGAGCTTCCATACTACCTCAGTATCTATGGGCCTATGTCCAACTAGCTATAGTGCCTCACTTGCCCTCCTAACCTGCTCAGAGAAACAAGTGACTTGGCACCCCAGAACACAACACTCCAGACACTTTAAGGGATCGCGGTTTCAGAACACACCTTTCATGCTCACCTGAATCCACAATAAATAAAAGAGTCATGAACGAAACCTACAATATTTATTGAAAGAATCGTGCTCTGTTGTGAAAACTTTTTGCTGCAATCAATAAACACTTGCAGGTTAGAAATATGAGAAATATCACTTTAAAGCCATACACAATATAATGCACTGTCATTATAGCTGACAGTTCCGCCTAAACCTACGCCTGAGAATAATATTGTTAATATTATAGATCTCTGGGTGTTAGTGGCGAACCCCGTACCTTTGGAAAGTAGATATTTGCTCTACATCTCAGCTGGCAGAGCTCTCCTTTCAGAACCTCTAGTCGCCGTCTCTGCTTTTCGCTCGGTGTATTATTGGAACAACTAGACCTGTATTATATGATAATAAGTGTACATGCAAAGACAGCAGCTGGATTTCTGTATTGTGTCTAGATACTAGTGATCGACCACAAAGAATAACAGGGAACAATGTTTTTTGGCCTTGTGTGCACGGTTCTCAGCAAAAACGAAAAACATGTATAATCTATTCCTACTATAAAAGTAGCAAAAAAGTCTGTGCAATATTTAGTAACACGTGCAAATCAGCAAGTGGCCTACAAACTTCTATGGCAAAGCTAACATAAGGAACATGGAATTGGGTTCCAAAGGAAACACATGACACAAGGGTGTAGCTCTTGTTTTTATTTTGTTTTCCCAATCGTTGCTCGAGACGCTTAAAATAAGTTCCACCAAAGTGGATGTACCTAGTACTTTGCAGATGGGAAACTGATAAGAGAAACAAACGGAAGAACAGCAAATAGAATGCCTACAACCAATAGAAACGAGAAAAAGTAAAGCGACAAGGACAAGCTATTAATAAGAAGTGAAGGCGGGATGTAAGTCCTTTTTAAGATCTATTTAATGCAACAGATTTCACAAGCACAGCGCAAGCGATGTGCAGGCGAAACCTAATGAACACTGCCTCTCCTGCTCCAGTCTCTGCTCCGCAGAGGCTGAAAATGAGGCAACCCGGGAATGGGAGGAAACTACTGAGGGCAAGGAAGGGTTTAAAAAAACGTGTAATTTGTGTGTGCCGCCCCACTGTTGGTGTGCCTTGCAGCAGGCCTAGAGAGGAAATAAAGAAACAAAATCTGGAACCACCGCCACGGGGCATGTGGTAGTCCCTGGGAGGCAATATTCAATTGGCATTCAAGCCCAAGGGTAAAAAAAGCCCTGGAGCTTTAAAAAAAAAAAAAAAAAAAAAGCAGAATATGGGCCCACCGCCCGTTGAGCATGCGGTAGACCTTGTAAAGGCATATTAAAATTTTGCATATTGGGCCAGCCACCTGTCATCCCTCCTCATGGAGACAATTCCTGATAGGGGAACAAACCCTTTTGAGATCCGCACTGATCACCAAAATTTGCAATCTCTTCAAAATATTTAATGCATGAACAGTCATCAGACCGGTTGGGCACACATCGTCACCCAATATGATTTCAATAGTATGTATATTCACAGCTCAAAGAATGTCACAGCAGATGCCTTATCATAAAGGTACCTAGAATTAACTCTTACTTATGAACTCAACTTGATTCAATCACAATAAATCTTGGATGCCGCACAGTGTTTTTTGGAAAGACTTAAGACAAGCTATTGCCAGGTACCAGACAATAAGATGGCTAGACTAAATTAAGCTTTTCCTCAACATGACAAGTTTCACTTTAAAGCCTAAGTGTTTTTTATTCCTACTCAAAAACTGAGACTGCAAATATGCCATGATGCTCCTATTGCTGACCATGGAAGAGTTAAAGCAAAAATCAACTGCATCTCAGATCCTTCTGTAGGTGATCTGCCAACAAAGATGCAGAATCTTACATGGCGTCCTGTTCAGTTTGTGCGCAGGCGAAGAGTTCTCATTAAAAACCTTCTGGTCTCCTGAGACCTTTACCTGTTCCCCCAGAGCCTTGGCACACGATTTCCACTGACTTCATGGTGGCCTTGCCTTCTTGAGATGGGAAGGTTGTATGATACAACCACGCATGCCTAAACAACACTGTCTGAACCACGACCGCATCTTTACCATATATGCTTTTACCAAGAATGACTTTACAACAAATTTCGTTGTAAAGGCATGATTGCTAAAGGGATATGCGTGGTAACACACCCACGCCCCCCCGCACTCCAACACCAAATACCCCAGCCCTGCAATCCATCCCCGATCCAGCCCTTAAAACTACCCCGACTCCCCACCCTGAGCCCTAAAACCCAGCCCCGGCCCAAAAAACTGCCTATGGTTAAGTCATATGGTGGTTCAGGCAAGCATTGTTCCGCTTGCGTTGAAATGGCATGCGTGGCTCAGCCCGCGTTGTAAAGGCCGTTTCCCAATGGGAATCATGTATTATGGTAATGGTTGATTAATTCGATATGATGGCATAACAAGGGGGAATCTATTCTAGCATTCTTGCTCGTGCTGTCTCTCTGTGTATCATGAGGTGGACACGAGTGTGGCACTGTTGCCGGGTTCGTGGCTTCCTCGTGAGCGAACTTGCTATGTTACGTTTTGAAATGTAGCCTGCTGAGGGGATTATGGGGGTTGTTGTAACGGATGCATTCTCGACTGGCCTCCGGACTATACAGTCCCTCTTCATGAATAAACCTGGTCATTACGGAATACTACTGCCTGCAACCTGTTATTTCAAGGGACTGCGTTAAGGGACACTTCTAACACTGGCGACGAGCGGGCATGGAGCTGCGCTACATTTTAGGGATTATTATTATTTTTTTTTTCTTGTGTGTTCCTTGCTTCTTCAAGATTCTGACCCAGTGAGGGAAGAGACGCATAGCTGTTTGGGTCAATCTTTCTCAGAGCCAGTTGACCATACTGTGGATACCCTTTACTTTCGCCTTTCCACGGATATTTTTGTGGAATCAGTTTGTGGCTACTTTGTACTCCTGCAACTACTGCAGTGTCTGTGGCTACTTTGTAGCCATGCAGCACATTATCCTGGGTGCTGTGCTGCCAGGGATTGAAGAGGTGGCACTAGCAAACCTGCATATTTCAAGGCAACACTTTGAAGTCTCCTTGTCTTGAACAAGGGAATGAGTGGACATGTGCCAACACTTCCTGGGTGTTGGAGCTGAGAGTTTCCGGTCTCCACTACGTTGGCACCAACCCTGACGAGATATGCATTTTTATTCATACAGCTCTGGATAAAAAGTGCTCTTCTGAATTTTAGGGAAACCTCTGAGCTCCTTCAGCGTCGACATTTATGTAGCGCTCACTTATCCTTGGAGTGACAGAGCACCAAGTTATGGCAGGACTGTTTAATGCTGCTTGCTCATTAAGGGAAAATGTTGCATTCTGAAGTGGTCGATACAGAAGTAAATTTACTAAATGCATGTGCTAACAAAACAAAGATAGCAAAGCAGTTGCAAGCTCACAATTTCGTGAGATGTTGTCTTTTTATTTAACACAAACCTTGGTTATTTTGGCAAGGATAATAGCATCACATAATTTGGAGTAGGGGCCCTGCAGATAACTTAAGGATACTTTAATTTCTCAGGTGTCTTGTAAAGGTTGTGCTGAATGCTCCCATCAACCTAACAGAAGAGGATTGTGAACACACCTTGCAGAATGGTATTAGGAGCCCCCAGAGTCTCCCATTTCTTACAGAATAGGCCCACCTGAAGGGATAAACCCCCACCCTGCGGCGATGTGCCAGTGTTACGTCCCTGCCGGCTAGCCTTTAATTTCAGCAGTCTAACCTTACATGAACCACTACGTGAGTTTTCCATTCATGCCCTTGAAACTAAAGGTCCGTTTCTGTGGTAGAATAGCGACCTGGTCAGGTCGGTAGCATTGCCAGTCCCCTCTGTGCCAGACATTGGCAAGGTTGCAGCCGGAGGCGAAATGCAGAAAGGCCTGCGGAAGGGGTGGGTGCTGGTGCAGAATGGCGCACATACTTGGGTGTGGAAGGTAGCGCTGCCTTTCCTCCAGCATCATCTTTGCTCGCGGCCACCCTTTCCTTGCTTGTGGCTATGTTGGTGAGCTCCTTCCCGCGGAGTAAATAAATGTTGCAATTGCCAAATTCAACACTACACTACTCAATTTATCCAGCACTGAAGGTTGAAAGGATCCAAGGCTGTGACCTGCTGGTTACACATAGCTCTGCTGCGAGCACTTAAGACAATGCAAGTAAAGTGAAACAGGCGAGCTGCTGAGACCCCCTAATTCAGTGCCACTCAGATAAATAATAGTGGCGGAAGCAACACAGGGGCGTAGGTCATGAGAGCTAGTCCCTAGCCGATGTCGCTGAAGAGAAAGCACCCCGCAGTATTAATTTATTAAATAAATAAGCGTGGCCGCTAATGTGAAAGCGACTGCCTGTAAAATAAATAATTAAAGAAGCGCTGCCGCTAAACTGAAAGTGGACCGCACCGTAAATTAAATAATTGAATAAGCGCGGCCGCTATAGTTAAAGCGGACCGCGTAGTAATTTAAATAAATACAGTAGTCAAAGCGGGCGGGTGCTGCGATGTCGTGGGTGGATTAGGGGAAGAGCATTAAAGAAAATAGTGCTCACCAACTTATAAAGCAGACCATGTAACAACACCAGTAAAAGGTCCAGTCGTTATGGGAGGTAACAAATGCAGACAAGGTGGTACCAAGGAGGGACTAACAAGCCTACTAACGATTTGGAAGCCAGCGTTTACGAAGGACGATGACAGAAGCCAATTAAAAATGTGGGCGGGGCTTCAAAGCCATACTTCACTACTGCATGCCTCGCAGCAGCGCATGCGCTGCCCAGGCTCGACCTAAAAAGGAGGAGTATGAGAACCTATTTGAGGCAAGTGTATCTCGGGACAGCGCGGCCTTCTGGAGGGTAGTGAATCATCCACTGTTTAGTTCTGAGCAGCTGTCAGATCAGGCCATAGCCATCACGGCCTAGACCCGAACCGATCATTTTGTGGCTATATATGATCAGGAGAGCACAGCACAAACCATACCTTGTGCTCAGGAGGACTTGAGGTTTACTTTCCAGTGGGAGGGAGTAAGAAAAGCCATCTAGTCTCTTCCATCAGGAAAGGCTCCTGGACCCGACGGGGTACCCGAAGATCTGTACAAGTCTCAAGTTGACTTGTGGGCACCCCTGTGAACCCAGCACCTAACTGCTGCAGTTCATGATTCTCTACCGCCCTCTTGGGGGTCACTCTGTGACTGTGCCGGTTTTCAAAAAGGGGAGTAGAGCAGATCCAGCCTGTTATCGAACCATTTAATTGGTGGACTCTGAGCTTAGAATCATAGGCCGGGTGCTTTTGGATCACGTCACCATATGGGCAAATGATCAAAACATTTTGTCTGACATACAATATTGGTTTGATCAGGCCTTGGTACAGCTGAGCAAAATTTCAACTTACATCTGCTAATTGCAAAGTATACTAAAGCAAAAGGGCTCAATTCACTTGGCCTTCATTGACCTCAGTTTGGCGTTTGATAGGGTTAATATAGCTAAGCTCTGGGACATGGTAGGGTCCATGAGGGTCGAGCCTCCACTCATCACTTTCTTGCAAGATCTCCACAATGGTCTTACTCTGTGAGGTATGGCCCCAATGAGGGAGTACACACAGCACTTTAGTATGAAGAGAGGAGTTTGCCAGGGTTGTATCCTGGCCCCCTTGCTCTCCAATCTCTATATAAATCGCTTAAAATCTGTTTTAAATGAACAGGGGCAGGATGTTCCGAGTGTGGGCGGTCAACTGTTGCCTGCCCTTTTATATGCAGAAGATGTCGTCTTGGTTGCATGTACAGCAAGGGGCTTGCGGGGACGTTTAAACTTTTTAATTAGTTTTATGGATAGTCTCCGTCTTACGAAAAATTATAAAAAAAGCACTAAACCCAAAAATTCTTGGTAAGGGGCCAACATATTAGTAGTGTAGAAAATGTTTCTTACCTGGGTATTTTACTTGAATCCCACCTTAACTGGCAGCTGTTGCAAAACAACAGTAGAATGATCTTTAAAAGGGCCATTTACAGTATCTGATTTTTCACAACAGTTGGGCCACAAACCAATGAAGGCGATGTTAGATATTTTTAAAGCTAAATGTATTCCCATAGCTAGTTTTGGCTGTGAACTTTGGGGATACGCGTCTACTGCGTCCAAGCAGGTGGTAGAAAATATGTTTTTGAGAGGACTTTAAAATATCCCACAAAGTACACCCTCTGAGACTGCACAAGAAGAGTTGAGTCGGGATATATATCAGATCTCTTACATCTTCGTCCCCTTTTATTATGGCTCTTAGTCTGGTTCAAGGACGAGCTGAACCTCAATAAATTAATTATGCGCGATTGTATGGGTCTGGACAACATGCTACACATTCCATGGCTGCGGTACATTCTGCGCAACTTGAGAGAACTAGGGAGAACAGGACTTTTTTTATGATCCTGGCCGCATTGTCAAAGCTGGCATTGCTTGGGTTAAGCAAACCGTTACCTCCAGGGTGGCAGCAGAGCAAGAGGCTTTTGCTCTGATTAAGCGTTTAATGCATCAGTTTATTCTGGTCAAAATAGTGAGCGGGATGGACCATACTTGAGCCTGGAAATATTTAGTCACCATCGTAGGCTGTTGACCTATTTTGGGTTAAACTGGATTCATCATTTGATGTTCTCAAATGGTGGCTGGTTAGAAGAACCTGATCTGCCTGTATTTGTCTGTGGCAATACTTAAATCCCCGACACCTTGCACATTGTTATGATTGGTCTTTCCTGTTAACCATGAACTTTAGACAGGTGAGACCTGCGCTACTGTTTTCACAACTTAACACCTAAAGTGTGCTTCTTTTTATCATGATTTTATCAAGTGTATTGATATTGAAATGAATAGGCCCATATGTATCTCATGTTTTTTTCTTTTTCTGCACTGTCTATCTTGATCAACGATGTGGAAATTGATGAAGTTAGGATTATTTTTGCTGTAGTACTTTCACTATGTGCTCTTAGATTTTGTTTTATGCAATGTTCAGCTATTTTTATGAGAAAATCGAATAAAGTTTATACTGAATGACTGACAAGATAGCACATTTCACTGGCCTAAAGGCCTTTCTTTCAGCCAAGATGATGGCACAGATCTTCCTTTGTGAAATCTTCCAGTTACATGGGCTTCCACAAATCGTAATTTCCAACCGAGGTCCTCAATTTATCTCAGATTTTTGGAAACCTTTTGTAAAAATCTTCATAATGACTTAGCCTTGACATCCTGTTTCCATTCCCAAACTAACGGACAAACTGAGCGAGTCAATCACAGCCTAGAACAGTACCTACAATATATATATATATATTTTTTTTTTTAACTCCACACAAAGCAATTGTTCCTCCTACTTGGCTCTTGTTAAATTTTCTTACAATAACTCAGTCCATAGAGCCAGACAGGTATCACTCTTTTTTCAGTTTACAAGGATTCCATCACTGAACTTTCACAACCTCTTCTCCCCAGAATCAGATGATACTGGGAGTTGCGCATCTGGCCAAGCAACTTTGAACACTAAGACAAGAGATTCTCAAGAATCTTCAGGACTCCAAGATAAAGATAAGAAATTTGCAGACGTCCAATGTAAGCCTAACCCTCCTTACAAGGTTGGAGATAAGGTATGGCTCTCTTCCCGATTTCCATCTTCACACCTTTTATGAACATTGTTTTTATGGGCCATTCAAAATAGTTCAATGCATCAGTCCTATAACTTTCAAGATTCTCCTGCCTTCTACATCGAAGATTCATCCGGTTTTTCATGCCTCCCAGTTAAACCCTTTGCGGACGGATCCATTTGCTCATAATTATCCTTTTCCACCACCTATTTTGGTTGATGAAGTCCCAGCATTCAAAGTTCAAGCAATCTGAGATTTTCAAATGATTAGAGGAAAGCTACAGTTTCTTATTGGCTGGAAAGGTTATCCACCTACTGAGCCATCCTGGGAGACGCTAGCTTGGTCAATACTCCTACATTGAACCATCAATTGTTTTAGGCAATTTCCAGATAAACCTGCAGCTTTAGATGGTGTGTATACTGTTGCACTGCAGCAACTGCATCAGTCAGTCTCTCCTCGCCCAGAAGCCCCTTAAGCGGTCTTTTAGCTTGCCGCATGTGGGCTGTGGTGGGCAGGGGGAGAATAGGTGTAATGCAGCCCTGTCACTCCTTAACCAGACATAGGCTGTGTCGCCTACGGTGCCAAAGCCTCCTCCATGTTGAAATGTGAATAGGGTAAAACCAAGACCTCCTAATAACCAGTCTTTCTTGGGCCATTCTCTTCCTGACCAATCCAAGATGGCACCCATCTTTTTCCTTTGTTGATACAGCGTTTTCCATTGGAGGAAGATGAAGTGGGTTGGCGGACACTTCCTTTTCCTGCACTATGAAAGAAGGACCTAAGGGACACTTTCTTGTGCTGCAAATCATTCTAAAGTGTATTTTTCATCAAGTTCTTCACCCTCTAGTCATTTTTGGTCACAGGTTTTTTTTCCTTTTTTTCTGGCTTCAGGGTGTTCCTTGGATCTCCAGCCTCTTCTGGACTTCAGCTCCTGCTCAGCTCCTATTCTCTAGTCTGCATCTGTGATTGTTAAGTAAACAATAGAGTGAAACAAATACCTGGCAATACATCACTGGTGGTTAATATTTACCTGCACCAGCCATGAAATTATAATTACCGGTGGGACGGATGAAAAAACTGTTCAGGTGGCAACCCTACCTTAACCTCACCCATAACCGTCAATTCACCGGTATTTGGTGGGTGTTACCCTCTTATTACTTCCATTAACTCGCTCGACAAACAAAATGCCCCTATAGGCTTAAATCAGGTCACCCGCTTTTCAAACCTATATACCTTCCAAAAAAGTGTTAATTCCCTCTTAAAGCAAAAGACACACAATTGATGGACGGAATGCAGAATAAAAACATTCACCCCAGTCAAGAGATCTAGGTTAAATCCATCATTCTTTTGCACACCATGCCACCCCAGTATAGACCTGGCCATATGCAAATCGGGCTCACTGTGCCACTGAATTTAAGCTATCCTGGCTGATGAGGGGTGAAACCCCGAAACCGGTCCTAGAATGCTTGCTTCCAGTCCAGGGAGGACCTGGCTTGGCAGTTCGGGCTGGACTGTTCCCATGAGGCACAGGGTCAAGACTGATTTGCATATGGCCAGGACTAAACTGGGGTGGCATGGTGAGCAAAAGAATGATGGATTTAACCCAGATCTCTTGACTGAGGGTGAATGTTTTGAATTGTTCTGCATTCCGTCGATCAACTGTGTGTCTTTTGCATTCCCTCTTAAATGCCCGACTTAATCCACATTTTTAATTCAAGCGGTTGACCTGTATGCCCACCCAAAAGTAAATTGGTTCGAGATATCAAAGGGCAAGCAGTGGGCCTCCTGTCATCCCTCCCCCACCAAAAGTAGATTGGGCCAAGTCAGTCCTTTCAAAGCCAAATCACCACTGCCCTCTCACCCATGTTTTGGCAGTGGGATGAAGGGCTTTTTTTTTTTGGGGGGGGTGACAGGGTAGGTTGCAGCATTTTCGGGGAAGGGGCAGTCTTTCAGGCACGAGTGCTAGTGTTTAAGGGGGGGAGAAAAGGTGCCAGGGTAGGTTGCAGAGTATGGGGCTCATCTGTTTTATTTCTTTTGTAGAGTCTTAGAGGGAAGAATTGCCACTTCTGGAGCAGATGGGCACTCTGGTAAATACAAGATGCGCTTGCTGCTGGGTTGACAATAGCTCAGGTCAGTCTGGGGTTATGCACGCTTGTGGGGAGAAGATGAATATATCAAAACTGATAACTTTATAGGGTCTGGTTTGACATTTTTTAGACTAGCCAAGGTGCCTCCTCAAAAACTGTATGCTGTTGAGATAATGGACTTTCCTTTGCAAGGCTCAAACGGAATCCCTTCCATAGGAGAAATTCAACTTCAACTCATGTTCTTGCATTCTCTATTTTCTTGTCTTTGTCAAATACTGTACATATCTTGGGCTTTTAACGGAATCACTATTGCTTTTGCTAAATGCGTCTAAAGTAGAAATGATAACCGATCACGATTTTGGGTTCAAATAGTCATGTTTCATCATTTTACTACTTCAGTTTTTGGTGTTGACAGCTTTACTTTTTAAACTACCTTCCTGTAACTTCGTTTTTAAGGTTGACTTTTCTTCTTCTTCTGAGTTCACTCTTCTGTTTTTAACCTGTTCCAGAACGTCCTACGTTTTACATTCTTCAGCGCCACTAATGTTTATTACCATTCTGTTTCAGTTTTTGTTTTCTTTTGTTTTGTGGTTACTTTGGGGCATGCTTGGAGCATGCTAATTCGGATTTTCTTTAAGCCTTTTTCCTCTGTTTTTAACCTCTCAATCGTGTTTGGTTACTTAGGAGAAATATTTAAAATCTTAACTCCGGTTTCCCTTAAAACTTCCTAACCCTTTTTTCATCCCCAGAT
This sequence comes from Calotriton arnoldi, assembly GCA_963921515.1. Lineage (NCBI taxonomy): Eukaryota > Metazoa > Chordata > Amphibia > Caudata > Salamandridae > Calotriton > Calotriton arnoldi. Next base: position 249,321 of record CAWUFW010009907.1, on the reverse strand, counting down.
GCTTAATTAGCGCCCATCCACCCTTCGGGGTATGTGAATCAAACTGTTTACAACCTCATCTGAAAAGATTACATTTTCCATTGCAATTTTGATTGAAACTGTCATTTTTATTTTTATTTGCAGGTCCGTTAGAACTGACTTTGGTGCATTTTGAAAAAAAAAATTCCTGCTTGTGTGTTTTTTTTTTATCTTTTAGAATGTGAAAAGTAACAGTCAATATATTTGCACACCCGTCCTGCCACAGTACAACCACAGAGAACTTAAACCAGCATACAGAGATCAGACAAATAGGCCACCTAACTGCAAAGGACTTCTTTCCTCTATTTAAACACTGGGACAACAATTTCACTTACAAATGTTACAGGTTTTCCCTTTTAACAGCTGTTGACTTACGTTTTTATCTACATTTGCTTAATTCCAATTAAAAAGATTTCTATTTTCCATTGCTATTTTGTGTCAAGCCATTTGGTTGTGTGTGTCGGGTGGGGGGTGTAATCTGCAAGTGCTCTAGACACTTTTGTGCGTTTTGAAATAATGTTTTCTGTAAACATTTGGACCTCACTTTTTTCTACGATTGCAGTGACTTTTATTTCCTTCTTTGGAGTATGTGAAGTAACACTTAATATAGTTGTAGGCTAGGGAAGTGATAATGCACCACAACTCCAGACGGGACTCACACTGGACAAGAGGGATCTCACAAATGAGCCATCTCACTAAAAAACTTCAGGATTCCCAGGGAGCAGCCACTTACCACAATGAAGGCATGATGTAGAAGTTCATGCAGCTTGCGAAGATCACATTTGCCCACCCATAACACAGAAGCAGGCCGGGCTAGACAGTACAGCAATGTGATTCATCTAGAGGTGGAGTGATGGTTTGCTATTTATGCATTGTGGCAGTAGACCATGTTTAGCAAAAACACATGAAGGGCTGCGCTGATGCTGCAGAACCCCTCTCTTCCCCAAAAAATGTCCCACAGATGACTGTGAACTTGCTTTTCACAAAGAGTATAGGTGCCAGAGAATCAAACAATGAAATATTAAGTGATTAGGTCAACGCCTATAAAGTACTGAACATTCCACTGAAAAAGTGACCACCCTGTGTTGTGCAGATTTCTCCAAGAGAGAGAGTACGAAATAGTGAAGGAATCCCAGAAAGTCATCAGCTTAAAGCGTGTTATCTCCCGGAGAGATAATTAGAAGCTAAGAATGACTTAAAAATGCAACTTTAAGATCGAAAGTTCAGTGTCATATTTGATTAGACACCCGATGATGAACGACGCTGTATACTGAATGAATTATTTGCAGTGGTCTTCTTACAAGATGGCCGCCAAATCCAGACTCACCTAGCAGACACACTGCTCCTCCCGACACACAACCATGGGACAGTAGCACAAGGAGTTGTGAAAATCCTCACAGATTACAACATTCTCATTCAGAATGTTATTTCCATTAACACAGACAATGTTGTGTACATGCTCAAGGTATAAAACACTGTGCTGAAAAATATATATATACTAGCTCAATACACATTAACTGCTAGGCACACATCATGAGCCTTGTTGGAAAGTCATTCCTGAAGCATTTTCTGTGGAGCTGAATACTTTCATGCTGTATATCTAGACAATCTTCTACATGACTGGTTGTAGAAAACGAACGAACCTGCAACACTTGGCATTTTGATGCCTATGCTTGGTTGGTTGCATTTTAGATTAAACTCAGCAAGTCTCCCTGATTCCCTTAAAAATCTGCATAGGCGTCTCAACAGCAACAACAAGCGCTGCATTCAAGTTCAATTGGATAGTGTGGCAGACAAATGTCAAAACATTTGAATTCTGATGGACCTTTTCCGGAGTCAGTCTCCAGTGCAATCCATATGAACTTAAACATTTCAGTATTCAGTCAGGAGTCACTGCTGCAATTCCTTGACAGTACTGCAGGGCGAATGGACTCTCATGCTCAGACAGATAACAGCACAGCTCTAAGCATTTGTGAATGCCATTGAAAATGTGAAAAAGTACATGGGTGATGCCCAACTAGGCACTGAATTCTTAACGCAAGTTCGCTTGTTCAGTCCTGCACGACTTTGCATCCATTCCCAGGACAAGAGTAGGCATTTGACCATCTCTGGCTTGAGCGAGGTTGCACATCATGAGCTTCGCCTTTACTTTGAACATGTAGGTAAAGAAGGAGTTAAGGAATCAATTTCGGCGGTGATTGACACTGACCTTTTTTGGAGTGGGATCGCTGACAGCATGCCAGGTTCTTCACAGGTGGCAGCTGTGTAAAAGGACTGTGTGATTAGTTCTGCAGATGCTGAAAGGAGCAACATCATATATAAGATTATTTTATGAGCAAGACATTGCTCATTTACCGAGCAATCCATTCGTGCATGATTATTTTCACTCTATAATCAGTAGCAGGATGTTGGACTGGATGTCGGCTGGATAGAAGAATTTGAGCAAAAGCGACGAGATAAACCTAGCTGCACAAATGTAGACCTTCCAAAAATATATTGTTAGAAATGGGGGTCTCTAGTTGGCAGAGGTAGGTACCTTTGACCAAGTAGGGGCCCTTGCTTCTAGTCAGGGTAAGGGGGCTACACTCCTAAAATAACCCCTGCTCACCCCCTTGGTAGCTTGGCACGAGCAGGCAGGCTTATCTCAGAGGCAGTGTGTAAAGCATTTGAGAACACACACAGTAATACAGTGAAAACACTACAAATGGACACCACACCAGTTTAGAAAAATAAGTAATCTTTATCTAGACTTAACACAAGACCAAACGACAAAAATCCACAGTACAGTATTCAAAAATATGACTTTCAAATGGTAGAAATTGCTTAGTTCAATGTAGATGGTAAAAGCGACACGTTACTCTCAAAGTACCTTGGATGCGTAACGCAATACAAACAAAAGGGTCGCAGGGTAGTCGATGCGTCAGTTCCTTGCTTCGGGGGAGGCGGCGCACCTGTTCCTTACTGCAGCACAGGGGAGGCGATGCATCTGTTCCTTACCGGAGAGGAGGCGAAGCGTCTGTTTCTTACTGTGATCCGGTGCGATGCGACAAGATGGCGCCGCGATGCGACGATCAGGTGCTATGCAACAAAATGGCGTCTTTGATGCGATGCGACAACGTGGATGCGACGGCCGTGCGGGGAAATCGATGAACTTTGGAGCCGCGACAGGCCCTGCGACACACTTCTCGGGTGATGCGACAGCAACCTCTGCGACGGCAGCCCGCTTCTCCGGTGATGCGACGCGGTTCGCCGGTGATGCGACGGCAAATTGCTGCGGCGGCGACACGCTTCTTCGGCGATGCGGCGGCAACGCGCTTCTTCCTCGTTGCGTCGCGCTTCCAGCTCCCAGCGACACGCAGTCTCCAGAGGGCCCAAAACAACAGCAGGCACCTCTCTGCAGGTAGAATTCCCAGCAAGGAAATTCAGGGGGAGCTGGGGGTGAAGTCTTTGTATCCCTGAGACTTCAGAACAGGAGGCAAGCTCAGCTTCAAGCCCTTGGAGATCTTCCGCAAGATAGTAAAACTACACACAAAGTTCCTTTTCTCCTTTCCTTGGCAATGAGTAACCACTGCAGGCCAACCCCAAACAGCAAAACAGCACAGGGGCAGTCTCCTCCTTCAGCTTCCTTGGTTTCTCTCCTTGGCAAAGGGTTTGTCTTGATTCCCAGAAGTGATCTAGAGTTCTGGGGTCTGGGCCCCAATATTTATACTACTAAATCCTTTGTTCTCTGAAGGCAGAGAGTGTCTGTACCTAGTCAAAACCAGTTCTGTCCGCCCTGGTGCAGCTTCCTGGCAGGAGGTGTAGACAGCATTGTTGAAAGCAGACCAGGCCCAGGTAGCTGAAATGAAAACTCCTCCCCCTACTCTCTATTCTATGAAGGCTCAGGCAAGTGAAAGGAAATCTCCTCCACCTACTCTCTATTCTATGTAGGCTCAGGCAAGTGAAAGGAAATCTCCTCCCCCTACTCTCTATTCAATGCAGGGCCTATTCAGCCCAGCCCTGACCCATCACACTGCTGGAGCCAAGGCCCTCTCCAGCCCACTGTCACTCACAAACCAGACATGGAATACACAAACTATCAGAGGCATACTGGATGGTTAGGCAAGAAAATACCTACTTTCTAAAAGTGGTATTTTCAAACACAGAATGTAAAAATCACCCACACTAAAAGGTGCATTTTAACATTCTGAGTTCAGGCATACTAAACTTTATTTTCCCATCTTGTCCCTGGGTCAGTTATAATTATAAGATGTTATAATCAAACTGCCCATTCTGGCCTATGGGAACAGATAGCCTTGCAATAGTGAAAAACGAAATTGGCTGTAATTCACTATCAGGACATGCCACACACATCAGGACATGTCCTACCTTTCACATACAATGCACCCTGCCCACGGAAGAAGGGAGAAGAAAACATGGCGGCCGGCGAGTAGCGGGTCGCAGGAGCACCCTCAGAGCGGAGAAATGCAGAGCGGTTTCTGAGCGAGAAAAGCTACTTTTAAAGCGCATAACGTGCGATGCGGAAACAAACGGATATCTTTAGAAAAATAAATGGATCCCACTCACGATAAGGCTTGGTGAGCGTACTTGCTGAATTCAGGGGCCGGAGACCGGTGAAAGGCAGCGAAAACGGCGGTGGCAGCGACGGAGCAGCCGTGGAGAAGAGCGGCCCTGGAGCTCCGTAGGGGGAGAGGTGCGGCAGTAAGGATCCCCTTCCGGGGGAAAGGAGGCCGCGGAAGCAGCGGCGTGGGTTATAAGACTACGAGAGACTGCAGGTTGGAAAAGCAGTCGGAAGAGAGTAGAAGTGAGTCGGTAGGCAAACAAAGCCGGCTCCTTCTCCTGGATCAAGAGGCAACAGAAGATTTGGAGACAGCAGACTGTACTAGAGAAAAATCTCCCATTCAGGTAAAATCACTCAAAGGCAAGAGAAAGGCGGTGAGTGGGGCTGCTCAAAGGGAGGTGTTCTCACGTTATGCTTTAAGAAGTCTGAGGAAAGACAAGGGGGAAGAAGAAAGGGAATTGAAAGGCTCGGTTAAAATTATTGACAATATACAAGCTGAAAACGCACATGGTACTGTGAAGGATTACTCAGCTGTTAAAGTTAAAGCTAACTCAAATAAAATAGCGATTAGGAAACGTACGCCAGATCAAAGGATAAAAGGTTACTCCTTCCCTCAAAACTTATTTTAGAGTTTTGCCCAAAACGATAATTTTGGCTGACAATAGAATGGAGGGATTAAAAATTACAGAGGAGAAGGGTAGTACAAGGCAGGGTGAAGCCTCTGCAGATTTGGGTACAGTTGGCGGGACGGATTGGAGCAAAGATATGTCACCAAATAGGTATCAAGTTCTTGCCTCACTTTCTACTGATGCATGTGGGGGTGATGACCAGCCTCTAGCAGTGGGGAGACAGGATTCAGTAGAGCCAATGAACCCCGAGTTAAAAAACAAGGGCCCCGAGCAGAATCCGAAGCAGGCGGAGAAGGAAGACCCGGCTATAGGTACTCTCTTAAGGGCTTTGACTGCTGAGATTAAAAGTAGATTCGAGATATCGGAGGAAAACCAGAAGGAAATAAGACACGCCTGCGAAACTCTGGAAAAAAAGATAGATGATCTCAGCAATAGGACAACTATGTTAGAGGGTGAGGTTAAAGAGCTTAGAGAAAAGGTACAGACGAACCGTTCTGAAATAGTAAAATTAAAATCAGCGGAGAAGGAGCATCAGGACAGAGTGGAAAGGTTGGAAAATTTTCAAAGAAGGAACAATACGAAAAGTTTGAATGTGCCGGAGGGCAGAGAAGGTGAAGACATAAAAGCCTATGTAGTGAGATTGATTAAGAGGGAGTTACAGATAGAAGAATCGGAAGAAGAAATAGCGAAAGATCTACAGCGTGTACACAGAGATCCTTTTAGATTAAATACTAACAGGACTAAGCCTAGAAAGATTTTGCTCAATTTTTTTACTTTTTCTTTAAAGGAGAAGATTCTGTTGAAAGCCTTGAGTATAAAAAGGATAGAGGTTGACGGTGCCAAATATGAGTTCAGATCGGACGTTTCGAATGTTACCTCAAATAGGCAATGGGAGTTGGGGCAAAGGATGGATTTACTTAAAGGTTTGGGCGCAATGGTTCAGTTGAGGTTCTCGGCTTATTTGAAGGTGATGCACAACAATAAAATGCTCATCTTCCACTCCAGCGATAAGGTAGATGAATTCATTAAAGATCTACAAGCAGGAGGTCCGAAACCTTAAACGACCTAGAGTATGTGGGACAAAATCTAAAAGTGAAAAGAATAAATAAAATAAAAACCACTGTCTTGAGAAGCGAAATTACTCTTAGAGTCCTTTTAAAAGTTTCTAACTAACTTAGTTTAAAATAATGCTTATCTCACTCAGATATAATAATAATACTTAGAGAGAAGTACGCTTTGAGGCGGAACCCATATGGCTTTCAGCCATGTAGAGTCAGGGAAGGGTTTTCCATGGGGGGCGGGGGGGAGCACAGGGTGGGGAGCAGTGGGAAAAAAGAAAGAAAAAAAAACAGTTCCTCTGAAGCCTCTTTTATCTCTAGGGGGTGGTTATTTCTCTTAGCCGGTATCAGGGATGGGTGAAAAGAAAGAGGGTATCATCAATATTCTCTCATGGAACCTGAATGGCCTCAGGGTACGTGGAAGGCGGGCAAGAATACTACAGTATTTAAAGGATTGCCCAGCCCAGATTATAATAATACAGGAGACACATCTCACGGAGAAGGAAGGCATGGAACTTTTTAAGGCAAAGAAATGGATTGCCCGAGTGGCATGTACAGCTCAATCAGCCGTAACAAAGGGGGTAGCAATATTAATTAAACGAGGGGCGCAAGTTAGCCTAGAGTCTTATGTTTCGGATAAAGCCGGAAGGTGGTTAGTGGCCAAAGTAAAGATCTTGGCCCGTATTTTCACCCTTGCGGGTTACTACGGTCCTAATCAGGATGATGTAAATCCTTTAGGTGAATTGATGGCTGAGCTTTTAAACTCCCCCGACCCAATCATTTTGGCAGGAGATTTCAATGCAGTTTTAAATTATACCTTAGACGGATCTTCGCACAGCAGGGCATTGGTAAAATCTAAAATGTCTGGGTTGATAAAACAAATGATGGAGCAATTGGGTTTGTGCGACATATGGCGTCAAAGAACAGGTCCACAAAAAGGCTTTACCTTTTATAACAAAAAATACAGACATCAGTCGAGGATAGACTATTTCCTCATTGATTACAATATAAAAGACGACGTTCAGCGAATCGATCATGTGGGAGTCCATCTGTCTGACCACTCGGCAGTGACTCTCCAACTGAAGATTAGCAAGGGGGTTATCCAGTCTAGATGGACCTTAGACCGCACGATTCTGCAGGATGAGGGAGTCATAGAAACACTCAATAGAGAGACTGAAAAGTTTTTTAAGTACAACTGGGGCTCAACTGCCACGGGTGTGACCTGGGATGCTTATAAGGCCTTTTTAAAGGGGTAGACTAGGGGCGCTGGCTGCGGAGAAAAGGAGGAGTTACCACAAAGAGGTGTCAACACAGGAGGAATTGGTCCGCTCCCTAGAAAGGGAATTAATCGACCAAAGGATAGAAGAGGGAGTTAGGACAGGGTTGTTGCAGAAAATGACACAAGCAAAATCCAACCTAGCAATAGTTCTACAAGAAAGAGCAAGGAAAAGGTGGGAGGCCAGCCGGTTAGCTCATTTTGAGTATAGTGAAGGTTGTAGCAAACTGCTGGCCTGGAAGAATAGATCAGGTTATATGTGAACAAACGGGGGCCCTAATTGGAGATAGTTGAGGGATTGAGCGAACTTTTCACAGCTACTTTAGTAAAGTTTATCGGGAAGATCTAAAGCCAACGGAAGATAATTTAAAGGCATGGTTAGGACAAGATCCCGTCAAACCCCTTTCATCAGAAAAAACTGGACAGCTGAATGGAGAAATTGACATCAGCGAAGTAGATTTGGTAATTAGACAGCTTAAGAAGGGGAAGGCTCCCGGGCCCGATGGTCTGCCTCAAGAGGTCTATAAGGCTTTGGGAGGTACATTTTAGTGAAGATCTTTAATGACCTTTTTATCGGAGGGTCTGGTATGCCAGCCTCTTGGAAGGAAGCTACTATTTCACTAATCCTAAAGCCAGGAAAATGCCCTAAGAACTGCGACTCCTATCGGCCAATTTCGCTATTAAATAGCGACTATAAGATCTATGCTAAAATCTTGGCCGATAGGTTAAACTGGTTAATGGCTGAGATGGTGCATGACGACCAGAAGGGCTTCATACGGGGAAAGTCCTTGAAAGATCCGACTTATGCACTAATTGGCTCAATAGACCTGGCAACCTCTTACAGGCTGCCTCTGGCCGTAGTGGCCTTGGATGCCACAAAGGCATTCGACCGGGTAAACTGGGCCTATTTAAAAGCCGTGGCAAAGTCTTTGAACCTGGGGTTAAATTTCTGCAAGGCCTTGGCAGGTTTTTACGAAGCACCAGAAGCTAGAGTGTTGGTCAACGGCTCCCTAACTGACCCCGTACGTATCTCTAGGGGCACGAGGCAGGGTTGTCCTCTGTCGCCACTTCTTTTCAACCTTTATATAGAGCCCTTAGCCAGGAAAATCAGGGAGGATTCTGAAATTCTACCTTTTAAATACAGCGACTGGAATATAAAACTGGGTCTATATGCGGACGACATTCTTATTTATACTACAAATCTACAAGACACCCTGTCTCGCATCATGATTTTGACGACCGACTTTGGAAAGATCTCGGGCTACGAAATCAATAGGGGTAAGACGGAGATCATGACCTGGAACATTGAGGCAGAAGGCACGTTAAGTAAAGGGGAAATGAGATATTTGGGAGTTATGATATCACAGGAGATCAATCAAAATAACTAAAGTTAACTTCGAGAAAGCTAAGGAGGTCTGTAGACTCCTGAAGATGTGCTCCCATCTTCAGCTTTCTCTTCTCGGACGAGTTAATTTAGTTAAAATGATAGTACTCCCAAAGCTCACTTTTCTATTTGACACTATACCCCTGCCTTTCGAGAAGGAATGGCTAAAGAAGATGCAAAGTGAGATCAGCACTTTTATTTGGTCAAGTAAAGGCCCAAGAATAGCATGGAAAAAATTGAGAAGGAGGGTGGAGAAAGGAGGCCTGGCATTGCCAGATCTACTTTTCTATTCTTGGGCTTTTCTACTAAAGAATGGGAGGAGTTTGTTTATCACACCAAGACAAACTAAGATAGGGGGCATGTGGGCTATGATGTCAAGTCTAGCTGAGACGTGGTATAAGATCAGAAAATTTTTGAAAATCCCATACCATAGCCTAATGGCTCCTATCTGGGACTCACCGGGTTCTCCGGAAAGGACGAAAGATGCTCTTGCAAGACCACTATCAAAGGCAGGTTTTACACGATGGGAGCACATAATTGTAGCTGGTAAACTCATCTCATGGGAAATGTGTAACCAACAAGTTGACTACCAGTTATCCAGATTCAAATATCTTCAAATGTGGAGCTGGTATCAAGACCCAGAAACAAGAATTGGGGAACAAAATGACCTGGAAGCCCGACTGATGCAAGAGACAGTACATAAGAAGGAGCAGGCGGCTATCTACTGGCTGATGATCGATCTGGATGACTGAGGTTTCACCTTGCCAACGGAACTGTGGGGGAGATACTTGCATGAGGCATCGCTGGAACATCAATGGCAAGTATCTATGACCATGCTATTTAAAATAGTTAAGCCTGCATACCTGAGAAGAAATCATCTCTTTTCCATCCACAGAGCTTACTGGTCCTCCCAGAGATTATCAAAGTTTGGGAGAGGAGGTGAAGTCGCCTGCCTGAAGTGCGGTGGTATGAAAGAGGACGATGTTCATATGTTTGTGGCTTGCCCAGAAATACAGATATTCTGGAGAGACGTGAGTAGGGCTTTGTCTGAAATGTTGGAGATTAATATGGAGGTAAGCGTTATGCTTGTTATTTTTGGACATGTGGAATCAATGGTTAAAACTACAAAAAACCAGGCAAGGCTGATCTTTTATTGTGTGCTACTGGCGCGTAGAGAGATATGCAAACAATTGGTGGCAGTAGCCCCTCCTAGCTTCAACGATTGGGTGCGCTCTGTCAAGCATATAGCCGCTCTGGATATGATAAGTTTTAGAAACCACGATTTTTGGCTCCCGATGCTTGAATGGTGTGACAAATAAGTGCTAGTAAATAAAAATCAGGGGTCGGATGATTAAGCCTTCTCTGCCTCAACTGGTATTTTTGTCTCTCTGCTGGGTAGAGAGAGGGCGGAGAGAGACAAAAAGTAAAATATGGAAGATGGAGGCCAAACCCGAGGGCGGTACAGAATGTGATCTCCAATTCTTCTTTCCTGATACCAGCACATAAGGCCAGGTCACCCCACCCATCTAAATGTGCAAGTGGAAGACCGTTTTTCTTCCTATTAAAGAGGCAAATGAGGACAAAAAAAAAATGCACCCTGCCCACAGGAGTACCTTGGGCCTACCTTAGGGGTGACTTAACATGCAGAAAAGGGAAGGTTTAGGGACTGGCAAGTGGGTGCACTCGCCAAGTCGACATGGCAGTCCCAGACTGCACACAGGCTCTGCAATGGCAGGCCTGAGCCACATTTTACAAGCTGCTTCTGTGGGTGGCACAATCAGTGCTGCAAGCCCACCAGCAGCATTTGATTTACAGGCCCTGGGCACTCATGGTGCACTGTACTAGGGTCTGACAAGTAAATCAAATAGCCAATCATGTAATCACTAATCCATAACACAATTTACAAAAGAGAGCATATGCACTTTAGCACTGATCAGCAGTGAAAAAGTGCCCAGAGTCATAAAACCACCAACAACAGATCAGAAAATAGGTTAGGAGGAAGGCAAAAAGTTCAGGGATGACCCTGCAAAAAGTGCCAAGTCCAACATATATGTATTAAAATCAAGTGTCGTAAAATGCCTCAAAATCTTGATAACCAGGTTGTTCTTCGGAATCAGGGGGATCTGCATATAGATACCCCACAACAGTATCCTGTAGGTGCCAATCCTGCTGAATCAAGTCAAGTCAAGTCAACAAAAACTTTATTCGATTCACAGAATCATTAAAGCATAATTAAAACACGTTAGAAAACATTAATAAATCAAACACCTAAAATGCATTGATCCTGATAATATTTACAATTAGCAGCAGCAAAACCATGTATCAGTATACTTCATATATTTGGGAATTTTTAGTTACTTTAGTCACAAGGATTTTTGTTCGATTCATTATATATAATGTATAGTAAAAACTCTTTGAAATGTCAAGTGCAAGTTTGTTCGACCTTATTAAAAACAGCTATTAAACACATTTCATCATATTATTTACATTATATACACTCTATCATGATACAATTATATAACATACCGCCTATACGCAATTAGGAAACTTTGGTTAACCTTTAAGATGTTTCACTATATATCATGTGCAAACTTGCGTATGCTGCTTATTAATGAGTACAAACTAAAAATATAGACAGTACTTCAGAGATGCTGAGTAATTAGTCGTGATTAAAACTCAACAAAAATGTACATTCGACAAACCACAGTTTAAAATACACATCATAATACCAAAGTCATAGTACCCAAGAGAACCCCTATTTAAAAAGAATAATAAAAGTGTCTTTAAAATTTTAGACCTTCTTTCCTTCTTATAAAATTTGTAGTCAATAAAAATCTGCTAACCGCGAAGACAAAAAGTTTTGAAGAATCAGTTTTTAGTATGCGTAACATGTCATCAAATTTTCTAACATTCAAGGTTCTGCCTATAGGTTTTATCCATTTTCTTCTAGGGTTTATGTATTTAGGACAGAAAAATAACACATGGGCAATATCCTCTCTGGCGCCCAAATGGCACAATGTACATTTAGAATCTTCATCTCTATCTCTATTCTGAACATGCCCCCATTTTGATGTGAAAGCTTTTATCTGAAGAGTACCATACCTGAATTTCAGGTATAAAATTTTTGCTAGTTGGGGTTCGATGTCATCCAAAAATGATTCAAAGTGAGGGTTTGTTTTAAACATCAGGAATTGAGTTGTAAGTGTTCCTGATGTACCATTTAAAGTGACACTGTGCCAAATGAAGTTCCAATAAATAATTTTAATTTCCCGCTTTGAGTCAGGTCTCAACAGGCCTGGGCTTTCCCAAAATCTGCTCAGGCCTAAATTAGAGAGCCACTTACGAATATGTATCAACCATGGAAAAGTAGTATGAGTGTCAAGTGCCAATAGTTCGCTCAATGCTTGTCTGTATATCACTAGTTCATCAGTAGTCCAGATTCTAATCCAGTATGACAAAGTCATCCAGATTGCCTTATATTCAAGCCGTTTAATACCCAGATCATATATTAATGGAATCAGAGGGGTATTTTGGGAAAGTGCCACAAATCTTCTTAGAACCTTATTTTCCCCCACAGTTAAAGCGGAAAGATTTTCCCCACCCCACAACTCTGAACCATATAGGGCTGCGGTTTGTGCTCTGGACTTGTAAACTTCCAAGGCTGGTGTTACTGCCTTATTCATGGTTGCATGCTGTTTTTTTATAATTGGAGCAGAATTTTGCAATAAAATTGATTTTGATTTCATTATCTGGGGGTTCCATGAAAGTTTTGAGTCAATAGTTACCCCGAGATAAATGAAATTAGAGACACGCTCTATAACCACTCCGTTCAGTACTATATTATTTTTAAAACATTTGTGGGGTTTTATAGCCATATATTTTGTTTTAACGGGGTTAATTTCCAGGCCTTTTAATGAACAATATTCATTTAGTGAGTTTAAAAGGTTTTGCAGGCCCTTTGGGGTTTGAGATAAAAGAATAGTATCATCCGCGAAGGTGAGAGCGCAGATGTGGGCCCTTCCCAATTTTGGGGAATCATGTTGTGATTTTTGGAGGAACTGGACCATGTCATTAACATATAAAAGAAACAAGGTTGGCGCCAGGACACATCCTTGGCGCACCCCTCTCTTGACAGGTATCTCCTTCGTAAGTTCCCCCTTTTGCCCCAACGGACTTTTGCAAAATTACCCTCGTGGAGCCTAATCAATTGGGTCAGTATCTCCTTGGGTACTCCCTGCTGCAGCAAATTTGACCATAATAGGTCTCTAGGAATTGAATCAAAAGCGGCCTTTAGGTCGACAAAGGCGACATATAGATGACCAGGTCTCAACTTTGTATATTTCCACGCTATGGTTACAAATCTAAACACTTGATCTATCGTGCTAGTTTTCTTCCTAAAGCCCGCCTGGCAAGGTGAGAGAACCTCATTATCATTCATCCAATCATTCAATTTTTCCAAAATTTGTTTGGCATAAACTTTTTGTAATATGTCAATCAGACTTATGGGTCTATAATTAGCGGGATCATCTCTGTTGCCCTTCTTAAAAATCGGAACGATTTCCGCACCCTTCCAGGATTCTGGGATTGGTTGACCCCTAGCAATTGCATTACATAGATGATTTATATATGGCACCCACACCTCAGGTTCATGTTTAAAAAGATCCCCTGGTATCTTGTCGGGTCCTGGAGCTTTAGATGGCTTGATAGCCGCTATCGCTAGTGTGGTATCTTCTATACTAAAGTGCAAATGCCCAGCTTCCTTTAGGGTCAACAATCCCTCGGCGCTTGCTACTATTGCTCTATTTACCAGTTTTGGAAGTGCATACAAATTTGCAAAGTGACTTTCCCATGTATAGGGGTCTAGGTAATGATCATGGGCCGGAGTGTTTGTTTTGCTACCATGGGCTATAATCCGCCAAAACATGGCCTGGTCACCAGCCTTTGCTGCTACTATCAAATCCTCCCAGCTAGCATCTTCCCAGTTTCTTCGGGCTATCTTCAATGTTTTATTATATACATTTCTTTCCTGTCTAATCACAGCTATCTCTTTTGATTGGATCGCCTTAATGAGGCGTTGTTTGGCCACTACACATTCTTTATTAAACCAATAATTAGATCGTCTAATTTCAGCCTTACAATTGGTTTGCCCTGATTGTGGTTTAGTTAGATAAGGTCTTATTTCTTCTATCAGCTTTTGATGAATCTGTGTTATAATAACATCTTCAAAACCCAAATCTAAGTAAGGAGCCAAAAGGTCGCTAAAAACATTATATATTTTAGTTAGGGGTTCAACTTGGTCAACTAGGGAAGGCCATTTTACTGTCCTTCTGTTATTGCTTACTAAGGGCGCAATGACCTCATCACATGTTTCAAGTTGAGGCGACAAGTGTTTCAAAAACCATTTTCCCGCCAGGTCTAAGCACAATGGGAAATGGTCACTTTCTCTTCTTTCATCAATTTTAAAATCTTTTGCATAAGCCCAATGAGCTACACTTATCATAATATAGTCTATTCGAGACACCGAGTTACCTCTTGAAAAAGTATTTGCACATTCAAGATCTGAAGAAAATCTTCCATTACAAGATCTTAGGCCTTTCTCTATGGTGAAATGAAATATCTGCATAGCAGAAACAGAACATCCCCCATTTTTTCCACTTGAAGTGGCGGGATCCCCATAGTAAGGTCTTCTTCTTCAAGAATGGTATCTAAGCCTAATAATGGTTCGTAGCAGCAATTAAAATCTCCCCCAATTATAATGGGCCCATTTAGTGCTATAGAATCGAGAATTTCATCCAATTTTTGGATTATTGGCGATTCCTTCGAACGCTCCCTTGGTCTTATGTATATATTAAAAATAAGCATTTGTGACCTATTTGAAAAACTCAATTTTAGGCCCAGGATATCGTTCGAATTAGTTGGTACCAATTCTATAACTGCATTTATATGATTTTTTACCCAAATTAGTAGCCCGCCTGATGGTCTACCTTTGCCTAGCTGACTTGCTGCAATGCTAAAAGTTCTATAGCCCACTTTATATAATGGCTCCCTCGCCCATGTCTCCTGGAAAAGACAGAAATCAAAATTGTTAATATAATCCTGCCAATCCGGTTCAAAAAGTTTTTTAGGGAGTCCTGCTATATTCCATGAAACCATCCTCACATCTCCTGTTACTGATGTACTTGAGATGTGAGGCGGGGAATTAACAATAGTAACGTGCTCCATCACTTGAGGCCCCGGAAAGTTGATTGCTTTGCTTTCCACATGTTCCTTTATTTCTTGGTGTGAATCCCGGATAGATTGTGCTTCTGGGTTTATTAAATGTCGGTCCCCATGTGTCAAGCTAGAAGACCCCTCCTTTTTAGAGTTCGATCTTGCCAACAAATTCAGTCAATCTACCGCTTCAAGATTTTTGAGCCCTCCCTTGCTTTTATAGCAAAGTTACAACTACCTGGGCTGGCTCTATTCCGCCTAATATTCATATTAGAAGCAAATAAAGAATGGGTACGAAGATTCATGGTAATTAAATTTTCGGCAATCATTTTTGAATGCAGCGTTAGTTTTATATCGTCCAAATCCCCCTCCTCCTGGTGTAATCGCTCTGCCTTGAATATGTCAGATCTTATAACGGAGAGGCACTGCCGATCATTTCTGATCCAGTGAGTTGCCTTATTTATGAGGGAGTCATTGTCTTCCCTAACACCCAGTTTTAATCTTGGAGCATTAGTTAAAAAAACATTATAGCCGGTCATCTCCCCCCCATTTACACAGCGATTTATTCGATAAGCTTCCTGGTTCCATTGGGGGTCCCCATTTTTCTGCCCATAATTTAGACACCTCTTTAGATTACCTTGCGTGGCTTGTGGCTGCCTCTTATCTGGTTGGACTTCCAAGTAATCGAATTTGTTTTGTGCATGTTGGTACAATGGGGGAAATCCATGATGATTATCTATGTTTGATATTTGGGGCCTTGGTCTCAGTACGGGGTATGACATACAAGTTGTGTTTTTGATATGGTTTATGTCTTGGTTTGGTAAAAATTTCAAATCACCACAAGGTGGGATTCTATCTAGATTACTGCCAATCTGAATGTTATGTAAAGTTCTCCTTGTGTGTTCTTCTACCTCCGGTGCACTAACCTCAACTACTCGATTTTTGGATAAATTCTTTGTTAGCACCTCTAACATACTTTTAATTGTTTTGACCTCTTCCTGGACAGCTTTTAATTTTGCACCAAGATCCAACACAAGCATGTGTATATCTAGATGTTGCATGCGTGTAACAACTACGCTCTCATTACCTATGTGGTTTCCATGGCCCTCTATTTCTGTTTGTTTTACTTGTAATTCCTCCATGTTTTGTGCTAATGGTGAATATCTATTAGAGCACTCTATACTTGGGATCTCCCTACCAATAGGGCTTCCCTGCAGGCTATTTAAATTATCCAGTTCAGATAAAGTTGGCTCAGGGCAACTAGCTATTCTCTTCACTACAGATGTAGGCGTAGATGATTTTTGTGATGGTGTTATACTGTGAGCTCTATTAACAGTAATAGAAGAAGTATTTGTCATTAAATCAGTCCCTTTTCCCTTTTTTCTGAAAAAAGATGAAATTTTGCTTTTACCCTTGGAGTTAGGCTCCTTCCCACTGGCCAACATGATTTCCACTTCTTCTATTAGATCATCTATGGCTGCCAAGGTACAGTTGTCCGCTGCGGATTTAGCAGGTTTGTGAACCCTAGCTATCTTTTTCCTCCCCGACATCACCTCTGCTGCTTTCCGCTTACCCATAATTACCCCCAGCTTCTAATAGACCAGATTATATCTGACCCCAATGGGAATTTAAAAGTAAATGCTTTTAAGCTACCAAACTTAAATAAAACAATAATAAAAAATAAAAACAATTTTAAAAAAAAAAAAAAAAAAAAAAAAACTGCTTATCTTATCTTATCTTATCGAAAATGACCCTTAGCGATAGGGCTTAACAAACCTTAGTCCACGGTGCCAGCAAATATGCAATTATGCTGCGGGTCCAAGTCCAGGTTCATTAAGAATCGACTTGAGGTCTTACTGCAGCATCCCACTTGCAACTGGGGAACTCAAAGGAGGTGGCCCTGCCCGGCCTCTTCCGGTCACGGACGGGCCCGCCCTTGGCCCGGACTTCGCCCGGGCGCGGCCCGCGCGCGTCCCGCGCCGCGGTGAGAGAGGCTGGGCTATGAGCGCGATGGAAGCTCACGCGCCTCCCCCCTCACTCGCCGCACCTGTAGATGGCACGTTGTACCCTGGGAGATGTAGTCTCCAACCAGGGTACAGCGACAATAGCGAAGATTCCTGCAGGCCCTGGGACTCCTGTCCCACCAGGGTAGAACTAACTGGCAGCAAGTGGCAAGTGTCAGGCAGGAGTGCAGGCAACAGACTCCTGCTGAATCAAATCCTGCACTCATGATCTAGCTAAACAGCAAATTTCACTTAGCATTTCTGTGACAAATTGCTGTTGATGCTTCAAAGGGTAAGATGAAACTTTGCTTGCCCTCACAGATTTTTCTCCAATATATTCCAAGGAAGTCACCATGCTATCAGATTTTAAATTAGTAGCTGCATTACTACATATCTTCCTGCCAGTAGCATCCACCCGTTTTCTTTCTCAGTCTGGCAGAGCAGTAGTAGCCAGAGCTGAAGACTGTCTGCATCTCACTGAAGTCACTATACCTGAATCTGGCTTTGGTTCAGTTTTTAGGAATTTTGCATACTGTTGCAAAGCCCTATATTTTTTCAAGAGCTGCAGAGTGGCCGCTTTCATAGTGGCAGGTTAAGGCCCTTTTCCTGTGCTATGTCAAGTAGGCCAGGTCCTAAAGGCAGCAAGGGTTTTTAAGCTGGTCGCAGGGGTAAAAGTTTTAAGAATCACCTAAACAGTTGTTTGTGGAGACTTCAGAGGAAGATTCAACTACCAGGCTCCACTGGCTAGTACCTCATAAAAAGGTTATAATGTCAATGGGGAAACAAGGAAATGTGGCTGGTGAGGTTGTTGTACAAGATGAAGGAGTATCAGCTGAGTATGAAATAGGGGATCTCGACCAGGAAGGAGATCTGTGTCTTTTTCTGTTCTATGGGAAGATGCCGGAAGTCTGTGAGGATGTGTTGCGGTTTTCCTAGTTGAGACATATACATTGGCATCAATGCCATCCTGGAATCTGCACTGGGTCCTCAAAAGGGCTTGTTGGCCTTAGTGGTCAGAAAAGTCGTGGATGCGAATCTAAAAAAACAGGATGACAGATAGGTTGAGAAGTCTTCGAGAGGCACTCTACTCTCTTTTTTGGAGTCAGAATTGGTGAAGGAAGGGGGAAAACATGGTGCCACGTCAGGAGACACCATGTTGTGATAGTCGCAGGGAATGTAGTGGTAACATTGAAGAAGGAGACAAAATCGCCGGAGGCAGAGTAGTTGTCATAGGCATTTGCTTTGAAGATGATGGCGATAGCCTTGTTCTTTTCCACATTGATGGTAATGCAGACTTTGATGGAGTCTTATGGTCTCTCTTTTCCAAAGAGAAGTGTGACAATGATTGGTGTTCTGTCTCCAACATCAGTGTTGAGAGTCCTATCAATATAGATAGTGAAGCAGATTTATTAATCGATATTGAAGGCAGTTTTGACAACAACAAAATGTGTGTCTTCAGTGTTGAAGGCCTTTCAAACGGCAGGTGTTTGGGACGTTTTCTGTGATGTCGATGATAGGTAGATTACAAACCTGCTGTCGGGCAACTGCTCTTGATGCAGTTACCTTAGACGCTGATCTTAAAAGATGTGAATGTTTTTCTCTTGCTGAATACCTCCTTTCTCTGGATCTCTTCCTGTGGGAGTCCTCTTCTAGAGCAGGAGGTCTTTAAGAAGAAGCATTAGAGAGGTGACTTTTCCAGCCTTTTCTTCTACTTCCTTCCTACACTGACAGGTCCTGAATCCTTCCTACGACACTTATGCCTTCTCTGTCTTACAAAGTCCTTTTGGATGTTTCCTTACAGATGTGTCAATCTTTGGCCAAATGTGAGGCAAGTAGACACAGAACACAAATGTTGTTGGAGTTAACAACAACCTTCTTCCCACAGGAGGGGCACTTCTCAAAAAACAGAAAGAGCATTTCAGAGGAGAAAACTTGTCAAAAATCTGGAAAAATTAAAATCACTTTACTTGACAGAATATGTTAAAGACGAGTAAAAATAAAAAAGCAAAGATTTGCTATTTTGTTTGTCAAAAATCGAGGTGTGAAATCTAACATGAGCTCTAAGATTGTTTTCACAGAGCCCGGAAAAAAGAACAAACTTCATTTTTCCTACATTTACACCTACAGTTTCAAACCTTTCTTGCACATTACCTGCTGAAATCTAGGCATTAAACTGTGCATTAGGAGTTCATCAGTTAATTTTTCAGGAAACATTTTGCCTCAGTTAGGCTTCTACAGGGTACTGCTCTTCATAAGGACACTCTCACCCTGTTTGACATTTCAATGGACCCTACTACACCGATGGAAAGTGCTCTGGGGTCTACTCGGGCAGCTGGTAAATTGCTTTAACATTTATGACTGTTAATGAAGCTCCAACAACCCAGAACTCTATTTCTACTTGTCTTACCGAATCCCTTTTTGCTCCCACCATCCCCAGCCGAATCTTTTAGTGTATCCTTTATCATTTCCCCTGCCATTTTGTCTCCATCATGGTTTACCAAACCCATCATCTCAATAATACGGATTATCTTTCCTGCATTACACAAGGGGAGAGTTATGGTGTAGATAGCAGGGCGGCAGATTTATGGTTAAGTAGCGGACTATAACTTATGAATTTCAGGGTTTTTATGTGTATCAATAGCGCTATTTTAACTGTGTTTTTTCTGGGCATTTTCTTTTCTTTGCACATATGAATGTTAATATGTTTGCTCTCCCCGAACACTACATTATTATTAGCACATTGGAATGTTGACAGTTCCATTGAAGAATATGGAGTGGCTTAGAGCTTATAATGGCTGGTATAAGCCTTTTCTGCTCCAACATTCCAATAGCGGTCTTTCCGTTTCTCCCTTTTTAACTTAAAACATTCTACCTTTGGTGGGTTGAATGCTCCAATAGCCTTAAAGCCCTTGTGCCTCAGGATGTAGCAGCTGTTCAAGGCCTCTCCCTCGTTATAGGCCGAACCACACTCGTGTTCAGGGCCTTTAAAAACCAGTATAGCCCTTGGCAGCAGACTATAAAGCTATATTACTTAAATGGTGTTTAGTGAATACAATGTATGCCTGAGTACAGTGTAATAGTGCAACAAGCTATTTTTTAAGATGGTTGACTGCGAGGTGGGATCTTGGTGCATGAGAGGTGAAACTTCGAGCGAGTTATGCTGTCCCTACCCTCAACCGCCAATGGTATTAAATAGTATATTACCTTCAGCCGATATGCATGTCTGGTTATTCCATGCTGTTTTTCATGCGCAGTAGTTAGAAACAAAGGTACTTAACCATAATAAGAGTAAAAGGGGTTCAATCAGTGCCTTGACAAATATTCACAGTTACTAAGCCCTAAGGGAATGACTCCAGTTGTTTTATTCTGTTAAACTGATGGTAGAATGGAATATGTGAAACTATATACATTGTTTTCTCACGTCACTAGGCAGTAAGGTGGTAATAATATGGAGTCTGAACTATGCACTGAAGCAATAAACGTGCAACTTTTTATTAGCACAATTATTCCAAATAACATGCTGAGCCACATTCAGTTTCGATGACAAACATTATATATATTTTTTAAATAAGCATTTGGAAAACAAAAAAATATATAAGAATAAAATGTGCAAAAACCTGAACTAAAAGAAAATGTGTTTTGATAGAAATTAAATTAATACAGGATCACAAAAGATTATATATATGAGAGCTATAAGTGAAATCGCCTTTGAGTGTATTGCAAAACAAATTTACATACCAATCAGTTTTTGGCAATCTTCGTGAATAACTGCTTGTTCTGGCAGATCTAAAAAACCATCCCAAGAGGCCAAACTGTCACCTTTGCCTGACACATTCAGTGCAATCTGAAAGAAAACAGCAAAAGGAACAAAAGCAAACCAAGTTAGTCTGATGCCTAGAATATAATATATAACAAGCATTGGCATAGCCAATAGGTCTCGCCATTGGGAGGGGTAATTTGTTTTGCTTATTATGAGGCTTCCATAAGTAATATGTTGAAAATTGTCTCCTAAATGGGAAACAAGCACCTAATTGGAGCCTGCACCACTTCCAAATCCAAATTGCCAAACATTGGTGGTTTTCGCGGGATCTGGTCATGTTCACCAGAGGAAAAATAATCATACAAGATGGAAATGCATATATTTGCACCTGATGGTATCAATGCCAAAGTAGCCAGCAAAAAGTGGCGGAGTTTTGGGAGACTCCGAGCATGGTGGTATTTATTGGGGCTTTGCCACATAGATGGCGGCTACCTTGAAATAACCATCAACGCTACTAAGTCTTTTTTTTTCTAGAAAGCCAGCGTCTCTGGAGCACGTTTAGTCTGTGCTACTAGTACAATCGCAGTTTTGATGCTTTTTATATCGGTGCGTGCCGCCCTTCTCTGCGAAATTATAAATCGCTAACGTATAACGGAGAACATGGATGACACCGGGGAATATTTTACAGGATCAAAACCAAATTGTGTTCTAAGGATTTAATTATGGCTCTGGTGTATTTCTATTTTGATGCATTTCTATTCTACAGAATAGGTGGCTGGAGGGGGTAAATATGCATATGTCGAATTAAAGTGCTTTATGTAGAAGAGATTCTGATGCCACTTATACCTGCCTAAACCTTTTAATTGCATGGTTATGGCGAAAACAAAAACAAACTGTTTTCTTAAGTTTTTTTGTGTATACGTGTGTCTTCTCTTTCTATAATATTGCCCACATCATTTTCAGATTTACGTTTATAATTGTGACCCTACAAGCAAATCCGACCTGAGTGCCCAAACTCACCATCAACTTTTCCGGCCGAGCAGACCCGAAGTGAAGCCCTGTCCCTTCTCCAACTCGCTTCTCCTGCTTCCCGAGTGCACCTCTCGACAAAATCAACCGTCTATGAACTGAGCCTGAACTTTTGAACTTATACTGACGCCGTTCATGTAACAGTCTGCATTATTCACAAGGTCAACCGAAGCCCTTGGGGGGTGGCGGAGCTAGGATAACAGCATAAAAAACTCTTCAAAGTCTAACTTACTGAGTAACAAAACAAGCAGCTATGACTTTCTATGGCGTATTTGCATCGAAAGCATTAACTCTACTATTGTAGAAGTGAACGAATTGAGAAGAATCCATGTACTTATGTCCCATCTGCGTCCTACCTTACTTTCAAAGGGCGGCCTTCCCGAGCAGTGGCTACATGTATACAAGCAGATCTGTGCCTCTTATTCACACATCAGATACTTGGTGTAGCGGGTGCCAAGTCACTTACGTATCCAGTGAACTGTCAAACCATGAAGACAAACCATAATCTAATGTTTATTCCTCCTACCTGGTCCCGTACTGATGAATACGAAACGTCTCTTGGCCTTTGTGGGGTGCAAAAGCCGAGTAACTGCATCGTGCTGTTGTGCACTGTGTAACTGGTACAACACAAGCCGCTGCAGTCAAGAAGTGCGTTTAATCATGCCCTTGCAATAACGGCCGCGAAAGTGAAAGCGACCAGGCTGTTTAATTAGTAACATGAGCCACGATAAGGGAGGAATGCAGCGGCCACCATGCGCGCCGCTGCTCGCTCCCGAGACCCTTAGGCCGTGGGAGTGAACATTTAGACAAGAGGTGGGATATGCACCCGCGTTTGGCCATTTGCGTGCTTTCATTATTGAAAGCCACACGCAAAGGCCAATAGAATGTGTGGGAGGAGTCCGACCCACACGGAGAAGTTTCGGGGAAGTTTGAAGTGCTCACAAGAAGCCTCCCATAGGGCAGCGCATGCGCGCTGAGCTAATCTCGACCTAAAAACTACTTTCCCGAAACACTAATCTTCTGGGACACAAAAGGTATGTTATGCTTTTCAGATTATCTAGCAGCATCAGACAGCAAACTAGTTCCCCAACTTTTCACATACAGCCATTGGCTTTGTAAAGGCCATGTATTTGAAAGTGAATCTTTTTGCCTGGTTCCCCCGATTTTTGATTTGTGGAATGATGCTGCTTTTTTTTTTTCCCACTCTACACTGGGACATTTCTGGCCAGGGCCCAATGCATGTCATCTGACCCCTAAAACATATTGAATTTGCGAACATCTTATAGGCATAATTAACTTTCCTACAAGTCCATAGTATATGGTGCCCAGAGTACACATATGGCAGGGAAAGATCAATGTCACCTATCGACTATAGCACTACTGTGACCAGGCAAACAGGATTCCAGGCCTGCCACAGCACCCTGGCAGCTACATTTTAAAGCTGCAAACTGGCCTGGCAAGATAACCCTTTTGACAGGGGAAACCTTCCTTTCAAATATTAATATGTTACCCCTATATAGGCCTTGTAGCACACAAGGCAGGGTTCATGATATTTTAAAGTAGGACATGTTGTAACTTCAAGTTAACATGTCCTTGCAATGCCTATCACCCAAACACCATTTTCAGTGTAGCAAGGCTGGATCTTCCATGGAGGAACACAGGGCTTTCTGAATACATTTAATAATGTTATCTGTGGTTAGGAAACAGCTAGATATGTTATTATTGGACTCTTTCTAATATTGTTTAAAAGCCCATTTCACTGGTGAAATCAGGTTTTTATTAAATATTGAGGTAAAAGCACTATTTTAAAGTCCAGCCACAGACCTACGAGTGGTCAATCCCTGAATTAAGAATGAAAACTGCTACCAGAGCAGAGACAAAGGCCTGGGTGTGGGGTGGTGTTTCAGTTCCTCTGGCAGGATGATTATTTGGGCAGTGCTCAGGAACTTGATTACCTTCAAAGGGGCCGCCCCTGTCACAGGCAGATGTCAGATAGTATCTGCACAGGCCCCTTATTTGGTCCTCCAGTCAGGCAGTTCCAATCCCACTGGGGACAGAGTTGCCTCAAAACGTATTTGAAGTGGACATAGGGGAGAAGTTACTAATTTCCCTGACCACACCTCAGGAGTGGACAAACAGGATCTGCACAAGGAGAGAAGGATTTCACCATCTTGGATTTAGTCAGAGAAGGTCACTGTGGGATTGTTTGCAGTAGGCCACACAGGAACTGCTGCAAAAGTGGGTAGTGTTACTCCTCTGAATGTTTCCTCATTGGTAAGGGAGGAGCCAGGAGTCCCCCACCACACACAAGTTTGCGAGATCTGAGGGCTGGGCTTACTCCCACTTCAACCTAGGACAAAGAAGTTGACTCAAAGGGCCCGGTGGCTGATCTGCTGTTACGCTACATGGCCACAACAAGCTGAAAGACGCCTTTTCTTGAAGAGCCCAGCTGACCAATTCCAATTTGACCTGCCCTGGATCCGGCTGGTGGCTTCTGCTGGATTAAGTCTTGATCCCCAAATGCGGTTCCCTTGGTCCTGGTACCCTTGGATGTGTCAAAGTGTACTGCTCCACACATTAAGAAAAACCTGGAATTTGGAAACTTTTGGGTTCCAAAAAACCTCCAGAGGAGCAGGACAAATCTGCCAAGTCGATCTGAACAAGGTGCCTTGCTACTAGGCTGAAGATTCAGGTTTCTCCCACAGAACTTTTCTGCAGCAACAAATCCATTTCAGCAATGCCTTGTGGAGAAGGTATCCAGCATCGTACCGCCATGTTTGTCTACAGTCTGCAGCCTTTTCCCACTGGCGAATTCCGAGCTCCAAAAAAGTGACTACGTCCAAACGTAATAACCTGACCAGGCTAAGGTGCGCCAAATGTATTCGGCTGGTGAGAGAACTTACCTGGGTGCGAATTTTTAATCTTCCCACTTAAAGCTTTCCCCACCAAAGTCAACAGCTTCATCAGGACTTCATCGAACGTCTGTCCAATGCTGCAAGCCCTCCCCCTTCCCTTACATGCAAATTTCAGCCCAAGGGGCGGGCTCCAGAGACCTGTATTGGCTCGTGGAGGTGGCCCACGCGGACTCTCCCCCCCCCCCTCTTTTCATGATTTTGGCCCTGGCGGTGGGCTCCCCAGGGCACTTAATAGCTCGGAGAGGAGGGCCACGCAGCATCCCTCTCCTTATTGAATACAGCACATGGGGTGGGCTTCCCAGGGCATAAAGTTAATGAATGCAGTTTGGACACCAATTAGTTTCGATTTTTTTTTTGATCCCAGGAGAGTCCAGCAGGATTATGGCAATTTTAGCTGATTTTTTGAGGGGGCCCCAGGGGGGTCTATCTGGATACCCCCCCTCCATGGGGCCTAGGGGTTCAGGGTATCCGTACCCTGCCCCCTTATATAACTTTTCATTTTTTTACTTCAGGACAGGGGACTAAGTCCCAGAGTCCTGCAATGGATGTCAGCAACATTTTTCTCATGTTGCTGGTAGCCAATCAGAGCGCACACTCCCGCGGGAGTCTGCCTCCCACAGGAGTGAACTGGCCCAAGGGAAATAAAGCTCCCTGGGCCAAATCATAGTGCTCTTTTTTTAAATTGGCGCTCTTGGGAGAGTTCTCTCACCTCTCGTGGACCCAACCGTCCAGATAACCTTCATTTCTCAAACACTACTGAACGGATTTACACCAAATAACAAAAAGCTAAATCTGCAGACCAAGATCTAGCTTCCTGCCAAATATGGTGTAATTCCGTTCAGCAGTTTTTGTGGTAAGCCGCCTTAAAGAAGTCTATGGAATATGCATGGGGATTTTTGCATTTTGGGACCCCCCCTTAATTTCTTTTAAGCCCCCGCCTGATAGAGCACCCCAAATTTTCCATGCACAAACTTGTCCAAAAGTAGCACCTTTTTGGAAGGTTTTGTGGAGATTTGTCAAATGGTGCCAAAGTTATTAGCAACACAAAAACGTATTTTTCTATGGATCAGCTGACCTAACTATATCTACCTAGTGGCGACCGCCACCCTTCTCAGTGGGGGTACATGCAGGGGCGTGACGCACCCATAAACAAGATCACAATGCTCCAGCCACGTCACTGGAAGGATGGCACTTACTACGAAGTTCAGACTGAAGGAATAACTTATTGTGACAAAGAGAGCGTGGCAAACAGAACAACATTTACCAAACTCATTTGGGCAAACAGGCCATGGCCAAGAGGGCCATAATGTCTCTAAGCAGAGCTTAAATACAAAGTGCATTGTGGCAGATAGTGAACACCAACAATGCAATGTTAAAGAATCCAGAAGAGATGAATGGTGAGGTGCCATCTTTAAATGTGCATAGCATTGTCGAATTGGTCCGATATATACTTCATCGACGTCAACAGTGATATATCTACCACTGAACATTACACATTTCATACAGTTCCTATTTTTACACATCTTTCTTGATAAAACAAGGATCAAATTCATGGCAGGAATAGACTTACAATCATCAAACTACAGGAAACCCTGATAAATGGAGGACAGCACGTTGGAACACACCAGAGTACTAATTAAATATTGAATCCTCGACATTATTAATATACACAAAGTTCGGAGCCAAGGCATTACAATCCTAGTATTTTCAGCAAAATACATTGTGTTATGTCTTAGAAGATTCATAACCGTGATCATTTAAGACTATACTGAAAAATCCCATACTGTTTCATCATCACGCTTGGTAACCTATTATCAGTGAATAGCTCACATTCTTAGCAAAATTATCATTATTATATTACTACAACTGTTGGCGTCCACCAGCAGAGTGAACCCTAACACCTTTCTGACTACACCTCCAGTCCAAATGTATGGAAACATTTGGTAAGTGACAGTTTTAATCTGCCTGCCTCCTGGACACTACACTTATGCACTCTGGGACAAGGATGGTGAGATTCTACCAGCAGTCTCAGAGGACATGTGATCTCTCCTTGGCCCAAACCATTCAGGATGGCCAGGATGTGGCCAGGCATATACAGCACTGTGCGAAATTGGGTTGAGGGTGGGGGTGACCCCTGTTCAAACAGCAGCCACAATCCCGGTTAAGGTGAACCACAAAATTCACTAAATTATCCTGTGCTTACTACTCTGGTAGCTTGGATCAAATGGAGTCAGGCTTAACTTATAGGCAATGTGTAAAGTATATATGTAGCACACAAACAGTAATCAGGTGAAAACACAACACAAGAAAAATCCCACACCAATTTTGAAAAAGAGTAAAATTTAGTACATTATTTGAGACCAAAATGAGATCCACTAAACCAGAGATATGTAATTTTTAAAATTTCAGTTAAGTAAACTGCCAAAAAGCACAAAGTGCCACTCGATGTGCAAGATCGGGTGAAAGTCATAAGTTCAGGCTGACCCCAATGGAGCGCCGGACGAATACAGGAACCAGGTTAGTCCTACTGAAAGAGTTACCTTCAAAGTCCAAAGCAAAGAGTTCCATCTGTGGTGGAAGGGGTCCGAGAAGCAGGGACAGCATTGCGGAGGTCGATGTATCATGAAGAGCAGGCCTGGCATCGCAGACTGTCGTTGCTGCAGCTCCGTGTTGGCAATCCTCACAAGCTGTTGATGCTGTAGCACGAAGTGCAAATCTTGCGTGCCGGGCATCGCTGGCGGTCACTGTGGCGCGAAGAGTCTGGTGCACCAGACCTTTGTGTTGGCGGGCGGCAAGATCGTGGCATGAATGTGCCTGTTCGTGAATAGCCCA
Source organism: Calotriton arnoldi (assembly GCA_963921515.1). Taxonomy (NCBI): domain Eukaryota; kingdom Metazoa; phylum Chordata; class Amphibia; order Caudata; family Salamandridae; genus Calotriton; species Calotriton arnoldi. Next base: position 221,646 of record CAWUFW010009907.1, on the reverse strand, counting down.
AAATTTCAGGATTTCTCCTTTTCTTGAGGAGAGAGCTCAACCTAAGCTACAACAAGGGTCCAGGAACTGAGGGGCACCTCTTGGGGATCAGGAACTCAGGCCAGCAGGACCCAGGCAGCAGGTCAGCTGGGCAGTTGCAGGAAGCCTATGGAGCTTGTTATGTCCCTGTAGCTCAGAACAGGTGGTCAGTCAGTCGATCCTTGGAGGCATGTCAGCCTGGGATGAAAGGTGCAGGTCAAGTCTTCCTTCTCAGCAGAATAGCAGGACAGCAGAGTGGTAGTCCTTCTGGCAGCAAAGTAGCACAGCACTCATCCTTCTGTAGTATCCACAGGTCGAGTAGTGTACTTAAGAGTTGGGTTTCAGGGTCCAATATTCACACGTGGTGCCCACTTTAAAGTAGGTGAAGTTCCTAGAGAATTCCCTGTGAAGCCCTTGAAGTTTCCCGACTTCCCTGCCCTGGCTCCTGGTTGGCTCCATGAACAATGCAGGGGTGACAAATCCTTTGTGTGAAGGCAGTGCACAGCCTATCCAGTTGCAAGTAGGGCTGTGACCAGCTCCGCCCCCACCCTCTTGCTAGTTGATGGCCCATCCAGGCACACCTAATCCCACTACTCCGTGGCTGTTTCGGAGGAATAAACAAAGTCCAACTGCCAAGTACACCCAGTCACATGACTGAGGAGAGGCTGCAGGCACCAAATAGTTTAAGGCAGGAAAATGCCAACTTTCTAATAGTGGCATTTCGAAATTGTTACTTAAAATCCAACTTTACCATTAAAAAGGATTTTTAATTACAATTTCTCAGACACCAAACATGAAATGCTCACCTCTTCCCAATCAAAAGCTAGCTCTTATTACATGTAATAAGGCAAACCAATGTTATCCTAGGGGATAGATAGACCTCAAAGCAGTGAAAAATGAATTTAAGAGTTATTCACTATCAGGGCATGTAAAACTTAAAAGTACATGTCCAACCTTTCAGTTAGAATGCACCCAGACCTATGGGCTAACTAGGGCCTACCTTAGAGGTGGCTTATATGAAATAAAAGGGGAGTTTAAGTCTTGGCATGGGGGTTATATTAAAAAAAGGGGGGGGGGCCCAAGTGCACACCTGTTTCTTCCACTTATTTCGTTCTGCAAAGTTTGTTCCTTTTTCATTCTTTAGCGTGCAGCTCGGTAACGTGGTCTGCCCAGATACCGCGTGCATGAAAATACTTCTGAGACTGGAGCGAGGTAGCACTCCAACCGAACGCACAGCACTCCATTTTTTGTACCAAAATTACTCTACAATTTATCCACATTTAATAAAAAAAAAATGTATTCCATATCTTCCAACATATCTTCTTCAAAAGAATTTTATCCTGGCACTTAATGTATTCAAAAGTTTCTACTGCAACAGATATGCCAATCCAGGCCTTTCTCTGGAGCATGACACATACATAAAACATCCTCGGTAGTGGATCTCTTTTACACAATGCATTTCGGGCTTTCAATAGCCCTTCTTCAGGGGTTCACTGTAAGTATTAAAACAATGACATTAGTTTGCGTTTTCAGATCTATATGCACCAATTAAAAGTTACAATAAACAAACAATGTTTTGCTATTAACTGACGTTTTCCCTCTAAACGCGCCACTATACGCGACCAAAATGTACCCAAGGAAGCCTCACCCAACCTACATTCGCGTGTCCGATGCGGGACCAGCGGCGATAGGGGGAGGTACGATGACCTTGGTGTGGATCAATGCTGACTTGATCCAAAGATAATTAGCCAAAAGCTGCACCCCGATGGTGCATACAATGCAGGAGCCGCAGCGCTGGAGGAGGCACAATGACCTAAAAATCCAGGGATCGGACATGCGAACGCTGTCCATTTAACTACTCTTTTCTCTTCTCTCTCTCTCTACCACACATGTGCCATCTCCCATGTGATATTGTGCTCGGTTCAGCCAACTGGCAACCTTGAGTAATTTCAATTCGCATTGCCCTGGCATGCCATTAATTGCCGCACCATTACAAGAACACTTGCCTTGTGCCAATACGCCCGGCAAATTTCTCTCAGGCATGTAACTTTACGTCCTGATGATGATCCCAGTATTGGTTTTACGGGATCAAAACGTCGACCTTATGTACACCATAAACGCAATCCAAATGATTATTTAAGTGTAACAGTGTTGTTACCTATCTTTGCTTGTTTCATTTTATATAAAACTTACAAGCCTTTTTGTTCAGCCTGAGCCTTTTTGTTAATTGTGTTTTGTGTTATATGTATTGCGTTGGATGCAGGAATGTGTCCCACTTTATCCTTGTTTTTGTGTCCTGAAACATTATTAAAATCACTCTGTCCGGCTGGACAGTCTTAATATAGCACTGATTCCAGGTCTATATTTATTGTTTTTTCTGTGTATTTCCCCTGTCAGGGACTACTGTGTTTGTAATGTTTAAAGGAGGGAGCACAAGCACTTTAGCACTGGTTAGCAGCGGTAAAGTGCACAGAGTCCTAAGGCCAACAAAAACGATTTTTTTGTTGGCCTTGTTGCATTGTCTGCTTTCTCTTTGGACCAGCAATGACTTGCTGTGGGCAGGTGTGGTGCAGCGGCCAGGGCAGCTGACTTCGGAGCACAGGGCTCACGGTTCGATCCCCGGCTCCGGCGGCAGCTCAGCTCAGCACCATGTGACTCTGGGCAATAGCTCACTTAATTTCCACGACGGCCCCCAGGGCCTTGAGACCCGTAAGGGTGAGTAGTTCGCGCTTTACAAATACGGATTCACATTCACAACTGTTAAAGGTTATTTGTCTGCCCCCCTCAGCCTTTTTACGTTTACCAGACCAGTCGTCCTCATTCAAATCACCTGTAATGATGGGTTTCTCTAAAGGTTTGTGTTAGGACGGAAATATCCTTTGCATCGTAAAAGGCGTGTACCCCTGTCTTGAGTGCCCAACTGTATTTTTCTCTGGATCCCCAATGCTAATTTTTGTTGTTGTAGGCAAAGACAGATCATGCGTATGCACCATGATAAAGGCTTGTCTCATGGACTTTGGTTGTGTTGTATCGGGAGGGGCGCCCAAAGCACTATCCTCATAGAGGTGGAAGGTTACTGCCTTGACCAAGACTTACACAGCACAAGCGTGATGGTGGCAGCATACCGAGTAGATAAAAAGGTCCTTTTTAGGTCTCGCCTACGCAGCGCGCATGCGCTGCACAGGAGGAGACCTTTAGGAATCGATTCAGTTTTTGGCCCAAAAACGTGCACGCGTTGCATTGCTTTCAATGGCAACGCGTGCACGTTTGGCGATTCCCTTGCGGGAGCTGAGCTTTGAAACCATCTGTTTGTAATTAACAGATGGTTCCTGCTCAGCTCCCGCAAGCAAACGGCGCAGGCCCCCTCCTCTCTCCCTCCCCCTGCTGCCTCCTCCTCTCCTCGTCAAACGTCTTTTTTTTTTTTACTTTCAGCGCGAGGCGCGCGCGCTTGTATTTTTATTAGTTCGGATGACATTTTGTGTATACACGTGAAAGCCACGCCAAGCCTCGAACCCTGTTCCTGAATCCCAAAGTCGGCAGCTTTGTACCAAAGTGTTGTGCATTACACGCACGGTGCGTCGCCCCCTCCTGTATCCCAGCTCTTGTTAGTTTTATGGGAGGTTTTGATCTGCTTCTCCCAGGCTTTCCCACCAACTATTAACAACATTCCCCCCCCCCTTTAATTTCCGAATTCGGACCGAGTGTAACGTTGTAGGTAAAATGTAATGTGTAAAAGTGTATGTGGAGTTTACTACCCCCCCTCCAAACTCCCCCCCCATATGCAAGCAAACGTGGTATGTATTGTAATGAGATGTGGAGACTCCAGGGGTTGAAGCCTCTATCTTTGAGCAGGTTGTTTAGCGACTCTGTTTCGACCGCACCTCACACCCTTCCCGGGTCCACTGGGTTTCTAGTTTCTGGTTGAATTGATGCTGAGGTGATCTGCCTTTAATTGCTGGACCCTGGTTGCCTGCCGCCCTTTTGTTGATGCACTGCAGGGTGTGGATGATCCTTTTTCTGGATTCTAAAAACCCACGCCCTTTAACAGTTTCAATAGAGTACGTGCACCTCTCGGGATCCTTCAGGTCTACGTGCCAAAACCAAAACGTTGTCCGAGGTAACATAATGTCTTTTTAAAGCACACGTTCACCCTTGATCTCGTCGCCGAAATAACAGATTTAGCCTTGTTTTTCATGGCACTCCTTAATCTTGAATCCCTCCATTTCTCCTCCTCCCAAGTTTTTAGTACATTGGCAATTAAAGAGGCCTAGTGGGAGTGCGCAAAATTTGGCTTCACCCAGGGCGCTCTCCTAACAAAGGCCAGCCTTGAAAGGGGGATGGGGCTGTCGCTCGGGATAGGGCTTGGCTGCACCCTACATCAGAAATGAAGTGAGATTGCGTGTCAGCAATGCCAGCTGTGCGCCATGTAACCAATGGATGTCAGGATATCCGTTTGGCATTCAGTCAAACAATTGTTTGCTGAAGGTACTTGTGAATAAATGTTCTTAAAGCATTTGTTTTCCATTCTCAGAGACTTCTGTTTTCTCCTTTACTAATCTTTCTTCCTTTCTGTTATCTTTCTATGCAGTTCTTCCTTCAGCTATCATTTTCTTTCATTAGTCTTTTTTCTCATGTTCTTTCTTTCTATCTTTTATGTCGTTTTTCTCCCAATATTGTCTTTATCAAATTCAAAAAGCTTTATTCGATTTTTAGTACAAAAAAATCATAAAAGCTTACATGCATATTAATAGGGATCATTAAAAGAATAACCATACTTAAAAAACATCCACCAAATTACATTATACATATAAAAAATGTTAAAACTTTATCCAAAATCTATTTAGACTAAAAACATCTAGCATCAACAGTTTGACTTCCATTTCATTTAAGTATCCTAACTAATTAATACCATGTTTTCTTTACAACAGCCTTTCATGTAATCAATAATTTATTAAAACAGAGAATATAAGTCTCTCAAATGAGTTCCTAACAAGATCCGGCCTCAATTCGTTTTCTATAATAAATCGTGCTCTTCAGAAATGATACAATATTATTAGTGACTATCTCATTGTCTAAATACTGAAGAGCAATGAACAGCTGGACGGCACTGCCTCAATCCCCATATTTTTAATATTGGTTTAATCCACCATTTCCTTAAATCCAGATAAAATTTGCAGAATAGTACGACATGTATAGTCGATTGTGGCGACGCCCCATCACAGGGGCAATTCGGTAGATTTAATGACCAGTCATTAATCAATGGAAAACTAACTAAGCGGTGAAATACACTCAACCTAAATCGTATGAGTACAAATCTGTCGTAACTGCGTGAACTAAAAAGCAAATATGGCTGGATGAAAGGGGAAATACATATCTGTTGATTCAATTGGACAGTTGTTTTTACTGCCTCACTAGTGAGTCTAATTACTTCCAGGTGATGCATACATTGTTTTTAAAATCACTTTTGGAAATCTTGCTCATTATCTGGGGATTTTTATAAAATTCTGGTTCTCCTATGTCGTCCATGAATTCCTTTATATATCTTAACCATCTTATCTCTAAAGTATGTTCCAAATTTAGGCTGTCCCGTAGTACAGACTGGTTAAAAGAGGATTTTTGTGAGGTCCAGATCCTGTGCCACAACATGACTGGTTGCACCTTTATAATATCTGAAATGTATGGCAAACCAAGTACCGTGTGGCAGATAAAAGTAGATGTTGTTTTCGGGACTGCTAAAAGGTACCTTAAAAGGCATTCTCCACTTTCTGTATTTCGGAGACCTCACAATGGCCCCATATCCCTGCCCCATAAATAGCTGAGGTTATACACTTCGCTTTATATATTTTTATTAATTCATTTGGGGGCCTCTTTCCCAGTTTTTGTGCAAACTTTACAAGTGCCGTTGTAGTTCTCATGAACAAAAGCTTTCTAGTAGAAACGGCTTGACGCCATGAGCCTTTATCATCAAATAAATCATCAAATTCCTAAGTAGGGGTAAGTGGGGGTTGTCATCAATTTCTTGTTATTTAAAAAGATATCTTTCTGCTTTTTGCCTCCCTTTCCACAATTCATCAGATAGGTTTTAGTAGCATTAATTTTAAGATCCAGATTTTCCATAAAACCACTATAGGAGTTAAGTGCTCTTTGCAGAGCTAATGGAGTCCTAGCTATTATGACGGCATCATCCGCGTATAATAACACGGGAATCGGTCGTTTTTCCAGCTGCGGGAAATCCTGGCACCCTTCCAACATCGCTTTTTCCAATCCATTGGTGTATAGTGTGAAGAGAAAGGGTGCCAGGACACAGCCCTGTCTTACCCCTCTCTACACCGGAAAAAGCTCCGTGCACTCTCCATTAGATCCATAGCGAACTCGGGCTTTAGCGTCCGAGTAGAGAGCTTTTAAAAAATGGATTATTGAGACCTCGACCCCTATTAATTCTAAGATTCTCCATAGTTTCTTATGCGATACACAATCAAAGGCGGCGGAGAGATCAACGAACGCCAAATAGATTTTCCCCTTCTTTGCTTTTGTGTATTTCTCTATTACAATAGATAAATTTAGGCCCTGATCAATGGTACTCAAACCCTCCCTGAAACCGAACTGCAGATCTGATAGAATATTATTATCCCCCGCCCATTGTTGTAGGCGGTTGAGAATTATTCTGCTGGCTACCTTCCCCAATGAATCTAATAAAGAAATGGGTTGGTAGCATGCTGGATACTGTCTGTCCCCTTTCTTATAAATTGGTACCATGGTCGCTTCCGTCCATGTTTCAATTATCCCTTTTGCACTAGCAGCATTTAACACACATGTCAATAGTGGAGCCCAAAGTTCGATGTTATGTTTATAGATGTCTACCGGGACCCCATCAGGCCCTGGGGCCTTGCTGCCCTTGCTAGCTTGTAGAGCTGATTGAACTTCTTTTAAGGTAAAGAGGACTTCTATTGGATAATTTATTGGTTGTGGGTTTGATCTAAGGGAACCCTCTTGGTCTCCATCACAATCCCCTTTAAGGCGGAAGATGGTTGAGAAGTGGTTCACCCACTGTCTTTCATCGATTGCTACTTCGATCGAGGTGTTACTTCTGTACACAGGAATGGGGATCTTACCACGCGCCAAAATGCGCAACTATCTTTATTAAGGCTTGCGTTATGCAGGTCTACCCAGGATTTTTCTTTTATTTCTCTTTTCCGTAATTTAACTGCGCGGGTGTATGCCTTCCTGCACTGCTTTATTTCGCCCATGTCCCTTTCCTTCTTATGCAATGCTCTTTTTAAATCAGAGTGCGCATTAGTGCAGTCTGAGTCAAACCACCCCTTTTTTCCCCTAGCCCCATGTTTTATCTCAATTTTCAGGGAGTTTTTTATTGCTTCGGTAATCTGAGCAAAACCACTGAGGACCTCCTCCTGACTTATAGTTTCATTTAAACAATTCATTATGGAGTCTAGCGTTTTCGTAACCAGCAGATTTGTTATTTTTCCAGGATCAACCTTTTCCCACTTTAAGGAATAGCCATTCCTTTTATCCATAAGTAATTTTGGGGCCATCAGCACCCTTTCATTATGGAGATTTTGCGTTGTCATTTTGAGAAATATTTTCAAACTCAAAGGGAAATGGTCACTGATAGATATCTTATGTACTTTAAAGCCTCACACAATGCGGATAACAATTCGAGAATAAAATAAAATCAATTATGGAACTAAAGCCTCTGCCATTAAAAGTCTGTGTAAACGGGATGGAAGGAGTCCTAAGAACATTAACAAACCCTAAATCTAACAAAAAAAGAATCTCGTTTAGTGCGTTTCCCACTGCACTATGTGGGAAGTGGAAGAGGTTCCTATCTTCCTCGTCCACTAAACCACATATTGCGTCTTTATTAAGTGAACATAAAGTGATATTAAAATCCCCACCCCACACAAACATCATATTCTCCAGATTGGAATTCTGAATTTTCTGCAATGTATATCTTAGCTGCCTCAATATATCCACCACTTGTTCCTTTGCAGCATTATTATAAAAATTCACTAAGGTCGTTGTGTTACCTTTATCCAGTTTCAGAGTAATAATTTGATAGTTAGGTTCTGAGGCTGTAAACAAAATTTCCCTTATTGATAGCATATTTGAAATGTAAATCGATAAACCTCCCTTAGGCCTCCCTGGGTTGATGGTATAGCAGGTGTATGGTATGTTTTATAACCTTCTATATGCAATTCCTTTAAGGACCATGTCTCTTGCAGACAAAAAATATCAAATGTTCTTATAAAATCTAAAAGAGATGCTTCATTAACTTGGAGGCTAGACCCGCTATATTCCAGAAAAGAATTTCACTTATACCGTCCTTCATTGGTGAAGCCCTACACAATGTTCTGGGTAAATTAGCAGACACACTGACCTTTTCAGGTTCACAATCTAGGCCCTGACTGTTGATAATGGGAGTGCTAGGTATAAAACTACTATTTGATTTGGGTTCGCTTTTTTCAATTATTTTTTCGACATTAGCCGAGCATGATTTATCAAAACTCAATTCAGCTTGCCCCCGTTTATCAGGTTCCTGTTTATTCCTCCCAGGGATCTGAGGGTTAGAAACCATCGGTATTACTAGATGGCCCAGTCAATCTATTTCCTCCAAGGATGGGAGGATGGCAAAGCGATTTTCCACCGGTATGCTATAAACAGACTGTATATTATCCTCATTATGTATCGCTTGATTACGATTACCAGTAATTGTACTAGGGCGACTTCTCGCTGAAAAAGATATGGCTGGTAGAAGAAGCTAAGCGGTAGAATAGTAATGCCTCCCCTGCCGTATTAATAATCCTCCCCACTGTCAAAATCTTTTCCACAAACTGGGAGTACAAAACGTCAAAACCACACAATCTCCTGGTAAACTTTTCCTATCATTGCCTACCCATCTCACCCTACGAGCCATTTTAAATTCCCTGAAAAGTTGTGCCGTAGGCCCTGTTCTCGAGCCTAGCCAGTGCAATGATTTGTTTCTTAACGTTTCCCATGACTCCATCTCCTGTTTCCCCAACCTGGGTACGTTCGCCAGTACTACTGTGTAAGGTATACAGGCTGGGGGCAAATCTAAGGTGGGGGGTTCAGAGAGGATAATCTTTCCATCAAGCGACCTATTAGTTTGATCCCGGGGAAGTACGTTATGCTGTTTAGGGAGGATAAAACCTCCCTTTGCAGTCACAGTTAACTCATTTTGCAGGGAAGCAGGGTTGTGTGGAGGGTTATTGATTTTAGACAAACATGCAGGGCGCGGCGGTTTAGTCTTAAGTTCATTCTGTTTCCTCCGCTGAATTGTAGCTATTTGCTCACTTAATTGCTCTGATGCTTCAAGAGCGTCTAAAGAACCAATTACTTCGGCGTTACCGTTTGATCTATATTCCATCTTAGTTTGACTATCCTCCTTTATCCCACCCGCACTCTTTTGAATAAACACCTCCACCTGGCTCCGCCTTTCCTCTATGCTCGAGAAGGAACCCCTCAGAAAAACTTCTAAATTTTGTATTAGATCTATCAGCATGACCAGCTCCTCTTTATGAGTTTTAGTTTTGGCCCTCGGACCTTGCTCTTGAGTTTTTCTTACTATGGCCTTTTTTGCCCCAAACACTCTTTTCCCAGGTTTATCTATAGTAACCTTATTTGACCCATCTTTTTTTAATATTGCCTCCCCCCCCGCCTATTTTATTTTCCAGTTTATTATTTATCTTCTTTTTCCTCTTTTGCGGGGGTTGAGTAAAAGAATCCGGATCACTTTGTATTGTTTCAATTTCAGTTACTGCCACAAGGATGCAGCCATTATGGGATGGAACCGCCTGTGTTTCATCTCCTTGTTCAATCCTATTATTTGGACTTGCCGATACAATTGGCACACCATTTGCTAATGACTGCTCCACCGTAGTTATTTGTTTCTCTAAAGCCCCCATTGCCCCTGTCAAATAGCTCAGAAGCGTTTGATTTTTAGGCACTTTTACATCTTTCCCCCTTTTGATATCATCTGAAATGTGCTTTCTTTTCCCCATTACATTAAATAGACTCCTCCAGTTACAATTCTATCAGCAATAAGCTCATAGAGTATAAAGGCATGTATTAAATAAACAATTGTTACCGTATGTCCAGAGTCTATTCGAACAAGGCCAAATCAGTCATGGGACCAAGAGAGTGGGCCCAGCCCGGCCTCCTTCGGCCTCTGACGGGCACGGACGGGCCCGCCCTTGGCCCGGGCTTAGCCCGCGCGCGTCCTGCGCTGCGGGAGCCCTCGAGCAGTTTTGAGCGCTTCCAGGCGCTAGATGGTGACGCGGTGGGCGGGCATGGGCCACAGAGCAATCTGGATGTTGCGGTCCTCCTGGACCGTGCGGGAGAAATGAAGCTGTGGAGCGGCAGAAGCGAGACCCGCGCTGCGGGATCCCTCGAGCAGTTTTGAGCGCTTCCAGGCGCTAGATGGTGACACGGTGGGCAGGCATGGGCCACAGAGCAATCTGGATGTTGCGGTCCTCCTGGACCGTGCGGGAGAAATGAAGCTGTGGAGCGGCAGAAGCGAGACCCGCGCTGCGGGAACCCTCGAGCAGTTTTGAGCGCTTCCAGGCGCTAGATGGTGACGCGGTGGGCGGGCATGGGCCGCAGAGCAATCTGGATGTTGCGGTCCTCCTGGACCGTGCGGGAGAAATAAAGCTGTGGAGCGGCAGAAGCGAGACCCGCGCTGCGGGAGCCCTCGAGCAGTTTTGAGCGCTTCCAGGCGCTAGATGGTGACGAGGTGGGCGGGCATGGACCGCAGAGCAATCTGGATGTTGCGGTCCTCCTGGATCGTGCGGGAGAAATGAAGCTGTGTCTTTATCATTTTAGTTCTTTCCTTGTTTTTCTTCTTTCAAATCCGCCTTTGCTTACTTAATTTTTTCCTTATGCTTTTATTCTTCACCAGTTTCTTCTTTCGTCCGCTTCTCCCTTTGTGATTTTATTTTTTCCACTCTCCTGATTTTTATTTCTTTTTTCTTTTTTTGCTTGTTTATAATTCGGTACTTCAACATGCTTGCCTTTCACGTTGGCCCTGTGGTCCGTGTACTAAAACAATTTTGTGACAGCTACCCCGAATGTGTTATTCTAATAACAAGGATTTCAATAACAGCAACATTCTTTGAAGCTATAGAGAAGGCAGTGTGGGTACAAGCATGCCATCCAGCTCCCACCTAATAGTTCGATAGAGGATTGTGTTGAATATAAAACTATCGTGTTTTGCCCACAAACACTCTCCCCTCACCTTCGAGCCACAGAAGGAACATTTAATTCAATTCCTGGAACTCATACGGAGTTTAGACCGCGTTTAACCTGACACTTACATCTGTGTATATAGCAATGACAACTAGGACAGAACTGAGGCGAGGGCACCACGGATGTTGCATGGATCAAACATTTTGAAAGACGATGCGTTTCTCTTGAGGAGAATGAGAAAAGTAATTACACGGTGTTCGCGCACACATTTTAATGTGGTGCGTAGCAGAAAAGCAGTACAAGTGAAGCGGTGGCAAACAATGGAATAATAAAGTGCGTACTACATGCCCGTCTGCTTTGGATTCTGTAAAATGTTTAATAGTAGCGTGAATGATTTTTGATAAAACAAAGGGAGGAGGTGTACCGTAGGTAGCCTGTCCACCAGATCTGTCTGTAGAGAAGCGCCTGATACAAGTAAATAAAGCACTCCACACCATCACTTAGTTAGTACCTACCCCCGCCTAGAGGGGCTGGGTATTTATTGAACTTTGGACATCATGCCTCAAACCAAACCACAAAATAACAAGCATTTGCAACGCAATAGGACTCGCATTTGTGAGAGTTTGAGCTATTGGGATTGTAAATGACAATGCCTTTTATTCATCTGTTTTGAAAACCTGCAAGCGTGCGTAAACATGCACTTTGTACTTATTTATAGTCCTTGCTTTGGAGGAGCAAGGCTGACAGTAAAAGAGGCGCAGTTTCTGCCAGCCTTGCTTATCGTAAGCAACGACTAAGTCAAAAGTGTGTGTTTACGCACCGCTTGCAGGTTTTCAAAACACATAAATAAAAGGCATTGTCATTTACAATGCCAATAGCTCATAGTCCAGCAAATGCGAGACCTATTGCATTGCAAATGCTTGTTAACCTGTGTCACTGGAATGAGGCCTACAGACTCACTCACCTTTTCAATGTTCTGCTGCTATGTCCTTAGCTTACCCTTGGCCTACATCAGTTAGAGTGCTGCACAGTGCAGGACTGGTGATTCTGCAATGGTTGTGTGCGTGTCTGGGAAGGGTAAAGTACAGGTATAGAGTAGTGCTGTGCAGTGCATGCATGGCGAGTACATGTACTTTGTGTACGTGTACCTGCGAGGGGTACAGTCAATGAAGGGTATAGTGCTGTGCAGTGCGCACATGGAAAATGTGTGTACTGGCTGCATGTGTACTTGCAAGTGGCAAAGTAGAAAAGGCTACAGTACTGAGCAGTGCACACAGAGTGAATGTGTGTGCTGATTGTATGTGAGCCTGTGATGGTACATAACATTGAGGGCCCTGGGTTCCATTTTGGGAAACTCAGGCCTCCCTGGTGAAGTCATGAGGAGGTAGAGTAATCCCCCAGACAGATGTGTATTGCTGCATACCTGTGAGCTGGGTGTGACACACAGACGAAAGAGAGAGACCCCCTGTACACTTCAAAGGGTGCTCTTTGATTCAGTGAGAGATCACAAGGAAGGGGCTGAAAAGGGAATCCCAAAGGGTCAGGCTGGGAGCCTGGGATTAACCTTTTGATACACATCACTGTGGCCGCCCTCCTGGCCGCAACAGACGACATCCGCACCCTACTGGATAAAGGAGAAACAGTAGCCCTCATCCTCCTCGACCTCTCAACGGCGTTCGACACAGTCTCTCACCGCACCCTAATACGCAGACTCCTCAACGCAGGGATCCAGGACAAGGCCTTCGAATGGATCCGCTCCTTCCTCTCCGGCAGAACGCAGCGGGTCAGACTCCCCCCTTTCCTCTCAGACCCTACACCAACCACCTGCGGAGTCCCTCAGGGGTCCTCCCTCAGCCCTACACTCTTCAACGTCTACATGGCTCCGCTCGCCCCCATCGTCAGAACCTACGGACTCAACATCGTGTCATACGCAGACGACACCCAACTCATCCTCTCCCTATCCAACGAACCCAACACCGCCAGACACAACTTTAGAGAAGGCATGGAAGCCGTCGCCAAATGGATGAAAAACAGCTGCCTACAACTAAACACCAACAAGACAGAATTACTCATCATGGGCCCAAACCCCGACGCCTGGAACGACACCTGGTGGCCCCCCGCCCTCGGAAACCCGCCCACCCCCACGGACCACGCACGCAACCTGGGAATCATCCTGGACTCCGAGCTCAAAATGGACCGCCAGATCAACTCCTTCTCGTCCTCCTGCTTCCACACCCTCTGCCTCCTACGTAAGACCTTCAAATGGATCCCCCTCGAACACAGAAAGACCGGCACTCCCGCCCTGGTCACCAGCAGACTCTACTACGGCAACGCACTCTACGCGGGAATAAACAAAAACCTCACCCGTAAGCTACAGAACATCCAGAACGCCGCCGCAAGACTGGTCCTCAACCTGCCAAGACACTGCCACATCTCCCAGCACCTGCGCACACCACACTGGCTCCCCATCGAGGCCAGAGTCACCTTCAAGATGCTCACCCACGCACACAAGGCCCTCCACGACACCGGACCAGCATACCTGAACAGCCGACTCAATTTCCACGCACCCCAAAGGACCCTACGATCAGCCCAGCTCTCCTGCGCCGTGGTCCCCCGCACCAGAAAGACCAGATCGGGAGGCCGCTCCTTCTCCTTCCTCGCGGCCAGAGCCTGGAACGCCCTTCCGCTCCACCTCCGACAGACAACATCGCTTCCCATCTTCGCAAGAAACCTCAAATCCTGGCTCTTCGACAGACCCCCTCCGTGATGGACTGGAACCTGCACCCCCCCCCCCTTACCGCCTTGAGACCCTTATGGGTGAGTAGTCGCGCTTAACAAACGCCTGATTTGATTTGGCTGACATCAAAGTGTAAACTCTGGTTACTCCCATGGCCTGTGTTGTGGGACTATCAGCTTTGGAGTCTCTCCTGCTGTGACAAACAGCCTTTCAAGGGGAAGAGGGAGAGAAGAAGTATGTACTTCAAAAGAAGCAGAACTCCAACATAAAACTTCAAAGACCCAGACCCTAAATCACATTTAGTGTCTGGAAATGAACTATGTGCCCAAAAACTCAAGCAGCCAGACGGGCTGCGTGAGGAGGGGAAGCTCTGCAAGACTTCTGCCTGTGACCAGGTCTGGGGGGGCCAAGGCCTGCAAGTTTCCCTGCTGGGTGTGGGGTCATCATCCACGGAAACCAAGACCAGCTGCTTTGGAGCCTGCAGCACCAGTGCCTGGCTGCCTGCCAAGACCAGTGTGCCCTGTGACTAAAAGTTCGGTGGAACGAGTGAGGTCTGGTGGGAGCCCCGTCGAGTGGACTCCCAGTGTGAGGAGATGGCTGCTGTCCCGATTGGGTCATTGACCATGTGCAGATTCAAGTAAGCGACTGCCGTATGCCAGCAGAGGGCCACCGTGAAGATAGCTGTGGAAAGTGTGCTCTGAGGTGAGAGCAAAGCTGGTACTGAATCCCTGCAGTGACCTGTATGCCAGGAGGGGCCACCGTCGAAGATACTGGCAGATAAACGAGGTCAGATGCCTGTACAGGATCATAGCGGCGACCACGTGTGCCAGGAGGGACTGCCCTGAGGTGAGGACTGCTGCCTTGGGTGGCAGAAGTGGGGCAACACCATATGCCAGGAGGGGCTGCCGGAAATAATGGTGCTGTGAGGATCCAGCCGAAGCCCGAAAACTATGAAGCTGTGATGGCCCATAGGTCATGAGGAGCATCGAGGACTGCACCTAACCTGACCCCGGGGACTGAGTGAGGATGCACTGTCACATCACTGGGACTCAGATCAGAAGAATCAGAATCAACGCCCCCCTGTTGGGAGAGCACAGAATGTACCGTACAGGTGGAGCGCGGAAAACTTCTGATCACTGCTAGAACTGCCCACGAAGGCTCAGAGGATAGAGGCAGAAGCCTCACCGAGCAGGACCAGAGCCTTGAGAGTACCCACAAATAAGGCACCCGCTGTGATGTTGCATGCTTCCTCTCTACTGGAGCTGGTAATAGCAGTAATAGGCCTACCGGGCCCCAGGGGACTCGATAAAAGCTCTTCAGCGCAAAGTCACTTTGACTATTTCCTAAGAGTCGGATTGGACTTTTGAGTTAAGGCCTACTAGTGAGCATTCCCTGGATGCGGCCACCAGTGAATGGGGAATAACCCAGACCACACTGTGAGGACCTGATGGGACAGGGATTTGCCAGTGAATCACTGGAGCCCCAAACTCAAGGGGACTCACAGAGTCAAGTGCAGAAGGGGTACTTGGCCCAGATGTTCAGGATCCATAGTGGGTCGGGCCCTGGGACATGAGGAGTCAAAGGCCTCAACCACCACCGGTGGGCACAGTAACCCCTGCGTGCCGCGTGGCCATCTGAAAGGGGTTCTGACAGTTTGCAACATATGTTTCCATCAAAGCCATTTGTGGTGGAACTTAAATTTGGTTATTACTCATGAACCAATGCACAGTTGTCCGTTGTGCCTCCTCAGCTTATAAATGGTTGTTCTGGTTGCGATAACATCAGCACACTGTGCGAGTGAGCTTCAGGCCCTCCAGTCCAGATGGCTTATAGAACCGTTTTTCCAGACAAAGTGGTGTTAAGGGCTTGAGCTACATTCTTCCCGCAGGTGGCGACACCTTTTCATGCTTACATTTATTTCATTCATATGTAGTTAATTAAAACCTTTGCATGGTAAAATATACAAAAGAAAAATAAACTAGTCCTTTTGCACAGTTAAAATATGCAACTTTGGGGCTCAGAGGAGAGCAACCTCTGTCCTTCAGAGCATATAGCTTAAACCTATTACTTTCTTTTCGGCTAAGCTCAAGAAGTTGATGAAACATTAAAAATGAGACATGTTACACAGATAAAATATACAACTTTGAAGTTCGGAGGGGAGCAATCTCCGGAAGGCTTGAGCTAAATGTTCTGATGGACAGTTTCTTTTCTGGTATCCTCAAGAAATTAACAAAACAAATATTCAAGATGGCATTAGTCACTTTTAGGGATTCTATCACAGCTTCGCTAAACAAACAAATGTTCATTGTGTTAAACAGGTGTTATACTGGTGTCTTAGCAGGGCTCTTTTTTCAGTAAGTAAAACAGGGTAAACACAGGCAGTGTGGACTAGGGTCTGCTTAGTTTGATGGCATAGTCTACAGCTTTTACTCTTCCTTGGCTTATACCACTGTGAAGAAAATGACTTATTATATGGTGTGGTTGTGCGACCTCACAGTGTAATTAACTAACAAACCCGTCTTGGGTCCAGTCAAGCTCATTTGCAAAACCTTAGCTCAACCCTGGGTAGCTGTGGTTTACAGCAGTCAGGCTCTGTCAAAGAAACAAGTGAAAAGCATTTAGAAGTGCCAAACTGTTGAGCAAGAATGAAACGCAAAGAAAATCAGACACCAACTTATAAAAATAGCTCCTATTTTTATGACGTTTTAGACACCAAAATGTACAAAATCCACAGGTGGGTTTCTGGCGATAGAATTGAATTAAATAAATCACTGCTTTTCATTCAAATCACAAACAAGCATTAGCAACTACTGTGGTTAGTGGTTACTCTGAAAGCTTTTTTAGTACAACTACTCTGGCCCGGTCTGGGTAACCAAGATTGGCGGGTGTTGGAAGCCGGAGTCCCAGTCCCGCACCACTGTCACCAAATGCGAGACCCGGGACTTCTCACTCAACGTTAGGCCAAGTAAGGACACTGTTTGAGATAGCCCTGCTCACCCCCTTAGTAGCTTGGCACGAGCAGCCAGGCCTATCTCCAAGGCACGAGTGTACAGTATGTGCAACCACACTCACAGCAACCCACTGGTGACACCACAAATGGACTCCACACGAGTTTGACAAAACAAGTATAAACTTTATATAAAAAGATATACGATCAGACCACACGATACAAAAGCCAACATATAATAAAGGGTAATATTCGTTCCGGCTGGTTGGTAGGTTCGAATCCCAACCACCGCTTTCAAAATGCTAAAATGGTCGCAATGCTAGAATCACACACATTGCAATGGACAAACAATAGTGCGCTGGATAACGATACAATCCTGTGCTGGGCAAAGGAGAAATAATACAATGCGCAACGATACACCCCGGTACCTTGCAATGGGAGAAATAATGCAATGCGTACCGCTACAATCATGTACTTTGCAATTAAGGAATAATGCAATGCGTAGCTACAATCATGTACTTTGCAATGAAGAAATAGTGCAATGCGGGCCGCTACAATCCTGTACTTTGCAATGGAGAAATAATGCAATGCGTAGCGCTACAATCGTGTACTTCGTTATGCCGAAATAATGTCAGGCGTCATAAGACAGTCCGGCAGTTCGTTAGCAGCAATATTGGCAATGTGTATTACGACAGTCAGCCTCTTCGATAACAGTTGCCCCCCCACACGCATCAACGATGACATAAAGTACAGCTTCTCACTCTGGCCCCAGTACTGCCACTCCTTTGGTCAGTACGGGCCCCCAATCTGAGCCGAAGCAAAGGCTCACGTTGCCAGAAGGACTGAGAGGCCGAGAGAGTGTCCCTCCGAGCCCGCACCCCGCCCAGGCAGTGATCCACGTTACCTGGGGGCGCGACCCCACTCTCCTCTCCTCCTTCAGCAAACTAGGCCTTCCGTGCAGAACTTTCTCAATGGGCCTCAGCGGCTCGGCCTTGCAGCTCAGCTCCTCCGGGGCTGCCGGTCCGGTCCGCGACTGTTAGGAAGGTCTCAGGCGGCCGAGGGCACACGTACCCCACGCCTCTGAGATTACGTTACTCCGGGTGCACGTTCACCACAGCACCCTCCGGGTCTCCTCTGGCACGAAGCCACACACACAACGCTGATGGGACTTCACGTCGACTCCCAGTGCACGTTCACCAGGCACTCCTTCCTGCAGTCTCAGTTGGCACCAAGACATGCACACTGCGCTGCAGAGACTCACTTTCTTCCGGTGCACACAATAATCAGCCGATCACCTCCACAGTCCCAGGTTGCACCAAAGCACGCACAGTGCTTCACTGAGACTTACTCCAACTCCGGTGCCCCGATATCCAGGAGCTCTTCACCAACGCCTTTGGCCGCACCCCGACACGCTCACTGTGTCCGAACCTCACTTCTCCTCCGGTGCACTCGATGACCAGGCGCTCTTCACCAGCGCCTCCGGTGCACCCCGACACGCACCCTGCACGTCCGAGACTCACTCCACTTCCGATGCACACGTTGAACAGGCGCTCCTCACCAACGCCTCCTGTGCACCACGACACGCACCCTGCGTGTCCGAGACTCACTTCACCTCCGATGCACCCGCTGACCAGGCGCTCGTCACCAGCGCCTCCGGTGCACCATGACACGCACCCTGCGCGTCCGAGTCTCACGTCACCTCCGATGCACACGCTGACCATGCGCTCTTCACCAACGCCTGTGGTGCACCACGACACGCACACAGCGCGTCCGAGACTCACTTCACCTTTGGTGCACACGTTGACCAGGCGCTCTTCACCAGCGCCTGCGGTGCACCACGACACGCACCCAGCGCGTCCGAGACTCACTTCACCTTCGGTGCACACGTTGACCAGGCGCTCTTCACCAACGCCTCCTGTGCACCACGACAATCACCCAGCGCATCAGAGTCTCACTTCTCCTCCGTGTGTCCAAGATCACAGGGCACACCTTCCGAGGGTCTCAAGCTGCCACAACACGTGTGTCGCTTGAAACTTCTCCGGAAACGTTTATGTTCCTGTGTTTCCAAACAGGGAGCCAGCTCACCTCGGGCCCTTGGGGTAACAAGACACAGCACAAAGCACAGTCTTCTTCAAGCAGGAGGACCCAGCGCACAAAGCACAGTCCCAACAGCCTCTTCCTTGGTTAAAACAGCAAACTGCAGACCAGCCCCAGATCACGAAGCAGGGTCGGTCCTTCTCAGCAGTCTCTTCAGTTGTTCCTTCCTTAGCAGAGGTTCCTCTTGACCACGAAATGGGTCCAAGCCTTTTCAGTCTCAATCCATTTCTATTCCAACGTTCAGGGGTCTCAGCTCTCATAGTTATACCCTAAATGTCTTTGAAGTTCGTTGTGCTCAGGGGTCCCTGACCCCTGCCTAAATCAGTTCTGGGTGTCTCCTCCCAGTGTCACCTTTCTCCCTTTGATACTGGGGGTCTGGATCCTTATTCACTCAGCCGGAGATGGGTCAATTGTTTTATAGCTGCAGCCCAGGCCTCTTCACCTCCCGGGGCTTCTCCTCCGCCTACTCTCCAGATGCAGGTCAGCCTGGTGCCATCTCAACCCGTCCCTGGGTCAAGACCTCCCCCAGCTCCTCTCCCCTCTCAGATCCAGACAGTCAATCCACATTCAGTAGAGACACACAGAAATGCTTAAAGCACAAAACTCAGCCACTTTCTAAAAGAGTGGTTTCTGAACACACAGTGACAAAACCACTTTCATAGAAAGATGTGTTATGACACTGAGTTCATACATACTAAACTTCACCTCTCCATTTTAAACTTAAGGGAAACTAGGCTAACAAACACAATACCCAGCCTCCTCCATTCTGTCCTATGGGCAGGATGGGCTTTCACCAGTGAAAAACGAAATGAAGTGTTTTTCACTGTCAGGACATAACACACACCTCAGTATATGTCCTGCCTTTTACTTACACTGCACCCTGCCCAGGGGTTACCCGGGACCTACCACAGGGGTGCCCACTGTGTACGCAAAAGGGAAAGTAAGGCCTGACAAGTGGTTGCACTCGTCAGGACAACATGCTAACTTAGCAAACTGCGCGCAGGCCCTACACTGCAGGCCTGAGTTCCCTTCTCCGCGCACCTTTGCATTACTAGCCCTGGCGCACATAGTGCACATCACTAGGGACTTTACTAGTAAGGCAAACATACCAATCATGGCCAACCAATTACCATTACACTTTACACAGGGAACACTTGTACTTTGACACTGATCAGCAGTGGCAAAGTACTCAAAGCATCTAAATTGGCAACTCTATGTCAGGGAAAACTGTCTAGGGGAATGCAAAAGTTTAGGGAACTTTAGCCAAAAAGGCCAAGTCCTACACAACCCCCTCCCAGTCAAAAGCCAGGGTAGACCAATCATTACCTTGATGGACTTCCCGGCTTCGGGCGATAGGACCAGGACGCAGGCCATCTACCACAGGGACACCCTCCTGTTCCACGCCTTCCTGACCCCAGGGGGTCTTCTTGATCACTACTCCCTGAGCCAACAATGCTGTTCCATGGATCCCCCCCGGCCAGGGGGACCCCTCCAGGGGTGCTGTTCCCACGCCAACCCCACCCTGGAGTGGTACCCTGGGAAGGCCCATCGGTCAGGATACTACCTCAAGTCATCCTGCCCACCAGGTTAAAAGTGGGTTTCCCTGGTCACTTCTAGGGGACCCAGCCCCACTGGCTGGACACTGTCCCACGGGTGTTCCCACTGGGGAACACAACCCTCTTTTATCCTTCCATTTATTTTTCTGGGCCTGCCACTTAGGAATGGCACCCACAAACTTCAGGACGGCAGGAGCTCTGGCTACAGACTCCCCACGCCCTCCTGACGCTAGGTGTCCTTCCTCACACCTCTGGCAAGTAGGCACTAGGCCTCCACCTGGGGGCTCTCCTACGGCCCCCCCCAGTTTCCTGGGTGGTGCTGCTGATCCCTGGGGGTGCTGCTTACTCTTCCTCCCCCTCTTTTGAGACAAGGGCAACCACTCCTCGCTACTCTGGGATCTCCTTGCGCCACTTGGCCCTTCTTCCCTCTCTGGGGCCTTTTCAGGCCCCTGGACCCATGACCAGGGGTCTGGTTCTCGTGCAGGCTCCCGGGAATCAAGGAGTCCACACCTTAGCCCGGGGTGGCGCAATCCTGGAAAATAATTTCTGAGCCTAGGCTCCCCTGGGGCCAAATTGGACAACCCCTCCAAATCATTTACCATGCTAACCACTACCCAATCTTCCAGTGCACACTTGTACTCATCCACACTTGGCACTGGCTATGCGCTGCCACCATTCGAACTGGACTCTGCTTGTTCACCCTTAATGTCCAGTTCCCTCATGCTTAACTCATGAGCGAAGAGAATCCGTTTCTCTTCCAGCGCGAGAGCGTTCCTGCTCTCCTCTGCTTGAGTTTTAAGTTTTAACACCTCCAACTCATGCAGTCTGACCCTTTGGTTTTCCTCCAACTCCTCTGGTGAAAAACTCCTCCCTGAATGGCTACTACCAGCCCCTGTGGCTGGTCCCTCCACTGGCAAATCCTGTGGACCAAATCCATTCCCTGGGTCATCCTCATCCACCTCAACATCACCCGTCTCCTGAGCCTCTTTGGCTTCCCACCAGGCCCTCAAGGTCACTTGCAGCTCCTCCTTCTTCGCGCTACCCTTCATGGGACGTCCCAAAGCTCTGCAGAATTTCCTCAACTGATCAACCTTGTAGGTAAACAATGCCTCAATGTTAAACTCTAATTCTGCAGCCGCAGCCTCACCGGCTATCTGGCTCCCCTCCTGAGACAGGATGTGTGGTTTAAAGGTTACTCAACAATAGAACCAACAATTCAAAACAATATGTTGTTGCGTCGTGGTCTGCGATCAATTTGTGATGTACACCAATTACTGTGAGTGGTTTTGCACACACGCGTTTCAATTACGTTAGGATCGTATCCCACCGCTCTGCCGCCAAATGTTGGAAGCCGGAGTCCCAGTACCGCACCACTGTCACCAAATGCGAGACCCGCGACTCCTCACTCAACGTTAGGCCAAGTAAGGACACCGTTTGAGATAGCCCTGCTCACCCCCTTAGTAGCTTGGCACGAGCAGCCAGGCCCATCTCCAAGGCACAAGTGTACAGTATGTGCAACCACACTCACAGCAACCCACTGGTGACACCACAAAAGGACTCCACACGAGTTTGATAAAACGAGTATAAACTTTATATAAAAAGATATACGATCAGACCACACGATACAAAAGCCAACATATAATAAAGGGTAATATTCGTTCCGGCTGGTTGGTAGGTTCGAATCCCAACCACCGCTTTCAAAATGCTAAGCTGGTCGCAATGCTAGAATCACACACGTTGCAATGGACAAACAATAGTGCGCTGCGTGTTGATACAATCCTGTGCTGGGCAAAGGAGAAATAATACAATGCGTAACGATACACCCCGGTACCTTGCAATGGGAGAAATAATGCAATGCGTACCGCTACAATCATGTACTGCGCAATGAAGGAATAATGCAATGCGTCACACCCCAATCACGTACTTTGCAATGAAGAAATAATGCAATGCGCACCGCTACAATCATGTACTTTGCAATTAAGGAATAATGCAATGCGGGCCGCTACAATCCTGTACTTTGCAATGGAGAAATAATGCAATGCGTAGCGCTACAATTGTGTACTTCGTTATGCCGAAATAATGTCAGGCGTCATAAGACAGTCCGGCAGTTCGTTAGCAGCAATATTGGCAATGTGTATTACGACAGTCAGCCTCTTCGATAACAGTTGCCCCCCCACACGCATCAACGATGACATAAAGTACAGCTTCTCACTCTGGCCCCAGTACTGCCACTCCTTTGGTCAGTACGGGCCCCCAATCTGAGCCGAAGCAAAGGCTCAAGATGCCAGAAGGACTGAGAGGCCGAGAGAGTGTCCCACCGAGGCCGCACCCCGCCCAGGCAGTGATCCACGTTACCTGGAGGTGCGACCCCACTCTCCTCTCCTCCTTCAGCGAACTGGGCATTCCGTGCAGAACTTTCTCAATGGGCCTCAGCGGCTCGGCCTGGCAGCTCAGCTCCTCCGGGGCTGCCGGTCCGGGCCGCGACTGTTAGGAAGGTCTCAGGCGGCCGCAGGGCACACGTACCCCACGCCTCTGAGATTACGTTACTCCGGGTGCACATTCACCACAGCACCCTCCAGGTCTCCTCTGGCACGAAGCCACACACACACAACGCTGATGGGACTTCACGTCGACTCCGAGTGCACGTTCACCAGGCACTCCTTCCTGCGGTCTCAGTTGGCACCAAGACACGCACACAGCGCTGCAGAGACTCACTTTCTTCCGGTGCACACGATGATCAGCCGATCACCTCCACAGTCCCAGGTTGTACCAAAGTACGCACACTGCTTCACTGAGACTTACTCCAACTCCGGTGCCCCGATATCCAGGCGCTCTTCACCACCGCCTTCGGCCGCACCCCGACACGCTCACCGTGTCCAAGCTTCACTTCTCCTCCGGTGCACTCGATGACCAGGCGCTCTTCACCAGCGCCTCCGGTGCAGCCCGACACGCACCCTGCCCGTCCGAGACTCACTTCACTTCCGATGCACACGTTGACAAGGCGCTCGTCACCAGTGCCTGCGGTGCACCACGACACGCCCCCTGCGCGTCCGAGTCTCACGTCACCTCCGATGCACACACTGACCAGGCGCTCTTCACCAACGCCTGCGGTGCAGCACGACAAACACCCAGCGCGTCCGAGACTCACTTCACCTTCGGTGCACACGTTGACCAGGCACTCTTCACCAGCGCCTGCTGTGCACCACGACACGCACCCAGCGCGTCCGAGACTCACTTCACCTTTGGTGCACACGTTGACCAGGCGCTCTTCACCAACGCCTCCTGTGCACCACGACACGCACCCAGCGCGTCCGAGTCTCACTTCTCCTCCGTGTGTCCAAGATCACAGGGCACACCTTCCGAGGGTCTCAAGCTGCCACAACACGCGCCCACCGCGTCGCTTGAAACTTCTCCGGAAACTTTTATGTTCCTGTGTTTCCAAACAGGGAGCCAGCTCACCTCGGGCCCTTGGGGTAACAAGACACAGCACAAAGCACAGTCTTCTTCAAGCAGGGGGACCCAGCGCACAAAGCACAGTCCCAACAGCCTCTTCCTTGGTTAAAACAGCAAACTGCAGACCAGCCCCAGATCACGAAGCAAGGGTCGGTCCTTCCCAGCAGTCTCTTCAGTTGTTCCTTCCTTAGCAGAGGTTCCTCTTGACCACGAAATGGGTCCAAGCCTTTTCAGTCTCAATCCATTTCTATTCCAACGTTCAGGGGTCTCAGCTCTCATAGTTAGACCCCTAAATGTCTTTGAAGTTCGTTGTGCTCAGGGGTCCCTGACCCCTGCCTAAATCAGTTCTGGGTGTCTCCCTCCCAGTATCACCTTTCTCCCTTTGATACTGGGGGTCTGGATCCTTAATCACTCAGCCGGAGAGCTGGGCAACTCTATGACAGTAAAAAGGTCTAGGGGGAAAGCAAACAGTTTAGGGAACTTTAGCCAAAAAGGCCAAGTCCTACAGCGGGGATCGAGTCACAGGGCCAATGAGGCTTGGCGGGACAGATACATTGCACTGAAAACAGTCTTCAGTCCAGTTCTAGGCTCTAAGGACGAAGCGCCATGGACATCAATGGAGTGGTCCTGATACAAGGGACATATACCTTGCAGTCTGTAGCGGGTCGTCAATACCAGGCCAGAGACGGGGTAAGGGTAACGGGGATTTTATTGGCTTTATAACACGCTTCTTTGTGGCCGCCTGTCTGTAGTATGGAAGGGGGGACCGATGGGTCTTCTCCTGGGTGTCTCGGTCCCTCGTAGAGGTCCGGACTCTTCTCCTTGCCTCCAGCTCGGACCCGTCCGTTGCGGAGAGGTAGAAGATGTAAAACAAAAGAAGGGTCTACAGTCAGTATAGCGTTCCTGCTTGTAGTGAAGGGAGGGTAGTGATGGGAACGCCCGGTGCACAACACTTCTACACGAGTGAGGGAAAAGTGCTCGGGGAAGGGTACTCCAGGTGTAGGGGTTCCCCACGGGTTAACCCTCTAGTCTGTCTCTTTTTCCCACCCAGCCCGCAAAACGCTCGCGTACCTGCGAGAGCCACGCTCCTCCTGGAGCGTGGCTGGGCGAACCACGGGAACGCTGGCCTCCTGGCTCTCCTCCGCCTCGTAGACTCACTGGCTCCTTCCCGCTGCTCGATCCCGCTTCCTCCGCTTCCTCCGCTCTGCTTTCTCCTCCGTCTCCCTCTTCGTCGCCTCCGGTGAACATGCACCCCGACTTCCATCTTCCTCCGTCCTTTGTGGGCCAGGCTTCTCCGACGTCATCACTGGGGGCGTGACATGCCGACCAGTCGTCCCAATTAAAGGGCCGGTACTCCATTTCGCCTTCACCTCTCCCTCCTCTTCTTTCGATGTAGTCCCACTCGTCCTGCTGTGGAGAAAGGGGAGGGGGAGAGGGGGTTTTCTTCTTCTCCGGGTTAACAGGTCCATCACCCCCTACCAAGTCAGGGCGTCCCTCGTTACACACCACCCCCCTTGGATTCTCCCGATCAGGGAGAGGGTACCGGGACAGAAAATCCGCACTGCCATTGTCCTTGCCTTTACGGTGTTTCACGGTGAAGGAAAAGGGCTGGAGAGACAAAAACCAGCACAGGACCCTGGGGTTAAGAGCGATGTTTCGGCTCATCCACTGGAGGGGGGCATGGTCTGTGTACAGGGTGAAATCGTGGCCCTCAAGATAATAGCGCAGTTTGTCGACAGCCCATTTAACAGCCAGGCATTCCTTCTCAACCGTGGGGTATTTAAGCTCTCTGGGAAACAACTTACGGCTAATGTACAATATGGGATGGTCCATGCCCTCGGGTGATAACTGAGAGAGGACGGCCCCTATCCCATAGTCTGAGATGTCTGTGTGAAGGAGAAAGGGTCTGGAAAAGTCGGGGGAGGACAACACGGGATTGGTAGTGATGGCTCGCTTTAAAGTGTTAAAGGCTTTCCACATTTGTGGAGTGCGGTGTGAAAGAAGTTGGGTTTTTATTTCTTGTCTAAGGGTGTCAGTGAGTGGGGCAGCTACGTCTGAGAATTGAGGGATGAAGCGACGATAGTAGCCGATTAACCCCAGAAAGGCTCTCATGTCTCTCTTGGTACTGGGAAAGGGGGTCTCTGCTATGGCTCTGACCTTCTCGATTTGTGGTTCGATCATCCCATGACCTAGCACGTACCCTAAGTACTTGACTTTCTGGTATCCCACCCGGGACTTCTTCGAGTTTATGTGTAGCCCTGCTTGTTGTAAGGCCCTTAGTATGGTCCTCAGATGGCCTAAATGTGACTCCCAACTGGGGCTGAAGATCACGATGTCATCCAGGTACGCAGAGGAAAACATGGGGTATTGGTGGAGCACCGTGTTCATAAGGCGCTGAAAAGTCGCTGGGGCCCCATGTAGCCCAAAGGGGAGCACTGTGAACTCAAACAGCCCATCAGGGGTGGCGAAGGCGGTTTTCTTACGGTCTTCTTCTCTTAGAGGGACTTGCCAGTACCCCTTTGTGAGGTCCAACGTGGTGATATATCTGGCTTCACCCAGTTTCTCGATCAGTTCGTCGATACGCGGGATGGGGTATGCGTCAAAGGAGGAGATGTTGTTAAGGGCTCTAAAGTCCATACAGAACCTGGTGCTTCCGTCGGGTTTGGGTACCATGACAATGGGAGATGACCATTCGCTTTTTGAGGGTCTGATGACTCCCAGTTTTAGCATGTCCTTTACCTCTTTTTGTACTGCCGCGCGCTTAGCTGCGGGTATTCTGTATGGGCGTTGTTTGACGATCTTCCCCGGGAGGGTCTCAATGCAGTGTTCTGCCAGGGATGTTTTTCCCGGCACGTCGGAGAAGAGGGAGGAGAAGGGGGATAAAGTATCCCTAAGCTCGCGTTTCTCTTGTGTCCTTAGGTCCTCCTTGACCACCAGCTGTTCGAGGGTGCTGGAAGAAGAGGCATGTGTTGGTAGGGTAAGGTGTGCGGTCCTCGGTGGGGGCCCTAGCCATTTCTTTAGAATGTTTATGTGTTATGTCTGGCATCTCCTTGTCGTTATTTGCACGCGGTAGCTGGTCTTACCGATCGTTCCAACGACCCTGTAGGGCCCCCGCCACTCAGCTTGGAACTTCTTCGTAGACGAGGGAAATAACACCAGTACCCAATCGTTGACCTCCAACCTTCTCCATCGTTTCCCTTTATCGTATACCGCTTTCTGTTTCTCTTGATTCTTCTCCAGGTTCGAATACGCCAGATCCCTCAGCTTCCCTATTTTGGATTTCAGGGCCTGGGTGTATTCCAGCATTCCCCTTGCTTCGTTGGCGTCCTCTTTCTCCCATGCCTCTTTCGTCATTTCTAGCAGGGACCGGGGCTGTCGTCCGTACAACATTTCGAAGGACGAGCAACCCAGACTGCTCTGCCGTTGGCCACTGAATGACATACAAAGCGAGGGGTAGCATCTGATCCCATTCTCTACCTTTACGGTGAGCATCTTCTTTAAAGTAGACTTGAGCGTCCCGTTGTATCGTTCTACGAGGCCGTCAGTCTGGGGGTGATATACTGAGGTTCTGATTTGTCGTAGATCCAGCATCCCACAGACCTCCTTCATCAATCTAGACACAAACGGGGTCCCTTGGTCTGTTAGTATTTCCTTGGGAAAGCCCACACGGGAGAACAACTCTAGGAACTTCTCTGATATAATCCGAGTGTTTGGGGTTTTTAGAGGGAAGGCTTCGGGGTATCGGGTAGCATAGTCCACTATAACGAGAGCATATTGATTCCCCCTCTGGGTTTTTGGTAGGGGTCCTATCAGGTCCATCCCTACCCTCTCGAAAGGAGTGCCTATGATCGGAAGGGGCTGCAAGGGCACTGAGGGTGGTCGATGGGTGTTTCGTCTCTGGCATACCTCGCAGGTCTGGCAGTGGGTCTTGATGTCTTTGTACACCCCGGGCCAAAAGAAGTGTCGTAAGACGTTTTGTGTTGTCTTTTCACTACCTATGTGTCCTGCGGTCAAATGTGAATGCGAAAAGAACATTATCTGTTCCCTAAAAGCCAGGGGGACTAGCAACTGATGTGGCGCTTCCCGAGTACCCTGTCGATACAGCATTCCGTCTTTTATAAGGAACCTGGGATACGTGGGGGAGGGGGTGTCCTGTTCTCTGTGCGCTTGTTCCCATGCATTGAACAGGGAGGCGTCATTGGCCTGGGCGAATTTAAAGCTCCTGTCCAGTGTCCAGGGTTCTGGTGTTATCAAAGCTGTGGCGGGACGGTCAGCTGTCTTCCCCAGGCAGCTCTTTTGTTTTTGGGTTTGTAATGTATGTAGGAACATGTCTAGGAATTCAGGATTGTCGGTCCCTATGATCAGGTCCTCTGGTAAGCTGTGCAAGACCCCCACCCGGACGACATGGATTCTACCGTTGGAATGGGACAGGGTCACTACGGCTATGGGATACGGTTTGACGTCTCCATGGACACAGCGGATGTGTACCAGGGCATCGGGGATGACCTGTTGGGACTGTACTAAGACCTTCTGTATAACGGACTGTCTACAACCTGAGTCGAGTAGGGCTCTTACCACCTTCCCATTCACCTGTACACTTACGTGATATGCGCTCCCCATCTCAGCAGTGTAGAGGATCGATTTAGGGAGGTATCCCACCTCCATGGGTTCTTCTGTGGGTTTCCTACGAGGGCACGTTCGGGCGATGTGGCCCCAGTCGCCACATTCAAAGCATTGGGGTCCTTTGAACGTTGGTGCCTCTGGTTTGCTACAACGCAGTCTCATCGGCTCTGGGGGTGCTCGTGGTCTTTTATCGTTTTTGCTTGTGGTGGGCCGATTAGATTTCTCGGGTTCCCACCTCTGAGTTACAGGCTGTGCACGCGAGAAGGTGGTAGCCATCTCCGCGGCTTGCTCGGTTGTCAGGTGAGGATGTTGCCGTAGCCACTTCTGCGTATGTGGCGGAAGTGCCTCTAGATACTGCTCGAGGTAGATTCTGTCCATAATCTCCTCTTTCGTGCTCACCCCGGGGTTTAGCCATTTGTCGGCAGCCATCTTTAGGCGGTATAACAAGGTCTTTGGGTTTTCGCCGGGGGTGCCTCTTTCCTTCCTGAAGCGTACCCTGTAGGCTTCCGCATCCAGCCCCAGATGGTCTAGGATCACTGTTTTAATGGTGGCGTAAGGGCTATTACCTGCGGCGTTGGCCACCTGATACGCGGCCTGCGCCTCGCCTATCAAAAGGGGAGCCAGAAAGAATGGCCATTTCTATAAGGGCCAGCCGCACGCCAACGCAGCTCGCTCAAAATTAAGGAGGAAGGCATCGGGGTCCTCTCCTGGCACGTACTTCTGTAGAGAGACTCCTGAGGGTCCGGGGTTGGGGCTCCTGGGCTCCCGCCCGGTGGGAAGGGGCTGGTCGGCCATCACCTTCTGTAGTCCCTCTATCTGGGCTGAGATGGTGTCCCTGAAGGTGTCCCTGTCCGCCTGGGCCGACGTCATCTGCCGTTCCACGGCCCATTCCAGCTTCTCTTGGCCTTTGACGAGGTGTTGTATCAATGCGTCCATCGTGGGTGTACAGATGGGGCATCTACGCCCGCATTCTCCACACCTTGTAGCGGGTCATCAATAACAGGCCAGAGACGGGGTAAGGGTAACGGGGATTTTATTGGCTTTATAACACGCTTCTTTGTGGCCGCCTGTCTGTAGTATGGAAGGGGGGACCGATGGGTCTTCTCCTGGGTGTCTCGGTCCCTCGTAGAGGTCCGGCCTCTTCTCCTTGCCTCCAGCTCGGACCCGTCCGTTGCGGAGAGGTAGAAGATGTAAAACAAAAGAAGGGTCTGCAGTCAGTATAGCGTTCCTGCTTGTAGTGAAGGGAGGGTAGTGATGGGAACGCCCGGTGCACAACACTTCTACACGCAGTGAGGGAAAAGTGCTCGGGGAAGGGTACTCCAGGTGTAGGGGTTCCCCACGGGTTAACCCTCTAGTCTGTCTCTTTTTCCCACCCAGCCCGCAAAACGCTCGCGTACCTGCGAGAGCCACGCTCCTCCTGGAGCGTGGCTGGGCGAACCACGGGAACGTTGGCCTCCTGGCTCTCCTCCGCCTCGTAGACTCACTGGCTCCTTCCCGCTGCTCGATCCCGCTTCCTCCGCTTCCTCTGCTCTGCTTTCTCCTCCGTCTCCCTCTTCGTCGCCTCCGGTGAACATGCACCCCGACTTCCGTCTTTCTCCGTCCTTTGTGGGCCAGGCTTCTCCGACGTCATCACTGGGGGCGTGACATGCCGACCAGTCGTCCCAATTAAAGGGCCGGTACTCCATTTCGCCTTCACCTCTCCCTCCTCTTCTTTCGATTTAGTCCCACTCGTCCTGCTGTGGAGAAAGGGGAGGGGGAGAGGGGGTTTTCTTCTTCTCCGGGTTAACAGGTCCATCACCCCCTACCAAGTCAGGGCGTCCCTCGTTACACAGTCAAAGCAGTCTTCAGTCCAGTTTGAGGCTCTATGGGCAAACCGCCATAGACAACAATGGAGTGGTCTTGATGCAAGGGATACAAGATGCTGAGGATGCTGATCATGTGACGGTGGTCATCCAGGCCCTCCTCCCGCACCCAGTCCACAAGCACAGTGGGGTGACTTGGTCAATGTCCCTTAAAGTCTGGTTGAAGAATGGCCAAAAACCAGTTGCCACTGTCCTACTCGTCTCCAGTTACAGCGAAATCAGCGGTTTCCTTTAACTGAGGTTAGTGTCAGTCTTGGGCGACCGAACTGCAATGCGATGACTCCCAGATCCAGCAGACTCAAATGCAACTTTTGAGTGTCGGGACTCTGTCTCCCAGGCAGCACTTCGGCAGTCAGGGGCAGTTAAGCGTTTGTGGCTACCAACTCGGCAAGCCAGACTTCTTCGGCTTTTGTGGTCCTGTAGCTGTAACAGGAAGTCAGGCACCAGCCTATTGGAGTCACGTCCTCTGTCCAGGGCTTGGGGACTACTTTTCATCGAGCAGGACACCACAGGCACAGTCCTCTCTTTGCTAGCCCAAGGATCAGCAGGTGGGTCCAGTTTTTGGTGCAGCCTTTCTTTGCCAGGTCAGGGGTCGAAAAATCCAGTCGCTATGGCGTGCCAGATTTAACCAGGACTAGCTATTTTTAGAGCCTACTCGCCCGTTTTGGCGAGCTGACAACAGGTGTTCTGCTTGCTCACAAAGAGTGAATGAGCAATAAAGATGCCTTTAAATCTTGTTATCTTGTCACATTTGCTCGACTTTCAGAGACAGGTCAAAAGTCAGTTTGCCCTCCTACATTTACTTTTCTTTCTGTGATTGAAGTTAGAGGATTTTGTAAAGTGAACTATGTGACAATCACACTGTGCAAAGCACATGAAATGAAAGGCTGTAAGTTTTCAGGCTTTTTTTTAACACAACACTGAAATAGCTAATAATTGAACTGTTTAAACATTTTAAATATATTTCACTAGTTATGAAGACACATTTTCGTAATTATGTGGAGAAAAAAAAAAAGATTCTTATAGGATCAAAACAAATCAGAACACTTTACTTGGTGATGCGCAAATTTTAAATATTTTTGCTGAAACCCAACTTCCAAACATTGTTTACATGCTATATAGTTTTATCAGTAAAACTACATGTTAGTGGGAAAGTTTTGTGGCCATTTCAATGGAAAATGTGCTATCTGTACATGAGAGTGCACTACCACATCACATCATGCTTTAGTAATATATTTATGAAAAGTGAGTTTTTAAACATGAACTGGGAAATATTCCTGCTCCTGCCCAGATGACAATGCTACTAGTGAACTAAGAGGCAAGTAAGGGATCATGTGTACCCTATATGTGGGCTTGATTCTTATTATATATGGAGCAAACGTTTAGTCTAGTTAAATAAAGAGTTTTTTTGTACAGCAGAAATAGTGAATTTGCATATTTGAAGGTGCTCTCTTATGTGATAATGAAGAAAAAGGCAGCTCCATAAGACAAAATATTTGCCTAGGATCACACAATTTGAGACCAGTTCACAGGTCAAGTACATTACAGTTAGGTCAAGTAGATGATTCAAGTTACTAGACCTGCAGGACTAGTAACATTTTTATGATGTTTCGCTGCAGGTCCAGGAACAGCAGGGCAGTTTTTTGTCGATCCTCTCTTCAATACAGATCGGAGGTCTGTGTGAGATTTCTATGCCCAGGACTTGCCTGCGGGGGATGCGGTGACTACTAGCCAATGGGCTACTAGGTTCCCTACCACCTGACGACTTCCTGCAAAGTGTGGCATCTAGCTATCCCAGAATGCAATATTCTGCCCACTCCCAA
This sequence comes from Calotriton arnoldi, assembly GCA_963921515.1. Taxonomy (NCBI): domain Eukaryota; kingdom Metazoa; phylum Chordata; class Amphibia; order Caudata; family Salamandridae; genus Calotriton; species Calotriton arnoldi. The sequence goes on along the minus strand of CAWUFW010009907.1, from coordinate 189,310 downwards.
GAATTTAGAACTCTTCTCTCAATGTGTGGAGATTGGTAGCCCACCCTAAAGGGGTGGCTAGCTGAAGACTACATGCCCATGGGAAAACCTGTTAGGCAACTTTTTCTCCTTTATCTGTCCCCGAAGTCAACTGATCTACCAAAACAAAACTTTGATGTGTGTCAACCATTTGCCCTACAAAAACAGCTTCCTCTTTGAAGCTCGCCTTTGGCCTCACATCCAGATCGGCATTCCTGCCAGGGAGAGGTAACACCTTATCCAATGGCAGCTCTTTGTCTTCTTACCTGAGAGTCATTGACACCTCCCTCCCAGTACAGCAGAAGCTTGGCTTGTGGTCAGTGGCCATAAATGGTCACTGGAAAACTTTGGGTAACAAAGGGGGTACTCATTAAAGTTGTCAAATGGCCATTACATTCAACTTGGGCATCAAGTGGGGTTTAACGTAACAATTCTTTGGGGGAAGGCAGAGCCGGGCCACAAGATGGGTGCTCACTAGAGGGCTCTGCCGGCCGAACTCAATATACTACACAAAGTCGGTGGTCAGCGGCCTATTTGCTGCTGCGGCCTCCCTGATCGGATGGGGCTGCCACCTGCTACGTTTTGTGGCCCCTGCTTCTGACTGAGCGTGGAGGCGCTGCCCTCCAAGCCATGGTCTACCTGTGTTGGAGTGCGGCCTGAACCGTGCAGACACCTCGGGGGCCTCTGCACGCAGCCGGGAGTGATCGTACCCTATTGCTCTGGGGCGGTGAGCCGTGGGGGTGCAGTGGTTGCTGCTCCTCCCTCGTTAGTCTGCCATTTCTTGGGGTCTGCGTACCTGGGCGGAGTGCGGCCTGTGCGCCCGTCGGGCTCCGCGGCTACAGCTCTGCCGCTGGGCCGGCGGCCTGCCTGGGTCTCGCCCTTGAGGACTGGGGGCGGCAACAGCGACGATCCAGGAGGACACTGTCCCTCTGCGTGGGTACGCGGCACTGCCAGGGAGGGTCATCGCCCTCTGGATCCTGCAGCGGGGAGTGGCACATACAGGCTGGCGTGGCAGTCAGAAGAGCGGGCCCTTCAGATCCCAAACCACTGGTGAGTACGTGACACTTTATTTACCCCTAGCTAATTCTCACCCGGCTCCTGGGCACTTCTTGGACCTACTCACTCTGCCATTCCTTACTGAGCGTGCCGGATGGCTTAAACATTACCATCCCTAGTGCCATTTCATGGGTTATCCTGCCTCTGCCACGGCTTTCCCTAAAGATTCCCTGCTCATGAGGAGGGTTGAGGCTGGCACTTACTACATTGCTCAGCTGGCCTGGTGGTTCCCTCTGTTCGTCACTGTACACCCGGGACCCCCAAGCCTGCCCGTGCCACCCATGTGGGACTCAGTGACGGCCAGCACAGATCAGAGGTAGGGGGCAGGGGCAGCAACAGGGGGATTGATGCAGGGGAAGCGGGTATTAAAAAATAAAATAAAAAATGTACCGTTTAACCGCTACCTCGCCGCTTCTCTCCTCCGTAGTCTTCCCTCGCTGGCCTGAACAGGAATCACACCCAGGCTCCCAGTCAGCCAATCACAACGCTGCCTTAGCAGCATTGTGATTGGTCTCAACGCCGTGTTTCGGCGCTCAGACGCTGACTGGGAGCCTGGGCCTGTTCTCCATGCAGGCTGTAATGCAGCCTGCATGGAGAACATACGAAGTGTGCAAGACTGTTTGGCCGCCCGAGAGGGCCGGTCAAGCAGTCATTACGGAGTTAGGAGGGTGCTACCACTCCTCCCCTGCCCCCACCCCCTCACGCAAAGCTGCGGAAGTAGAAGAGAATAAAGTGATAATGCGAGTTATTATCATTTTATTTTCCCTTTATTTCACTGCTAAAAAGCAGTGGGGCGACGCTCCTCCGCCTTGGCGGGGTTCTGAAGGGAACCACGATCATCAGTTGCCACTCACGTGGAGCTGAATTTTACTTGTTAGTCCAGCCTTCCCTGTGGAACCCCTACACTGCTGCTCCCCTGAACGGATCGACCACTGGGTCTTAGCCCATATCACTGTTCCTGGACCCCTTCTATCCATATCGCAATCATGGGCAAACAAGAAGCATGTCAGTCAAAACTTACTTTTGAGGGCAGGCAGCACACTCGACAGGCCCAGCAGGAGCCGCTGTCGGCAGATGCCCGAACAATCTTGGGGGGCGGTGGGGGAACGCCCAACAAGATATTGACCTCAAAGAACTTCTTGTCTATGTAAAGACCAGCCTCAAAGTTATCTGCACGAAGTTAGAGAAGTTAGATATCCTCACTAGTCGCCTGGATCACATGAAGCAGCGCCTGCACAAGCATGAAGACAGGCTGGACCATCATGAAAACTGGGTATCAGACGTGGACGACGCCCCTGCTGACGCCAAGGAACATCTTCTGTGAATGGACAAGATCCTCGACCTTATCGAGGCTAAAAACGCGGATTTAGAAGAAAGGTCATGTCGCAATAACCTCTGGATCACAGAAAACCCAGAGTCCACCGTCATCAATAAAATGGAAGATTTTGTTGAGACCATGCTTCATGACTAGGGCTCCCGATTGTATGGTATTTATTTTTTTGACATTTCCGTCTGTATTTATCCATATTTATTATTTTATTACGGGTTTTGTGAGAAAAATAAAGCTGAAACCGGTATATTTCCACATTTATTTAACCAATAAATATACAGTCATACTTGAATGCCTGCCAGGTTTCAGTGATATGAACACCCGCAGAAGATAAATCAATACACCTATATGAAAATATGCGCATTTCAATATCATCTTTGTGCATATCTGCTGCTGTTTAAGCCGCTTTACTAAAATTCCTTTCTTTTTCACCCCCTTACCTATCAATCCATACAGTTATTGGCCTGGAGGTAAGGGCAAAGTGTATTTTGAATCACTCAAAAAGAACCCAATTTCCACATTTAAAAATAAAGGCAGACAAGTAAATAAATGGTTTTCGGTCTGTATTTATCTGTAAAAATCAGTAAAACCGGAAAACAGGGAGCCTTATTCATGACCTATTCAGGGAGGCCCTCTCTTTATTGTGGAGAGGGCACAGCTAACGCTTGGATGGTGCCCCCTATCCCTCCGGGTGCACTAGCTTGTCCCATCGTCGCAAGATTCCTAAACTACAGGGATCAAGACGTGGTCCTGAAGTTGGCCGGCGAACGCCAGAAGATTGAATACCAGGGGAACATACTTTCCTTTTACCCAGACTTTACTCCTACTGTCCAGGCCGCTCGGCGGGAGTTTTTGACTGCCAAGAGACTCCTACAACACACACAAAATCTCTAATCCCTTCTCTATCCAGCCAATCTACGCATCCCTTTTAAAGAGAAACCTCTTTTTTACTGACGCCAAATCGGCTCTTAAATTTGCCAAAGATATTGCTGGCAAAAAGCCTTCACCCAGTTGCTTGCCACGTAGCCCAAGAGAGAACCACTTCGGCGATAATGACTAACAGTTTGACCTCCCGGTGCCTGTGTTAGCCTGACCCTCCTCTGTGGATCTGTACGAACAGCTGAGCATGCTCACTTGACACCTACAGTTTTGATCAGAGGATGGTCAGCTGGGCCCCTTAAGGAGCCGCCACGACCACAGATATGCCAGACAGTAATGGTGGGCCCGCTGTCTAACCCTCGGGTGTTTAACACCCATTCAGCCACCCTGCCATACCCAAGTCGCTAGCTCGGCTCCTCTCCGCTTCCAGGGATGTCTCCCAAACTGTTATATTTGTTATATTCATGGTGGGATGTTGGGGTGGGGGAGGGGTTGCCATACACAACCACATTTGGCGTTTGGAGGTGGTGGGATTGGGTTGCTATCCATAGCTGTTTGAGGTTGTTTTGTTCCCTTTTCCAGCCCCATTCACGAGCTGTGTCTCCTTCCCTTCCCTACCCACCCTTCTGCATGGCACACACTTCTTGGCTGACTGATCTCCCCATACACTCTTATTTCACAGCATCATGATAACAACCAAATGTCTACCTGGAACATCCGCGGGCTCAATGACCGCAGGAAAGCTCGCTTGGTACATGCATATCTCGCCAGACACCAGGAGGATGTTTGCTTCCTTCAAGAGCTCCACCTTACACTCGCCTCTGCCGCAGGGCTGTACGCCAGATGGTGCGGCGAATCTTACACTTTCCTATACTCTGGCTACACCAGAGGCATAGCCATCCTACTATGCAAAGGCATACAGTGGCAACTGCGATGCGCCGTTAGGGGCGACTGGGGTCGCGACGTCCTCCTGGCAGGCACTCTACAGAAGACAACCTGTTATCTTGGCTGCAGTTTACGGCCCCAACATCGATGACCCTGGGTTCTTCTTGGAGATTTGGCAGTTGATAATCAGCCTCGGCCCACGGGCAATACTGTGGGCCGGTGAATTTAATGTGATATTAGACAATCGGTTGGACCGATCAGAGCTTCCACGGACGCTGCATTGACACGATTATCCTTGATAACCATCTCCAGGATATTTGGAGACAGTCACACACAGATATCGAAGAGGGTATATGTATTACAGCACATCACAACGCATGGTCCAGAATAGATTATTGGTTGGTCTCCCGAGACGTCCAGACCTGGGTTACATAAGTAACGCATCTGCCTTGCACTCTCTTTGACCACGCCCCGTCCTGCTGGAGCTCCTCATTCCCGAGACACCCCCCACATCCCCCCCCCCCCCTCACGCCTTCTCCTGGCACTTGCCCCCTGGAGCATTGCAGGGCGTGGCATTCCTGAATTATGCAACTGGGCGGATTTTCACATAATTATAGATTCACCGCATTTGCCACATAATTCATCATCTGCCGCATAATCTGCAGATTTTAACAAAAAATACATTTTGCTTCTAGCTTGAACGGTTCAAAAGTTACTAAAATGCAGCAACATGTGTTGGTGCACAGTGAAAAGCCCTTTGCAAAGCTGGACTGGTCACCTGTCTGTTGCTTATTGCTATATGTGGGTGTTAAACTGGTACTAATGAGCTGCATCTCACAGAAAGGAGCATAAGAGGGGAAAAAGAACCAGGACGCCATCCATACACAAATTTCAAAAACAAAGACCTGGTTGCATGCTAACACATGTATATCCAATTTTCAAATGAGGCTCACACCCGTTCTTTTTCGGTGGGACAAGGCTGACTATCTAATCATGCCTACCCATATGTGTTCTTAAATTTATAAAATCAACCATCCCAAGTCAGGTCAGGAGCCCACCATTCTATAATAGCTAGGTGGGACTAACGAAGTCTAAAAAAAAGTATGAGGTGGGTCAGGAAGTGCCTCACGTAAGCACCACCAATGGAGCTACTGGTAGGTACTCACCAGTTAGCTCACTCTGTCATCTTTGGCACACTCCTGATAGAAACCTAGCAGGGGGGGGGGTGGTATTGGCACTGTAGAGCTAGCCGGTCTAACGGCTGACATTTCCTGTGGGAGTGTCCGGAAGCGGTTTGGACACCAAGCCCTCAGTTTAGGTCATCCAAAACGTGCAGGTCCTGGGGACTCCTAGGAACTACACGACAGACCCTAACCAATATGCTCCGCAAACCATGTGTACTATCAACGTGGTGGAGCTGTTGGATGACAATCTAGATCTGCAATCTACCTCCTCTGGGCTTTTGAGAACAATGACCTCCTTTTACACTAAAGTTTACACTGCCACTTCTGCCCACAACAAGAGCGAACTGCTTGCATATCTGGACACTATCCAACTATTAAGGCTAGACCGGGCCTACCTAGACTCCCTGTTCACAGTGGAAGAAATAGTACAGGTCATCCAAAGCCTTCCGGGTGACAAAGTGCCAGGTCTGGATGGCTTAACTACCACCTTTTAAAAGAATATGCATCCATTCTTGCACCTCACATGCTCTTCATGTTCGAAGAATCTCTTGATAAATGTTCCCCGCCACCTTCCCTTAGAGAGGCGGTCACTGTGACGCTTCTCAAGCCAGATAAATCTGCCTCCCATTGAGACTCCTACAGGCCGCTTTCTATGATCAATGTGGATAAAAAGATTTTGACAAAACTCTTGGCAAACCGCCCCCCCTGCCCACGCTAGTGAGACCAGATCAATCCAGGTTTATTCTCGGCTGCTCAACATCACACAATCATCGCACCATCTTTGCGGTTATGCATCATCTTCACCCCCATATGTCGGCAGTGGCTGCCCTACTTGGCGCCACAAAGGCGTAAGACTCACTGGAGTGGTCCTACCTCTTCCCTTCTTGCATGTTTTGGACTCAGCTCTCGTTTCCTCCGCAAGATACATCACCTCTACACTCTCCCCACTGCCTGCGTACAACTTAACGGCATGTCTGTCCCATTCCCAATCGCTCATGGTACGTGCCAGGGCTGTCCACTGTCGCCAATTTAGTTTGCCATGGGAATAGAACCCCTGGCAGCGCCTCTTCGACAACACCATGCCCATCGAGGCCTTGGATTTCCTACTAGGGTGCCGATAGTTTCCATGTATTTGGATGATGTCACCCTATACGTCTGCAGTCCCCAGGGGAACCTTGCTTCGATGACCCACATGGTCATGCGATTTGGATGTTTTTCAGGCATACAGGTCAATTGGTCTACGTCAATATTATTTCCCCTTATGGATGGCACCCAAGCCTTCATTAAGGAATACCCACTGAAGTGGGCATCCGATTCAGTACGATACTTGGTCATCTGGCTCGGTCGCGATCCAGATGAACTCTGGAAGACAAATTATTGCCAGGCTGTCACGTGGCTAGAACACAGAGTACCAATATGGTCTCAGCTACCGCTGCACTCACGAGTCGAATAGCAATGGCGAAAATGATTATTTTACCGAAGTTTCTATATCTTTTCCTTAATGTGTCTATTCCCATTACAGTTACTTTCACAAGGCGTCTAAGATCTAACCAAGTAGCACTGGTTTGGGCTGCAAAGCAACCCCACTTTTCGTGGGAGCATCTCACCTTGCCACTTGCTCAGGGTGGTCTGAGCGCGCTGGATATGTTGCTCTATGCGTTATGTGCTCAGGCGCAATACCTCCTTTTTTGGCTCTACCAGACGCCATTCCGCCCTCATACGGCAATCTAAGCTGACCATGCGATGCCATGGCCACTGGCCACCGCACTTTATCTACCTTACAAGGCGTCGAGGGCAGACATAGACACTGTGGAGTGTGTGCGCTGGGCATGGGATGGCATGCAAAGACACGCAGGAATCCCCTACCTGTATGCTCCCTCCGTGCCCCTTGGGTGAAACCCCTAGTTACCACCCCTGCAAGATGTGGGCGCTAGGGCGCACGCACGTGGGCAAGACCTTATAATTTTCTAAGACCTTTTTTCCGGGAGACACTTTTATACCACCGTTTGAGGCACCCACACCTCCCACCGCATTAGGAACATTCCTCTACTATCAACTTTGTGCGGCGTGCCACACACTGCACGGCACATTCCCAGCTCCCTCCAACATTCCAGGCTCAAGAACACATGCTCACTAATCCATCACCGCATAAACTAATCCCCCCACCTATACTCCATCATGCAACACACTGCACCAATCAAGCACCGGCAACGCGCGTGGCCTGGGAGGAGAAGCACATCGACCCAACAAGCTATTGTCCCTCGAATACGCAGAACGGTAAAGCACGATCGAAAACAATACCACATGGGTTAGAGTGGATTGAGAACCGAAGAGAGATCCCCAACGGTCTCAACCAGGAGCGCAAGCACACACACCCGAACCAGACGGCAGAATGAAAACAATCTAATAATGGAGTCGATGTCCACACATCCGGATCCAACACTAAATGGCAGGAGCATGCAAAGCATTTGTCTCTACAGCTATGCGTGCCTCGAACATATTGTTTATTATACTCGGCAGGCGACATAAGCTTTATGTTGGAAGTTGTGGTCTAATGTGAAAAGAATCTGTGTTGCTCTCTTCCCAGATGACATTCCCTTACATGCAGACATTCTTCGTTTTCAGGTCAGGCAGCCAGACACTGCACGTGCGCATATTGCGCAGGTGGCTGACTGCCTGAGCTGAACTTTGCTGGGCTAATGATTTCCATCTTGTGGGCATGACGTCCTCAGCCAGCCAAAGTACTTGATGGTCCCCCTTCTCACGATGAGGGGGTGCGTCACACATAGACTTGGACCTGGGCGCTTCAGCTTTAAGCCCTGAAGTGCCAGGGGCTGACTGTTCATCAGCGACGCCTCGTCACAGAGTGGGATGAGGTCAACAGTCTCATTGACCTCATTCCACTCTGTGACAAGTAAGGGATTGCAGCCTCCACTCATTGGCTGACCCATAACGAGATCTGCCAATGAGAGGTGGAGGCAGTCCCAATCCTCCAGGAACCACCGAAGCGTCCCTCCTGCCACCTGTGATCACTTCTATTGCCCGGGATACTTTTTGTGTTTAATGTTTGGTGCATGAGGGTGAGCATGTGTGCATGAATGCATGTGAATTTGTAGGTGTATTTGGGCATGTGTGCGTGCTGTGAATAGGTGTGTCCGTGTGTATGTGCTTGTGAATGGATGGATATGAGGGAGTATGCATAAAGATGGGCGAGTGTGAGTATGTGTGTGCAAGTATGGCCAGTCTGACACCCTGATCAAATTACCAGCCACCACTGGTTAAGAGAAGGGCTTAAAGGTGTACACAGCCAACCACCAGCAAAAGGATTATGAAACAAAATAATGGAAGGAGGTCTCGCTCTTGATAACTCATCGAATAGCACTATGAACAAAGTTGATGACAATTGGTACTAACGTGGTTTGGTCGAAGAAGATAATGACCAGAAATTCATAGCGCAAGTGCAGATCACCTATGGTAAGACTGTGTTATAGATATACGCTAAAAAAGAAATATGGAGCAACAGAAGCCTGTGTTCAGGAGCCAAGAGCTAGCAGCAGGGTCAAAGGAATTGTCACTACAGGAGAAATGGCCATAAATGCAGAGGATATCAGTCAAAACTCAAAGCTACCTTTAGAAATCCATCAATATTATTTTGTACCAGGCATTTTAGATTAGCAGATTTCCCTCTAAATCCAACGAAAGTTGCATGGGACTGCGAAGGCACTCCCCTCATGTAAGCTGACCACAAGTCAACATAATGATCCAGAAGTTAACAAGATGAGGACTGTAACTTAAGAGAATAATGAAAAACTGGGAAGAACAAGACTTTAAAATACAATAACATCAGCTTGAAAATACCATAAATGGGTTCAAGGAAAATACAGCACTGATCGTCATCTCTCACAATCCAAGATATACAGGTCATGGGTTCAATATGTGTAACAGAGGACATCGTAATATAATATACCAGCTGTAGGATTATGCATCACATATAAAGAGAAACCCATAAAGTTATGCTTTGTTATTCATTGATTCTTTATAGCGATAACGGTGTGGTGTCTCAGGGGAAACATCCAATTTGAAGTTAGTCCGAAGCATTTATAAACAGCCAGCAGACTGAATCAATACAACAATCAAATACTCACAATACAGTAAAAGATATCATCATCACTAATTCTTCTCAACTCCCCAGTTCCCGTCCCCCAACATCCTTACCCACCCCTCCAGGCCTACCCACTGGCTACTATCTAATTGCGGCCCAATGACCAGTGGTAGTAGGTGGATGTATGTGTTAAACTTTTAAAACAAACAGATTTAAACCACAAACGGTATCATCACAATTTGTGTTTTTAGACTGTCATACAACATATTGTAAAAGAGCATCCTGGAAGGCCAAGATCTGCAACAGACTGCTTCTCAGATGCAGTACACAGACGTTTACCAAACATATTACACCTGATAAATTATATAGATTGTGGCATCGGATATATAGACACACATCCCTAAATGTCAACTGTTTTGAGCAAGTTGCACTTGGTACATCAACCATACTCAACCTCAGGCATAGCAGGCTAATTTCATGTTTCAAAATAACACAAGAAACTTTGAAGCTATGTACTTGGAAGACCTACCTGGGATGGAGCCCAACCACCATGTGTCCAAATAAATGTTCATTAGAATGTGTGGCCGAGGCAGTAGGGATACGCCTGCAAACCAACCTTCTTCTAAAGTCAACCCCAAAGCCACATCAAAAATGTTGTTCAATGATTTCAGTCCACAAATGAAGATCTAAGTATGGGAGACTTTAACCAACTTAGGACTAAAAGTAGGATGCCTGCGTTAGAGAATGCAATTGCTATGGGTCTCTGGAATGCAAGAAAGAGTCATGCACAACTACTTCTCCCAACCACCCTATGCTTGCTGATATGCGCCAGCTCTCCATGTCTAAAAACTTGCAAGCAGCCTGAATTTGGCAGGAGGCAAACAAATAAGAAAAGGATTCGAAGCAAGCCGTGGAACAGGGGTACTTCCCCTTGTGCAATGCATCACAGCTTCTGCCTTAATGGAAACTAAGCCCTAAAACCTTCATAGCTGATACGGTAAGGGGCCAGAAGACTATTTGTCTTAACTTGCTCTCCTGGTCAGCAACAGGCCAGGGAAACATGCCACAATATTGCATCACAAAGTCCAGGGTCCAAAACACTCCCTACTACTCAGACCTTTGCACCCTCTACACAGAACATCAGGATATCATAAAGATGTACTCTTGTGTTCAGAGAAATTAAATGAAAACAAGCCTAACACAATGCATTAATAACAGTTGAAAATCCAGGCACAGCAGGCAGGTGGTAGGCTTAAAAGTAGTATTCCAAACCGTAAATGTGTTATGAACCGATAACATAGAGCAACAGGCTGGTACAGAACTTATCACTGTTTTTGCAAGCTTACCTTCCATACTTTAGCTCTGAGCTCAGCAGGTACTGGACCCCCTTGTATAATATTTCGTACGGTTTCAAGATCACAGCCTCCTGCCTCCAGAGCTTCTGCTAAGTCCATTTCCCAAATGCAAAAAGCTTCAGTCTAATCTCCAGTGAACAAGCACATATCTACAAAAACAGACACAAAAGGGCTACTGAATGTAGGTTAATTCACATGTGAATAGCAAAATGCAAAAACTCGTTACAGATATTGATGTAGATTCTTTGGCAGGGGGCTTTACATGCTAGCTTATGCAGGGTAGTTAAGTATTGTCAAATTTTCTATCTGTGAATTCAATAAATTTAGCTCGCATAAATACTGAATATCAACATTATAAAAAAGAAATCAAAAGTAGGGCAGTTTTTGCCAGCAAACATTAAAACGACAGGGACAACAAACAAATATTTTTTTTAGATTTGCAAAAAATCATTGTAGCTTTCAATCAAATTTGAGTACAATTGCAGTTTGAAGATGCAGAAAAATCCAGTCTCTAACGGATATCTACAAAAATATGTGCATTTCTATGTGTACTTCGAGGCATAACTGTATGTTTTCAAACTGTTTACAGTCACCTAAGTGCAATTTATTAGTGTGATTTTCACACTGCACTGTAGCACGCCTACCCAGAGTAGAGAGCTGCAAGTTGAGATTACAAAAACCTACTTAGGAAGTGTAAAACACCTGCTAGGGATAAAAACAAATACACCTTGGTTTACAAGAATAGCAGACCCCCAAAGACATTTGTGTGAGAAGATGTTGGGCACACATTTCCTGAAGATTAAAAAGCAATCATATGAAGAGGCGAGTTAAAAAGAAAACCAGTGAACGAAGAAACAGATGGCATTATGAGAATGTGGTAAAGTAGAGTTGACCTCTCCACTTTTTCCTAAGTTTCTCCTCCTCCGCAACCATCAGGTGGGTCTGCTGTTTAGTATATTTCTATTACTTGGACATTCCAGTACACTATTCGCGTTTCCCCTGGCATAGCGTTTTAAGGAGAGAAGACAACTAATTTTGTGCATCCAGTTGTTGGGGGGGGCGGGGGGGGGGTGTCGCTTTAGTCCAGAATTACCCGTCGCCCTGAATCCTATCCTCCGCGTCATGTCCACTCGCCCCAATGTAAACATGTGATGTTTACCCGCCTACCATTCTCTATCCAAATAACTGAATAACATATCCACCACTCAAATTAATTAATATTTCACCATACTAATTTTCAACACTAATCCTTTATGGGTTCCGGAGTAGCGTGCTACTCGCCAGAAAAGCGCTTCAACACCCATCAGGGGTAACAGGTGCTATTTGAATGCAAACCTTTCTTCCCCTTCTATCCCTCCGCTATCTTTCTCACTCCAAATAACTGACTAATATCCGCCACTCAAATTACTTTCATATTTCACCATACTAATTCACCACTAATCCTTTATGGGTTTCCGGAGTAGCGTGCTACTCGCCAAAAAAAAAAAAAAGCGCTTCAACACCCAATCAGGGGTAACAGGCGCTAAATAAATACAAACCTTTTTTCCTCTTCTATCCTTCTGCTATTCTTCCAAATCCAAATAACTGACTAACCTATCCACCACTTAAAATTACTTCCATATTACACTACACTAATTCAACACTAATCCTCTATGGGTCCCGGAGTAGCGTGCTACTCGCCGAAAAAGCACTTTGACGCCTCATCAGGGGTAGTAAGCGCTATATAAATGCAATTATAATACAATACAATTATGGCAAACCGTTTTGACCATTGCATGTAGCACATCACAGAATTGACCCTGAGAAACAACTCCAATCAATAACATAAAAAACTGCAACTAAGAACTCAACCAGTGATTATAGATTTAGAGGTCTGAAGGCTCGGGCTCCAAAATCACCACTACCATAATAAATCGGACAGCTAGAGACAAGAAAAGCGGGGTTACTCTTCTGTGATTGAGGAATTCCCACCACCCATTGTCCACCGTATAAGATTGTGTTTTGACAACAAAGTGCATGTCAGTCAAAACATATGTTAATTTACACCTTAGTCTTTAAAGCATTTACACAGTACAAAACATTTCCATAAAATATATTATTACATGCAAATTATAAAACATTGCCAGCTGAAACCATGTCTAGAACCACAGCAGTTGTCGTAAAATTCCATCAAATATCTACGCCAATAAAATGCCCACACATTTACTAAAAATGTATTCAGACAATAAAAAAGAAAAATCACCCCCAGAGCATAGGCGAAGCCTAAAAATCGCATGTTTAATAGTAAATTGGCCGTTTGCCACCTTACTCTAATCCCGTATTTTTGTAAAATTGGTCTCAGCAATCTTTTTCATTGTTGTAGAAGCCACAGGCAATCTAGTAAGATGTGCATTAAATCCCCTTTCATATTAAGACCACAATTACACATTTTCTTCTCGTCCAAAAAAAGAGCCCTGCTCTTGAGAAATTAATGCCACTTCTAAACTTCAGGAGGCTTGACCTTAGATGTGCATTTGGTAAGCTATCCAAATAGGGAAATGTTTCCTCCTACAGGCACGAGGCCATCAGGGGGTATACAGATTTCTTGTTCCGTAAATATCTCACATCATCATCCCTGGCTTTAGCTTTCGTTAGCTTTCAAATCTCTGCTTTACTAACATTTGATAGGTCTATCATATCACTTTTTGATTTCAGTTTTTTGCATATATCATTGATCCTTGCCCTGGCAGATCTTTTGTTTTCACAAAGTGTCAATATTTTTAGGGGCTCATCCCCATCTATTCCGGACCAGAATTTTAGTGCTTCCACCACAGCTACACAGCTCCATGGATTAAGCCCCGTTTGTGTCCTAATGGCCTGGATCATAGTGGAAGGTGGTAGGGAGAGTAATCTTTTTAAGCATCTACCTTCTTCAAGATCCCGATTTCATTTCCCAATTTCCCACTTATACAGAGTACCACTACACCATATTGGAACTTTGGCCAAATCATCTCCTGGTATGCCACCAATACTGGTCTTAGAGAGGGACCTCCATACATTTTATCAAATTTCTTGAGTCCCCCTACTGAAGAAAGAGCTTTTGCCTGCAGGGACTCATTGAGTTCTTTCCATGACAGGTTCATCACAAACCACATCCCCAAGTACTTATAGCTGTTAACAGCCTTAATTTTAACATTATTTAGAAGCCAATTAAACTTTAATTTCTTGTTCCCTAATGGAAGCACTTTTGTTTTCTGCAGGTTGACTATTATTTTTTTCTTATTACAGTAATAAGCAAAGACATCTAACTTTCTTTGTAGACCAATTTCTGTTAAGTCAATGATTACTAGATCGTGTGCACAGAGGAGACAACTTATATGTGAACCATTCATATTGGGGCAAAGACTGTTGGGCATATCAAATATGTTGGGTAAATCCACCAAAAATATGGAGAACAATATGGGTGGCAGAACGCAGCCTTGTCTGAGGCCATTTCTAATATCTATTCTCCATGAAAAAGTCCTAACATCATACAGTTCCACCTGGGCCAAATTATCTCTATGCAATTCCTGCAACGTCAAAAGTAAACCATGTGGGATATCATAGTTTCTTAGTGCTTCCCATAACAACATGGCCCAGTCAACACAAAACAGCAATATAACTCTTCACATTGCTCTAGTGATTTTTTTAGATGCTGGCCATAAACTAGAGCAGTGATTTGGAGCGAATGTCCCCTCTTAAAACCAGCTTGCTCTATGGTGATTATTGAATTCACTCCTGTCCAGTCTTTCAATAACCCCAGGAGGATTTTAGAAAAGACTATTCCACACACGTCCAACAGGTTTGTTTCCCTATAGCTTCCTGGGGAAGATTTTTCACCTTTCTTGTGCATGGGTTGGATTACCGCCCTGTTGCAAATGTCTGGGAAAATGCCCATAGAGAGAATATTCTGGAATAATCGATGAAGCAGGATCGGCCACCAGTCAATATTTGTTTTCATTATTACAGCTGGCAAAATATCTGGACCAGCTGCTTTTGTAAGCTTTAACGATGTGATTGTCTTTTTGATAATTTCTAAAGAAAATGATTCTTTCATTCCACTGTTTAGGTTAAGAGTAGCTGGTTGCGGGAAGATTGACAAATCTTTATTATACATTTCCTCCAGGTACGAGACCCATGCTTCTTTTCCCACCTGACATTTCAGCTTTCCCACGCTATTTTCTGGACCATGTTGTACTATTTCCCAGACTTTAATATTGTTCGTCTCTATCGTTTCCAGCATGATTGTCCAGCTTTTTTTCTGGTGGGTCCGCTTTTTAGTAGCTATCAAACTTTTAAGGTTTTTCCTAAGGTCAATAAGTCTGATTTTACCCTCTTTAGTCTGTGAATGCCTTATATACCTTTCCAATTTCCTTACCAGCCCTTTTAAATTTCTGCATTCTGCATCAAACCAAATATTCTTTATTTGGTTCTCCAACTTATTTCTATTTTTTTTTTTTAATTGTTAACTACTTTGAGCTCCACCTTTAAACATGCAACCACTTGGTTTATCTCTTCATACCAAAAAATAAAGTCTGAGGATATCTCATCTACTTTAAACGCCGTATTCTCCTATTGGAAAACCTTTAACCGATTTAAGTACTTCTCTGATATACTCGTACTTAAACTTCTCGGGAAGCTGATGTTTAGAGGAAGCACTTGATTTCTTTTGCAGATAATACCCATATTTAACGTTGTACTCAGAAGATAATGATCACTCCCTTCAATCTTTCGGACCTCAAATTTCTCCACATGACTGCAAGCCCAGGCTTGGACAAACAAGTATTCAATTGGGCAGTTCTGGTTGACATAAAGAAAGGTTTTCCTTGTCAGTGAATCTGTTGGTATTCATTGAATGGAGCAGTATCTCTTGCTGGCATCACATTCACCAGAAATCTGCCAAAATTTATACTAAAAGTAAATAGTAAATCTTCATTCATTTGATCAGTTATCCTAGGAATTAATTTGTGATTAAAATCACCCAACAATACAAGCAGAGGTTGCAGGTACAATGAACATACTTTAACCAGATCCTCCTTAAATATAACCATATTCCCTCATAACCAGAAGGATTCTTTACTTGCATGTAAACGTTAAGAACAATGACAGAATCAAATCCAGTCCAGACATTGGACAAAATCAGTCCGCAAGCTAGGATCCAATTAGATCAGGTGTTAATTTCCCATATTTTAGAGGCAATCTTTGTTGATATTAGCGTTAACATGCCCCCAGAGGGACGTCCTGAGGGGTTTATTTGAGGCTCCCTTTGAAACTTGAAGGAACCTATCTAATTGCGGGAGCTCTGTGCACAGCAATGTCTCCTGGAAACACAGAATTTTGTAGAGATTTGTTCGAATATTTGATGTTTCAATAAATTTTTGAGACCATTCGTGTTCCAGGAAAACAATGTGATTCTGTGCATTGAACGCCATCCCTAGTCGACACCACTTAATTCACCCCATTAATCCTTATCTTCCTCTTCCCATCTCAGAGGAGCAAACTTATTCTGGTCTAGATGATGCTGACCCTCGTTATTGTGCCCTCCTTGAGACAAGGTGATTTTCAAGGACCCTTCTCTATCTCTCATTTAGTATATGCTGGGTTTGGGCAAAACACCCAATGTGTCCAGTCTAACTTGATTTATTTGAGACCCCTATGGCATTGTAGGAAGCCCACCCTGGGAACACTCTTAGATTTGAGCTCCACATCCATTGAGATTTTTATGCCCTGTGTTTTCCGGTCTTTTTCTGCATTTTGAAGGACGTTTCTAACTAATGCCGAATATAATAGGATCCTTGTCACCTCTGTAACCTGCTTTACTTTCCAAAACCCCTACCTGCTTTAAGTCATTGGAGGATATTGTGTGCAGACTAGGACATTTTGAGAATATCTCAAGTAACTTGGACCTAATTAAAGGGTTCAGCTTTCTATGCCTTTTGCCGCTGGTATTGTCTAGGTCAGGTTCCATAAACACCCATAGGCTGTTTAAATCTTTACCTTGAGTTTCTATTTTCTTTTTTGTGTTATGCTTCCCCGCAACCCATTACCACCTAATTTACTGCCCCAGCCACATTGGGCGGCCTGTGCCTTTAGTTACGGGCGTTTATAGATATCTAGTTCATTTTCCTTTCTCCTATGCCATTCTGTTTTCCAGTTCTTCTTTGCTCTCTTCCTAGCATGTTGGTCCCTACTCTTACCATATCTCTCCGACTATCATAAGCTGTCTTCCTGGGCTTAGTAGTCACACTTTTATTTGGGGTATTTTCTACATCACTTCTCATACATGTGTCTAAGCCAGAGTCTGACCCTGTGGCTAAGTTATAATCAGGGGCTCTTTGTTCTTTTAGCTTTTCCTGGGTTTTTTCTCATCACCAATTATCATCATGCTCTGTTCTTGGGCGCCACAATCACCAATACCATAATAAATCTGACAGCTAGAGATAGGAAAAGCGGGGTTACGTTTCTCTGACTAAGGAATTCCCACCCAGTGACCAATGTATGAGATTGTGATTTCACAACAAATCTGCATATCAGTATTTTTTTCATTCTGACACTATGTGCACAAATTGTGTGTGGAATACCAATGTAAAGATTTTTGAATATCCACAAATTTACTTTTCATCAACCCACAGAGTTGACCTGCTCCCTATCCATACGCCCAACCTCTAAACTTATGTTACAGGTTTTCCATGGTACGAAGTTCCATGTTGGGCAAGAATGTCTACAGATCAAAACTCTGTGAATAGGGATTAAAGAACTGGCATTTTGAGCGTTGAAACATAACTTGGGTGCAGAAAAACATATTTAGCCCACTGATATTACACTATAAACAGAACTAAGTCAAAATGGGAGTGACCGTAGCTCTTCGTGTACTAAGATCTTTAAAAAATAGTTTCAGAAGCAGTTTAGAGAACGCAGTGCACAAACCATGCTCGATGCTCAAAGAGCACTTTAAATAGATACGGTGGCAACTGTTACATTAATTACACACTATATTTTGTGATGGAATGTGAATAAGGAAGTACCATGGCTAAAGGAGCAAGCCAGGTTTTATATTGAATGGTGCTAAAGTTCACAGATTACAAGGAAACAGAACATGAAAGTTAAAAACCAATGGCACTGGTGACTGCAGTTTTGTCACACTAGATTTTTCAGCTTTGCTACTAGTGTGAAAGCAAATGGATCAAAGAGACAAAGACATGGATGGTACCTAAGAGAAGAGAGATCACACGTGGCTCTCTCTATTGCCTATCACTGACCTCCATTAATAGTCTGACTCCATACCCAACCAATGCAACAACCCAAATTCTAATTGGTTATAATTCTGGTTTATCAGTTACTAGTCCAGGTGTGGCAAGGGACAGTAACCTGGTAAACACTTGGTTGGAATGAGTTAACCTGGACTTAAGAGCAATTGGAGTTGGGGGGGGGGTGGGGTCGAACATAGTTCAGGGTGCAAACCCTTGCTCTGAATCGATTTCATTTTAGTTTAGAATATAAATCAAATTTTTTGTCCTAAGAGTGTTGCTTGGCACTTGCATATGCTTTGGTTTTATCAAAGACCCAAAAATGTTACTCCCCGTTTTGCCACAACAAATAAAAGAAAACATAAATAATATGTCTTAGCTAAATGTTAGTGTGTGCAACAAGGAAGCTTATGGCCACAAAGTGGCAGAACAGTGTGCTACTACCTAAGGAAACCGTAAACAGTTCAAGCTATGACATCAATTTAAGAGGTTTCAAACATTCACTGCACATTACAATCAACCAGATGAAAGGCACACAAACATTACTGGGCAAAGAGCTTCATGGAGAAGGTAGTAGAATGCGTCTTGGCAGCTGGGAGGGCAGACACTTAAGGTGCTAGCGTGATTAGTGCCTGGCACCTTTCGATTTCTGCAGTGGCTTCCCGCTGACCTCCTAAGTTCACATCAGAGCTTGGCATTCCCCACATTTCATTATCTTGCCCCTCTCATCCCTACAAGTTCCTTATCAGTTCATGATCCGTGTTTGCGCCTTTGTGCTAACTGGGCTTTATTCCAGGATCAAAGTTGGCTCCTTTTTGGGATCAAAGTTGATTCCTGGCCTTCCTTGGGCTCGATGTAGCTCATAACTAAGAAGAATCAGCCGACTTATTCCTTGCTTACTCTGGCTTTCGACTGTGACTACATGATATGCTTATAGTTGTACTTATTGTGAGTTCTTCACTCCTTACATACAGGTGGGGTCTATGTCTTATAGAAATCTATGATTCAAGACCACTGGGCCCCAAGATGTACCATCTTCAATTGCACACCAGTCAGAAAGTCTCAGTCTCTCCCTCACTCTCCCCTATTCCCTTCTCTGGGGTTCTGGGGAAATACTGTAGCTTGCAGGGTCATCTCATAGGTTAGGGGAAGTAAGAAACTGGCTTCCAATCAAGTGGCATACCATCAGTTTCCTGAAAGCAAATGCTTGATTTGTATACAACTATGTAGGCATTTGGTTGATGACGTATTCACAAATGGTAGACGGGGTAATGCCCAAAGGGACAATTAAATGCTTTGAAAAAATACAATGTATAATTTTCTTTTCCTTCAAACTGGCAGGGATCCTGAAAAACGCTTGTTTCCATTTTGATGTATTTGCTTTTATGGTGATCTGAAGTTTTGTTTTGTTTAGTTTTACTTTTGGAAATTGCCATTGAAAGCAGTACAGAAGCCATATTTTTTATATAGCGGTCTATATTTCAGACCATGGCTTGCCTAAGGGCAAATGCAATCTTTCCTTGAGCATCCCCATAGATCTCGTCTTTGGAAACAAAGGAGGATAGGCATCTGTGCTTCAGCGTTGGTCACCGGTTACTGCACTACCCTGGTTGCAGTGTCTAATAACTGACAATCTACTAGGAGCACCCTCCTCCATTGCGAAACAGGACATGATTTACAGTACCTACACGCATAACTGGACAGGGATTTGTTACAGTAACTAGTTGTATGTTACTCTTTATAATTGAGGTACTATGCATGCACTCATTTCTAGCATGGTCATCAGTGTTTATTGCTGCAAGCAGACATGCAATAGTACACAAAATGAGTTCATGTATATGTCAATATGTTATTGTACAACTCCAGGATATATTTTAAAGGAAATATACTGGGTTTACAATTACATGTGTGTTGAGGTCTAAACACTTACGTCTCCGTACACATTTTAGCACAGTGTATATGCTTAAACTATACACAAAACCCACCATGCACATACAGTAGCAATACAATAAGAGCTGTGTTAACATGCCCACTTGTGGTACCATGCACACAATTAAGAGTGGCTGCCATGTGTCCTTATGCAATTTCTCCCACTCAAAAACAGTAATAAATACCATATCACCTGCAGTAATATGGTTTATACCATGCTTAATATTTTATATTGCAGTGTTTTTATTTAAAACGTTATGTTGTCACTGAAATTGTAACGGAAATGTTACTTTAACCTTTGGTTTGGTTTTTTGTGAATTTCTAAGGTTTTTGTTTTTAAAGTAAGATATATATATATATATATATATATATATATATATATATATATATATATATATTATGGGGCTCTCCTTTAAGGAGCAGTGATTAATAAAAGGAGAGGTTCCTCCCACCTTCTCTGAAAGTATTCTGGCAATAATCGGCATGCCAGCCTCGCCACAAGGAAGGGAGACTGCAGGATGGTGTTGCCACATATCTTCACAAAAGTAAAGCTTGATGTGGTAGGGCCAACTACATTCCCCACCTCTTCATGCCCTCTCTCCACCAACATACCCACTAGGGGAGATGCTAGAGAGAGAGGAAGGATCAGAGCTGGGAGTACACTGAGTCGGTATAAGGCCATCATATAACACGCCAGAAACCACAAGAATTGCTTGTTAAGTTCCACTATTATGGGTAAAAAGAGGAGGTCCCAAAACACAGCCATGTAAGAAGATGAAGTATAGTTCCAGAATTTTCTGTTTATACTTTTCCAAGATATACATCACAGGCTACTCTACAGAACCACTTGGTCTTTAAATCAGTATGTGATAAGCTTTAAGCCAAAAGGGTACACTACAGATTGCCATATTCCCTCAGGATTGGATAAAGAAGTCACAGCAAAAGTTACAGGAATGGAACAGAAGTAAGCAAATCAAATAGTCAGGGTGGCGATGAGGCAACATCTGGAACTTCAAAAAAGGGACCAAGGGAAGTCTGGGAGAAATTAAAACCACACAGATGAAGAAGAGACTGTAAATAACATTGAGAAGCTCAAATAATGTAAAGTTGATTGAATAGGGGCATATGTATATATGTATGTAGGTATGTATACAGTACTTCTAGAGTGCATACCTAACCAAAAGGCAGTGGAGGGCTGTACATAGTCAAAGGTAAGTTTAACATCGATGAGTATTAGGAGAGGAAGCTGGTTTGTGGGCAAGTAATGCAATGTAGTGAGTCATCAACTATTTTCCTAAGTTAGAGTAGAGTTGGCACGGTCTGGGTCGATATGGGGATGTTGTTTCAGATCCTGGGTGCATAGATGGAAAAAGCCTGTGGTCTTGTCTCATCTTTTTTACACTTCTTAGTCTGCAGTCTGATGGTGTTTTCGCTGTGCCAAGAACCACCAGAGAAGATCAGTTTGTCTGCAAGGTAAGCAGTGGTGTTGGTCGTGATGGCTTTGTAAATGATACAGGTGGCTCTGAAGATTGTGCGGGCCAACAAGGGGAGCCCATTGCTTTCTATAAGGTGGGGTGTGATGTGATCATATTTCTTCATGCTCTGAATGACACGTGCTGCAGCGTGTAGGATGCCCCTAAAAGGTGCCAGTGTGAAATCTAGGAGGACATGGAGTAGGGAATTACTACCATCCAGATTCAAGGGTTCAAGGACTTGAACAGCAGTTCTGAAGTTTCTTTCTGGAAAAAAGGTCTGACTTTCTTTAGAAGAGAGAGCTGGTACTAATCTGTCTTTATCTTTTTGACAATGTGTTCCTTGAGGGTTCAAAAGTTGTCCGGGGTGAATCCAACTGAATTTATATTCAGTGAGAGTTTGAAGCCGTCAAAATTCACGTGATTGAACCAGGTTTGTACTGTATCTTGTTTGTTGCTCTTGGCAAATAACAGGAATTCTGTCTTGGTTGGGTTGAGCTTGTGGTAAGTCCTGGACATCACGGTCAGGATGATGTGCAAGCAGTGTTTGAGGCTTTGGGATTTCTGAAGTACAGCTGTGTATCATTGGCACATTGATGAATCTTGAGGCTGTTATCTTTGAACAGGGCACCAAGCCGCTCCATGTAAAAGTTAAAAGGAGACAGAATGGAACACTGGGGGACTCCAAATGTTATAGGGATCTCTTGTGACCTGGAGGTGCCCAAGTGAACAAACTAGTGTTGGTTGGAAAGACAGGCACAGAGCCAGTGACGGACATTGCCGGTGAGTTCTATTTGCGACCCATGGGTGCGTATAGGGTGGGATGGTTGACTGTGTTGAAGGCATCTGAGAAGTCCAGCAATATCAAGCGGCAGGGGACATCTTCATCGGAAGGCATTGTCTACAATGTATAAGATATCCTGCAATGCAATGTGCTATGAAGTCAGATTGGTAGTTGTGCAGGACATGGTTAGCATTCGTGTGATATATTGGGAGGTGAACATTAACAGCTTTTTCCATGATCTTGCTGATGAATGGTAGGTGAGCAATGGGCAGTAGCTGGGAGCTCATCAGGTTCTAATGTAGGTTTCTTTAGGAATAGGAGGATCTAGTCAGTCTTGAGAACTTATAGGAAAGTGCCTTGAGTGAGGGAGAATTGACAATTGTAAGGGGTAATACAGCATCCCCAAAGACCGCTTTCATGAAGGTCAATGGTAAGACATCACCTTCATAAGTTGTAACTATGAGGCGGTTGACTACATAACACAGACCCGGGAGGGATAGGGTTTTGAAGACTAACCATTGTGTGATTCTACGGGAAGGGGAGGGTGTTGGAGATGAAGCAGACTTGATATCATCGATGTGCTGTCTGATCTTCTGTATTTTTTCACTGAAGAAGAGGTGGATGGCACTGCACTTTTCTGGGGAGTGAGGAATGGGTGGGTCCAGCAGGGGGTTGATGCAGTGCTTGATTGTCTTGAACAAAGTTCTCCTTCTGTTGATGGCTTCGGTGATGGTATAATACTGATGTGCGACTTGTCTGCATGTTGTGCAGAGTGGATCACTATCAGGAGGTCCTCTGGAGTTTTGTTTTTCTTCCATTTTCTTTCCTATATGAGGATGGATCATTTATTGTCGGCAAGGTCTTCAGAATACCAAGGTGCTTAAAGATTTGGCTTGCACCTGTAATTGGGATGTGGATGTTCACATACCTTTCCAACAATTGTTGAAATTGTTCAGAAGGGTGGTGACGACTGACTTGGAGTTGACAGGTGACATGAGTTCAAGCATTAGGTTGTCTTTGGCGAAGTCTTTGAAGGATTGGACTTCTCTTTTGTGTAGACTTTGGTTTGTCGGTCAAATGCTGAGCAGATAGAGAAGGATGGCAAAGTGGTCAGTCTAGTCCAAGAGAATGCATGGCTTACACTGGATTGTTGGCAATGTTGAAAAGGTCAAGGATGAGACCTTTGAAGTGTGTTCGCTGTGTGACAAGCTGTACCATGTTGAGTGTATAGATGAGATTGAAAAGGGTGTCTTTTTTTTTTTTAGCTAGTGTTGTCTGGAAGATTGAAGTCACCCATAAGGGTGGTGTGCACATGTTGGATAGACTCGGTGGTGAAGAGATATGAAAATTCATCAGTGAAGTCCTTGTTCTGCCCGGGACGCCTGCAGACAAGATAGGTTAGAGAGAGCGGGAAATAGTATGGCAGCAGCTCTATGGATTTAAGTATTACTTGCTTGCCTAGGGTGCACAACTAGCAGGACTTATGGAGGACAGCAAGACCTCCTTCCCTTCTTATGTGCTCGGTCCGCACAATGGATGTTGTAGCCTTTTGGAAGAAGGATGTCAAAAATGTGGGGTAAAGCCAAGTTTCTATGATGAAAAGGGCTGCGATAGGTAAGGAGTTCTGCGATGTCTAGTGCTTGGCTGTTCTGAAGCCTGACACCGAAACGCGCGTCGGCACTCCCGGTGACAGGAACTACACAGTGGTGCACCTATTGCTAACAGAAGAGTTGGAGGTGTTATACATACAGATATTCCAACTAACGAAAACTTTGTTCATTTGTAAGAGGACATTGCATTGAACCAAAGAAAGTGTATTTACTATTGTAAACATCGAACACAGACACTATATAGTGCTAGTATGTGTATTTAAAACAAGCTTTCTGCAATAGCCTAAGACCGTGTTTCTGAAAACATTCTCCTGTTGTCACCACTTATTTTCTCTGGTGGTTCTTGTCCATGGTTGCGATTTTTACTTGTCTGTCTTGGTAGTATGCTCGTTGTATGGGTATGACTGGAGTATGACTGATAATATGTTGAACTGCGATGTAACTCAGGATATGTTTGGGAGGTTTTTATGTCTCTTTTTCTTGTTTGACGATTGAAAGGGGGCAGTATCATTGTTATCATGATTTCTATTTATTCAAAGATTATTATTTATGTTAATTAACACAGATTATCAATATATTTAAAAATATTCAAAAACATTTTTCTATGGTGAATACAATAAAATTATATCAATCTTTCTTGAGAACGTAAAATTTATTGTTATTGCTACATGTGTGGTCAATCTCAATTCCCTGTTGGAAAGTTACTTGTTGTGCTTATTTAGAGATGCATTGCGCTCATACTTTATCAGAGGCAGGTGACATTCATTCCCTTCTTGTTGTAGGGTTTTGGTAGTTTGAACTAATGATTATAGCCATCATATACTCATACTATAGCTCAGGATTCGTTTTTTCAAGATTCTTCAGTAGCCCTCTCTGAATTTGCACTGGGCAATAACGTAATTACTTAGGATGTTAATGTAGTATGTGATGACCAAAGAGACAGATTCAATATGGGGGACACATTGCGAAATATGTGAATACAGCATATTTGGCAAGAACTACGAGTAGGCACTAGAGACTATATATATGTTTAACATGTCCATTGAGCATATTCAAGTATGGATTATTTTGGTTGGTGAAGCAGCCATTGGTTTACTTGCCGTTTCAGACCTTGCCACTGGAAAATTAGATCAAAACGGGTTTGAGGCAATGTGGACCCCGTCCTTAAAGAAGAAATGGGGAAACATATTGAGGAGTACTACTCTCCTAATAAAGGCATGAAGGTCACGCCACATAGAGTTTGGGATACTTTAAAAGCTGTTCCATGTGTTTGTGGAAATGCTGTTGGGGAGAATAGATGTCACTGGTAGAACATAAAGAGAGTTGTCAAAATGGGTCATGTAATAGAGCCAACGCAAACACAAGGAGATGATGGATGGAGCGCTGAAACTTTTCAGACACTCACCCCCAGTCACAGATCTGGGTTGAATCCATCATCGTTCTTTAGGTCACTTCGTCACCCCAGTTCTGACCCAGCCATATGCAAATCCGTCTTGACCCTGTTCCTTATGGCAACAGTCCAGCCCGAACTGCCAAGCCAGGTCTTCCCTGGACTGGAAACAAGCATACTGGGACCGGTTTCAGAGTAACAACCCACATCTCCCTGCTCAGCGTTTTACCAACAAATGAAACTCTACACAAAAGAGAAGTTCAATCCTTCAAAGACTTCACCAAAGACAACCTAATGCTTGAGCTCACGTCACCCGTCAACTCCAAGTCAGTTGCCACCACCCTTCTGAGCAATTTCAAAAGAATTTGGAAAGGTATGTGAACATCCACATCCCAATTACAGGTGCAAGCCGTACCCTTAAGCACCCTGGTATTCTGACTGGGGTGACGAAGTGAGCTAAAGAACGATGATGGATTCAACCCAGATCTATGACTTGGGGTGAGTGTCTGAAAGGTTTCTGCGCTCCGTCCGTCATCTCCTTGTGTTTGCTTTGTTCACCCTAAGTTAGCAGTGTATGCACAGACGTGGGTCCCTTGCTCACTTTGCCACTGGATTTAAGCTAGCCTGGCTGATGAGGGGTGTTACCCTGAAACCAGTCCTAGGATGCTTGTTTCCAGTCCAGGGAAGACCTGGCTTGGCAGTTTGGCCTGGACTGTTCCCATAAGGAACAGGGTCAATACTGATTTGCATATGGCTGGATCTGAACTGGGGTGGCAAAGTGAGCTAAAGAACGATGATGGATTCAACCCAGATCTATGACTGGGGGCGAGTGTCTGAAACGTTTCAGCACTCCGTCCATCATCTCCTTGTGTTTGCTCATGTAATAGAGTCCTCATCGCGTCTTGTGGAGGGCAGTGAGATACATGAATGTACTCGGTGAGCTGTTTTCTATTCAATAGTAAGGAAAACCCTAGGACATCAGTGGTGAAAGGCTCTCATTAAGATCGGAGCCTAGTAATCTTTGTTTGCCCTAGTACCCCCCTAAACGTTCCGACTTCTAAGCCCTTGTCTTATCATGCATCAACAGAGGTAATGGGCTACTTATTCGACTCCAATCTATGATAGTCTTCATGCAGCACCTCGACTAATTACCAATCAAAGGCATTTTAGAAACCTCCCTAACTTGGATAGAATTGCACTGACTCCCCCTCTGCCAGAAACCGTTTCAAGATTTGCTGAGTGATATACAAGGGAAATGAGGAAATGTGCCTACCTTGCCTCGATATGAAACACTTCAGGTAGCATCCACAAATCTAATAGTATATCCTATGCCAAACTAGAAATCGAAATGAAAACAAAGAATGGAAACATTTAAAGGCTTTTTAGCTCATGGTCCTATATATAGAATGACCTCCCTTCTTTACACCTCAGGGTTGCATCTTCATTGATAGAGTTTATAGAAGATCTCAAAACCCACCTGTTCACTATATTCTTACCAGGTGGCATCTCTTCCCCTAGCCTCTCTCGACTCAATTGCTGTGTTTTTCCAATATATGTTCACATGTATTATTTTGAACATGAATTGCACATGCAGGCTCTATATTTTGCTGCTATGAACAACACTCCACTGTACACTGGGGATAGGTATTCGATTTAAAAATACCTACAATAAAATTACAAAACATAATAAAAAATACTGTAAATGCACTGGCTTACAAAGCCAAATGACCC
Organism: Calotriton arnoldi; assembly: GCA_963921515.1. Classification (NCBI taxonomy): domain Eukaryota; kingdom Metazoa; phylum Chordata; class Amphibia; order Caudata; family Salamandridae; genus Calotriton; species Calotriton arnoldi. The sequence continues at coordinate 162,320 of CAWUFW010009907.1, read as the reverse complement.
ATAAGGTACTGCCTATTAAGCACAATCCCATTTGCATGAAAGCATAAAATATGCAAGAAAGCTGGAATACTCAGCCTGCTTTTGGCCAAGCAAAGAATAGCTACCAGGCGGATTAGGATGACTGTCTGAGAGATGGCGAAGAATGCCCCGGTTACTTACCGGTAATCTTCATTACTCCGAGTCCTGGTCTTCCTCGCCACAGTAATTACTAATGAGCATTCTGCTCCCAGAGAAACTCCAAGCAAAAGTTATCATACTAGTCTCCCTATCCCTCCAATATGGCCCCCCAGTGGCAACCACAAATCACATAAAAGGATACAAGATCCACACCACGACCTGCAAACCAAAGCCGTATACATGAAGCCACAACAGAGGGCCGGGAGGTAAGGGAAACTATACTGTGGCGAGGAAGACCAGGACTCGGAGTAATGAAGATTACCGGTAAGTAACCGGGGCATTACCTCCTCGTCCGTCTTCCTCGCCACAGTAATTACTAATGAGCAGATACCAAAGCAACATCAGCTTCATGGATAGGAATCACAGCCCACACACGGACGGCAGTACAACAAAAACTTCAGTGACAACAACGGAGAGAGACACACATCTCAAGAAACCACCAAGTCCAGAACCAAAGAGGCAAAGGTAACAGAAGCACCACCCCCAACCTCAAGTCGGTAATGAGACATGAAGGCATGAGGGGAAGACCAAGTGGCCGTCCTGTAAATTCTTCCATGGAAACACCCTTAAAGGCGGCCTAAGAAACAGCAACAAAACAAGTAGAACGCCCCAGAATCGGATGAGGGGGAACCACAGACTGGACAACAGACACCATAAGGAGAGCCGTCCAAATCCACCGATTGAGAGCGGAAGAGACGGCATCAGGCCCTGTCGGGCCAGACCAAAAGTGACAAACAATAGGCCACCCTACCAAAAGAAGCCGTGCGAGACAAATAAATCACCAAGGCACGCTTCACAACCAAAAAGGGGCAAAGAAGACAACAGGAAGCACCACCTCCGCTGACCGACGAAAGAAAGAGCACACATAGTCACAAAAGAAGGAGGAGCCCGCAAGAGCACCCAAACATTTACAACGTCAAAAACAGCAAGTCCCCCTACTCCAAATGACCAAAGAGAACCCCCTGCAAAGCCCTCAACACCAACGGAAGGTCCCACGGGGAGGAGAGAACACAGGACGAGGGTGTTGAAGTGCCATAGACTCGAAAAGACGAGTCACCGTGGGCCCCACAGACACAAAAGGGAGACCATGAAAAGCTCTAATGGCAGCCCACCGAGCATGGAGGGTAGAAAGGGCCAAGCCCAACCAAAACCGACCCCCCCACCAAAAAATCCAGGACCCAAGCAGGAGCCAAACCAACAACAGACCAACCATAGTGCAGACACCAAATAGCAAAGGAGACCCAATGCGTAGTGTAAGACATCAAAAGCAGAGGGGCGCCCGCACAGCGGGATAAGACCCGCAACCCCAAATGAACAACCATGCAGGAACAGGGAACACTGTATAAGAGCCAATCCAGAAGATACACGGACCGGAACAGGAACCGGAGGGCCCATCAATGGAAACGGAAGGAACGACAATGTCCAACCCGGACGCAATGCCGACTCCAACAACAGAGGAAACCACGGGCGGCGGTGCCAACCCAGAACCACCAGTAGCACCAATGCCCCCACACACCCGAACCCCAGCACAACCGTCGGAATCAGGGGAACCAGAGGAAAGGCATACAACAGGCCCCTGGGCCACCGGAAGGACATCGCATCCATCCTCCAAGCCCATTGACAAGGCATAAATGTGCAGAAACAACAGACCGTGGCATGGACCGAAGACGCAAACAAATCCACCACCGGACACCCAAACCACCTCAGCAACGACTGGAACATCATCTGGTACAGAGAAAAAGACCCCATGGAGGGAAAGATCCCGTACAGACAGTCCGCCATCACATTCCCCCGGCCCGGGAGAGAAACCGCAGACAGGGACGTCAACCACGACTCCGCCCAGGAACAAATGAGGCGACAGAGGCAACTGAGGGACTGAACACTGCAACCCCCCTGAGGAATGAAGCAGGACATGACAATTTGAGAGTCCGACCGGACCCTAACATGGCGACCCTAAAGTAAGGCAGTAAACACCAAGAGACACAACTGAACAGCCGTCAGTTCCCTGTAATGGAGGAACAAGACAGCAGAGCCACCCAGTCCATCATCGAAGAGTCGATCAGAGTAGCCCCCCCAGTCCAAAAGACAGGCACCCGTAGTGACCACCTGAGAGGGAACAAAACAGAAACGGACGACATCAGGACAGACGACCGTCACCCAGTCACCAACCCAGAACTACCATCACCTGGGCTGATACAGGAACCCCCCAGATCGAAATCCTGACCACAGGGGCGCCAATGAGAAAAATATACCTCATCATAGGAGACAAATGGAGATGAGCCCAAGGAACCACCAACAAGGAGGCGGACACCATACCCGGACCCCCAACCAAAGTCACACAGGAGGGCAAGTTCCCGACAACAGGGACCGAGACTCCGACATCAGAGGCAATTTCCGTGCATGAGGCATGAACACCAATCCAACAGAGTCCCGAAGTGAGCCCCAATGCACGTCCGATCCAGAGAAGGAACCAGGAACTAACAGAAATCCGTGACCCTCCAGGACCAGGCAACCTCTCGGACACGGAGCACCGTCTCAGAGAAAGAAGAAGCAGAAACTAACCAACCACCCAGGTAAGGAAAGAACCCAATCCCTCCCCAAGAAAATGCCCAATCAGAGGGGCCAAAACCGTAGGAAAGACACGAGGAGGAACACAGGCCAAAGGGTAATACACAGAACCGAAAAGACAGCCCATCACACAGAGGTGGAGAAACTTATGAGAGTCTAGAAGGACATGGAAATGGAGAGAAGCATCCCGCAAGTCGAAGGATCCAGAAACCCAAGAATGACCAGAGGCAGGATCACCTGCAAGGACACCAACAGGAACTTGACGGGAGCAACGCACCAATTCAACCATGTCAGATCCATAACCGGCCAGAGGTCCCCGGCGAGAATCCCCACCAGGAAGAGAATAGAGTACACTCCCAGCCCCCGCAGATCCACAGGCACCGGAATGACAGCGCCATATCCAACAAGGCAACGGACGCCCCCAGCAGAGCCTCCAACCATAGAGCAACCCTGGGGCAAGGAGAGACCCGAAACAGACTGGGGGAGACCGGACTAAACCAAGGAGAAAACCCCCCAACACCACCAGGAGAGCCCAGTGAACCGACACAGTCCGCATCCAGCTGACCACAAAGAGAGACAGCTGATCCCCCACAGGACCCACACCCGGAGCAACCCTGACATGAATGCGAGGGTGTAGAAGAAGAGGAAGAGGTGGCAGGGAACCAGGATCTGTCAGAGGAAGGAGCATCTCAGCCACGCCCTTGTCCACTAAAGGGCGGAGGAGCCTGCCCACGTCGAGCAGGACCAAAGTGCAGAAGCACCGACCATATCCACCAAGGGAGCACCAAAAAGCTGAACGCCAGAAAGAGGTAACCACAGTAGCAAATCCCGCTGCGCAGCAACGGCCTTCCAAGAACGGAACCACAACAGGCGACGAGCCGCCACAGAAGACCCCGCCGCAGAAGCAGCCGCCGTCAAGGAATCAAAGGAAATTATAGAAAGGAGACGCACCCGTTGTTCCATCAGGGCAAGAGTGGGAAAAACGTCCACGCCTGGTCCAACAACTCAGCCAACGACCGGAAGACCCTTACAATGACCGGAAGGCATAGGGGGAATAGGTAGCTGTGCAAACAGAAAAATTGGCGGTGGCAAAAGTGCGATACACTGCCGCATCAACCTCATTAACAACCGGGTCTGACATGGAAGCACCCCCAGAAACATCAGTGCCCTGAGAAGACATGTCAGCCAGCAAAGAATCCACCCTCACCGAGGCCGGATACTTAACAGTAAAGACCTGCAAGGAAACCGAGTGGTGAAAAAAACCTGGGAAGACAATACAAAACAGAGGAGTGGAGCGGCAAGGCACCGGCTCCCTCTACTGAGACCGAGAAACCACAGCAACCGCAGACTCCGGAAACAACAGGTTGGAGCGAATGTGCAGAAGAACATCCATAAGACCGGACCCCTGCACAAAATGACCCCTAAGCACCACATTCACGTCCCCATCAGTCAAGGGAGGGACCAGGGACACATCTGGTCCTAGAGGGAGGAACAGAGTCCCCAATTGCAAAATCGCAGCCACCGCAGAATTAAACATCTGCCAGATCAAGGCTAGGGAAGGGGTTGCGTCCAGAGAACCAGAAGACCCCTCAGTGGCATCAGACACCAACTCAGCACCGGCCACCATCATTGCACGCACAAAAATGATATGCAAGACCCATACGGTAATCAATAACGCCTGAAAAGCGCACAATAGCCATAGAAACCATTTAAAAAACGTCCCAGGCCGGCCATCGGCACACCCATTAAAATTCTGACAGAAGTCAGAGTCAGGATTTGAACCCTTTGTAGTGTTAGAGGTGAATACCTATACACTATCAATTAAGCCATGAAAGTGACATCAGTAAACACAACACATCCACGAGCCGCCTTAAGGCGTGCTGCATACATCGTGCCGAACCACAGCAAGACGGCATGAAGCCACGCCCCACCTCGGCCGACAAACGCACCCACCGAGCTCAGCTGCTGGAGACGCGGAAGCGGACAACCACGAGGGAGGAGGGAGCCCGTGTGCGACTCACCAGCCCCACCGGGAGGCAGGAAAAGAAGTAAGGCACGCCGAGTCCGCTAAAGCAGGACTCGGCAGTACAAGCAAAGGAGACAGGCATGCGGGAGGAAGGGAACCCGCATGCGACTCACCAGCACTACCTGGAGGCAGGAAAACAGAGAAGAGACGCCGAGTCCGCTAAAGCAGGACTCGGCAGTACAATTAAAGAAACATGCATGCGGGAGGGAACCCACGAGCGAACCACCAGCCCCCCCGGGAGGCATGAAAATAATGAAGATACGATGAGTCCTCTAAAGCAGGACTCGGTAGTATAAACAAAAGAGACAGGCACGTCAATTCCCAGCGTCCGCTAGAGCAGGACAGGGGAGAATGTCCCAAAGCGCCAACAAAGGGGGAGGGAAACGGGCAAATACAAGCGTGAAAACCAACTCCCCCCCCTTCAGAACGGGCCCAAGAGTCCACTAAAGAAGGACCGCTGCCCCCAACTTACCTGAACAAACAGGAACATGAACAGCACTCAGAGCAGTGCAGAAACAAAAAAACAGGTTGTGGTGTGGATCTTGTATCATTTTATGTGATTGGTGGTTGCCACTGGGGGCCATATTGGAGGGATAGGGAGACTAGTATGATAACTTTTGCTTGGAGTTTCTGTGGGAGCAGAATGCTCATTAGTAATTACTGTGGCGAGGAAGACGGACGAGGAGGTAATATTTGACTACAGAAGAGGTGAACAGATTAATGGTAATTACAGGTTGGCTGATGACTTGGCAGACTGGAGAGCTTAAGTTCATGCTAAACTGTAACTACCAAAGGGCTGCTCACTTATCCATGGTGTTGCTCGTATACAGATGCAGGTCAGGTAGAGAGAAGTTTTACAACACTTTATGTGGCCATAGACTGAACTATTAATTAACCAGGCTATATACAATATTTTCAATTTATAGCACTATCTTCTATTGCCCAAAGCTCAACTGGTACTCTGCCACCGTCGCATGATACATGTGTTTCTGTTTATCAAACAAACCAGTTTTTGATCTTAGTGCTGTCAAAGTAAAAGCATCAAGACTAGAAGTTACAGATAATTAAAATAAATTTCTATAAGATCACAATCCCAATTTACATAATATTTTTTAAAGTATTTTTTTTGCATTGAATATAGCTCAGATTTGAGCTATGAGGAACGAAGCCATCCACAGAAATAAAAAGTTGTACATCCATTATGGGATTGGCCTTGTGATAACCGTTCAATCTGGCTCTGGTGGAGAAGCCAGTATGAAGCTTGACTCACTCAGCTAACTTCCCAGTAAGTTGTAGTCTACCCGTAACAGGACTACAAATAAACAATGCTTTTTATCCCTCCAGCATTGCCACGGAGTATGCAACGACAGACTCTTCAAGTCCTGGGCTAACTCAAGACTATACAAGGGCGTGTCCTGAGAGGTTAGTCCAGGTAAGTCAAAAACGGAGAAAAGGGCAGCAAGCATGGTGCTGTGCCTTAGCAGACAGCTGACCACTGCTTGACGAAAGATGGTAGTTAGTGCTGTACAGAGGACTCAGCAGAGGGTGGAGGATGTTGCTCTGAAACACTGCAAAGCAAAAAAGAAATAAGCATGTGATACGTGACCAGTCACAGAGGTTTACACATTTCATCTCCGATACTGCTCAATGTCACTTCCTCTTTGTTAGGAGCGTTTGGGACTTGCAGACCTGACTCATCAAATGCATCAACTTCAACTGTCAACAGCTGACATAAACTAGCGATTAAAACTGAGGATACGTATATTGAGAACTCTCTGTATCTCTTTCTTTCCTTCACAACACGTCACTAGACGCCTCTGCATGCCCTCAAAATGCCCATCTAAGTCACTTGCTATCCCTACCTCCCCTCCAATCCCCGTGACAAACTGTCTCTGCGTGCCTGTTCTCCGCTGTAGCTTGGCATTCATGGCGCCCTCTATCTTCCCCATGCACACCAGGACCTACCACTGGATAAATTGGTTATACAGCCAGTGCCCATCTTTCCAATACCCCAATGCATCTGAATTGCGGTCTGTTGGTTTATATTTGTCAGCAATTTCATTGCTGAACCCTTGCCTCCATCACCCCAGCGGTCTGGTCTCTCCATACCACAAAACACATCAACTGCCATTATAACAACAAATAACACATACACAAAAAACAAATCCCTCTAATAAAATATTTTTCATTAGCCTGTAAATATTTTAGTTCAATCATTAATACTTCAAACGGAAACATTTACAGCTGTTGGTTGTCTATTTTGTTTTCATTCAGATGTGACATTTTAAAATGGTTTGGAAAAAATACATTCCGGTGTTTAGTGGAAAGAAAACTTTGTATATGCTTTTATGCAGGATTTTCAGAAATAATCAAATATGCTACGTCTTAACATTGTCATTGGTACTCATACTTTAAAAGCAGCATCTGCCAAGTTATTACAAAAAGCAATAAAAACACTTTTTTTAAAAAAAGTTTGTAAACTGTATTATATAAACTCGTCTTGCTTTATTGGTCACCCCCGATACTGGGTGTTGCATCCGCCGTTCACTGTGAATGAGGAACTACCTTTAATTATCAGCTTACTTGCAAAATATGGGACCTTTGAAAGATAATAAGCACAATGCCAGAAAATACTGCTTAAAACAGTCTTCAGAAACAAATACCCTGCCGGATACACATTCAATTTGCATTACACACATATAATGCATGATATGGGACAGGTCTTTCTGTTGTGTCCCTCTTTACGGTTGTATACGCACCCTTTCATAAATGAGTTCAGTTTAAATGTATACACGTCACATAAAAGCTTGGTGCATCGCAAATGTACTTTGGCCTACACTTCAAGCCTCCCGAATTACGCGGGAGGCTCCCAAACGTGGACCTTACCTCCTGTCTCCTGACAGAAGATGTCGATCATTCGATTGCCTCTACCTCTTTCCACTGTAAGCAACGTTAAAATGCGGAGCCGATAGGTATTCGGGAAGCAGACTTTAAACTGATTGACAGACTACAGGGCGGTATTACAAGAGACTATGTGGCTGGGCATCCCGTTGAGCACTTCGATTGGTTAGAACACTGGTGCCCCGGAAGAGACCATCTCTCCTACTGCACCGGAAGAGAAGTTCCGTTTGCTCCGGAACGCATGCATCAGCAGCAAGTGAGCCGGTGTTGTGTAATCATTGATATTCCAGGGAAACATGTTTAGTTTTGTCTTCGGCTCTTTTCGGAGCTCTTGTCCCATTGCACACCTCCGATGGCTCATCTGACAGCCCACCCGCCCAAGGAGAGGCGAACGAACCTCAGCCCTGCCTCGGTAGATGGAGACAAAAGCAGCGCTCCAAGTTAAGGTGCTGTTCTTAACACACCCCAACAAGGCGCACTGAACGGGTTTCATTTGCATATCCTTCCCGCAGGGCTGACTGACTACAAGCACCGACGACATCGTGACACTCTCACAAAAATAGATACATGTAAAATAAACAAAGAAAACAAACAGATCTGGAATGTAAAAGGAAAATATAAGGGTACCAAAAATGGGAATCAACACGAGGGGTAGAGAAGGGGTTTTTCTTTTTTTGCGGTTTGATATAGCGCTGACATAGCCCGAAAGCATGAGAGCGCTTTACAACAGTAGCAGGATACATGGGTACCGCAGGTTACAACAATGAAATTCAGACAATTGCAACAGTAGCTGCAGGGCTTTAAGTGGGCCGGATCCTGCCGGTGCTCAGCACCGGCAGTTCTTTAAAGCAGACGGTCTCCTACCGGGCTCTTCATTTTTAACTTCAGGGTGGGGACAAAAAAAAAAAGCTTAATTCTGCATTAGTAAAACCCGTCGCTGCTTTTGATGTAGCTTCAAAGAGCTCATTTTTCAGTTTTATATTGCCCAAACATGATCGCCAGTTGCATTACACAAGGACATTTTTGAATCACAGGATGTTGAGCTGAGGTTCGAATCCGCTTTTCCAGCTTGAAAGTCGGCAGCTCTAGCCTTACCCAACAACCTCGTGTACAAGAATGGAAGCATTTTCAATATCATATACAACGATGTCATAGTTGTTGCTTATTTATCTTATGCAATTTACAACCATTGACAGCCAATAGTCCTGGCTTGTTGTAAGCGTAATGTTACTTGCTGTATTATATATCTGGATGAATGGACAGAAGCAGCAAAATACCAGTCGGGCGGCACACTATGGTAACTACAGATTTTTAGCTTAAGTGTTTTAAGCCACGCCCTTAATTCCATCCGCCATGCCCCTACGAGAGTCCCCCCCCCCCCAGCTTTTTCATCCCACTTAAAGCCCAGAGTAGGTGCGACCAGGACACGTACAGTAGTTGGGCATGGGTCATATATGGTTCAAGCATCGATTACGATGGTGGGGGTCACATAATGAAGGTAGTTAAGTATCCTGGTGGAGAGAGAACTTAAGTATGGTCGAGGGTTATCACGAAGCTGCAGTTAGCTTCTTATTCGGCCAGCATCTTATTCCCTGGTTGAAGTTAGCTTCTTATTCGGCCAGCATCTTGCTCCCTGGTTGAAGTTAGCATCTTATTCGGCCAGCATCTTATACTGCCAGCATTTTATTTGCAGACAACATTTTATATAAAATACAACCATAAATAATTCAGCCAGCTCCATTTTATTGGACTCTGTATTGCCATACAGTGAATTATTTTTCAAATACAATCCATACCACTATTACGTCAATTAGGATTTAGTCTGACACAAGCAACCTTTCCACCATAACGTGGGACAACTTTGCCACCCTCAAAATTAGTCATTTTAAGCAATGGAGCACTCCTTTACAATACCTATATGTAAGTTGTCTGAGCTGATCATAATTTGTGGCACCATGTGGGTCGCCTTGACTTCAAGGCATCCCTAAGCAGTTATATTCTAATAAGTAATACTTTCCCTATAGGAAATTCACATTGGATCACAAATATTTTAAACCCAATACATTCCCCTACAAGCTCTATAAGGACTTACACTGAGCCAAGCAATGTTACTACATGTGCCTACTGTGCCACTCTCAAGCCAATGCATTCCTATGGCGTTATAGACGAATAATTAACCATCCTTTCTCCTGTCAAGATCATCTTGGCTCATCAATTTTCATATTGATCCTAACAAAGGGAGCTCCTGTCTACATTACCTATATGCAAATTGCCTGAGCCAAGCAAATTTTGTCACAACAGATGGCACACAACTGGTTGCCCTCGCCTCAATGTATTTCTATTGATTTACATCCGAATAAGTAGTTGTGGTTCTCTTATCGGAAAAACATACTGGCTCACAAATATGTATTTTGTTTTTCAAACACACCACATCCCCTACTAGGTCCATAAAGATTTGACCTGAGCCAACAAGGTTTCCACCAAAACATAGGCCCACTGTGCCACCCTTCAGCCAAAGCATTCATACCGTGCTCTAATTGAATAAGAAACCATTCTTTCTCCCATGAAGATCACCTTGTCTCTAAAATGTTCATCTTGATCCTTACAAAGGGAGCACCACTCTGAACTACCTATATGTAAATTGCCTGACCCAAGCAAAAGTTGTCACAACAAGTGGCACCTAACGTGTTGCCCTCACCGAAATGCATTCCTATAGATTGACATGCAAATAAGTAACTGTGGTTCTCTTATACGAAAAACACATTGACTCACAATGATTTTTGTTTTTCAAGCACACCACATCACCCTTCAAGCTCCATAAGGATTTAGCTCGAGCCAAGCAATTTATCCACCTGTGCCTACATTGCCACTTTCAAGCCAACACATTCCTATGGAGTTATAGACGAATAAGAAACCATAGTTTCACCCATGAAGATCACCTTGGCTCACCAACCTTCATACTGATCCTAGCAAAGGGAGCATCCCTCTATAGTTCCTGTATGTAAATTGTCTGAGCTGAGCAAAATTTGGCACAACAGGTGGCGCCAAACAGGGTGCTCTCACCGCAAAGTGTTTCTATGCAGTTATGTCTGAATAGGCCATTGCAGTTCCCTTATAGGAATATCACATTGGCTCACAAATATGTATCTTGTTTTTCAAGCATACCACATCACACTATAAGATCCATAAGGATTTAGCCTGAGCCAAGCAACTTTTCCACCTGTGCCCACTATGCCACTTTCAAGCCCATGCATTCCTATGGAGTTACAGACAAATAAGTAACCAGTCTTTCTCCCATTAAGATCAACTTGGCTCACCAATTTTCATACTGACCCTAATAAAGAGAGCACCCCTCTACACTACCTATATGTAAATTCCCTGATCCAAGCAACATTTCCACCAAAACATGAGGCACTGTTTCACTTTCCAGCCGATACATTCTTATGGAGCTATAGGCAAATAAGAAACCTTCCTTTCTCCCATGAAGATCAACTTGGCTTACCAATTTTCATATTGATCCTAATAAAGGGAGCTCCCCTCTACACTTCTGATATGTATATTGCCTGAGCCAAGCAAAATTTGTCACAACAGGTGGCACCAAACTGTGTGCCCTCACCTCAATGTATTCCTATGCAGTTATGTCTTAATAGGCATTTACAGTTCCCTTATCTGAAAATCACATTGGCTCACAAATATGTATTTTGTTTTTCAAGCACACTACATCCCTCTATAAGATCCATAAGGATTTAGCCTGAGCCAAGCAATGTTTTCACCTGTGCCCCCTGTGCCACCCTCAAGCCTATGCATTCTTATGGATTTATAGACGAATAAGTAACAATCCTTTATCCCATCAAGATCAACTTGGCTCACCAATTTTCATCTTCAACCTAGTAAAGGGAGCACCCGTCTACTCTACCTATATGTAAATTGCCTGAGCCTAGCAAAATTTGTCACAACAGGTGGCACCAAACTGGTTGCCCTCAACTCATTGCATTCCTAAATAGTTACATGCAAATACGTGATTGTGGTTCTCTTTTAGGAAAAACACATTGGCTCACAAATATGTGTTTTGTTTTTCAGACACATCACATCTCCCTACAAGCTCCATAAGGATTTAGCCTGAGCCAAGCAATGTTTCTAGCTGTGCCCACTGTGCCACTTTCAAGACAATGCATTCCTCAGGAGTTATAGACGAATAATTAACCATCCTTTCTCCCATGAAGATCAACTTGGCTCACCAATTTTCATACTGATCAAAAAAAAAAATCTTTATTTCGGTTGCAGGAACCATAAAAGAAACAACCATACAAGATAAGATGTGTCATACACAGCTAAAAAGAGCTTTCAAAAGACAAATGTGCAAACAAAAGATAAAAAGCCCTCAAATTGACATTAAAAAAAAACAACATGGACATAGCATGAGAGTTAGAATTCGCCTTAGTTCAAAATTGGAGGCTCTCTCACAAGACTGTGGGCTAAAGTGCTAGTGCAATAACAGAACTTGTGCTGAACAATTTACCGGGTTTGTGATCCACACGTTGGACGATATGGGGCAGTTGTCACTTAATCGAGAATAGAACTCATATGTTATATCAATAATAATCAGATAAAATACATAAAATATTGGAGGTAAAAACAGTATTTAAAATAAATATAACATGACAGCATTGACAATTAGGCTGATGTTGTCTGGACAATACAATCTATGTTTTGTCTAGCAGAACCAGTCAATACTTTTAGCTGTGCCCTCCTTCTGATCGCCCAAAAATGGCCTAGGAATTTCGCAGTGGCACAGGCAAAGAGGGGTCTGGCATTTGATTTTAATATCCGTAGGGCCTCTTTGGAGCTTCGGGTCCCTAGTTGACTACACACGGGAGCTAGCCACTTACTTCTGCGTTTCTGCATATGCTGGACAGGCGAAAAGGACATGCCCTATTGATTCATGTGCGCATAGACAAGCGGGACAGCCCTTAGGATGGGATTTGTTATTCTGCCAGGAGTTTGTGATTGTATTAATAGGTAAGCTGCCATGTCTAAACTGTGTATACAATTTCCTGTCGGCTGGAACCTTGATAATGTCAAAGTAGCTTTCTAACTGGCAGATGGATTTCAGGTCGGTGAAAGCATCACTTAGGCGGCCAAGTTGGCTTTTTCGTAGGTTGTTCTGATCGACCCATGCCCAGTACAAGAGTTTTACCTGACTTCTTGAGAAGGATGGTAAATGGCTGATAGCCTGATTTGGCAAACCAATGTTGGACCGAAGGGCATTACTTGTTTGATCCTGCCAATTTTATTTGCTGTGTCCAAGTTAGAGATCTCGCGAAGGGCAGCAACATAAGGTGCCAGGTCAGGAGAAGTGACCAGTCTATGCCAAAACAGCAATGGGCGGAGCCTCGCTAGGTCATTGATGGACTTAATACCTAAATCTAGTTTAAGGGGGAAAAGTGGCGTACTTCGGGGTAGGGATATCAGGTACCTAAGGAACTTGTTTTCCACAGCTGTGAGCTCAGTTGTAGTTGCAGTGCCCCACAGCTCTGCTCCATAGAGGGCACTGCTCACAGCCTTACAGCTGTACAGTTTGAGAGTAGGAGCTACAGGCTTGGTGTACGATAAGCAATGCTCCCTCCTCAAAGCCCCAGTAAGCTGTGTAAATTTCAGGGCGGCCTTCTCTAGGTGATTCTTCCATGCCATTCCCTCAGATAGTTTAATACCCAAGTAGTCAAACGAGCTAACCCTCTCGAGCGGGACATTGTCCAAGAACAAATTCCCCTTAAAGGTCTTGTGAGGATTCAGCATCATGAGCTTGGTTTAGGTGGTGTTAATAACCAAGCCCCGCTCCTCGCAAAAGACCTTGAAGTGGTTTAAAAGTTTTTGGAGGCCCATGGGTGTTTTGGAAATCAATAGGGTATCATCGGCGAATAGCAGTGTGGAAATTTTATGGTTCGCCAGAGATGGTGCATCGGCTGGTAGAGAGCACAAAAGATCAGCTACCTGGTTAACGTACAGGGAAAAAAGGGTTGGAGCCAAAACACATCCCTGGCGGACACCCCGCAGGATCTGGATAGGCTCAGTGTGTTGTCCCTGGTTCCCCCATCTCACCCGGGCATAATTTCCATTGTGTAACCTGGTTAGGATTTCCAAGATCTCCAAAGGCATTCCCATTTCCCTGAGCACCCGCCAGAGTGAAGCCCTGGGGGCAAGGTCGAATGCTGTTTTGAGATCTATAAAGGCAAGGTATAAGTTTCCCTTGCCCAAGACAACTACCTTCCAGTATAACATAGCCAATCGAAATACCTGATCGATTGTGCCGGTCTTCCGCCGAAATCCTGCTTAGAGAGGATGTCGTTCTCGTCCATCCAGTCCTGGATCTTAACTAGGAGTAAACAACAGAAGACTTTTTGGGCACAATCGATCAGGCTGATCGGGCTGTAATTGGCGGGCTTCGACCTGTCTCCTTTCTTAAAAATGGGTATTACTTCAGCCCCTTTCCACGAGTCAGGGATACTCCCCCCACTAGCTGTATGTTGCCCAGATGTCCCTGTCTGCACGGAAAAGGTCACCGGGGATACCGTCCGGGCCTGAGCTTTCGCAGGTGCAATTGTGTCCAATGAGGACAGAATGTCCTCTGGTGAATGAAAGGGTACGTAGTGGGTAGCCTAGGTCATGTAACATCTGGTTGCTGTCGTACATTTCAGTGAAGGAATAAAGGTCACTAAAGTGTTTGTGCTACTCTACAGCAGGGATGTTATTAGCCAAAGGGGGCGATCTTTCGAAGTCTGCCTTGGACAAAAGAGCCCAGAATTTCCTACTGTCTGGATGATTTATTGCCTCACCAAGATCTTCCCATCTCCTTTCATCCCATTCTCTCTTCGCTTTGGCTTGAGCCTGTTTGTATTCCTTCTTAGCCTCCCGTATACTAAGTGCGTCCCTGTTTCTGATGGCTCCGGACAGACTCCCTCTCAATACTCTGCACTCCTTATTAAACCATGGGTTAGATCCCAATGGTCTGCCCTGTTTCGGCCCGGTCTTGTGGCTATGGGCAAGAAAGAAACTGGCCAGCTGTTCGAAGAAGTCACTATGGGAGGTGCTGCAAGCAGATGTTTTGGATGGATTATTGGGATCTGCACCTATAGTCTCCAAGTGCTTTTCTAGAGTGATTCTGATTGATCTGGTCTTGGTTTCATCTGTCATAACAGCAGGCCACTTGAGCCGGCGTTTGTCATTGGTGGGGATTACCTCCTTGGTACTCAGTGAAGTCATGTCGGCCTTTCCCCTGCCACCCCATGGATGTTCAACGGTCAGGCTAAGGGGATTGTGGTCACTATCACAAGACGGGATGATGGCCATGTCCCGTACTAAACGCCATAGAGTAAGGTCCACTAATAAATAGTCTATCCTGCTCGCCCCGTTCGGTCCAATGAAGGTCATCCCCCCCCACCTTTGTCGGAGCTGGTTCTTCCGTTTGCGGCCCTTAGCCTATGCTCAAGGGCGATAGCATTCAGCTGCAATGCAGCTTTCAACCATTTTTTGATGGGGGTGAGTTCCAGAGGGGGCACCATCCACGCCTTATCCTCCTCACTCACGTCAGCTGATTCTACCCAGTCTAGCGGCTCAAATGTCACATTAAAATCGCCACCGACTATTAGGGAGTGGCCGTCATGCCTAACTTCCAATAGATTGTCCAGGGCATACAAAGTTGGAGAGCTACCTCCTCTGGTGCTTCTAGCATACACATTAAATATATCAATAGACTTGCCATTGTTTCTACTTAATCTTACCCCTAAAATATCGGGGCTGCTAGCATCCAGCTCCTTGACATTTCAATTATGTGTGATTTTAATTAGGGTGAGCAACCCACCTGACGGCCGACCGTGTTTGGATGGGATGGCTGGTCTATGAAACGTGGTGAAACCGGGTATGAATGGCTCCATGTTTCCTGGAGTATACAGATGTCATGTAGATCTATAAGCTCGAGCCAGTGGGGGCAGTCAGATTTCCCCCTTATGTCCGCCACATTCCATGACACTATCTTCAGCGCCCTGTCTGTGTCCAATAAAGAGTAACCCTGGGAAGGTGGAGGAGTATATGAATAGTTTGGCTTAATTTGAGAAAACCCAGGTAAGTCTATGCAACTAGCCTGCACATGATCCCTTTGAGCAGGGACTGAAGCAATGTCTGGGGCTGACTGTAGTTTACAGAACGTGCTCTCAAGCTCTTGGGGGAAACCCTCTTGGTACATCTGAGCTCTAGGGATAATGGGATCGTAGACTGTACTAAGGATACGCTTGAAATCCTTAGCAGGAGTTACAAGGAGTCAATCGTTCTGGGATAATGATGAAATGGGTGAGTCTCCAAGGGGCTGGGGTGCAGATGCTACTCGATTAGTTGCAAAGGTGATGTTTAGTTTCAACCTGATTTTCGTAGAAGGGGGGGGGGAGTACGATCTCGATTCCAGGGCAACTAGATTCTGTACCAGATGGTCATTAACTAGAATAAGCTCTATGGCATCAGTTGGACTATGTTTAAGGACACATCTTTTTGCCTGGACGATATCATCCCTTATTATAGATCTACAAACCCTGGTATGCCTCAGCCAATGTATAGCCTTATTTTTGAGGGTTTCTCCGTTCTCATATTTGATACTATTGTTTTCCGCCTTGGAAATATTAGTCATATAGATAGGCTTCGACTGGGGGGCGATGTGCACAGGAAGAGCTAGTAGAGGGACTTGGGGAGGTGAAGGTGCCCTAATGTAACCTCCATTCAATCTCTGAGGTGCTTGTTTTGGGAGTGACTCATACCCTACTGAATCCCTTGGTGCACCCGTGTTGTTTTCACCCTGGTCCTTCCGAGATCCACAATGGGCAAGCGATGGTGCATCTGGTGCCCTATTGTTGGAATCAAATGGGCCGAGCTGAAAAGCAGTGTTCTTGATTGGGGCATTCTGGCTCATTCGCTTTGGTGGAGGTGGAGCGAGCCCCGTCCTCAGGTTAGTATAGTTGTGTGGGGTGGACGCTGGAGAGGGGGGTTGGTGTCTAGTGCATTCTTCCAATTTACGATAAATTTTGGTCACTAGAATAGTCAGAGATTCCTTTTAAAACAGCTATTTCCCTCTGTAGGTCTGGGATAGGGGGTACAGAATCGTTAGGTGCCCCCCAATTACCCCGTGGGGAGTACGTAGTAGGCCCATGATCACTAGGTATGTCCTTTACGTCTGGGTTGTCAGCAAGGAGGGAAAAACGGTTGCTCAGGGGAAGGTCACCCACTATAGCAAGCTCAGAAGGGTGCACACCATTCGTGGGGCCCAAATGGTCGCAAGAACGATCAGATGGGACTCCTGGAGCTGACATTGGCATTGATGTTGGCTGGGTTTTGTTTACCACTTTCTTGAATAGCGTTGAAATATTCCCGTACCCAGCGCTCCTAGGCCTAGTCGAGTTGGAAGCATGGTGAGGCTTGGGGGTTGTTTCAAGGGTAGGCGCATCTGGGGCAACTGTAGATGTCGTGAGCAACCCCTCGCAATCAGCGACAATAGACTCGATACGGTCTAACACTTCCACCCGAGCTCCCCTACATTCTCAGTTTCATGCCCTGTGGCCTGGGGTCGTTTTTTGGATCTCTTCTTTGATGCGCCCCCCACCCCAGCCTCTGGCCCCTTCCTTTTCCCCATCCCAACAAGCACAACCCCAACCTTTGTGTCACTAAGTCAAGTCTGCAGGCGAAAACAAGCAGAGGCAGTTAGTGAGTGATGATCAAATCTCATCCAGTACCTTAGAGTTTTTTTGTCCAAGACCTCGAGTTACAGATGACAGGGGGGTGGCCCAGCCCAGCCTCTTCCGGGCGATGACGGGCCCGCCCTTGGCCCGGGCTTTGCCAGGGCGCGGCCCGCGTTGCAGGAGGAGAGAGCCCCTTTTGAGCGCCTCTGGGCGCGAGAAGCAGCGGGCAGCAGATCAGGGCAGAGGTCACGGACGCGGCTCCTGCCGCGAAGGCTGATGGTGGCTGTAGTCCTCCTGTTGGTGCGTCCACGTTGCGGGGAGAGAGAGCCCCTTTTGAGCGCCTTCGGGCGCGAGAAGCAGCGGGCAGCAGGGCAGAGGTCACGGACGCGGCACCTGCCGCGAAGGCTGATGGTGGCTGTAATCCTCCTGTTGGTGTGTCCCGCGTTGCGGGAGGAGAGAGCCCCTTTTCAGCGCCTCCGGGCGCGAGAAGCAGCGGGCAGCGGGTCAGGGCAGAGGTCACGGACGCGGCTCCTGCAGCGAAAGCTGATGGTGGCTGTAGTCCTCCTGTTGGTGCGTCCCGCGTTGCAGGAGGAGAGAGCCCCTTTTGAGCACCTCCTGGCGCGATAAGCAGCGGGCAGCAGGTCAGGGTCAGGGCAGAGGTCACAGATGCAGCTCCTGCCACGAAGGCTGATGGTGGCTGTAGTCCTCCTGTTGGTGCATCCCGCGTTGCGGGAGGAGAGAGCCCCCTTTGAGCGCCTCCGGGCGCAAGAAGCAGCGGGCAGCAGGTCAGGGTCAGGGCAGAGGTCACGGACGCAGCTCCTGCCGCGAAGGCTGATGGTGGCTGTTGTCCTCCTGTTGGTGCGTCCCGCGTTGTGGGAGGAGAGAGCCCCTTTTGAGCGCCTCCGGGGCAGGAGGAGTATTCCTGGTGGCTTTTTTTAGCTTGTGCACTTAACATTTTTAAAGTATATGTTAGAAATGGGGGTCTCTAGTTGGCAATGGCTGGCCACTGTCCAAGTAGGGACCCTTCTTCCGAAGTCAGAGTGAGAGGGCTACCCTCTTTAATACCCCTGCTCAACCCTGTGGTAACGTAGCACGTGCAGGTAGGCTTATCTCAGAGGCAGGGTGTGAAGCATTTATGATCATACACAGTAACACAGTGAGGAACACTACAAAGGGACACCACACAAGTAGTTATTATAAAAAATAAGTATCTTTATATAAAGGCAGATTTATCACAAGACCAATAACTGTAAAAGCCACAATACTGTCAAAAATAGGATAGCTGTTGAAAGGCTGTCAAAAATAGTTCAAAGGTTGCAAAAATAAGGTTCAAGTTCAAAGCAGTGGTCTCTGCGACCCTTTCTTTCACAAAGTACCTGGGTTTAGTAGCAAAACCAACAAAGTGTCGCAAATAAGCTGTAGCGATGATTCTCGGCACGCGAGGCCGGCGATGCGTTGAAATCCTTGCCGCAAGGGAGGATGATGCGCCGATCTGCGGGATGCGTGCGGAGACGATGCGACAAACTTCTGCACGCTGGACCGCCGATGCGATGACTTTCTTGCCGCGTGGGAGAAGTCGATGCGGTGATCCTGTTGCGCTGTGCGATCGTGTTGCGATGCGAAGACAAGACGCTCCGCGAGGGAGCGACGAAATTCGGTGCGATGCGATCAAAGTGGTGAACGCACGGCATCCGCACTGCGATGTCTCGAAGCGATGATTTCTTTAAGGGTTGCGAGTGCGCGGCGACAGCAGCGCGATGATCTTTCCAGCGCGTCTCGGCTGCAGCGGCTCGCAAAGGGCGTCAGCGATGGTTTCGGGTTGCGGGCCCTCGGCGGCAGTAGCGCGATGATTTTCCCAGCGCTCTCGACTGCAGCGGCCCGCAAAGATGCGTTAGCGTCGATTTCTTACCCTCTTCTCTCTGATGCAAACTAGAGGCCCTGGAACTCACAGGAGCCTCCTCAGCAGATAGCAGTCCTCGCAGGGAGGAAGCAGGAGGTTGGTGGTGGAGTCTGTTGTGCCTGAGACTCCAGCAGGAGGCTAGCTCTTTTCCTAGCCCTTGGGTGATTGCTGTACAAAAATAAAAGTTCTCTCAAGAGTTCCTTTTCCTCTTCTTCAAGGTCCAGTGGTCACTGCTGCAGGCCAGTGCAAGAAACAACACACAGCACAGGGACATTCACTTCTTGCAGATTCCTCCAGTGGCACGGACAGAGTTTCCTCTCCAGATCCAAAAGCAATACAAAAGTAGGGGGTTTGAGCACAGATATTTATACCCCAAAAGCCTTTGATCCTTGAAGCTACCAGTCCCTGAACCTAGCCAGAACCAGTTCTGCTCAGGCCTGGAGCACTTTGTTTACCAGGCTGCATCCTTCCTTTCAGAAAGAGGGGGCCTGCTAGCAGACACACAGTGGGAGGTGGAGCCAGCATTCACCCTGCCAGGCACAGCCCTATTCAGATCAAAGAGCCACCCCTCCCCACACTCTAAATGCAGATCTCTCTATTCAACCCAGGTCTGACTCAGCCTACCCTGCCCCTCTAAAACCAGACACCCAATACACATAACAGCAGAGCACACTGGAAGGCTTAGGCAAGAAAATACCTACTTTCTAAAAGTGGTATTTTCAAACACAGAATATAAAAATAAACTTCACTAAAAGATGTATTTTAATATTCTGAGCTCAGGCATACTAAATTCGTTTTTCTACCATGTTCCTGGGGCCAGTTAGGACTATAGAATGTAATAGTCAAACTGCCCATTCTAGCCTATGAGGAACAGGTAGCCTTACAGTAGTGAAAAACGAAATGGGGTGTAATTCACTACCAGGACATGCTACACACACCAAGGCATGTCCTACCTTACACATACAATGCACCCTACCATAGGGGTGACTTACAGGATGCCAAGGGAAGGTTCAGGGGCTGGGAAGTGGGTGCACTTCACAGCCAAGATGGCAGTTCTGGACTGCACACAGACACTGCAGTGGCAGGTCTGAGACACACTTTACAAGCTGCTTCTGTGGGTGGCGCAAACCAGCGCTGCATGCCCACCAGCAGCATTTGGTTTACCAGCCCTGGGCACACACATGCCACACTACTAGGGACTAACAGGTAAACCAAATAAGCCAATCAGGGATATACCAATTCACATAGACATATTTACAAAGGGAGAGCATATGCACTTTAGCACTGAACAGCAGTGGTAAAGTGCCCAGAGTCATAAAACCAACAGAAACAGGTCAGCAAAAATACAGGAGGCAGGCAAAAAGTTTAGGGGTGACCCTGCAAAAAGGGCCATTTCCAACAGTATATATATGTGGTAGTTGACCTATGATATGTTTAGGGAGTATATCTTTTAGGATTTTGGTTGTGGGTTCCTGGGCGCTTGTGCATGCCTCTCTTAAAAATACGACTGACTTACCTACAGCCTTGTATACTAATAACTTGAAGATCAACAGTAATAGGCATGCGATATGTGGCATTATTTTTTGTTGTTGCTGAAGCTGCGATAATCAATATGGATGGCAGACCATGCTCAAACTTTCTGTTGGAATACGTCCTCATACCAGGACACTGTATCTCTTTCCTGAGAAGAAAACAATGCATTCAAATTTTTAATCAATCTAAGGCACATGATGCGTAGTTTAAAAAATACATTAAAATATGATCTTTTGAAATAGCGATATTGACATGACAGTAAGTTATACTTTAACTCTTTATTTTGATATTTTTTAGGACAGTGTTACCAACTTGTTAACAGAACAAACAGCTAATAAGCCCTCATTCACCATCCATTAATACATCGTTATTTAATTGTTAACAGAGCACTGTATTTGAAAAACCAACATGAGTGACTTATGACAGGGTAGAAGAGGGCAATAGTTGAGGAAACCATCTATGTAGCAACTAATTTTAGAGGAGTTGATTAAAAAAAAGAAGATTTGAAGGCCTTACATCCTGAAGGACCCATTCCAAATTGCCCAAATGCAAGCATGAATATGCCTGGGCTGGAATTGCCAATTCCAGATTGTGTCTCCAACCAAGATCTGAGCATTCTGAGTTTAAGTCCCCAGAAAGAGGAATAACTTGCTTGACCATGAACTACAGGGATAAAAAATACATGTTTTCCTAGTTTGTGGCACCTTCCGCTCATATTTACCACTTGCCCTGGTCAGGTGGTAAATGTGAGTTAGGTACCATAGTAGATAACAATGAATGAGGTGGTGGGTTGGCCAGGGTGTCAGGTGAAGGGCAGACTCTGGGGGAGCATTTGTAAGCGCCTCTAAGCCGTGGAAGGGCATTGACCAGGGGATGCACTAAGCCTCTGGTCCCTGGTTCCACCTCAGTGGTTTCACCAAATGCATTTCTACACCAGGTGAAACAGAGACCGGTGCTCCAGCACATGGTAATCTTTGATGTAGGAACATTAGGTCATTCAAAATTCGCCTGAGTGGTATCCTCTCTGGTAATGCTGATGTGGTCAACTCCTTAAAAGTGTCTGAGTGTGAGGAGCTTGAGAATTTGATGTCCTGTGAAAAAAACAATCTTAGTGTAAACAAGGATGATACACTGTTTCATGGTGTGGATTTAGGTGACATGATCTGAAATATACTTTACTAGACAAAAATGCATTGCTTCACAAGGTCCGAGGGAAATGGAGAACATACTATGGACTTAATGAAGAATTAAGTAATTCTCCAACAGCAAAGCTTCTAAATAGAGCCCCCTGAGGGAGTAAAAGGGGAAAAACACCTGGGGAGTGAAGAGTGGGTTAGCCAATTGGTTGGAGAGGAGGGGGTGCATGTGGGAATGGCATGGGGGGAACTGCTCAGCTATCTATATCTGCCATGAGTATAGTTTTGTACATTTTATAAATACACTGATCCATTATATGATTTCAGCTCACAAGTTTCCATAATTAATTAAAAAGTTACAATGCTATATCAAATTTTATTCATATACGACAACACAAATAAATTCATACCATGTGAGATTAATGGCACTCTTCAACATTGTCATAAATAACTAAGTGAAACATTTTCAATAAAGCTAAAAACTGGATCTGCACCTTAGTAAGACAGTTAAAAGCATGGAACATGGTGGCAATATGTTCGAAAAGTTCACATATTGTTTTTCTAAAGAGATTGCATTGAACAGTGAAACTTGCAAATCCTTTTCATCTCTGTAGTTTGGGCAACATCTTGTCCTAATACCACAAAATTGCAAAAGAAGAGCGGCTAACAACTCTTTATTTAGTATTAAAATAAAATTTACATAACCAATAGACAACAAATCTGTCATTTCTGGTCTATTGGAGCCCCTTGGTACCATAATGATTGACATCCATTTCTCCTTGTTTCAATTTCTACGCCTCTGTCTTTAGAATCCAAACATGCAGTCTGTCTCAGTTTTCACTGTGTACCGCCGTCCCAACAAAATTCATAATTACCTCCATAATTATGTGGCTCTGATAGCCACACGGTTGTGCACAACTAAAGGACTTCTCAGCATTTACAATCAGCCAACTTCTTAAATCAACTATATGGTATGCCTGTCACACCTTAAACCTGATTTAAATGTACAACAATGGAATCTCCACACAAACAGTCTCACCTGTGCTATGCACTATACATTGTCACCTCTAATTGCGCTTACCGAATAACATCTGTATCATGAGCAAGAATTAACAAGTCACTTTCAAACTCATTACATTTGGGGAAAAGCTCTGGTAGATACACTACATTGTTTACAAAGTCAGTAATGATTCTCTTGTGTGCCTGCTATACCTGTTTGTCAAGACATCATTGTCCCTTAGATAGTTTTTTTTTGCCAATTTGAAATTCATATAGATTGATTAGATATGAGGCGCAGGAAGATGAAGTATATACCTAGATACACTCTGCCTACCTGCTGTCGAGGGGAACATGGGAGTGCCTGATTTTGAATTTAATTATTCAGAGCCACAACTACAGTGGCTTTAGGCTTGGATATGTCAAGAGGCCTTCCCTGAAGTGAAATATCTGCAGATATATATATATATATATATATATTTTCAACCAAAATCCCCGAAACCGGGATTCTTCCCGCACTCACAGTTTTCCACAATAATTTAGTCCAATCTGTTATACTTTTTCCATGGGGTGTTTATTTACAGCATGCCAGCAACCCCTACGCGTTTCGGTCTCAGCCGAGACCTTGCTCACGGGGACAAAACAACACGTGTTGTTTTGTCCCCGTGAGCAAGGTCTCGGCTGAGACCAAACGCGTAGGGTTGCTGGCATGCTGTAAATAAACACCCCATGGAAAAGTATAACAGATTGGACTAAATTATTGTGGAAAACTGTGAGTGCGGAAGAATCCCGGTTCGAGATTTTGTTGAAAATAGTAACGGCGAGGCTCTGCCGTACTTCATCGCACCGCCGGAGAGCGCCCGAGGGCCGGGATAGTGGGCCACATTTGGAAGGAATATATATATATATATATATATATATATATATATATATATATATATATATAATCTACTGGCGGTCGCCAGTAGATAGTTATAGTTAGGACCTATTATCCATAGGAAATCCGCAACATTCTATTCCCAATAAGTTTGGCGTCGTTTGACAAATCATCGCGAAATTTTCAAAACTACTGGGGCGCTCCGGTCCGCTCCTGTCTTGAAAGTTTCGGGGTGATTCATCAAGCGGGGGCCGAGAAAAAAAGGGGGGTCCCAAAACGTGTTTTCTCCATGTTAATTCCCATAGGAAATTTTAGACACGGCTACAGCCCGAACTGCTGAACGGAATTACACCAAATTTTGCAAAAAGGTAGCGCTTGGTTCAGAAAGCGACCTTTTTTTAAATGGTGTAAATCCGTTCAGTAGTTGCGGAGAAATTCAAAAAATAAGAGTGAAAAATCAATTTCCCATAGGAAACTTTATGCAAGGCTACAGCAAAAACTGCTGAACGGAATTACACCAAATTTGGCAAAAGGTAGTGCTTGGTTCAGAAAGCACCCTTTTTAAAAATGGTGTAAATCCGTTCAGTAGTTGCTGAGAAAATCCAAAATAAAAGTTTCAATATTTATGGCCGCGGTGGATCCGCGCACCCTCCCGACCACGAGCTGCATGCTAATTGGCTGTCAACACTCCAAACCAGGAAGTGTTGGCAGCCATCTTGTCCCTCGGTAGAACCGAGGGACAAGAAAAGACAAAAACAAGGGCGCAAAACACAAAAAGGGGGCAGGGTAGAAACACCCTAGACCTGCTCAGGGAGTCCTACAAGGACCCACAGGGCAAAAAAAAAAAATTATTTTTTTAACAATCGGCAAAAAACGCGCTGGGTGCGCGGATCCTACCGATAAAAAAAAAAACAAAGCGCGGGCTCCCGCGCTTCGTTGTTAATTGGCCCCCGGGTGGGCCAAGTCCCGGGGGCATGCGGGGGTTAATGTAAATTTATGTGGGGGGCCTCTAAGGCCCCCCCAAGCCCCGGGGACCGCCACCCCCCCGGGGCTTTGAATTAAAATGGTGCGGGAGGGCTCTCCGCCCTCCCGCAGCCCCGGGGACCGCCACCCCCCGGGGCTTCTTTTTATTTTTTTAAAAATAACCTGTGGGGGGGGGCTCGAGCCCCCCCACATGCCCCGGGGACCACCACCTCCCCAGGGCTGTGCACAGGATGGGAGGGCCCCCCTCCTGGAGCCCTTGATGGCCCTGGGGACCGCCACCCCCCAGGGCCGGCTCCTGCAGTGTCCCGGGGTGCCCACCCCCGGGACACTGTAGTTTGCAATGACAGGGCGGGAGCCTCGCGGCTCCCGCCCTGTCATTGCAAACTTGCTGCTTCATTGAAGCGAGAGCAGGAAACCTGCTCTCGCTTCAATGAAGCAAAGCAGAAGTGCTTTCCATAAGGGGAGCTGCATGTCAGCAGCTCCCTTATGGAAAGCAATGCCGGCTCCCGCAGGACGCGGGGAGCCGGCGGGACCGTGCGGGGATTGGGGACCCCTCACGGTCCCCAACGAGTGGCCAGGCCCCGGGGATGGGGTCCCGGGGCCATTAGTGGCCCGGGAGGGGGCCACGCGGCCCCCTCCCCTACAAATATTTTTTTTTTTTTAAACGTAAAGGACGGCCCCGGGGGATGGGGTCCCCGGGGCCAAAAGTGGCCTAAGGAGGGGGGCCACGCAGCCCCCCTCCAATATTTTTAAATAAAAAAACAAAGCGGGCATGCCCCGGGGGATGGGGTCCCCTGGGCCAATAGAGGGCAAGGGAAGGGGGGCCACGCGGCCCCCTTCCCGTTTTTTTTTTATTTAAAAAAAAAAACCAAAATCCTCAGGCCCCGGGGGATGGGGTCCCCGGGGCCAAAAGTGGCCGAGGGAAGGGGGGCCACGCAGCCCACCCCCCACCCCCATACAAAAAAAAAAAAAAGACCGGCATCGCGCCAGAGGCCCCGCCCCTGCGCCGGAGGCCCCGCCCCTCCCTGCAGCAGTCTGCAAACGCGCCCCCTGGCGCGTTTTAAGAAGGGAAGTAATTCCCCTTGAATTCTGGGGGTCCCTGGGGGCTAGTAGCCCACCAGGAACCTCCAGTATGCGCAAGAGGGCTGCGTTGCAGAGAGGTGTACAGAGGCCACGCCCCTTTTACACCTCTCTGCAACGCAGCTCTGTGGCGCTTTTGGAGGTACCTGGTGGGCTAGTTGGACTCCAGGGACCCTCAGGATTCAGGGGACTTAATCCCCCAACTTAAAACGCGCCACGGGGCGCGTTTGCACAGTGGTGAAGGGAGGGGGCGGAGCTTCAGGTGACATGTGTGCAAACAGGCCCTGTGGCGTGTTTTAAGTTCAGGAATTAATTCCTCTTCATTCCTGAGGGTCCCTGGGGGCCAACTAGTCCACCAGGTACCTCCAGTAATCGCCACTGAGCTGCGTTGCAGAGTGTTGTAAAAAGGGGCGTGGCCTCTGAACACCTCTCTGCAACGCAGCTCTCTGGGGCATACTGGAGGTACCTGGTGGGCTAGTTGGCCCCTAGGGACCCTCGGGAATGAGGAGGAATTAATTCTCCAACTTAAAACGCGCCACAGGGTGTGTTTGCAGACATGTCACCTCAGGCCCCACCCCCTTCCTTCACCATTATGCAAATATTCCTCTAAAATCAGCCGAACTACGAATTTCGATTTACTCACCTGTTATCAGGAGAGACCTCAGTGCTGCATCTTTGAGCCCAGTACTGATCCTGAAAAGTAAGTCTAACCGTACTTACCAGTAACTTGAATTTCCTTCCATAGGCTAACATTGACTGGTTTCACTTGGAAATTCTTCTAAGTGTGGAGTTTTGGAACTTTAAAATATTCATCTAAAATCAGCCGAACTACGAATTCCAATTTACTCACCTGTTATCAGGAGAGACCTCAGTGCTGCATCTTTGAGCCCAGTACTGATCCTGAAAAGTAATTCTAACCGTACTTACCAGTAACTTGTATTTCCTTCCATAGGAATCCATTGTCTGGTTTTCAGCAGAAAAGTTTCCAAGTGTCGATTTTCACAAACTACAAATATTCCTTAAAAATCGCCTGTATGACTTAAACGCATTCTTTCAAATGTTTACAGGAGATGCACCAGTGCTGGATCCAGGATCCACCACTGAGTAAGATAAAGTAACGATAACACTACTTACCTGCTAAGTGAATTTCCTCCCATAGGATAACATTGGTGATTCTATGTGAAAAAGTTTCTAAGTGTCAACTTTTAAAATACAATAATATTCCTTAAAAATCACTACTGTAACCAAAACGCTTTTACTCAACTGTTTACAGGAGATGTCCCAGGACTGAATCTAGGATCCAGTCCTGTGGTTAGAAAAAGTAATCCATAAAGTAACTAATTGCATTTAACTAGAAATTCACATTGAGCTCAATGTTGCATTGTGTTTGAAATTGTGTTGCCCATTGCAACAACTGTAACTACTGTACTTAAAACTCTATTGCCTATTTGCAAAGTATTTAAACTAAAGTAATTCATTCTGAGAAAGTATATTTTGTAATGTAATGTATAATGTAATTACAATGCAATTTAAAAAATAAAATATCTAAAAAGAAATAGTTTTAAAAATTTAGTAAATCAGTATCAAAAAAATAAATATAACAATTAATACATTTAAAAATTGTCATTTACAAAACCTTTGAAATTCACTGAAAAAACCATAGGTTTTTGGGGCGTTATAGTTAGAAATTAGCATTTAAAAAACCTTTGAAATTCACTGAAAAAACCATAGGTTTCAGGCACGTTATAGTTAGAAATTAGCATTTAAAAAACCTTTGAAATTCACTGAAAAAACCATAGGTTTCAGACACGTTATAGTTAGAAATTAGCATTTAAAAAACCTTTGAAATTCACTGAAAAAACCATAGGTTTTAGGGACAGTTCTAGTTAGTTGGACATTTCACTCGTACAAAACCCGTGAAATTCCCCGTTATAGTTAGTTCAGCTAACTATAACTCACGCCCGCAATGCACTGCTGATGACGTCACATATTACATCACTCATGACATGGTCAGTGACATCACTGATGACATCTCAAATGACATCACTGATGACATCACTGATGACATCATCCACGTGATAATCTGATGCACCTCCTCACACCCTAATATAACCTTTGATACACCCACTCTAAATTACAGACTGCCATTCGCAAAACCATAGACACTCCAACACCAATAACTACATACCCACTCACTGATTCTTAGGTCTACACACACATCCACTCACTCACCCGTACAGTCACTCATACTTACGGTCACTCAGTATAGGACTATCATATGCACTCTTACTCCTATATAGACACTCAAACACCGCCACTCATCCATAGAGGTACTCACACACCTAGTCAGTCATGCAAATAATTAAACACACTGCCATTTACTCACCTATACAGTTATACACACACCAGCTCACTTACTCATACAAATACTAGCACATTGTTACGCTCTTATACAATCACTGATACAAGCACACACTCATCCATACAGCCACTATCACAATCACTCACTCTCGCTTATAGCTATTTATATACTCCAACACACATATATACTGCCTTTCACATATGTAGTTACTCACACATGTACCACTGGGACATACATTCACTCACTAACACACTCTTACACACACTTACCCACCCATACAGTCTATCACAGATGCACTCTTGAAACCATCCACCCAGTGAATCACCCACTCACACATCTATGCACAGAGTCGCACACACCCCACCCACACAAACACTCAGGCACCCATACAGATACTCAGACAACCAATCAATAACTCATATAGACACTCATGTAGCTATTCACAAACCCATGCCGCCACTTACACAGCAACAGACAGACGGATACAGACATTCACCCAGTTTAGTCACTAACCCATGCATTCAGTAAGATACGTTTAATCACTCACTTATAGAGTCAGTCACGCACCTACTAAATCATCCATCCAGACACTTATACACCCACTCATTCTTCAATACGCCTTTCCCTATATATATTAAAAATATTTAAACTTTACAGAAACACACAGTCACTGGATGATGTCATCAGTGATGTCATTTGAGATGTCATCAGTGATGTCATCAGTGATGTCACTGACCATGTCATGAGTGATGTAATATGTGACGTCATCAGCAGTGCATTGCGGGGCGCGAGTTATAGTTAGCTGAACTAACTATAACGGGGAATTTCACGGGTTTTGTACGAGTGAAATGTCCAACTAACTATAACTGTCCCTAAAACCTATGGTTTTTCAGTGAATTTCAAAGGTTTTTAAATGCTAATTTCTAACTATAACGTGTCTGAAACCTATGGTTTTTTCAGTGAATTTCAAAGGTTTTTTAAATGCTAATTTTTAACTATAACGTGCCTGAAACCTATGTTTTTTCAGTGAATTTCAAAGGTTTTTAAATGCTAATTTCTAACTATAACGCCCCTAAAACCTATGGTTTTTTCAGTGAATATATATATATATATATATAACTTCTATAGTTGACTTTATTTATGGACGATGATACATAATGGAATACCGAAGTAGATTATTGAGGTTGCCCAAGTACTGATGGGATAGACATAGGCAAAGATTGAGTGGTAGGGTGCGACACTTCCCATAGCCCCCAATTTGGTGTGTATTGGGATCACTCAATCATCAACACAATTATAACAAAAGCTCCTACTATTTAGTTGAGCTTATACATAGAGGTCAGTTTTATGACTACAGAGTTTTCAGCACTTTTGAGGGCCTCAGGGACGAATATGGGCTACCCGTTGGCTAATGTTTTACTTTTTGCTGTGTTGCATACGGTGGTCAAGACAACATGGGGTCGGCAAACAGATAAACCCGCAACAAATCAGGTCTTGCATTCTATATTAAAAATGGGAGGGCAAAGATATGCAGTAACGGTCTTGTATGAGGTGGCGAGGTTGACACAAAGCAGGAAGCTTGAGGGTGTGTGACAGAAATGGAAAAGTGACCTAGAAATTGAATGGACAGACAGGGGAGTGGCAACTGGTGCTTCAACATACATTCAGGCTTTCTACAAATGCGAAATTCAAAATTTTGCTACTTAGTTATATTCACCACACTTATTTTACACCTGCTTGCCTTACTATGATGTACCCCGGTCTCCACACTAATGCCCCAGCTGCCATAAGGCATATACATCTTTTTGTCATATGGTCTGGGAGTGCCCAGTGCTGCAGACGTTCTGGGTGCAGGTAAAAAATTAGGTATGCAAATGGGCACGCAAAGGGAATCTGTGTAATCCAAAAGTATGTTTGCTGGGACTGATGGTCAAGCCTAAAAATTGGCAGGTCTAACTGTAAGTTTGTTGACACTGCCCTGTTGCTTGGCAAATGAGCAATATCCCAAAACTGGAAGGCAGCACAGCCTCCCGCTCTCGGAGTTGGAAAGCAGAACTTTAGAAGTGGGTGCAGGCTGAGTTCGTGAATATATGTGTATTGCGCACACCTGTTTTTTGTATCTATGAATTGAAGATAATGTTTAAAAATTATCTAGCTGTTTTAGTGTTTGGCATGCTGGTCAGGGGCGTGTGACTGCCTAGCACACAAAAATAGTATGCCTTCCTCCAAGTATTACTGGTCACTTGTAACCTGGCCACACAGCTCTGGAATCTATCAATAATACTTTTGTACAAAATAATACTATGTCGCGAGAACTTTATCAACAGTATCCATTTTTTTAATGTGACCATTCATTCATGATATATGTCACTGCTGAATATTCATTCATGAAAGAGTTTGCACTAATACATTGTACAGTGGACATAAAAACAACTCAAAAAAGGATAAAGTGGCCTATTGAACAAATGGAGATCTCATTTACAAAGATGTGTTTGATGCCCAATGCATTTGAGGATCTCTGTCCCTTCTTCAGGGGCCACTGTGGAAAATATAAACAACAATAAGGGGGGGAGGAAATATCACAAATCCATATGTTGTATGCTCAATTTAAAGACAAACAAATGGTCAAGCAAACTTCCCATGCCTCAAAGGAAAGACATCATATTTAATTTAAGGTGCAAGATCAAAGAAAACTCAAGAAGATTGTGATGCTCAATCAGAATATTTCCCGTACCTCAAGGGAAAGATGTTGTGATTGCCATCAGCAAAACATTAAGAGAGCTTGTGTCGATGTATTCAGAGTGGGATAGATGTGGAAAGTTACAGAGTAAGTAAATGTGCTCTCAAGCACATTCTCAAAGCTAAATGAGCCCCTTGTGTCAGCTTGTATTCCCCTAAGAAAAGTTAACCAGGGTGACTTTCCTATTCAACTCCTGAATACTGACAACATAAAAAGATGCATGTCGCTACACTTTCTTTCGGAATATAGTCACCCACGTTCCTGATATGCTAAATCTATAAATGATAAGCCGATCGTCAAACACAAGTGAGAAAAAAAATGCCAAACCCCCCTTGTCCACAGCCCATTTGGCACCTAGACAGACGGGAAAATTAGCTACACAAGAGACGTGTTGCACTGCCAGGCTGGACACACCTCTAGGGTGACAAAGCTTGAAGTGAATACCAAATTTAGAATTCCACCATCTTGTGTGTCGTGGAATTTGGAATTCTTTGATAGGGTGATGATCCAGCGGTGTACTAACAACAGATACTCCACTACCATATACTCACCTGGGCCCATATAACTTCTTCCACTAATACCTAGTAGACTGCTGGAGCTTGTAGTTTATAGATTTCATGTTTCCAGGAATAGTTATTATTCCGTACTAACTAAACCTTTCACTGATCAAAAAGTTCTTTCCTCTGGTTGATGGACCATTAGTTGGAACTAGTTGATGGTGATAATTAACATAACTTTATTAAACATTCTTTAATAAAATAATCACAGACTCAGGAAGTTTTAAAATCTTTATCTAAATTAATTGAATGTGAACCATCTCAAAGTTACAGTACAAACACCCTCATTCGCAAGAGTGTCAATTCAATCAATAAGCAAAAATATTTCAGACTTTCACAATAACTATGCCTAGAAAGGAGAGGACAGAGAGAGAAGAACATCTATCACTACAATAAATTAATATTTACCCAGAATGGTGTGAAGACCAATCCCCTGGCCAAAGGGCTGGTAAGGGTCCCCCAGGATACATCAGGAGACAAAGACTTCAGGACAGGATACTTCACCTCTCTAGAATACCGACAACATGCATCGCACCCCTCTCTGACACTCTCTTCCTCCTCGTGGTTCTTCCGCGATCTTCTTTCTAACCCAATTAAATTAAGATGGAAGTTTCTGCATTCAGTTTCTTCATCAGCGTCTTCACAGCATCAACACCACCCACAGCACCGACAGCTTCCCGAACTCTGCAACATCGACATCTCAGCTCTCGCTTCTGCTCCCGCTTCAATCTCCTGCTTCTGCTAAGAAACTAACTAAAACTACCTCAGTTATACCTTTCAATATTCATGTACCACCCATTAATGTTTCAATTTCATAAAATACTAACTCTGATTGGTCAAGCGAGGGGGGATGATCTTCACACCATGCTTACATTTCACTTATTTCATTGAACCATTGTTCTCGAACCCATCCCCTTAAACTTTATTAAATTGTTTCCTTTCCCATACATCTCCAAACTTTATTAATACAAATTGTTTCAATGTCATGAATAAGGCTCCTTCATATGAACTCTTCACCCTCATGTTCCCAGGGCACATCTTTCTCGTCCTTGGACGGTTGACAAGTCCTTACTCATCCTTCCTTGTTCTCTCTCATTTGCGCATGTGCGGGATCAAATCAGTCAGCTCAATTCAGACAAGTGTGGAAGGCCCAAATGCGCACTAATAACAAAATCAAAAGAAGAAATGTTATTCTCAAAAATAAATGGTTTCACTGTATACCACCAACCTCTACTCTAACCCACTTTAATTGCTATTACCCTTTTCTGCGTTTGCGTTAATATAAAAGCTTATTTTCTATTTAGCCAAGCAGGTGCCATGCATGTGAACTTTTAAGCTGCCATTTTAATGCCTTTTGCGCAGGCGCAAGATTTTCCCTCCAAGCGTTAAAACGTCATACTACGTAGATGCAGTAGACACATGCGCAGTAAAGATCCCTTGTTAGAGTGCGTTTTAGTCCTTCGTTCATTTTGTTAAAGATAATGAACACATACGCAAGCTTCCTTGTCCCGCGTGTCTTTCTAAAATGCGAATTATTAATTACAAACACATAGTAATTCGTTAATAAGTTAAAACGAAAGGATTGCTTCCGAGCAAGTCTCATTTACGAGTCCTTGCTCCATCAGTGATGCCCGCTCCCTGAAGGAAGTGGTCATCTAGGAGATGTAGTAACCCCAGGGGTAAGAAGCCCATTGGCTACTACCCCTCACTACCCTTAATGCCCCTAAATCGAGTATTATGGGGACCCCCTGATACCAAGACTACAGACCTTTGATGGATCAAGAGAATGATTGGACAAAGAAGAGTCCTGTCACAAGAACCGAAGAGCAACAACTGACTTGGCGCCAACCTGACTGCTGTCCCCAACAATAGTGGAAGAAGCAGATTTGGCCTGCTGCTGTCCAGACTCCAAGAAACCAGGAGGGCTGCTACTGTTCCGAAAATTGCATGAGACAATTCCCTTGGAGTAGAGGAGCTACTCCCCTGCAGCTGCAGGCACCAAAGACGCAAGGTGCAGTCCACTGAGTTGCTGCTCCCCGGACAGCCCCACACAGCAGCTCCCCAGGAAGAGGACCCTGTGCTCCGGAAGGTCAGAACTGTCCTCCCACTTAGTGGGAGGACATCAGGACCAATACCTGGGGTACTGGACCGTTTGCAGAAAACAAGGCTTGTTGTGTTCAGTATTGACACCAACGCTGAGGAAGACCAACCCTCACATCGAGGGATTTTAGGGACTCTGAGACCCACATCGTGAGTGGCCCAGCTGTCCTGTTTGTATTTTTTATGCTAAACAAAGAACAAGATATGAGTCTGCAACCGCTGCCAACCCCCACTTCAAAACAACTATGCAACAACTCTTCGAGTCCAAGGGAGATGATGGTGCCAACAGGGTCCCCAGACCCACACAAGCTAAGCCCACACTTGGGTTTGCCCAAACTGGACTTCCAGTCACCACCTGAAACCTCTGTCTGCAGGCCCCTTCCAACGCGAGAGACTCCTGCACCGTAACTTGACGCTAAAAGACACCACTGCACCCAAGCCCCACATCCTGTGGAGAAGTAGAGCAACGGTGTCCATACGTGCCTGTCAGGGACTGTCAGGGACTATGTCGGGAACACAGTCAGGGACTTGGGCAAGAACTGGGAACGGGGTAGAAAACGTACACAGAGAGAGGAGTACATCGCTGCCCAGGATCACACAGGAAGTCAGATGAGAAAAGGGATCCAAAGGGGAAGCCTGTACAAAGGACCAAGATGGCTAATACTCAGAAAGGAAGGGCACTCACAAGACAATTTAGCATTCAGACTAACTACACCCAGGACGGACGTGCAAGACATATATATAATGCAACATTAACAATAAAGGGAATGTGGGGTAATGCACTCAGGAGCTCCACACGGTAAGACTGAAGCTCAGTAAGTTCCTCACCCACAATTGCTGTTACAGATACTGACTGAAAATACCCACATATAGGATATGCATGCAAAGGCAGGGTCTGTGGAGCTGATACCTATGGTGATGTTATAACAGTAACTCAAAGACAATACTCACAGTGAACAAGAAACACCACCTAGGTAGTCAGCTGTGCCCACGGATCCTGGCGATCAAACAGGAACACGCAAGGCAGTAACAGCAAAGGGGTAGAACTAAACACAAGCACAATAGACAAGGAGCTAGCAAGGAGGAGTGCTTAACAGGAAACAAAGGAAATCACAGGGCACACTTGGCAGAAAGCAGGTAACAAACATACAAGGTAACAGAAGCAAGACAGCAGAAATAGAAAGACAGCAAACTAGAACTGGAACCAAGGAAATGGGAAGACAGGCAGGGACTGGAAAAGGATATACAGAAGGGGAGGCTACAAGGGTATACTAGAATAGTGCAGGTTCAGGAATCAAGAAAACAAAGTAGGATAGAAGGCAGTGCTGGGGCAGGAACAAGAATTGAGCAAAAGCTCAGGAGTCAAAGTAGCACTGCAGGTAGTGCTAGTTCAGGAGAAGGGAAACTGCTGCAGGTCAGGAACAAGGAATGCTAAGGCTCAGGAGTCAAGGTAGCACTGCAGGCAGTGCTAGTTCAGGAGAAGGAAAACTGCTGCAGGTCAGGAACAAGGAATGCTAAGGCTCAGGAGTCAAGGTAGCACTGCAGGCAGTGCTAGTTCAGGAGAAGGGAAACTGCTGCAGTTCAGGCACAAGGAATGCTAAGGCTCAGGAGTCAAGGTAGCACTGCAGGCAGTACTGGTTCAAGGAAACAGGAAATAGCTACAGCTCAGGAAACAAGGAGTCAAGAGAGCACTGCAAACAGTGCAAATCAGGAACAAGAAATAGCTGAAGCCCAGGAACAAAGAATAACTATAGCTCAGGAAACAAGGTAGCACTGCAGGCAGTGCTAATTCAGGTACAAGGAATAGCTATAGCTCAGGAATCAAGGAACTAGGATTAAATATAGCTCAGGAATCAATGAATACCAAAAGCTCAGGAAACACTGGAAACCAGGTTATCAAAAGCTCAGGAAACACTGGAAACAAGGATCGGCCTCACCAGTATTCAGCTATAATTACCAACACTGGGCTGAAGGGAGCTGGGGCTTAAAAGAGCTCACAGTACTCATGCGCATCAGGTGTGAGAAGGCTAGCAGCAGCCAGCCACAGGTGAGCTGAATTCCTCCACCCATCCTTGGCCTGCAGGGGTGGAGATGAAGCAGTGAGCAGGGAATTCTGAGTAATGGAGTTTCAGGCATGAGCAGGATGGCTTACACAAAACCCGGCATGGATTGGGAATGGATGTCAATTCCCAAATAGTGTCCAAATGGCTGGAAGTCAGTATGTACATGAAGGGGAGGGTCTGGAAGCTTGTTATGACACTGGAGAGTCCCACAGTTCAGCCCCCTGGTGGTGGACACGAAAACGCAGGGAGCAATTCGTGACAGTGCCTGAGCATCTCAAGGGTCGAGCCCCACTGTGGGTTCCCCCCAGACTGGTCTCCCAGTCCCAGCTTGCAGCCTCTTTGTAACCGGACCGTTCCCCATTTAAGTGAATGGGACACCTGACACTCTAACACACCTCTGCACCCGGACGGCCCAGAGCTTCACCAGGTGACCTGTTGGTGTGGCTGGACCTTGCCCCATACTCACCTTAAGTCCTGAAGAACAGTCCCGTAAGTCGTAAGCAATACATGGTTTTCCTCCATAAGATAACATTACCGCTTAGGAAATTGCACTGTGTCTATTTCTGAAAACTGTAAAAATTCATAACTCGAAAGGTACTTACCTGATTCCGATGATCTTAGTATCTAAATTTATATGAAAGTACATGTTATTTTTTTTTACAAATTGGAGTTGGATTTCTTTCTTGAGTGTGGTCTCACTTACTGCTTGGTGTGTGTGCTAAATGCTTAGCACTACCCTCTGATATGCCTAACTGCTCGCCCACACTACCACAAAAGTAAGCATTTGGGGTGTCATTTGTGCCTCTGTAATTCCTTTGGGGTTTGCCTGGACTCTTTACACAGTGTACCTCTTTTTGGTCCACTATATAAAGAGCCAGCTTCCTACAGTTAGACCTGTCAGACTTAAAGTATCCTTCCCACAATCTTTATGCCTTCACTCCTCTTGTTTTGTTGAATTCATTTTTTTGGGGGCCTTAGGACTCTGCACTCTTTGTAACTTCTAACCAATTCTAAAGTGCTAATGCTCTCTCCTCTCAATATGTTAAAATTGGATTGCACCTAATCAGGACATTTAATTTACTTGTAAATCCCTAGTAAAGTAGTACTATAGGTACTTGGGCCTGTAAATTAAATGCTAATAGTGGGCCTGCAGCACTGGTTGTGCTGCCCACTTAAGTAGCCTTTTAAAACATATCCCAGGCCTGCCATTGCAGCCTCTGTGTGCAGTTTTAAACTGCCATTTTGACTTGGAAAAATAAACCTTTTGCCAGGCCTAATGTTTGCCAGTCTAGTGAAAAACTCTGGAATTCATTTTTCACAACTGCAAGACCTATCACTCCCATAGGATAACATTGTATTACCTTATTGGGTTTAAAACGTGATAACGTTTCCTTGGGAGCAGGTAGGATTCATGTTTGGTGTATATGAAATTGTAATTTAAAATCCTCTTTAATGGAAAAGTCAGATTTTAAGTCACAATTTTGAAAATACCACTTTTAGAAACTTGCCATTTTCTTGTCCTAACTATTCCTAACTATTTGGTGCCCTTGTGGGATCAGTTTTTCTGATTTGTAGTGTGTAACATACGGCAAACCAAGCTCATGCTATCTTAAGGCAACCTTACGCCTTCCTTCTATTTTGAATATGACATTGTAACTTACTACGTGATCACTGTTGTTGTTGTGTCCCGCTGCAATAAAGAATTGTGGGCTTTACACTGAGACACCAAGACTTTCCCAGTCACAGGCCTAATCAATTGTCCCAGAGCAATTAACATACTATGTACCAAGTCATGTCATATGAACAGGCTTTGGGAATGACTGAGTCTAATCTAGTATAACTGTCAGAGAATCTTCGAAAGTATTCTGTAGTAAAATGTTTCTTCTTGCTTCTTCCCCATTGGTGCCTATCCTGTGAACCATGCAGTTGTGTATTTAATGTATGAAATCTTTTGTCTAAAGTCCTATAAAAGGACGTATTTTTCCTCTGTTGTATGGCTCATCTTTTCTCTTTTTTTAATTGCAAATCTATGCTGGATTTTCTATGGAACTTTAATGAGTTCTAGTGGCGGCTGGTGGATTTTGAAAGTGGTGCGGCGAATAATTGTACCCTAGTACAACGTGCGAGCGAGCGAAGCGAGCGAGCCCAAACTGAAAAAGGAGTTCTCCCCCCGCAAGAAAATTTTGCAAAAAATGGATTCAAATGGTGGCTTTTACACCACATATTTACTGCAAATTGTTGCAAAAACAGGATCCAAATATAGCATTTTAAAGCACAAGTGTGAAGAAAACATTAGAAACATATCAAAAATGTGCCCAATCCTCTAACTGGTCTGCTTGCAAAATGACCCCCAAGCCAAGCACATACAACCAATGGAAACAGGACCTCTAAGTGTTTTCTACCTGTAACACATCTCTGCCTCTTTACTGTATTGGTTGATGAAGTCATCAAGGCTCACACGAGAGCCGAGGCCAGTGCAGCCCTGTGGACTCTGCACACACATCTTATCTGCCGCTCCCGAACTGCTGATGGCACTGGTACCCCACTCCGCCCACCTGTCATTAGTGGTGCCCAAAGTGCGAGCTGCATTTCCTGAAGGCAATAGTGATACGGAAAGCACGTCTGCTCAAGAAAATGCACTACACACCTGTCCCTTATAGACCCAGCAGGGTATGTGTAGTGCTTTTTCTACTAACATGGCCTACTACCTCTCTAATCACTCAGCCATGGTGCTCGTATTGAAGCTGCAAACTTGAGTCTGCACCTCTTTCTTGGTGTATATAGTAAGCTGACTTGCACTTAGAAGCGCATCCCGAACAAGTGTGTGGAGATATTCTGGACCGAGTGAAGGTGAAGTTGGCCCAGTACCGGTACTACCTCCACCATGCAGTCCACCACACCCGTTTCCAAGGTTACCACATAACCCTCCTTGTGGCGAATGCCGTATTTTTGTCAGCGGTGTGGCAGTCGGTCCAAGTGGGTGGCTGGAGACTGTTCGTCCAAGCTGCAGGTGAGGGAGAGAGGTGCCCCCCTCTGGGGTTGGGGGCCCAGGCCTGTGCATCCGCTGCTGATCTTTGTCCAACTATTCCTTTCTTTACCATTCCGGACCAGCCACGTGCCTGCCTGACAGTTCTGCAATGCACATGAAATCATGTGAGTGGAGTGCAAGAAGCACGCACATTAAGGTGAAAGAGCAGCCGGTCTATCTGCCGGTGTCAGGGCGCTGTTTGTGCACCTCTTGCTGCCTCATCAGGGGTGCTGCTTGTGAAGACAAGGAAACACGCCCGAAGATTTACAATTAAGGGCCGAAGAGCTGTGCATCCATGGAGCCTTCCGTGTGTCGGGCTCTTGTTGTGGAATTCCAACTACACTGAGTGGAGAGGGGAGGTGGCAGTACCCCACCTACAGAATTTGAAATAAAAATGCCATGCATGGGGCTCAGTACCCTCTCTCTCATTACCACAACCCAGGGCAGTAACAGGTCTATACAGTGTATGGTAATCAGGCAGTGCCAGAAGAGCTGGTATTTCAGGTCAGTGTGTGGACCATCTTTTCGGCTTTTTGTGGGCCTGCTTTAGAGTCTGGTGACCCGTTTTTTAATGTTGATTTCTCTGGTATCAAACAATGCCTGCAGCAAGCACCAATGCATGCAGTCCACTATACCTTGCAAAACACCTACACTACACTGCTTGTCTTAACAAGTTAAAAACTGCCCCAATTTGAAAAGGTGGGGCATTTTCTTAGCTACCTAATTCAGTGACGGGGCCACCTTTATTTTGGTGCCCGGGCCTATTTTCTATCACAGTCTGTAAAGTCTTGTGTAGGGGCCATTTCCCACCCGCATTACCTTTTCAAAAGGCCTGACGGTTCTTGTCCCGTAATGTATGTAAATGCCACTACTTTCTTGGGAGAGGAAAGGTAGTTAAGACAGGGCAACAGATGAGCGCTGCGAGGCAGGAAGGAAAAGAAGGAGGGGGAAGCTTGGGGGTTATTGAAAAGAAGGATAGAGAGACACAGAGATGGAGAAAGTTATCTACAGGAAGAAAAGAAAGAGAAACGAGAAACGGAAGTCTAAGGTGTAAGGAACAAAAACGGGAGGGGAAGGGGGTATATGAAGACGAGAGAAACGCAGGTAGGGAAAAGAACGACGGATAAAGAAAATAGAGCGGAGTAGAGACAAGGGAAAAGAGAAGAAAGAAGGCCAAAACAACAGAGAAATGGAAAAGAGATGGGAGCGAGAGAAATGGGAAAGAAAAAGTGGCACGAGAGAAAAGGGGTAAAAAACAGGTGGAGGAATTAGTGGAGAAAAATATTAGAGGGTTAAAAGACCAAAAAGGAACAGGAATTATATAGACTTTGGAGAAAAAGGAGCAGAAGAAGGAACATGCCAAATACATTTCTGTGATTCCCATAGTGTGCCATCAGACCTGTATTTTGGTTTCTCTCTGAGATGTAATTTAATCCAGATAAATGGCACAGCAACTGACATACACCTAAAGCCTGTCAGTTTGATTGGCTTTGTCACTGGGTGTTAGCTGTTTAAGATAAATGAGTAACAACAATGATTTCTTATAAATAATTAACATTGGAAATGTTTAAATTCTGAAATAGTGAGTCTGTGAATTAAATATCATTGACGCCTGTGGAAGGAGTTTTGGCCTTCAGTAATGTGTGCTTTAGATATGTATCCTCTTTTTCTCTGCATATCTTGTCCATCTGCACATCTTCAACCCCCTCTCTTTCCTCTTCAGCATCCTCTTTTCACTCTTCCCCGAATGCCCTTCCTCTCGTCTCTGTCACTTCACCGCCCCCCAACATGCACGGCACTCCCTCAAATTTAAGCACTTTCATTTCTCTTACTTCTGCCTTGCAAATATTTTGACATCAGTGTACCCCCTTCACACACATATCCACAGAATTTCAGTTGCAAATGGAATACACAAACATTGTTCTGTGTGCTCTGCAGAGAGGCCAACCCACTGACAGGCACTTTGTCTGGCTTCAGCCTTAGCGCCTGAGCGCTCAATCAAAGCCCCTCAAACACCTGGCATGGCTCAAGCTTCAAAGTGTGCACAGAAAAAAATACAGATAAACAACAACATTATAAAATAGCTAACTCGTGGGGAATGCAAGATTAAGTAAAGCATGTAAAATAAGAGAGGAACTAAATCACTGAAATGCATTCCCTCGACGTTTTTAACATTCATGGTTTGCAAGTCAATCCATGTTTTTGGCATCAGTGTTAACTTAGGGGCATGCTAAGTTCACTAAGTGAGCTTATTAAAATTAAAGAAAGAATCAGTGTGCTTTAAAGCATAAGTGCACAACAGATGCTAACTATTACCATAAATATTTCTTTATGTGTCTTTCATGTCCCTGCTGTCCTCTAGTTTATTTGGCGTTGCATATGTTTTGTTGTTTGGGTTTGCACTGGTGGGTGTAATACAAGGGCGTGCACTTGTGGGTGTAATATAAGGGCGTGCACTGGTGGGTGTAATACAAGGGATACACTGGTGGGTGTAATACAAGGGGGTGCACTGGTGGGTGCAATGCAAGGGTATGCACTGGTGAGTGTAATGAAAGGGTGTGCACTGGTGGGTGTAATACAAGGGCGTGCACTGGTAGGTGTAATACAAGGGTCTCTTGTGCCTCTGGAGGTCGTGGTTTTGAGTTAATACTGGCCGACGCTGGCATGTTGTACTGATCTGGAACATCAGTCAGCTGTCTGACACAGTCTAGACATGGCGGTCTTTTTTCATGCAAGCTCTGGGGAGGTCACATATGGTGTCGGGTGATTTAATTTACACTTGATGAATGTCCCACAATTAAGATATATGAATTTGTCTTTAACCTATTGCCCGTAATTGACAGCACATCAATGATTAACTCACACCGTGTACTTTATGTACAAGAGTAAGATAAACAACTTATTTTTGTTTTTTTTATATAGCTCGAACTTGACTCAAAAATATTGGAGTGCTCTATGTGAGCACCAGTTACATGACCTACTTTGAAGCAGGAGGAATGTACCTTCACAATTGCAATATGAAAGTGTTTAATAACGCTTCACTTAGGCCCTTTTCACAGTTAAACAACACATCAGCAGCCATACACACTGAGATAGGTGGACTTACACACAAAAACACACTCTCAAACCGTTACACACATCAGCACTAGTTACACAGCCTGCACTCATTTAGTCTACTGCATGGCTGGCTCGCTTCTCTCTCAACTGACTGCAGCACGGAGCGCGACACCAGGCGTGACAATGATCTTCCAACCACTACAAATCACCTAGCAGTGTGACCCCCGGTGTCATAATTCCTGCTGTAGCCACTTAAAGACCCTGCCATGCGGCAGAGTAAAAGAGGGCCCAATTGCGGTATGTTCATACGTAGCACAGTTA
The DNA here is from genome assembly GCA_963921515.1 of Calotriton arnoldi. Taxonomy (NCBI): domain Eukaryota; kingdom Metazoa; phylum Chordata; class Amphibia; order Caudata; family Salamandridae; genus Calotriton; species Calotriton arnoldi. The sequence continues at coordinate 120,198 of CAWUFW010009907.1, read as the reverse complement.
TAGCGCACCTGCTGTAAACATTCTGTGTGAACCCCATGCTATGGACGAAAAACACTGCAGGTACATCAACAGTACTTAAAGCACTCACCGTCCGTGCACAGCGAGTGCCTATAAGCCAGTGAAAGGACTACAAGGTGCCGCACGCGTGCCTTACAAAAATCCTAAGAGCCCATATGCACAGTGACTCCACCCAAGCCCCTTACGAATCCAACCAGTAATAAAAAGATAATAATGGAGGTTTCCAGCATGCATTCCCAGCCTACAGAGTTCACCCACCCCAACAAAGTCTCCAGTCCGCCTCCTGCCTTTCCCAGCTCTCTATTGTCATGAGATCTGTTGACTCTGCCCTGAACCACAGCCGTCAACACCCAATGTTGGCCTCTGATGACAACATATTAATTACTAACAAGTAACAACATGCGCCTTTCAAAAAGGATTTCACACGTGCTTTCAATTTGACAACTAAATGCTAGCTACAGTATATGGCCCCTTAAGGTTGAACAGAGCTATCATGCACTTCGGGATTCCAGCCACAATCTAATACCGGACAGGAGGGCACGAACACAGTTGAGCACTACTAATCACTTTTATGGCTCGCTGAGAGATGAAACAGGCCCATGCATTTTGAACACTTTATAAATATGTACGTTTTAATTTTCACTCACCGGAGGTGCAAGGAATCATGGCGCAGCTTCTTTCTTTTCACTTTAACCCGCCCTTGTTTGATTGGTCACAGGGCAGGGAAGGGTGGGGTTAACATTACAGTGAGGCTTGATGAACTGTGATTGATGTGTAGCCCTGGCCTCTGCAGAGCTGAAGCAGACAGTGCCCAGGGCTAACTCTATTGGCGGGGGAGGTCCTTCAGCAAGGAATACAATGGCTTTGCCGAGCTGGTGATGTCACGAACCTCAGGGCTGTGAGCTCATCAGCCGGGCAAATCTAGGATTGCTGGCGCATGCTCAGAGAGCATGATTTGTGCCTGCCATAAACCTGACTTGCGAACACTGCCTGAAGTCAATGTCTGCGTAGCAGACAGCCTGAGGCAGTTTACTTGCAGAAATAATTTTTAACTCTTAATTGTAGAGTAAAAAGCACAACTAGGGGGCAGAAAAAGGACGAGGGCATAGCCCCTCCGCCCATATAAAAGAACCGCCACTGATGAGTTCTCCATCTGTTGCCGGTCATACACTTATATGCTTAACTGATTGATGGTCCAGCTTCTGTGTTTCTGTACTTATATTCTATGAGTAAACTTTAAAACTTTAGTCCTTGTCTGTCATTCTTATTGAAAATGTTTTCAGCCTTATTCAAATGTAATTAAGTTGAGACGGATCCATCAGGGAGCATCAAAGTCTGCTAAGGGACCACACTGCTCCCGGTCCAAGCTGTCGGCACACAATGGACAAGTGAAAGAGATACAGGTTTGCACTTTGACACCAGCAGCCTGCTTCCTGGGTCACATTACTAGGTATAGTTGGGCAGTTGGCCTTTGTGTATTCCTCACAGACAGCATCACAATGGGGGACTAGGTGTCGGCAGGATGGGCCATCTCTAGAAGGATGGGGGCAGAGCTGTCACCTGCCACATTTCCTCTTCAAAGGGACTGCCTCAGCATACTCACAAAGGGTTCTCACAAAGGGTTTCACACTAGAATATTGTGACTCCAGATAATCAGATTTCAGGGCATGGAGGAAGGGAATCCCCAACACATCTGTGGGAGAAAACTCTAGAAGTTTCTCGCAATTCAAAGTGGGCACCAAGAATCTAAGTTAGACCCTCATTACTGACTCTTCAGAACACTCCTGGACCTGTGGATACTATAGAACAAGGACACCCTGCTGCCCTGCTGCTTGAGTCCTTGCTGAGAAGGAAGATGGAACCTGTTCCCTTCATCCCATCCTCCCTGACGTGACTCCAAGGGTCAACGACTGACCTCCTTTTTGAAGCTATAGGATGACCGTCCATGATGCCTGTCCTGTTCTTCGCGCTACAGCAATGACCATCCACAATGCTCTCTTTGCTCCTTGCGACGTCCTCAACCGCGAACTGGACTCTTCGCACTGGACTTTGAGAAGGTATCTTCATCAGCAGGACTAACCTGGTCCCTGTATCTGGCCCGCACTCCATTGAGTGCAGCCTGAATTTGTGGCTTTCTCCCGGACTAGCATGATCAGATGACCGTAAGTGGGGCTTTGTGCTTTTAGGAGCTATACGTACCTTAAATCTTTAAAATTGCATATTTCTGGTTCTACTAATTTTTGTAATTTTGGTGTCTAATAAATTATTACATTTTACTCTATTTTTCTTAATTGGTATGGGATTCTTCTTCTGTGGTGTTTTCACCTTATTACTGACTGCTTTTGTGCGGGACTACCCGAAGCATAAGCACAACTTAATTTAGTGACTTTTTTGATTCACCCTCACAAGGACTGTGGCTGTTGCTTGAGAAGCACCCCCCACCCAACCAACAACCCAATTTCTCACAAATAAAATAGAATGTGGCATATCCACTGTTGTTTGTTTACCCACTTGCTAGAACTGGTATGTAGTCCAGTGTCTATTACACACAGAAGACAATTTTTTTAAATGTGATCTTGACAATATTTTCCATAGTAATGAGTTGAATGAAATGGATGTTTTAGGATTGCCACAGAAGAAACGTTTTAGTTTTTATATAGAGAACTGTGACCAGAATGAATGTTGGAGACTACAGTCAGCATTTTTATGTAGTACTTTTTCATGGGAACGGAAACTATTAACATTTGAACTACTCAATAAAAGAAGTTTAGAACGAGTGCGTAATTTCAGTGACACTCTTTACATCAGCAAACCTTTAACAAGTATATGTGGTCAGAATGTGAGGCAGTCCTCTTTACATGTTGCAAAGAGTACTGGTCATAATGTTGGCTCTTCTCATTTGGCCTCTTGTGTGCACCCGCCTGTCAAGTTCTTACAATAATTGTTAATGGAAAGGTTACCCTGAAATCTTCCTTTTGCATTCAGCAGTATGTCCTGATGGCCAATTGTCTCTCACCTCCTGAATTTTTGTGAGATCATCACAACTAGAATACATAAAGAAAAATATTACTGTAGTTTTTACATTGTTAGTTATCAATTGCTATCAATATTGAACTAATTTTTCATATTCTCAATATTTAAACCTACAATTATCAGTAGGTTTGACGTTATCTTCCAAAACTGGAAACATTATAAGCTTCAATGTAAATGTTGCCTGTTTTAATGAAAAGCTGAGGGCAGAGTTTTGTGGTTTGAACCTCCTTGCTGTGAAAAGACTCCAGATTAAAGAGAAAATCTACACTTTAAATATTATGCCTGTAGTGAATTGTGTATGTGCATGAAATGCATTGATGTGTACTGAACACTGCTACAAAGCACATAATGACTCCACCTCCTGATATACCTGGCGTCATCATACAGCACAGCCAAAAGTAATTCTTCATCACATCCATTATCACTCACTTCATTGATGTCCTGATCCCTGACTTCAGCATGCAACACATAGTCCAAACACAGAACACAGCAAGGGGACTCGAGTCATTCACAAGTCTTCCCGCCCCAGCTCCCTTAGTGCCCAAGCACCACTTAAGTCAGTCTAGTTCTTTACCTGCCACCTCGCCCCGTCAGTTTCTTGGGCAGCCTCATTCAATCTGATCTACAACCTTCCTAGACCTAAAAGTATCAAACAATATCTTTATAAAAGAAGTTTCCAGTTTAATCTCATTTGCCATCATCCAGCACAGACCGCCATTCCTAGGTGATTTCAGTCTACCTAACAATTGCAACTCAAAAACTATAGAGGAGTCCCACTGCACACTCAACGTTTGAGCACATAGCTAAACCAACCCCCTCCAAAAGCAACAAGCTTGGCCTCATCTTGTCAGCCTCACTCATAACCCGCTGCAATTCTGAAATGCTCCTTGAACAAGATATATCACTTTGATGTCTTCTTCTCCATTCTTCAACCATGACTTGCATTGAGCTCATTAAAAGAAGAAAACAAACTAACTTTGTGCTCTTTCAATGACCACCGATGGATGCCCGCAAGAGGAGCTCAGAATTCGGTGTATCTCCCCCAACACACATAAGATGTCAATTCATTCATCAATATTTACCATACAACAGTGAAAAACCCCATAGGAATCCATGCTCAACTGTAGTCATGATCCTGCAGACCTAAACCCTCAGAAGGGTAGTACACTCAAACCAGAATAGAAATGGAGAAGGACGATTCTGACTCATTACGTTACAAAGCACTTCACGCCTTATGCAGATCCCTCATTGCTACAACCAAAGTCAATTTCTATGAGACAACAACCAACAGGAATAAAATGCTCTTTAAAGCTTTGCGGCACTGTATCAGGAAGACGATCAACAAAATCGGATCACATTTTGGCAGCATAAAACAAGCATCCCCAATATATATGCACATTGCTCCACCTCTCAGTGGAACACCGTCTCGCATTCTGAACTCACAGCATCCTGAACTCAGATAAAGGCCACTTCATTTGAAAATGACATTCTGACCCTTATTCACGGTCACATTTCTTTAAGCAAATGCCTTTACACCTATCATCAACATCGCCAACTCATCCCTCCACAAAAAACTCTTTTCTGGTGCCTTCATTACAGGACAAACTCTCATTCTGCTGAAGAAACCTATCTTGTACCTGTTTGATCTAGCCATCAACTACACTATCAACCACACTAGCAATCATTTACCCTTGAAATAGTTTAAAGAGCACTAACAACCCAGCTACAAGAACAGATCAGCATAAGTAATCTGCTAACATATCAATCAGGCGTCACACCAAACTGCAGCATGGAGACTGCTGCTCTTCATGTACTTGGCAACACTCTACTCATCAATGACAGAAATGAAACCTGCCCTCTGATAGTGCTTGACCACTCTGTAGCCTGGCACCCAGTTGACCATCTAGCACTGAGCCATACCCTGGAAGCAATCATGGAACTAGAAATGTTTCACCTCTTACCTCAACCTCATACACTGCAGCTGATTAATTTTTAAAAAAGCAAAATCTCAAAACCTCCCTCTATTCTGCAGAGTACTTCAGGGTTTCATCCTCTCTGCCATCATTTTAAAGACCTATATGTAACACCTCTGAATGATACACACAACACTATCAAAATACATCAATATGCCAACAACACTCAACTGTATCTAAAAATCTCTTTACCAAATGATATTATTTGATTCAAACTCGTCTTAAATTAATCCACAACTAGACGTCGAGTACATGTCCAAAGCTCAACTCAAGAAAGCGCTAGACAACCACAAATTCAATCTTGTCTCACTTACATGAACCAAGATGACTTCACTCTATAACTAATAGACAATGTAAAATCATTTTGATTCACCCTCAGCAAACCTTCATGCTCAAAGAACATTCAAAGAACACAAGGACGGTATGAGAAATCCTCTCTGAATAAAGCAAAATCTTTCCCCCAGAAGCTGATTTTAGAACTTTCTCCCACCTGGATTGAGGGAACAGTTTGATAAGTGGCTGCCGTGACTCCATTTAAAGGTATCATATGTACTGCCATAGCATGTTCCAGATTCTCTCCTATAACTTGAAAGTGCCTCTTTCCATGTGAAACCTGGGAACATATACAGTCATAGGTGGCAAACAGTGAATACCAGGGGTTCTGAGTTATGTCAAATAGACAAGAGTGAAGCTCAACTGTTCTATGATGTCAGTCAGAACCCCAAAGTGAAAAACATACCCATTATTTACATTTTACTCATCTATAATTTTATGCTATGTATGCCCCCAATATTATCTACCACTTCTTTTAAATGCTACACAGTAATAGGGGAGTCATACATACTTGGCCTCTCCTGCCAATGCCAAATGTAAAAAAAGATACCTTGCCTCCTGCGACCCACCCCACTGCCATGAGAGTCGTCTACCTCCTTCCCATGCCTCCCCTCTAAAAGATGTGCCCTCTGCTATCCATTGGGGCAAAGAGCTAGTCTGCACTGACAGGCTCTCAGAGAGTGCGGTTACAACAGCCTGGAATTATTTGATGACGCAGCAAAAGTGAGAAACATGTTTTATGTCCCATTGACGTAATTAACATAATAGACTATAAATAATGAATCATTTCTTACCAGACTTCAATCAAGTTTGTTTGTCTCATGATCAATGGTTCCGGGCAAAAGGGGGCATTGCATCTTGCTTGAAAAGTAGTGATCAGAAGATAGTCAAGACAGCAGACAACTAGGTCGTTTTCAGTGCAAAATGTATCCCAAACACTTTTGCCTTGAAAGCATGCAAATTGTTTTAACCACTGAATTTTTCCTTTCACGAACTGACCTTTAGTAAAATGTGCATGCACTGTCATAAGTGCTGGAATCCATGGCTGTTTGTGTGCTATAGTCATCAACTCATGAGGAACCTGAGGATATTTCTGTATTGCCAAATGAATAACAAAAAGCAAGTTGTCAATTGTACAAGTGTTACGTAATTTAATGTTTCTTCTTCCCATCTTTCCTGTGCCTGACCCCAGTGGGCAGTTGCTTGCAATCTTCTTTAACACTGATTTAGGTGTTGGTGAGCTATAGTACTTAGCCTGCTTTGTTTTCCTTTTGGGTCTCTTTTTCCATTGTTCTTCTTGAGTTAACATATGGGCTTCATCTTCTGAACCATGGATTAGCCTTACACCTATCTCATCTCCCTGTGAAATGTCCTCTGTAGTACATTCACTCGCATGTGTGTGTGCGTTATGTTGTGCTGTTGTTTTCTTTTAGACTTCTCACCTGTGGCACATGTTATGTTTACTAGTGCAATCTCACGTATTTTCCCCTCAACAAACTCTTTTATTAGTTGCAAAAAGTCACCTAATCTTTGATGTAACCTATCATTTAAAACATACAGCTTTCCACTGTGGCATTAGTGTCTCTATGTTGTGCTTCACCTAACATTATTCCACTCCAAAGTGGGAAGGTTGTGACATATTTGCCTAGCAAATTAACAAAGTGGGGACAGTAATTCATGTTTTGCCTCAGATTTTTATTTTATTTTTCAGACTTCAGTGCTTTTTTCTCACTTTTAGATAAAATGTCTTGAAATACTTTTGAAAATGAAGAAGACTCTTTTAAGGAGGATTCTTTCAAAAGGTCGTCTGTAGTGTCCGGGTACCGTGTGTCTTCTAAATCATCACTTCAGAGCCTAATTATTTGTTTGTTGATTGATGCTCTCATTTCTGTCATGTATTCAAAATATGAATTTGTCTTGGTTTTCACTGTTAGAACATAGAGTACTCTCCTAAGGTGTACTTTAATCTCATTCAATTCACTTGCATTTTGCAAAAGGGGAAAGGAATACATAAACAACTCTATGGCTTCTTTTCTGGCTTCTGCTTTGCTCACTTTCTTGGCAACAAGTCTAATCATGTGAGCTGCACAGTTATGGACCACAGTCAACATATTTTTCTCTCCACCAATGCACATGTTCAAACAGCGTTTTAGGTACTGAACAAGGGTAATCTGATTGAAAGCCTGCTCTTCTGCATGGATCATTACCCAACAGAAGTCTACCTCTACTTTTTGTGGGATGAGTCCACAGTTGGACAGCTTGAGGAAATCACGACATACAAATTTTAACCAGTGCAAAATGGTTAGTGTGCTTTGGTGAGAAGATAACATTTCTGAAACTGGTACTGTATGATTACTAGGTGTCTTTTTTTGAAGACAACAAAGCATAATACAAGACTCTGTGGTGGGTCTCTGTGGGGTTTGAAATGACTGACCCTGTTGCATCAAGATACAGATAACAATTACCAAACACCTGAAGGTCCTTCAGCATGTGTAGCTGAACATCGTTGTACACATGAATAATAAGTGGGCTCATGCAAACATATTGAATGAAAGCATGAGCAGTCACAATTGCATTATGTTCTTTCTGGTCTCGTCTTTGTTGCAGTTCAAGGCAGTCTAAAAAGACATTTTTATTCATTCGGTTGCTAAGATTCTTTTCACTGGAAAGTTTCTGTATGACTAGTTGTTTTGATGGTATTCAGGTTACCAGCTAAAAGTTGTTCTGGATCTGCATTAGCTATGGATTTTATATACCGATGAGAAGGTTATGTCTCTCCTAAACAGGATTTCAGTGTCTCTCTTCCTAGACCATGAGTATGCCTCTGTGAAAATGTTGAATGGTATAGTTGATTGCACCAGTCACCTCCACTTGAATAATGACATTGTTACGCTTTGTGGGTTTTTTGGCAATTGTGAAATCATATTTGGTGCGGCTACTAAATTTACAATGTTGTTTCCCACGCCAGAAAACAGATACTTGTTTTCGTGACCCTTTGTATCTGGCTCTATTGTATTTGAAAGAAATAACACAAAATGTATTCATTTCATTAACCTTTCTACAAATTAAGTCACACCAGCCATTCGATAACAAACAATATCCCTGCCTGCTCTTTGTTTTTATCTGTTTCCATTCTTGTTTGGTCAATTTTATTTTAAACCTTGATGGTAGATTGTCTTCCTGTTTTGTACTTGCCATGATGTATCTGTTAGCATAATTCGTTGTAACGTTGTATGGCTAACATTTGTGCTTTTTAGCATCTATTGCTTTTTCAGAAGGGCCCTCTGTTTTTCATTACTGTTGCATATTCATTTTGGTATTTAGAAGCCATAGCAATCTTTAGCACAGTTGCCTGAGAGACATCTTTATCATTCCCAATTTCAATAGGCAAGATTTGACTTAATTCTTTTGTATTCGTACAAAACTTAAGTTGTGATGTGAATATTCTTTTAGGAGATGCAAATGAAACATCAAAGTCTGTGAATTTTATTTTCCTGGCACTGTTCTTTTTTGCTTTATATTTAGGGCAAAACCATAGTGAAATAGATGCTATATCCATAATGCTTTTATAGCTAATACAAGTTGGATGAAACCATTCTTTACATGAATCACACTGGGCACATATGGTTGGTGGCTGGGGGTCATTTCCTTTCCTGCATACACAATATAGATTTTCATCTTCTTCTTGAGAAAATGAGGGTTGCTCCTTGACAGGCAAGTCTGTGTTTTTCACTATTTTGATACACCAGTGTTTTTGTCTTCTCTCCAAACATGATAAAGCCATAACCTTGTGCATAGCTTGTTCTGTCCAAGTGCCAATCCAATTTTTCCCCAAACAGAGTTAGACTCTGCGGTAACCCTCATTGTTTAGAGATGAGAAGTTTTCATTGAATAACTTTACTTTCCGAGCTTTTATTAGAAACAAGTTTAAAGGACATTTTCAACTATTTACAATTGTTGCATAAATGTCTGTTTGAAAATAAGTAAGTAAATATCTTTATTTGCGTGATTACTCAAAAGCATTGCAATAATAAAACAGTGGGATATAGATTCCCAAAAGTGAAAACCATGATTGTGTGTAAAGATTTACAGTTTGCTTTTATGGCAAAAATTAAGGTGCCACATTTAGACGATATAAAAGAAAAGAACATTTAAAAATGGTTTCGCTTAATATATTTAGGTAAGAAGTGTATACTGTGAGCTGTAACATGCACCAAGGATAATTGCACTGTATTATTGGATGTATAGTGTTACATGTTTGATTTAAGCCTGTATTTGGATGTTGATTATCTTCTGAAAACAATAAAGAAATAAAAAATAAAAAAAGATAGTACGAGTTTTAGAGTCCACCTGTTGTAGATCCCTTGGGGCGCTTACTAGATTTGTCTGTCCGCCCTTATTGGGAGGGTTTGTTTCTGTAAGCGGTAATGGCACTTCCGTCCTTGTAGTGTTTAGACAGTGAAGAATGTCCCCATTTGGATCTCCTCCATTAAGTTGAGAGTTTGGTTGGTTTGATCGCTTTTACCCCTTTTTCCTCTGGGCTCTGCGCCCTCAGTGGTCGCTGGGTCTGACTGGTTAAAGTGGGTTTCTATAGATAAAGATATTGTTGACCCCGGTTTGACCTCTGTAATGGGCTCTTATATATTGTATTGTCGGTGCCGGTTTGGAAATAAGCCATTATGTTGGTCTTCCTGCCCTTCCTCCTCTGTTTCCGGCAATGTTTTGTTTCGTGTGACTTTCTTCCCCCTTTTTCTTTTTCGTCAGGCTGGCCTGGCAGACCGGAGCACGTTCTAGTTGCCTGTGCTTTCCGCAGTTGCTGCGGTACACCGTTGGACTCTGAGTCTTTGGCGACTATGCTTGCCTTGGGCTGATCTTTGTAGCTTTGTTCAATTCTTGCACTTGCTCCTACCCCATAGGCCTTTTCGCTGGTTTGTTCCAATGCTTTGTTGCTCGACCCAAGGCTGGCCTGGATCAATGCCCCTTTAGTGTTGGAGGGCTCTTTAGAGGTGCACTGCACCTGACACGATTGGTTGTGGCACCTGCGATGTTAGAGATTGGTTCTATGGTGCCCGTCCCCTGGCTGGCCTGGGTTGCTGTTCTTGTGGTGTTCATTGCCTTTTTTCTGTCAGATAAGAGGTCCCCCATCACGGTTGGTAGTGTCGAAAGTTTTTCGACAATGGAGACACAGGTGCAGCAAGGCTGAATTATTTCTGTTTCTGCTTGAGCCCTCTTGATCAAGTTGTTCATGACGGATAATTTAGTGTTGATGTTTGAGACGTGTATTGCCAGGAAATTGAGAAGGGATAATTGGATATCCATTTTATCCGAGTGGTACTGCTTTGCTTTTGTTGAGAGTTGCATAGTGTTTAATAGAGATGACCATAGATTTTCTGTGCCTGTTGGCTTCTCCTCAGTGCTGGTGACTTGATGGATTTTGTTGCCATCCTCCTGAAGGAAATCGAGAGAGTAAGAGGCTACCAGCAATTCCCATTCGTCTGTTCTGAGGTACGATGTATTTCTTGTTTCGCCTTTTACAGCACCAGTGTCTACCTTCTCCAGATCGGTGTTGATTTTATCAAGACTATTTGTAGCCTGATGCACAGCTGTGACCAAGGCCGTTGCACTAGAAGTGTTTTCTGTGCCTTCCTTGTCTTGCTGTTGGGCCGGCTTGGTGTTACCCTGTGGTGATTTGGGGGAGGCTGAGCTAGTTAGTGAACACAAATCTTCCCAGTTAGTTGGCATGCAGCTACTTGGTGATTCTTTTGTTGCCATTGCAGACATTATTGTAGGCGTGTGGGGCTTAGTTGCTGTGGTCATATTTGGCTTTGTGTGGTAAAACTATGATTCTTGGTTCCAGCAGGACCTCTGGAGACCAAGATTCCTCCGGCGTGCGTGAAAGTGTGGTGCCATCCTGGTCCATGCTTGATGTTGTCAGGTTTGCCGCAGTTATCTCTATTGTCTCTGTTGTCTCTATTGTGTGTTGAGTAAAAGCTGGTACTTTTGTGCTTTCTATAGCCGAATCATGTCTTCCCTTTTTTGAGCTATTGTTCCTTGATAGCCGCCCCTGCCATGGACTTTTTTGTCCATGCCTAAGTTCCCTTCGGTTGGCTTGTCGACTGCGACTTTTGTCTGATCTAAGATCTTTGGATGCAGAGGGGAGACCAATGAGGTTTTTGTTGCTTGAGCAAAGTACCACCCCGCATCTTTCACAAATGGAAATTTTATGTAGATTGTTGGTTGATAGCTTGTTATTGGTGTTTTAGTGGTTGTGGCAGAGTCTACCGCCACTAGAGCTGGGTAGTGGGTTGAGACATGTTCTTCCATCTCAGCTTTTTTTGACAGTTTCGCTACGCCCGTTGCACCTCTTTTTGCTTTTGTTAGTAATTAATGTAGCCGTTTGTCTCTCCCTCCCGGATCTCATGTTGCACCTGTAGGCTTGTAAGCTGTAGGCTTAAGTGAATTATGCCTCCCTTTGTCTCTTTATAGGTATTTTGTAGCTGTTGTACTTAGGACTGACCAGGTCGGCCCTGGGCCACCTAGTGTGCCCCTCTGTAGGTGCGTAGCTTGCTTAACTGCCTTGCTGCCTTTGTTTATTTGCTCTGTTATTGTTGTGCCGTTGTTATATCGTAGTACTACTGTTGGTTTGCTTTCCTTTGCTCCTTTGCACCTCTTTGCCCCTCACAGAGGTGCTGTTGTCCCTTGATTCTCCCCCTCCAGCCCTGCTGCAGTTCTGGTACCCTGCGGTTGAGGGCCTGAGCTGTGCCGTATTATTGCCCACCCCTTACCTGCCTGTTCTCTAGTGCCTGTTCTTCTGGTGCCTGGTCCCTGAATCCTGGTTTCTGTTCGTCCAGGTCAGGGTCAGGTGAGAGTGGAATCTAGAGGCCTTCTCAGCTTGAGCTGTTTTGCACTTTGAGCTCTGGGCTGGAAATGAGGCTATGGGCGCTGTAGAACTACACAAGACGCACCCGCGGCGTCCAAGGTGTACTGGCATCCTGGCGCCCTTGTGTAAGAAGCAATGGCAACGGCGGAGCAACAATGGAGCGGGGGCCCCGAACTAGAGCTGCAAGGAGCAGGAACAGCAAGCAGCGAGTGGCTGGCGGTGGAGGCGGTTAGCGGCAAAGAGCAGGAAAAAGTACAGGGAGGTGTAACATCAGCAGTTTGTCGGCTGTCATAAGGTTTATCGCTGATTTTATTCCTGATTGTCAATGTGGTGGACTTATTGTTAATTATCGGTGCGGCGAAGATGTACATTACATTGGCGGCTATGAGTGGGGCACCCCGGGCGGTTCCGCAGGCCGCACCCGGAGCTAGCTGAGCTGCCTCCGCGGACCACCTGCGGCTCTCGCTCCGCGACCACCGACTATGGCGGCCACACTCACAGCACACACCACTGAGGCTGGGCTGGCTTGGCTGGCAGGAGCCTCCACAGGGCCGCTGGCCGTCTTCCCGCTCTCCTGTCAGGGGACTCGCAGCACTTTACCGCTTCACTGCTCACTCCGCTGAGACTGGGCCACTGAGGCTGGAATAGCAGGAACAAGAGTCCTCGCAGGGCCATGGGCAGTCTCCCGCTCTCTCCGTCTGAAACTCCTGCAGCCGGCTCACCGCCCCGCTCTGCTCTGCGACATGCTGGGTACGTTGAGTACGAAAATGTGGTCCCACTTAGCAGTTTTGCAAATAGTATTTTATATGAAAGTTGCCACCAAACGTTTTAATTACATGGAAGTACCATATCACAGCACTGTTTAAAGTGAAGATTAAGATGTGAGGTGCTTTCTTGGCAACAAGAGCAAGAAGAAAGCAACTTTGAACAAAAGAAATAACGATCCCAAGCATGAAATGTTTGCTGTGGAAATATCCTTTTGCTCTTTTTAGTATTATTGTAGTAAACAGCCCACTGATGGCAAAATGAAGACCAATAGTAATGTTACAAATTGAACAACACAATTTCCATACAGTGAATTTTGCTATGTGAAAAGGTACTGCTTTTGATATGTTTCTATAAACTGCAAGACTTATCTTTATAGCACATCTCCTTCTGGTGTTTAAGTGAAATCCTGAGGTCTTTAGTAAACAACAGACTCAGAAATTGCTTGCCAGATTTTGAGAGCCGTCCCAAGCCCAAAGCCATCCAGGTACTAGCCCAAATTCAGCCCAATGCAGACCAGTGTCAGTCCAAGAAGCAGCCCAAAGCTCCAACTCTCAAATAACACATAAACAGCCCTTAGAAAACATTTCCCTTTCTGAGGGGATATGCAAAGCTGACACGATATATAATTCTAGGGGTCAAGATGCCATAATAATACAATGTGTTACTCGTGCAGTCTATTCACAGTGCGCAGTGTCTTTTCGATGTATGTAGAGTTACTGAAATAACATGAACCTAGCTGAGAGGCAAAAGAACACTGCACAAACTCATGCAAGAATAGGTATTGGTGATATCCTCCATGTTATGCAAAAACTGAACACAGGTCATGTGCACTTTGAAAACAATTAAGATAATTCCTCATTTTCTGAGTGAATGGACATTAGTGCGTTTCTACCTATGTTTCTACTACATCTGCTTCAGCACACATGTCCAGTCCCTTTAATTGCTATGTTTGGGATGGAAAATATCAAAGATGTTTAAAGACACAAGCATCATTGCGATACAAGTAGTATTCACCTAACAAAGGTGGAATCTCAACCAATAGATGTTAATGTTAATGATATTTATACAGCGCAGCTGCTACCCGAAGGTGTCCTGGCGCTAGTTATATCTCCTGTGGCCAAAGAAAGAAGTTCATTGGGCAAAGAGCCAGGTCTTTAGGCTTTACCTAAAAGCCAAGAGGTTCGTGATGCATCTTAACTGGAACGGCAGATCGTTCCAGGCCTTGGCTGCATTGTAAGTGAAACTTCTGCCTCCCCATCGAACTTTTTTTATGCGTGGCACTGAGACCAACCTAGCCTCTAATGAGCTAAGTGGCCTTTTCGGTGTGTACCAGTGGAGATACTGTTTTAGGTAGTCAGGACCTGAACCATGCAACGCCTTGAAGACCAGGCACAGGGCTTTAAAGCGTACTCGGTTTCTTACCGGTAACCAGTGCAATTTGTTTATTTCCTTGGTAATGGGCGCAAACCGAGGTGTGCCCAAAAGCAGTCTGGCTGCTGCATTCTGCAGTGATTGAAGTTTATTCAGGAGCCTTTGTTGAGCATTAAGGTACAAACTATTACAGTAGTCCAATCTCGACATAACGAGAGTTGAGACCACTGTTTGTCGGCTGCTCGGGGGCAGGAACGGCAATATTTTCCTGATTGTTTTGATTACATAAAAGGCTTTAGATGCCACTGAATTAACCTGTTGCCTAAAGGTAAGACCCTCATCCATTATCACACCCAAGTTTTTCACCGTATTAGTGGGCGAGGGGAGAGAGCCCATCGAGTCTGGCCACCAGTTTGGAGTCCAGAAGTTAATATTGTTTCCAAACAACATGACTTCTGTTTTACCAGTGTTGAGTTTTAGGCAATTCTCTGCCATCCAGCTCCCCACTGATAACATACACTCTTGGAATTGATTATCTAAACCAGCCTCCTCTCCGTGTAGCAGTGACACTACAATTTGGGTGTCATCCGCATATGATGTCAAGCCAAATCCAAACGCCCTAACTATAGGTGCCAGAGAGGAGACATAAACATTAAAAAGTGTGGGGCTAAGGGAAGAGCCCTGTGGAACACCGCAAGGCAGTGCAAACGGTTTTGACTGATGATCTCCAAGTGCAACAATTTGTCTCCTGCCAGATAGAAAAGGATCTTGAAAGGTCCCAAGCTTTCCCACGGACCCCGCATGCCTTTAGACGGTCCATCAAAATATCATGATGGACCGTATCAAAGGCAGCGGACAGATCCAACAACACCAGAACTGCCTTGCCCCCCGATCTACAGCTCCCTGATCTCATCTGTGGCCTTAATGAGGGCAGTCTCAGTGCTATGGCCTTCCCTAAAGCCATATTGAGAAGAGTCCAAAGCTTGTGTCTCTACTAGAAAGGCACTGAGTTGTGTATTCATATTTTTTCTATCAGTTTCGCTGGGAGTGGAAGCCTAGAAATGGGGCGGAAGTTGTTGGGATCGTTAGGATCCAGATTGTTTTTTTTAATAGGGGCAGGATGGAGGCTAATTTCCAACATGTAGGAAACTGCCCAGTTGCATACATGTCATTAAAAATTGGTAATAGCAGTGATGCAATAGGGATCGGAGCCACTTGGCCACTGCCACTGGACATGGGTCATAGGGTGACCCTGAGTTTGCAGCCGTGAGGAGCTCTTGAATGTCTTCAAGAGACACTGGTGAGAAATTCTCGAACATTACGTTGGGAACTGTTGCTAACTTTGGTTCCTCCGCAGTTGCATGAACCCCCCCAGAGTTCGACCCACTGAAGGCGCAAAAGATGGACTCTACTTTGGTAAGGAAAAACTAGGCGATATCTTCGCAAAGTTCCTGGCTGGGCTGGACTCTGGCTGTACCTGGAGAAGCCAGATTGGAAACAGTTCTGAAAAGCTCTTTTGCTGAATTCTTTGCCAAATCAATACGAATTGTAAAGTACTTTTGTTTGGCGGCAAAAATAAGCTGTTTATAATTTTGCAGACTGAGCTTATACAGTGTTTTATCAGCTTCTCCATAGCCCTTCCTCCAGTTCCGCTCCAGCCGTTTACACATGAGTTTCTGATTTCTCAAATCCTCTGTAAACCATGGCGCCGAAGGTTGCGATCTTTTAGGGCGAAGAGTCTTAACTGGAGCTAGAGTCTTGCAAGGCTTGTTCCAGCCAATTCGTGTAGACTACAGACGCTTCGTCCACTCCCACTGGCAATTGACCTGCCGTGGCAGTTAGAAGCTTCTGCAAAGCTGTCCCTTCAACTTTATTCCATGCTCTAGTGGCTACAGGGCCTTTGGGACACTGCCCCCTCATGTTCAGTCCCGTCAGTGTCAAATCGAATCGGACGGCGGCATGGTCCGACCAGACGAGTGGCAGTAGTCCCGTAAACTTGAGACCTGGGTGGTTGGAGAAGATACCATCCAAGGTATGTCCTGCCTCATAAATGGGACCGGCGACCAGCTGCCTCAAGTCAGCGCCATTCATCATATCATTCATGGCCAATGTGTCCGAGTCAGTAAGTGCCTCTAAATAGACGTTGAAATCACCCATAACCGTGTAGGCATCTGTACATAAACCTTCTTCCAGTACATTACCAAGTGCGGCTATAAATGAATTTCTGGCTCCTGGTGGCCTGTACAGTAAACTTCCTTTGAAGGTGTGGTGGTGGGATACATAAAAATTAAAAGATAGCGCTTCAAATGCCTCCATAACGATGGGCTGGAAGACTGCCTTGATTGCCCCATGATAGATCACCGCCAATCCCCCCCCTTTCTTGTGCGGCCTGTCTAGAGTGAAGCATAAAATCCCAGAGGGGTAGCTTTCACTATATCTGGGCCTGAAGAATTATCCGTCCAGGATTCTGTGATGAAAGCAATTTTTATCTCCTCTTCCTCTATAAGCTTGCTGCACTCCAGGCTATGCTTGACCAATGATCTAGCATTAAGCATTATGCATTTGATTATTTGGTCAACGCCTCCCACTGGCCCTACCCTCTTATCCACCCTTGGAGAGAAGGGATGCATAAAAATTTTGGGGAGTGACCTTCTACATTGGGGGCATGCTTCAGGGAGGAGAACTGGCTGCGCATCCAAGGAACGACAGATACAGTCCCTGCCCCTGCCCGCGCCATTTAACTCCAGCAGTGTTGATCTGTCGTAATAGCGTTTGGGGGACTTACCTGGTCCAAAACTCCCAAGGGTCTTGGCGCTGAGCGCGGACGGGCGCAGACGGGCTTGCCTTTGGCGTACTGGTGCCGCGCCCGCTGCTCGTGCCAGCCTGGTTTTTAAACTGGAGGTGAGGGGAAGCCTAGTCTGCCAACCAAGCCCTCCCCAAGATGGCGGCCCTCCATGATTCAGAGCCGACTCAGCCCTCCAAAACTGCTCCCTGTACCAGCAAGAGACTTCAAGTACAAAGTAAGTGCAGGTATTTTAAAAGCAGAAATCCGTATATTTTAAAAACAGTAGTTTAAAAAAGAACTCAGTGCAAGTTTAAAAGCGGACTCAGTGCAACTTGATTTTACGATCTAAAATGTGCAAATAGCAAAGTGCCTAAGCGAGGGAAATGCCTCTGTGTTCTCCCGGCTCAAGCCTCAGGAGATCTAACGCTGCGCGCTCGCGCCAGCCTGGTTTTTAAACTGGAGGTGAGGGGAAGCCTAGTCTGCCAACCAAGCCCTCCCCAAGATGACGGCCCTCCGTGATTCAGAGCTGACTCAGCCCTCCAAAACTGCTCCCTGTACCAGCAAGAGACTTCAAGTACAAAGTAAGTGCAGGTATTTTAAAAGCAGAAATCCGTACATTATAAAAACAGTAGTTTAAAAAAGAACTCAGTGCAAGTTTAAAAGCGGACTCAGTGCAACTTGATTTTACGATCTAAAATGTGCAAATAGCAAAGTGCCTAAGCGAGGGAAATGCCTCTGTGTTCTCCCGGGTCAAGCCTCAGGAGATCTAACGCTGCGCGCTCGCGCCAGCCTGGTTTTTAAACTGGAGGTGAGGGGAAGCCTAGTCTGCCAACCAAGCCCTCCCCAAGATGGCGGCCCTCCGTGATTCAGAGCCGACTCAGCCCTCCAAAACTGCTCCCTGTACCAGCAAGAGACTTCAAGTACAAAGTAAGTGCAGGTATTTTAAAAGCAGAAATCCGTACATTATAAAAACAGTAGTTTAAAAAAGAACTCAGTGCAAGTTTAAAAGCGGACTCAGCGCAACTTGATTTTACGATCTAAAATGTGCAAATAGCAAAGTGCCTAAGCGAGGAAATGCCTCTGTGTTCTCCCGGCCCAAGCCTCAGGAGATCTAACGCTGTGCGCTCGCGCCAGCCTGGTTTTTAAACTGTAGGTGAGGGGAAGCCTAGTCTGCCAACCAAGCCCTCCCCAAGATGGCGGCCCTCCGTGATTCAGAGCCGACTCAGCCCTCCAAAACTGCTCCCTGTACCAGCAAGAGACTTCAAGTACAAAGTGCCTAAGCGAGGGAAATGCCTCTGTGTTCTCCCGGCTCAAGCCTCAGGAGATCTAACAGTGACAGCACTGATCTGTTCGTGTGGGTGAGCTATCATGATATCTGAACCGCTCAGTGGCGTAGCTAGGGGGGGCGATGGGGGCGGCACGAGTTTTGGGGTGGCAGCCGGCCCCCACCTTCCCCCGCTCTTACTTGCAGCCGTTGCGGCGGCAAGAATCGGCCGCGGCCGCACCCCCCTTCCCGCTCTTCTATAATTTTGCAGAGGGCGGCAAACACAGGGACCGCCACGGGCAGCCTAAGGCCTAGCTACGCCCCTTGAACCGCTTCAAATGGAATGGAGACCAAAGATGGAGCAAGAAAATGTGCGCACTGCCAAGATAATGCCATTAATGACATAGATTAGACAGATTTCAAGTTTGTATTCCAACCATCTAGGAACTGAAACTCCTCACTCTGCACCCAACACCCCTACCATAGTAATCATAGCAAAAACATAAACTAACAATTTCCATTAAGTAAAATCAACAGCTCTCTTCTATTTGCTACCATACCTCAAAGCCTGGTGGAATAAGTGGGCAAATAACTTCCCTATTCTCTCCACTGGCTGCCAGAATGGCAACAAGTCATCTATCATTGTTCAAATGTGTAAATAAATACTCCACTTCCATAGTTTGCGAACAGTGAATAATTTTCCGAACTGAACTGTGTACAAATAGGCCAGTTTGGAAAATTCAGATTCAGAGTGGGTCTCAATCAGACCTACCACTTTAATATTCTTGAGGTAGGTCACAGATTATGACTTACCCCCATTGGAGGCCTTCACACGGGCTGTGGCCTGCTGGCTCCAGCAGACCACCATGTCTGTGATCGTCTTTCAAATTGAGTTGAGTGTAGCCCCTTAGACCACTGCCGACCACCCCAAGGCAGGCAGGCACTCCCGTACCGTAGAGACCAGGGTGGCAAAAGAAAAACATCACTCCAGAAATTTTCCTGTCAGACGACTGTTTGCTTCCTGCATAAGCATTTTGCATTGTGCTGTAGAACGTACCCAAGGAATGAAAATATGAGCGTCAGAGAGAATGATAAATCTACTTTTCATGCCTGTTACTCCTAGTCCATAGAGTCTTTCTTATTCCCAAAACCCTCATGCCTCTGTAATAGGGCAGAATCATTACACACACACAATAGGACAGGCCTTATCATCCTCAAACGGATGAATGCAAGTGGTGGCCCATTGGAATTTGAATGTTATCTGTAACTGACACTAAGGTCTTTGTGGTAGTACCATTAACACACTCCGTTGTATGCATCAGAGACGGAACCTGCTAGGCTGCATTGCGCACACACACAAGATATGGTTGCACAAACCTAGATCACGGCCAAAGCTCAACGCTTACCCGGAAAAAATCCCACTGAAGGTTCCATATGAACCAGAGCTTCACTTAGTTTCACAATGCACAGAAAGAAGCCTGCAGGATCTGTACCCAGCAGCAGACAACCTCCAGTTGTCTCGGTCCAACACCCTCTGCAAGCATAAACAACCTAGCTCCTAGAGGCGATCCACATTAAAGTGTATGCCACACGAAAGTGAACCCTGACACTTTGTGCATCTGCGTCCCTGCATACAGTGCAACTAGTTTCTTAATACCCCCATTTTATTAAAAACAACCCCTGAAGTTCTCTTGGCTGAGGAACACTGCATCCCACACTGTGCTGGGGAGTAAGGCATCCAGGATATGTATGCGACTGCAGGAGTGTCCAGACGATCACCCAGTATCTGCTACAGATGGGGTACCTACATATGGCGATCTATGGAGCACAGCACCTCTCTGACTCATCCTGGCACTAGCTGATAAACCTGGATCAAAGAAGTGGTGAGGCCACAGCCGTAGCATTTGGACCAAAGAGAACCTCTCGTGGCAAAAACAACAGAAACACAATATGAACGGGCTTTACACTCCGTCGGACCGAAAAGTGTTATCAGTGGTCGAAGTGGGAGAAAAAAAGTAGGGAAACTGTGGGCGGAGAATCAGAGGGGAATAATCCAAGGATTGGGCCAGTGGGCGGAGTCAGAGGTGTGGCTGGAAAGAGCAAAACATCCCAATTATTTAATTCAACCAATGGTTTAAGGTTTAATATGAGTTATTGACATTAAAATACATTTACAAAGTGGGATACATTTCCAATCCCAGAATGTCCCAAATACGCTTAAAAGTGGAAATACAAGCGATTTGTCATCAGCAGTTCGCCTCCCTTTTTCCACAAGAGCAGTTGGCAAAATATCCTAGTTTGCAAATATTTTCCACATAATTATTGCTCTGCCATATTTGCCTCATAATACATCATCTGTTGCATAATCTGACAATTTTAACAAAAAAAACGTTTTTGTAGCTCAAACGGATCAAAAGTTACTAAAAAATGTGACTTGTGTTGCTGCGAAGTTGAGGGCTTTTGCATAGGTTGACCTTTCTCACTGCTTCATGGCATCGAGGCAAAATCTTTGCAAAGTCTGTTAGTATGTGTAAAAATGTCAAAATAATAAAGTATCAGAAAATGTAGTAGATTATGCTTCAGCCTTTTTTTGCTGAATAAGTTAGTCAACACTGCGACATAATTTTGTCCTCCATTGCTGCATAATTCCAGTGGCCCCAAAGCAGACAGCACATGTTAAAAGTGTTTGTGCATGAAGCAGAAAGACCGTAAAGCTTGCAAACTTAGTTTGGTGTGTGTGCAAATCCTGTTTTGCCAATCCCTGGTGAGTTGCACTACTAATGCTGAAACAAGGCCAATGGAGGTACCAATGGGTGAGGCAGACTGGCCTCCAGAGTCCTGTGACCTCAGTGACAGAGTCACTATTGCTCTAGGGTGTGCTGCTTCATACGCCACCGCTAGGGTCCACCTGCTGGTGCTAAGACACCAAGGGCTTCTGAGGTGTAGCATGGGAAAGTGCTCCCTCAGGAGAGTGGTCTGGTGGACTGGTCATGAAGGCTGAACCTGGTTTCCCAGTTCCAAATTCGACAGCTCCGGCCATAGTGCCACATCCTCCCCCCCACTGAACATCATACTACTCCACTGAAAGAAACTCGCACAGCTAAAACACAGTTGGGCTTTGATATAAACACCTGGATTCGACTCAATTCAAATTATGCACCAGGCAAGAGTAATATGCTACCTGAAAAAAAAAATAACAATATCTTGGAAAAAGTACACTCATAGGGAATGCAAGATTCAGTAAAGTATGTGAAATGTAAGCAGGAACATGGTTACCTTAATGCTTGTGCACTCATTATTCAGAAATCAATGAGTGTTTCTGCCTGAAAGGGTAAGGACATGACTTCAGAACACAGCTGATATGGATCACGTTAAACGTTTTCCACTCCAGGCATCAACCAGGTATTGCAGTATCTCCAGGAATGGTGCACTTCCCCACCCGGGGAAAGCAATGCTGTTCAAAGAAAGACATAAAACGAAAGTAGCGCTTCCCTGGCAAACTCTGTAAAGTGGCGCTAATGTATTTATGTATGAATAAAACCAATCTGGCCACTTTGCAACCTCTCTGTCTTGCTTTATTTAGTTATTTTTCGTATTTTAACATTTTTTTAAAGGACATTTCCAGCAAAAAGTGTTTCTTATTTTTTGGATCCATTTCACAGGGGAATGAATGAAGGAAAGGAGAGTAAAGAGAGGGTAAGAGTTGTTTCTTGGAGTCACAGTTTTCAGCAAGTGAGGAGCGAGACAGAGACAGAAAAAGAGGGAGGAAGAAAGAGAGAGAGGGCGCAGCTGCCAGTGTCAGAGCCAGAGAAGTGTACACTGTCCTTGTCTTCCATTCAACGTAATTGGAAATAATAACATATGCGAACGAACTGACAGACTAGCAGAAGTTATCACCTACTTCAAGCTGGGGGAGCAGGCAGGCCCGACCCCTTCTCTCTTAGCACAACTTCGAGCACTGGACTCGGAGCTTCAGCCGATCAGCAGCAGTTTTCTTGCTCTTTAAACAGGGCCGTCATTGCAAGCGCTTTCTTGCGCTCTAATATATTGACTTCCCTGCAGACAAACACCACTGTGGGGCGCTGTCAATAATGACACAAGTAGTTAGCATAAGGCGCTTTCCATCTCACCTTAAAGTAACTACTAGTATCATTTGTGTGTGAGCATGCTGCCTCATAGGAGAGGGTGTGGGCAGACTTGGGGAGGATGGGTGGGGCAGGTTAAGGAGGGCCTGAGCTGGCTCGAGGAAAAGAAACCAGACAGCTGAATCATGCCTGCACCTTGAATACAGTCAGAAGCATTAAAGGGGGCGTCGCTTCCTCTCAAAAAATTCCACACACAGGGCCAAGTTCAGCCCAAAACTAAGTCGCCCGCCACATGGGTTTTTCCCCCGCACAAATGGGAAAAATGTCGCCAAATCTGGCAAGACTGGACAAATATCTGTGTTGCAACCAAATCAGCACTCAATTACTTTGGTGCCCTCTGCAGGCTTAGAGAATAATGCATTAGTATGGTAGCCTCAAAAGGTCATTTTGTATCAGAAAGCAAACTTTCAAGACAGAACAGTAGAATAACAAAAACGAGTCTTTAGGGGTGACCCAGCGCCAATACCAATAATTGATCAGGGATCAATACTCCACAAATCACTACAATGGCCCATACACATTCACCTAGTATCCCTGTTGCGCTATGGTCAATTTGTTTAGTTCATCTCTTATTCCTTTAAAAACTCCTAAAACATCTATTTTAAATAACTAATATTGATATCAATTCTTCCTCTATTTGGTCGATGGACCAATTAGTTGAGTAGTTGATGATAATGATAAGACACTAACTCACCAAACATTGTCAAATTAATCACAGGCTCTCGGTAATATTAATAAGTGGGTTTATCTCAGAATTCAAAGTAAATGCTCATCTGCATCAGGTCACAATTACAAACATCGAATCATACGATCAGAGAAACAAGGCAATTTACACAGACCCATTCTGCAACAACATTATGCAATGAAGGAGTGGATAGAGTAAGAGACAAAAAGGTCCTTCAGAATGATTATGCCAAACAATATAATACCTAACGGAGGGATAGATGAAGAGACAACAGGATCATCTAAAAATAATGCATATAATTTGTTGACGGAATGGATAGGTGGAGAGACAAAAGATTCAGAGACAAATACATTAATGCTGAGAACAACAGAGGCTAGATACAAACCTATCGGTCTGTAGAAATAACCACCCCCTGAGCCCAGGAGATGATGGAGGTTCCCCAAAAGGTATTCAGGAAACGCAAGAAAAATTGGTCAGGGAAAAGGACAGGATAGTAACAGCTAGGCCTCTCTGCAAACCGACGGACAGCGACGCATCTCCCTCTTCTCTAGTGTCAGCCTAAGCTCTCTCGACACGTCCCAAAAGTACCCTAATTATAGTCTAAATTGACATGTCCATCCCTCAAATGTTGCATCTTACTCTCTAACTCGCACAGGGATTGGTGGGCTGGAGAGGTGGTGTTGTCACACCACCATGACATCGCATTTATTCAACAATTTTATTGTGTACAGTAGTTCCCATGGTCCAAATTTCAATTTATTCATGCGTTCCCCATATAAGATACATTTTAATACATTCTTCTTTCATCAGTCAATATTTCCGCTGAGCACATCCCCGGTCTCACGCTCGGGTACAACAATTGGCAGTCAACTGACGCTCTGGCCTACACTCCTTCATGTCATCTGCGATGCTCAGCACATCTTGCTTGTCTCGTGTCAGAGCAGACTCGCTCCGAGGAAACTTCCCCCTCCCAGTCATGTCAACCCTTTAAAATGGAGGCTTCATTCAGCATACTATAGTGGATGGAAACGAACAAATATTAATTATATGATAATGAAACCTTCACTGTTTCCCACCCACCTTGCACTACTTCCTCATTAAGGTTACCTAGCATAAGCTTAGTGCAAAAGCGACATCAATAATTAACCTTTAAAGCAAGAGGCAACGTGCAAAACACTGATATACATGCGGCCTACTCGTATCATTTCTTTGTTTACTCCCAAAACACAAGGTTATTACAATATTATTTGTTTTTGTGTTATTTCAGGCATGCGCAAAGCAATTCCCCTATGTTCATGTTGGATGTACGTTAGTATTTATTACATCTACGTGTTGTTAGTACGTTTTATGGGGGTACTTGATTCGAGCAGGTTTCATTTTTGCGAAACCCTGCTCCATCAATTCCCCCCTCTGATGGCTGTTAGGATCCATCATAAAATACCTACCATACCGAATACCATCTTTATTTCAAAATGTAAAGCTCTGTGTTCTTTTCTCTTTTAATGGCACCCCCATTTAAATCCTTCATTAAGTCATAGTATTCTCCTTTCATCTCTTCTAATTCTATCTCTTCTCTTTTTTTCTTTCTTGCTTATCTTTTATTCCTTAATTCGGTTATTTCTTTTCTTTCTCCTCTCACAACATTTATATGCTGTTATTATTACTAAAACTATTATTACTATTGAGACTATTGGCATTATTTTTTTCCCTAATAGACTACTTCCAAAGGTGGAAAACCAATTACTTATTGAAGAGAAACTCTTACCAAGTTTCTCCCAAACACCGTCAACCTCCAGTTGGGTCAAATCTGTATGTAATTTTGTAATATTCTTTATATATCCCTCAATTCCTTTACTTTTATATAAGTGCAGCAATGTTGGACTTTCAACATTCCACCGACTCCACCCTCTTTTGCCAATAATATATCAAGGGCAAGTCGATTTTGCAAAACCATCGATCTGATTGCAACCATTTCTGTGTCGATCATCAAAAACCCACCAGCAGTATCTGTAGATAGTCGGTCAACCACTGTGGACAATTTTCGAATTTTGTGTGAATTCAGAACGCCTCCAACTGAGGGTATCTATGCACCAAAAATTTCACCTACTATCTCTGGAAAAACTTGCTCTTTTGTTACGTGTTAGTCCTTGTTTTATTTCGTCACGTTTATGACTGTTTCGGTCCATATGGTACACTTTAGGAAAAACGATAGCAAAATAACAACTTCCATACCAATGTGCAGGCAATCTATAATAAGCTTTCTTTCCACACACATAATAAGTTCCTGGGAAAACAGGATCAGTTCCACCTTTCAATCCCCAACCTCCAGTAATTTGGAAAGTATGCTCATATTCACTAGAACCAATGAAATAATTGTTATAGTTAGTTTTAGTTCTAAACAGACAAATCTTCCCTTTCTGTGGCCAGTCCAGAGCTTATCCCTCGCCTTTTTCGTAATTTCTTTCTCTAAAGTCCCATGGTGGTATTCGGGACTTTTGTTCAGTAGCCTTCTTTTGGAAACTTTCTCTTCTATTTTCTACCATTTCTACGAATACCCTTTCTTCAATCCTTAAACTACAGGTTAAATTATTCTTATAAGCATAATTTATGTCTACAGTTTTAGTAATATGAAAGAATTCGCCCATATATCGTGCATCCTTAGCACTAAACACCTTATTCAATTCTTTTATAACAGGAATTTCAGAAAATACTAAGTCTATATTTGAGTAATGATACTCAAGTTTCCCCGTTACATAGAATAGACTGGCGAGTATACTACACGACACACCATAGGTTAATTGAAGGTGGTGATAAGTCACCCCTTCAGAAACAGATGAAGGTAATTGCATGCACACATAACAATCACTCACATTCATAGTTTCAACATACTCATAGAGTAACTTTGTAAAGACATTTAACGAGAAATCACTAATTGATTTATCATGATGCAGTATGCTTCCATCAAGGGGTACTAATTTAATAACGGGGTTTCGTTAGTGACATCATTCATCCTTTCACTTGTTATATCGCTAGTAATATTTCTCTTAACAATTACTATTAGAATAGGTATAAGAACAGTTAATCGTATCCACATAAATGTTAATAACAAGATACTACATAAGCAAGCTTTAATACACCTATGTTTTAGACTAGATTTCGGAATTTCAGTCACTTCTGCTTCAGCCATTTTTCTTTCTATATAAAAATGTAAAAATCTATCTACACCTCTAGATTTAAAAATAAATAAATAAATAAATTTAGAAAAAATAAAAATAGTAGTGTAATCCTACACTTCAAGGCTTTCTTCTTTACCCTTTCTTTTATTCTTTTCTTTGTTCTGCTTTGAATTTCTATTCCATTTTCTTTTCAATCCACCAAGGTAGTACTTTATTTTTGTTACAGTTCTTTAAGGAGGTCTTAGTTTACTTTCATCAACTTGCTCAGTGTCAGAATTTTCCTTTTCTTTACTTGGATCTGACCTTTCGATTTCTTCCAAAATCACGTAGGTCCATTCAGGTGCTCTATATTTTATACTTGGAATTCTTACTCTTTTTGTTTTCCGCACCGTTTCTTTTCCTGACTCTTCTTGTTCTGTTTGACTTGGGACCTCATTACTTTGTTCTGGTCTTTTTCTTAACTTTCTCTTCACAAGAGTGTATTTTAGTCTTTTCACTCCACTTGGCCAATTATCACCTTTCCTCGGTTTCTTTGCTTTGACCTCGTTTTCACTTTCTACATTTGGTTCATCGGTTCTTTTGCTTGCCCTTTCTTATGGCTGGGTTTCTTCTTGATTTTCTGTTTCTTCTGCTTCTACAATGACTTCTCTTTCAACTGTGAACTCACTTTTTTCTGGTTTTAATGCAATTTCACCTGTTTCAGGTTCAACTGGAAGTTCACTTTCTTCTGGATCATCAGTGAACTCACTTCCTTCTGGTTCGACGACAGTCTTCGAAACCCTAGAATCTCTTGTCCACTCTACTTGACTTGTGCTTGGCTGTTCACTATCCGTTGGTTCATTAGAATTTGTTACTCTAGATTCATCAGCTTCGCACACTTCAGCCACTGACCTTTGTTTTTGATTCACCGGCTGTGGCTCTTTTGGTCTTTCAAGTGGATCTAAGGTTCGTTTGGTGTGGCTCGCATGAATCCAATTTGGTAAGCCAGCACACTTTACTGCCGTTGTCGTCACCAGGATAATTTGATAAGGTCCGTGCCACCTGGGGTCTAAACACGATTTTCTTACGTGTTTCTTGATGTAGACCCAGTCGCCAGGACTCAGATCATGAGCTTGATTTCGATGTATTGTTGTGGCTTCTTCTCCAACCTGGTGAGACACAGAACGTACCAGTTCAGCCAATCCTCTGCAATAATCAAGCACCAGATCATCAGATATACTCATTAGTTTGTTCACTGGTACATATGCCTGTCTCATTGCTCTTCCCATAAGGATTTCATGGGGACTCAAGCCAGTCTTTTTGTCAGGAATGCTTCTCAAACTCATCAGCACAAGGGGTAAAGCGTCTGGCCATTTCAGTGATGTGGATGCACACACTTTCCCTAACCTGGATTTTATAGTGCCATTAATTTGCTCAACCACTCCAGATGCTTCAGGTCGATAGGCACAATGCAGCTTCTGTTAAATTTTAAATGCTGCACAAATCAGCCGAATTATTTCATTATTAAAATGAGTTCCTCTGTCTGTTTCCAAAGTGACTGGAATTCCAAACCTAGGGATCAGTTCTCTCAAGAGTAGTTTGGCTACTGTGAGGCTGTCATTTCTTCTCCTGGGGTAGGCTTCCACCCAGCGAGAGAATAAGCAAACAATGACTAAAACATATTTCAGCCCATTGCAAGGGGGTAACTCGATAAAATCAAGCTGGAGTCGGGTAAATGAACCTCCTGCTCTCCCAATTCGTCCCCAACTTACAACAGTTTTTCTTCCTGGATTCCGCTGCTGACATACAATGCACCTCTGGCAAAGACTCTCTGGAATGACCCTGAACTTCGGATTATACCATGTCTGCTTGAAGAGTCTGATCGTTGCGTCTCTTCCAATATGTGCTTGTCCATGGTACACCCTGGCCATGTGAGAAAGCAAAGAGTCTGGTAGAACTGGTCTCTCATCATGATAAACCCATAGTTCGTCATCTGCTCTCTTTCTACAGTCTGCAAATTTACAGCTTTCCTTTTCCTCATCACTTGCCTCTTCCTGCATTTGCCTCACCTCATCCCAAGTTTCTAACGTTGTTGTAGTTATAAACATAAGATGGTATTCGGTATTTCCTCTTTCAATTGATCTGTTTAAAGCCATTGTATTTTGGGCACAATAACGTGCAATTTGTTCTGCATACCTATTGTCTTTTGTCACATAATCGTCTCCTGATTGATGTGTGGCACATTTGACTACTGCAATTCTTTTGGGAAATTGTAAAGCATCCACTAGTTCTTTCTTAATTGTACCATTTCGAATGGTGGAACCTGAAGATGTCAGAAATCCCCTTTACATCCATAGATGGCCGAAATCATGCACTATTCCAAATCCATATTGGCTGTCTGTAAATATGGTTACTTTCAAACTTTTGGCAACTTTACATGCTCTAGTCAGAGCTATCAGCTCAGCTATCTGGGCGGAGTTTACTCCTTTGAGGCAGGATGCTTCAATGAGCCCTTCTAAGGTGCAAACAGCATAAGCAGTACGTAATTCACCTCTTTCATTCCTCAAACACGATCCATCAACAAACAACTCGCAATCTGAATTTTCCAAAGGGCTATCTTCAATATCTGGCCTAGGCTTGGTGCATAACTCTGTCACATCCAGACAATCATGATCTGCTTCCTCTTTCACTTCCTCACAGCGAGAATTTAGCAATAGAGTTGCCGGATTCACAGTAGTGCACCTGACCACAGTCACATTTTCAGCACCCAGAATCACTCTTTCATACTTAGTCAGCTGACTAGAAGTAAGATACTGGGTCCTAGTGCGAGTCAAAAGAATCTCAACAGATTGCGGCACATACACCTTGACAGGATAACCCATCACAATCGGTTCACTCTTTTCCAGACTCATGCAAGTAGCTGCTACTGCTTTCAGACATCCAGGTAATGCTGCAGCCACTGTATCCAGGGTAGCAGAAAAATATGCTACTGGACGTCGTGCTATTCCATGTTTCTGAGTTAGGACTGAAAGTGCACATCCATCTCTCTCACAACAGTACAATGCAAATTCTTTTGTATAGTCTGGCATTCCCAAGGCAGGTGCCCTACAGAAACTACTTCTCAATTTTATGAAAGCATTCATAGCTTCCTCATCCAAAACAATCGGATCTTTCACATCCTTCCGTGCCAATTTCTGTAGGGGTTTTGCAATTAGTGAGAAACCACATATCCACTGGCGACAATATCCAACCATTCCCAAAAACATTCGCACCTCTTTCTGAGTTTTGGGTGGATTCATCTGTTTGATCACACGGATTCTTTCTGGGGTTACTTTTCTAACTCCCTTTTCTATTTTGTGTCCAAGGTACTGTACTTCCTGTTTGCAAAATTGTAATTTTGCTGGGGACACTTTGTGTCCTCTGTCTGCCAGATGGTTCAATAGAGCAATTGTGTCTGTAACACATGCCTCTCGTGTCTTTGATGCCACCAGTAGGTCATCAATGTACTGAACCAAAACCGAATTTCCTGGCATTACTAAAGTCTCTAGGCATTTTTTCAAGATCTGATTAAAGATTGAGGGACTCTCTGTGTACCCTTGAGGGACTCAGCACCATGCCAAAACCTGGTCTCCGAACCGAAAAGCAAATAAATATTGGCTTTCCGGATGCAAAGGAATTGAAAAGAATGCTTGGCAAAAATCAATCACTGTGTACCATTCTGCATCACAAGGAATTTGGTAAAGAATCACTGCTGGATTTGGCACTACTGGGCAACAGGGCACTACAATTTTATTTATTTTATGCAAATCCTGCACTATCCGGTACTTCCCACTGGGCTGTTTGATACCAATGATAGGTGAATTACAAGGACTGCTCATTATTTCGTTTAGGATTCCCTGTTCAATGATGTGATCGATTACTGGAGCAACTCCTGCAATCACTTCTGGACTCATTTTGTATTGTGGTGTGTTTGGGTACACAGCACCATTCTTCACTGTTATCTGAATCGGATCTACTCTCGTCATTAAACCAATTTCTTTTCCTGTAAAATCCCACACATCCTGATTCACTGTACCTTTTAGTTCTTCAGGCAGATTGTTTTCAGTAAGAAGCGAGTATAACTCATTCACTTCTGCCCCTTGCTTTGCTAACATCATCTTAAACTCCACATCCTTATCTGGGGTCTGGAATGCAATTCCATCCGGGGTACAATAGAGGGTGCAATTCATTTTGCACAGCAAATCTCTTCCCAAGAGATTTACCGGGCTTGAGTCACATACCACAAACCGATGCATGTCTTTGAAGTTTCCAATATGAACTTCTATAGGGTTTGTGACTGGTGTTCTAATATGTTTATTCGAGACTCCTACAACTTGGATAGTTTCTCCTGAGAGGGGTAGGTTCGGAATTTCTGCTGCTCTCACAGTAGAACGGGTAGCACCAGTGTCCACTAAGAATGTAATATCATTTCCTTCCACCTTTCCGTCAACAAATGGACCTGACTGATCTACCGCTAAGGATGCGCCAAGTACACACTCTTCCTCCCCCCTCAGGCTCCGTCATTGAGATGAGTCTGAATCATTTCCATTGCATTGCATCCAATACTGCTGACTCACACCTTGATTCTTACCAAGCGGGTCTCCTCCGTGACATCCGGTGTTCACTTTGTACCTTTGCACCTGAGCATTCACATTGCTTGGTATGGGAGCTTGTGGCACCTGTAACTGTTGCGTAACTATCTGCTGCTGCTGCTGTAGATTTACACCCACCTCATTCTGCATCTGAGGAATAAAATTTTGATTTTCGCCCATTATTCTTCTTAGCAGTTCTACACTCATTCCTCCAATGTCCAAATTTTCCACACGCATGGCAAGGAAATTTCTTCATAGCTCCTTCCTTACTAATTTTTTCCTTTCCCTTACATCCATTATAATTCTGCCCATTCTGACTCTGTCCACTTGTTTGATTATTGCTGTTTTCTTGTTGCTCTGCTACCTTCACTTGTGCCCACATCATTTTTTCCTTTAACTTTTTATGTTTACTGTCAATTTCATCACTACAATACTTTGCATATCGTAGAATTTCATCCACTGTCTTGCTCTGCCAACAGATGAAATGCTGCTGTATCATATTGCTAATCTCAGGCCTCAGTCCGAACACAAAACGATACACAAAATGTCCCATGTCTTTGTCTCCAATATTTTCAAAACCACCAAACTGTTTAAATACCTGTAGTAAACGCTCATAATAGGCGGGTACTGACTCTGAGTAGTTCTGTCAATCTTAACCCAATCAGTTTCTTTTGGGGAAATCTTTCCCTTCAAGAAAGTGATTACCTGATTATACTTTTTCATTACTTCTTCTGATGGTGCACCTGTTTTAGGATCCCTAGGGTATTCCTCTTTTGGCCAATTAACAGTAATCTTACACTCTGTCCATAAATCAGCTGGAACAACAATATCAATCAGACCATCTAAATCTTTTAACAAAACTTTTGACACCTTTACAAACCTATCTACCTGTTTGTACCATTCAACAGGTTTTTCTCTCAGTCTGGGAAAATCATTTGTAAAAGTCAATATATCCTGTCTCGACCATGGAACATGTACATATTCACCACCTGGTACTTCTCTCATCGGACACGCCCTTTCAACCTGTTCCGTTTCTTTCGAAGGAAACATAGTCGCTCCTTTATTTGCTGTATCTTCCTTTCTATTAGACCACCTAACTTTCCAATGATCTACATCTCCCCATTTCTTGAGAATATTCATTATCTCTTTTATCTGTAACCTTTTTCCCGACGCATTCAAACTTTTTAAGTCCTTTTCAGTAAAAGCCATTCTGTATGCTTTTTGCAACACCTTCGATTTTTCTATGTCTACACCATACTCACTAGCAGCTTCAGATATTTTCTCATGTAAGTTCTTTGCTCTCCAGGTAATACTTTTACACAAAAACAACAGTTCTTCATCATGATAAGTCCCTAACCTGTCTGGGCTTAATGTTCCAATAATCACCTCTTCTAAATCAATCTTCAACTGGCTCACATTTATACTCTGTTGTTGTGGTTTTGGCTTCGTCATTTCTTTTATCCAATTATTTAACTCTTCTGGTGAAAGACCTGCTGAACTCCCTGCTATCGGAGTATCGATTGGTCCTATTCTTCTGGGCTCACATTGAACATTTCTCTGTGGGATCTCAGTTATCAGCTCGTTAATCAGAAGATCTAACAAAGTGTTATTCACATTTGTTTGTCCATCCCCACTCACATTGCTCCTAATGCTGCTACCTGGCACGGCTAGTGCATGTACCTGTGATACATTCTGTCTATCTCCATACAATGGTACTACAGGACCAATCGTGACCGGTACCGTCAAGGCTTCTGCATTTAAATTCAACTGATTTATTTTCTGAACCTGTTCTAATCTGGCCTTATTTAACATCCTCGCTTCATTCTCCTTCATTACTTTCGCTATATCCGTAACTTGCGGAGTCAACGGGGTTCCCAATTGCGGGGCACTTGGGGTCACAACCCCTAAATTTTCCTCATATGGTGGAGGTTTTTTATTCATAATGACTTCTATTAATTCATCATCGTCTGAATCATTCATATCACCTCTCACACTTGGAGTTTCTAAATGGTTTCTTTTTCTTTACATTTGCTTCCAGTCTGCTCATCAACCGTTAAAACTGGGTATAATCCTTCCGTTACTACAGCTCTTCTCCATCTTTTCAACTTTTCATCTCTGCTTTCATACTTCTGTAACCTCTGTTACCAATTCTATATTTTTCCCTCTCGAATGCTTCCACTTCCCATTCTTCCAAAGCTTTGTACTGAGTTAGTCTGGGATTTGGGACTAAGGAATTCATTCGATTTCTCAAATTTTGCAATATCCTCACATTAAATGTACCATGTTGGGGAAAAGCTAAAACACCACCGCCTTTCGTATACTCAACCCAGTTTTCCAACCACATACACGTGTGATATCCTCGTTCTAACATCATAAAAGAAGCAGGCGTTTTTGGAGGCGGAATCGGAATTCCCTCTCTTATCACAATGGGTTTGTCTTTCTTAAAAAAAATCTTTATTTTCTGTATTAACTTCATTTTCTGACTTCCTCCACTAATGGGTCTTATCATGTACAAACAAAAACAATCTTTCTGTAATTCTATTCACTCTATTGGTTAACTTTCGACCTATACCAGCGTGTCTCACACCAACCAACCAATCACAGCACTGTCACGTAAGCAAAATCTCAACCAATACTAGCACGGCTCACATCAACCAACCAATCACCGTCCTGCACACACCCGCAGCCTGACCAATGTCAGCGCGGCCTTTTCTGACGTCAGTATTACTCCTTCAACTGACCCTCCCTTTACAAAAACTTTACGGCAATATTTTTCCTGTGTTTTTCTTAATCAAAATTCTATTAGTAACAACATAAAACAATGCTACCTTGTCTGCTCCACTAAATAAAGAGATAGTCTTCACTTTTCCAAGAGATTTTCTTACACTGCAAGCAATAACGACCAGCGTTATCTCACTTCTCTAACAAGCTGCAGGTGGACCTATTACTCCCCTAGGGATAAAACCAGAATTTCACAAGAGGACTTTTTGGCGTGAAAAGAAGTCTTGCTATTCTCCTGGAAATAAGGCTAGAGTTTCGGAAGTGGACCCTTCACTATTCAGACACTCTACTCACATACGAAATTCCCTAAATATAACACCTACAGCCCTCCGTAGCTTCTAGGTATTATTTCAACAGACAAAGTACTTCTGCAGTGTGATTTCTTTACCACACTCTTCTTCTGCCTACTTCCAGCAGATTCCTTCCCGGGATTCCTCAGGTATCTCCGTACCTGGAGTTCTAGACAACATAGAACAGGACACTAACTCTGCATGTTAGAAACATATAATCAATAATTAATAATCATTACCAAACTAATCAATAATTAAACCGTCCTCTGCTACCAAGAAACTGATCAGGCGCCAATACCAATAATTGATCAGGGATCAGTACTCCACAAATCACTAGAATGGCTCATACACATTCACCCAGTATCCCTGTTGCGCTGTGGTCAATTTGTTTCGTTCATCTCTTATTCCTTTATAAACTCCTAAAACATCTATTTTAAATAACTAATATTGATATCAATTCTTCCTCTATTTGGTCGATGGACCAATTAGTTGAGTAGTTGATGCTAATGATAAGACACTAACTCACCAAACATTCTCAAATTAATCACAGACTCTCGGTAAGATTAATAAGTGAGTTTATCTCTGAATTCAAAGTAAATGCTCATCTGCATCAGGTCACAATTACAAACATCGAATCATATGATCAGAGAAACAATGCAATTTACACAGATCCATTCTGCAACAACATTATGCAATGAAGGAGTGGATAGAGCAAGAGACAAAAAGGTTCAGCAGAATGATTATGCCAAACAATATAATACCTAACGGAGGGATAGATGAAGAGACAACAGGATCATCTAAAAATAATGCATATAATTTGTTGATGGAATGGATAGGTGGAGAGACAAAAGATTCAGAGACAAATACATTAATGCTGAGAACACAGGCTAGATACAAACCTATCGGTCTGTAGGAAATACCACCCCCTGAGCCCAGGAGATGATGGAGGTTCCCCAAAAGGTATTCAGGAAATGCAAGACAAATTGGTCAGGGAAAAGGACAGGATAGTAACAGCTAGGCCTCTCTGCAAACCGATGGACAGCGACGCATCTCCCCTCTTCTCTAGTGTCAGCCTAAGCTCTCTCGACACGCCCCAAAAGTACCCTAATTATAGTCTAAATTGACATGTCCATCCCTCAAATGTTGCATCTTACTCTCTAACTCGCACAGGGATTGGTGGGCTGTAGAGGTGGCATTGTCACACCACCATGACATTGCATTTATTCAACAATTTTATTGTGTACAGTGGTTCCCATGGTCCAAATTTCAGTTTATTCATGCGTTCCCCATATAAGATACATTTTAATACATTCTTCTTTCATCAGTCAATATTTCCGCTGAGCACATCCCTGGTCTCACGCTCGGGTACAACAATTGGCAGGCAACTGACGCTCTGGCCTTCACTCCTTCATGTCATCTGCGATGCTCAGCACATCTTGCTTGTCTCGTGTCAGAGCAGACTCGCTCCGAGGAAACTTCCCCCTCCCAGTCATGTCAACCCTTTAAAATGGAGGCTTCATTCAGCATACTAAAGTGGATGGAAACGAACAAATATTAATTATATGATAATGAAACCTTCACTGTTTCCCACCCACCTTGCACTACTTCCTCAATAAGGTTACCTAGCATAAGCTTAGTGCAAAAGCGGCATCAATAATTAACCTTTAAAGCAAGAGGCAACGTGCAAAACACTGATATACATGCGGCATGCGCAAAGCAATTCCCCTATGTTCAAGTTGGATGTACGTTAGTATTTACTACATCTACGTGTTGTTAGTATGTTTTATGGGGGTACTTGATTCGAGCAGGTTTCATTTTTGCGAAACCCTGCTCCATCAGGGGTAAAGTAGGACAGCACTCCTGATGTGAAATAACATTATTACACAACTTGCATGGCATGGTACTTCTATAAACATAATGCATGGTCATTGAAGCTTGAAGGTGCCATACGTAAACTAAGTTTTTATTTGGGAGTTCTTTAAGTGGAGAATACTGCCTTGAAGGCAATACAAAGTGCTACTTTTTGGATAGAATTACTCCACTATTCACTTCAGTGTTATTTGAAAGTAGGCCTCATTACATAAATACTTGCTTTGAAAATACTGAGGGCAGATTTGAAATTTTTGCCTTAGTGAAGTTTGAGAAGAACAAACACTGGCTAACCTTGTGTTGATATTAAGAAGTCAGTGTCCTGATGAAAGGTGCCATCTTATGAAGGAATCCTTAAACTAACATAACTTAACTGTGGAATCTGTGGACTGGATCTCACACAGAGCATGGGACTGTGATCATACCACTGCCTTTGGGCAGCCCACCTAGGCTTTGGTTGCTGCTGCATCATGACATCTGGATTACTTTTCCCCACTTAAGACTGGGCAGTCAAGAACTAATGAGCCTGCCATCTGCACTGGAGAGGGATATATGCACTCCAGTATTTCTCCTAGCCTAGCCTGGAGTTTCTCAAAGCGCATAATAATAATATGAATCCATACTTGTAAAGTGCAAACATATCACCCCTTGAGGTTTCAAGGCGCTGGGGGCCATCGGGGAGAATAAGTGAGCTATTGCCCAGAGTCACATGATGCTGAACTGAGCTGCCGCCACTGCCGTTGATCGAACTGTGACCCACGCGCTCTGGAGTCAGCCGCTCTGGCCACTGCGCTACACCTCTCCCTGCTATGGCACATGGAATACATTTAAGGAACTTTTCTGTCTGGGACTGTCATAGTTTACATGTTGGACTCAGACAGAAAGGAGTCCTGCCAGAATGGTGTAGGAAGTAAAGCTGGAGAAAGATTGAGCATGCAGAGTGAGGCAGCCATAATACACCCTTGGAATTTCCCAGACAGTTCAGAAGCTCAAGGATTAAAAAAGTTAATGTGGAAATTGTGTATTAGACCTGACAGCCTTTGAGTGGTCTTCCCCAAACATTTTGCCTGCATTCGTCATATTTTTGCTGATTTCTATTTGTTGGCCTTAGGACTCTGATCACTTTACCACTGCCAACCAGTGCTAAAGTATATGTGCTTTTCCCCTAAAACATTGTTTGATTGACCTATCTATAATTAGCATATTTAATTTACTTATAAGTCCCTAGTAAAGTGCACTACATGTGCCCAGGGTCTGTAAATTAAATGCTACTAGCCTGCAGCACTGATTGTGACACCCACACAAGGAGCACTTTAAACATGTCTCAGGCCTGCCACTGCAGAGCCTCTGTGTGATATTTACACTGCCATATCGACTTGGCATTTAGAACTCCTTGCCAAGCCTTAAACTCCACTTTTATTACATATAAATCACCTCTAGGGCAGGCCCAATGTAGCCCATAGGTCAGGGTGCTGTGTAATTAAAAGGCAGGACATGTACTTTTAAGTTTTACATGTCCTGGTAGTGAAAAACTCCCAACTTCGTTTTTCACTACTGTGAGGCCTACCCCATTTATAGATGAACATTGAGAATTTCTTATTACACTTTTAAGTTGTAATTCCTGATTGAGAAGGAGTGGATCTATCATGTTTCATATCAATGGAATGGTAATTATAAATCCTCTTTACTCATAAAGTAGAATTTATCATTACTCTTTTAAAAATGCCACTTTTAGAAATATAGCATTTTTCTACTCTTAGCCCTTTGTGCCTGCAGCCTGTCTCCAATACACATCTTCTTGTGTGTGTGACAGATGGACTTTGTTCAT
Organism: Calotriton arnoldi; assembly: GCA_963921515.1. Classification (NCBI taxonomy): domain Eukaryota; kingdom Metazoa; phylum Chordata; class Amphibia; order Caudata; family Salamandridae; genus Calotriton; species Calotriton arnoldi. The sequence goes on along the minus strand of CAWUFW010009907.1, from coordinate 82,389 downwards.
TCCCTCTAGACAGCCACACACAAAGGAAGCTTAGATGTGGCTGATGGGCCATCCACAGCCTGATGGGTCATCCTGAGCAGGATGAGAGGGAGGAGCTGACACGCCTGAATAGGCTGTGTCCTGCCCTCACACAAAGGGTTGCATACCACCCTGTGGTGAGTCTAGAGCCAGGGTATGAAGAAAGGACCTCTGTGCACTTCAAAGGCCATTCTTTGAAGTCACCCCCTCTTCAAAGGCACAACTGGTTATAAGTACTGGGTCCCTACCACTTGAGTACACTACTGGGCCCGTGAAAAACTCTTCCAGGAGGAAGGACTGTTGTGCTGCTACAAGGACTGCCACTCTGCAGGACTGCTGCTCTGGAAGTACTGCTTTTATGCTGTGCTGCCCTGCTGCCTACTACCCTCTGCCCTGCTGAAGAAGGACTGGACCAATTTCACTTGAACTCAGAGTGACTCCAAGGGCATGCTGGCTTGCACTCTGTTCTAAGTCTCAGGGACATCAAAGACTTCTCATCCACCTGCAACAGCACCTGGACTTTGCTTGCTGCATGTCTTGCCCTGCCAAGTGGTGTCAATCCAGTCCTGGGCCCTTGGAAGTGGGTATAAAGTAATGCTGTTACACCGATCGGAACCGGTGCATCTCACACCATGCGATACATCACTGCTGCCACAAGGACCGAAGCCATCATATCGCAGACTGCGCGGCACATCGCCTCCAATTCCCAAACCATCACCTACATCTTATGGTTTGACGACGGCGCATCATCGATTTGCACATCTCATCCACAACGCATCACCTACAATCCTGTGCTTTGGCGTCTCAATCAATCAATCAATCAATCAGGGAATAGTAAGCGCGCTACTCACCCGTGAGGGTCTCAAGGCGCTGAGGGGGGGGTCCGCAGATCTGTTTAGCCGAAGAGCCAGGTCTTCAGGGTCTTCCTGAAGGTGTTCAGGGAGGGGGCGCGTCTGCCGGTAGCTCGTTCCAGGTCTTGGCTGCAATGTGAGAGAAGGATCTTCCGCCTGCTCTGGCTCTGTGGATGCGCGGGGTTTCGGCCAGTGCGAGGTTGGAAGATCGGAGGTTTCTTTTGGGTACGTGGAAGTTGATTCTGTCGTTGAGGTATTTGGGTCCGTTGTTGTGTAGGCATTTGTAGGCGTGAGTGGATTTTGAAAGTGACTCTTTTCTCCACGGGGAGCCAGTGGAGACTTCGTAGGTGTTGGCTGATGTGTTCGTGTCGGGGGATGCAGAGGACGAGTCTGGCGGCGGTGTTCTATACTGTCTGGAGTTTGCGGAGTAGGGACTTGTTGATGCCGGCGTAGAGTGCGTTTCCATAGTCCAGTCTGCTGGTGATGAGTGCGTGGGTGACTGTCTTCCTTGACTCAGGGGGGATCCACTTGAAGGTCTTGCGGAGGATGCGGAGGGTGTTGAAGCAGCTGGAGGTGATGGCGTTGACCTGTCGGTTCATGGAGAGTGATGAGTCGAGTACGATGCCGAGGTTCTTGGCATGGTCTGAGGGGGTAGGTGGGCTTCCAAGGGCGGTCGGCCACCAGGTGCTGTCCCATGCAGAAGGGGTGGTACCGAGGACGAGGACTTCTGTCTTCTCGGCATTGAGCTTCAGGCAGCTGTTGGTCGTCCAGACTGCGACGTCTTGCATTCCTTTCTGGAAGTTGAGTTTGGCAGTGGTGGGGTCTTTGGTGAGGGAGAGGATGAGCTGGGTGTCGTCGGTGTAGGATACGATGTTGAGGCCGTGTTGTCGGACGATGGCTGCGAGGGGGGCCATGTAGATGTTGAAGAGGGTGGGGCTCAGTGATGAACCCTGTGGCACTCCGCAGGTGATTTTCGTGGGGTCGGAGAGGAAGGGTGGGAGTCTGATCCTTTGGCTTCTTCCGGTGAGGAATGATCGGATCCAGTCCAGGGCTGTTCCTCGTATGCCTGCGTCGTGTAGTCTGACAACTAGTGTGCGATGGGAGATGGTGTCGAAGGCCGCTGATAGGTCGAGTAGGATGAGGGCTGCGGAGTGGCCTTGGTCCAGGAGGGTGCGGATGTCGTCTTTGGCAGCGAGTAGGGCGGTCTCTGTGCTGTGGTTGCTTCGGAATCCGGATTGGGACGGGTCGAGGATGGCGTTCTCTTCAATGAATCTTGTCAGTTTCCTGTTGACTGTTTTCTCTGCAACTTTGGCTGCGAAGGGGAGGAGCGAGATGGGCCGATAGTTCTTGAGGTCGTGGGGTCAGCTGTGGGCTTCTTGAGCAGGGGTCTGACTTCTGCGCGCTTCCAGTCGTCTGGGAAGGTGCCTGTTTTGAAGGTGGTGTTGATGGTGCGTTGTAGTTTGGGTGCGATGGTGGCCACGGCTCTGTGGTAGATGTGAGGGGGCAGGGGTCGGTGGGGGCCCCCGAGTGGATGCTTTTCATGGTCGAGGCGGTGTCTTCGGCCGTGATCGGTGTCCAGTTGGACATGGTGGGCTGGCTGGTGTTTCTGGGGGCGGGGGGCCGTCTGTGGCGCCTTGTGGATGGTCGATGAAGTTGTCATAGAGGTTTTTGATCTTGAGGTGGAAATAGGTTCCAAGCTTGTCGCAGAGGTCTTGGGATGGGGTGATGTCTGTGGCTTCGCTGCGTGGGTTGGTGAATTCTTGAATGACACTGAAAAGTTCCTTGGAGTTGGTGGAGTTGGCCAGGATTTTGTTGTGGATGAAGTTCCTTTTGGTGGCTCTGATCTGGTTGTGGTAGTCCGTCATGGCGTCCTTGTAGGTGGTGTGGTTTTCGGTTGTCTTGGTGTTTCTCCAGTTCTTCTCCAGGCGTCTGCAGGTGCGTCTGGCTTCTTGGAGAGCGGTTGTGAACCAGGCGGCTTTCCTGGAGCGTTGTCTGTCGGGGTTGTGTAGAGGGGCGAGCTCATCTGCGCAGTTGGAGATCCAGGTGTGGAGTTCTCTGGCTGCGTCGTTTGCGCTGTTTGCGTCGGGTAACCAGGTGTGGTTGTCTCGGCTGAGGGTGGAGTTAAGTTGCTCATCGGTAACCTTGCTCCAGTTCCTTCGTGGTGGGCGTGGGGCTGGTTTGGGTGCTTTGGGTTTGTTGATGGCGAAGTGTACGCAGTGGTGGTCGGTCCATGGCGGCTGCATTGTGTGGCTGAAATGGACGCTGTTTCCTGCCGCGAAGATGGGGTCGAGGGTGTGTCCTGCTCTGTGGGTCGGTGTGTTGACGAGTTGTTTAAGTCCGATGCTGGCGAGGTTGTCACGAAGGATAGTGGAGTTGGGGTCACTGGGGTTGTCGAGGTGGAAGTTCAGGTCTCCAATGAGTATGTCGTTTTTGGCGTCTAAGCATCGCCTGTTGCTTTCTGCATCTCGTCTCTGTCGACAACGCAACTAAGGTACTGTTCAGTGATCCAAGATTGGTCCCTGTATCCGACCTGTGCTCCATAGCAGTGCTCTCTTTATTAGGCTCAGTATGAAAATTGGTGAGCTAAGTTGATCTTCATGGGAGAAAGGAGGGTTACTTATTTGTCTATAACTCCATAGGAATGCATTGGCTTAAAAGTGGCACAGTGGGCACAGCCAGAAACGTTGCTTGGCACTGGCTGCATCTTTATGGAGCTTGAAGGGGGATGTGGTGGGTTTCAAAAACAAAACACATATTTGTTAGCCAATGTGTTTTTCCTATAAGAGAACCACAATTACTTATTCGCATGTAACTGTATAGGAATGCATTGAGGTGAGGGCAACCAGTTTGGTGCCACCTTTTGTGACAAATTTTGCTCGGCTCAGGCAATTTACATGTAGGTAGAGTAGACAGGTGCTCCCTTTGCTAGGATGAAGATGAAAATTGGTGAACCAAGTTGATCTTGATGGGCTAAAGGATTGTTACTTATTGGTCTCTAACTCCATAGGAATGCATAGACTTGAGGGTGGCAAAGTGGACACAAGTGGTAACATTGCTTGGCTCAGTGTAAGTCCTTATGGAGCTTGTAGGGGGATATATTGTGTTTAAAATATTTGTGATCCAATGTGAATTTCCTATAGGAAAGTATGATTACTTATTAGAATATAACTGCTTAGGGATGCCTTGAAGTCAAGGCGACTCATATGGTGCCACAAATTATGATCAGCTCAGACAACTTACATACAGGTATTTAAAGGAGTACTCCATTGCTTAAAATGACACATTTTGGGGGTGGCAAAGTTGTCCCACGTTATGGTGGAAAGGTTGCTTGTGTCAGATTAAATCCTAATAGATGTAATAGTGGTATGTGTTGTATTTGAAAAACAACATATTCACTGTATGGCAATGCAGAGTCTCATAAAATGGAGTTTGCTGAATTATTTATGGTTGTATTTTATATAAAAGGTTGCCTGCAAATAAAATGCTGGCCGCATAAGAAGCTGGCCGAATAAGATACTAACTTCAACCAGCGAATTAGAAGCTGGCTGAATAAGAAGCTAACTTCAGCCAAGTTAATCAGATTGTGTGCTAGGAGAAAACATTGTATTTAGTTTATCATGAAATGTATAACAGCCTAGTAAAAGGGGATAATTGACTGAACCTGCTGCAGTTAGAAAGGAACAATGAAGTCCCAGTAGGTTTCTTCAGCGGTGGCCAAATTTCAGCAGTCTTAAACATGGAGATTATAATTCAGAGAGAAAACAAATAACTAAACAGAAACATGAGCCAAATGAGAAACCTAGAGATGAGAGTAGAGTATTTGATGCTATGAAACAGAAAAGAACACAAGATGTTTAAGAACAATGGTGGGCTTGAGCATGGGATTATCCTTCTCTCCTACAATCCCCATGGCCTATGAGGATTGTGGTAGTGAAGGATAATGACCCAGCGCGAAGGTCAATACCTGATCAGGGATTAATACCCAATACAGAACAATGGCCCATACACATACACCCGAATCCCTGATGCGCTGGTGTCAATTTTTTACAATATTCAATTCTCTTTTCAATAAAATTCATATATGTCATTTTCCAAAATACTTAGCTGATTTATATATCAACTTTTCCTCTACTTGGTCGATGAACCAATTAGTTGAATAGTTGATGATAATGATATGACATTTCTAACTTACTTTCAGTCAATAAAATAACCACAGACTCTTGGTAAAGTTAATAAAATGTTATCTTGTGAATAATGTGGCAATGCTCACTGCATATGGTCAAAATGCAAATAATGAAACTCACTAAAGGAAATTAGCATCAACAACTTCAAATGAATACAAACTCATCATATAAGCAATGACATTTTATATGGAGGAGTGGATAGATTAAGAGACAAAAGTTTCAGTAAATTCAAATGCGAAACAGAATTTTACCTAACGGAGGGGATAGATGAAGAGACAAAGTTTCATCTAAATAATACATACAAATGTATCTATGACGGAGTGGATAGATGAAGAGACATAAGTTTCAGAGATAAAAATACATTTACAAGAATTATGCCTGTATGAGTCAGAAACATACAAACCTAACGGTCTGTAGAAAACCACTACCCTGGCCGAGGTGAATGGTGGGGGTTCCCTGAATAGAGTCAGGAAACAAAGATTTTACAGGGACAGGAACGGAACAGGACAGGAATCCGCTAGGCCTCTCTGCAAACCGACGGACAGCGACGCATTTCCCCTCTCTCTCAGCCTCACCAGCCTAACTCCTCTAACCACACCCCTAAAGGCACCCCAGTTATACCCTAAAACCTACATGTCCATCCCACATTAGTTGCAACAATTTTTAAAACTGGACAGATAATTGGAGGGCCTAGGAGGCGTCTCTGTCACACCACAGTGACCTCACGTACAACTTAGTCAATTTATTGTCTGCTTCCTTTCTCACAGTTTGGTTCTTAGTTCATTCTCACGTTTTCTTATACAAGATACATTTAAACAATCTTATTCATAAAAATTGACAACTTCCACAGAATAGGACTCCGGTCCCACGGTTGATTTCATCATTTTGGCTGACAATCGTCACACTGGCCTTCAACGCGTACATTTCTTCTGCTGTGCACAGCACGTCTGTCTTGCCTCTGACAGATCAGATTCACTCTTCAGCTCACCCCTCCCTTCTTCCGACTACATAAGTAAAATGGAGTTCATCCAGCCCACTATAGCGAATGGAAAATGGGCATTCATTAATTATATGACAATGTAGTTTTCAATGTTTACCCCCCTCCCTGCACTATTCCTCATTTAGGGTTACCTAGCATAGGCTTGAAGCAGAAAACAGCATTACCTACTATTTTAAAGCAAAATGCAAAATGCAAACTACGAAATGCACATGCGGACTAGTCATGCATTGTTTTTCGTTTCATTCAAAGCATAATGTAAATAAGGTTTTAGTTCTTCCACATGTTATTTCTCGTTAGTGTGTACATGCGCATAACAGTTTTCCCACGTGTTGGTGTAAGGTGCACGTTAGTTTCATTTACTACTTACTGTTAGTACGTATTATGGGGGTATTAATTCGAGCAGGTTTCTTTTCTCGGACCCCTGCTCCATCAATCACCCCCTTTGATGGCTTTCTGGAGCCATCATAAAATACCTACCATACCGAGTGCCATCTTTATTTTATTTAAAACTCAGTACTCTTCTCTCTTTTTATGGCACTTTCGTCTAAATCTTTCATCAAATCATAATATTCTCCTTTCATTTCTTCTAGTTCTATTTCTTCTCTTTTTCTCTTTCTTGCTCTACGTTCATTCCTTGATTCTGTGACTTCTCTTTTTCTACCTCTACCCTTACAACATTTATATGTCATTATCATCACTAAGACTACTATGGTTATTGAAATAAGTGCATTATTATTTTCCCTAATAAACTACTTCCAAAGGTAGAAAACCATTTACTCACAGAAGAGAAACTCTTACCATGTTTCTCCCAAACACCATCAACCTCCAGTTGGGTCAAGTCTTCATGTAATTTCGTAATATTCTTTATATATCCCTCAATTCCTTTACTTTTATCAGGGTTATAGGTACAGCAGTGTTGGATTTTCAACATGCCACAGACTTCACCCTCTTTTGCTAATACGATATCAAGGGCAAGTCTATTTTTCAAAACCATTGACCTGATTGCAACCATTTCAGTGTCAATCATCAAGAACCCACCAGCAGTATCTGTTGATAAACGATCAACCACTGTGGACAACTTTCGAATTTTGTGCAAATTCAAGACGACTCCAACTGAGGGTATCAGTGCGCCATAAATATCACCTACTATTTCTGAAAAACTTGCTCTCTTGTTACGTGTTAGTCCATGTTTTAATTCACTAAGTTGGTTACTACTTCGGACTACATGGTAGCCTTTGGGAAAAACAATTGCAAAGTAACAACTACCATACCAATGTGCAGGCAACCTATAGTAAGCCTTCTTGCCACACACATAATAAACTCCTGGAAAGACAGGATCAGTTCCACCCTTTAATCCCCAACTTCCTGTAATTTGGAAAGTAAGTTCACATTCACTACTACCAATGAAATAATTGTTATAGTTAGTTTTTGTTCTAAGCAAACATATTTTCCCTTTCTGTGACCAGTCCAGGGACATTGCAGCGTATGTCTCGCCTTTCTCATAAACTCCTTCTCTAAAAGCCCACGGTGGTACCTGTGACTTCTGTTCAGCAGCCTTTCTTTGGAAACTTTCTCTTCTATAAAAATCTTTTCTTCTACCTGCAAACTACAAGTCAGGTTATTTATATAGGTATATTCTAAATCTAGAGTTTTGGTGATATTTAAGAACTCTCCCATATAACATGCAGTTTTTGCTACTTAAAACCTTTTTTAGCTTTTTAATAACCGGTATTTCTGAAAATACTAAATCTATATTAGAATAGTGGTATTCGAGTTTCCCTGTCACATAGAATAGGCTGGTTAAAATACTGCAAAACACACTATGTTAAAGGTAGGTGGTAGTAAGTCACCCCCTCTGAGACAGACGAAGGTAATCGCATGCACACATAACAATCACTCACATTCATGGTTTCAGTATATTCGTACAACAATTTAGTAAACACATTTAACGAGAAATCACTAATTGATTTATCATGATGGAGAATACTTCCATCCAATGGTTCTATTTTAGTATTATGAGTTTCATTAGTAACATTATTCACTCTTTTACTTGTCACATCATTAGTATTATTCCCATTATTAGTTACCATTAGAATAGGTACAAGGACAGTTAGTAATACCCACATGAATGTTAATAGTAAAACACTACATAAGCAAGCTTTAATACATCTACGTTTTAAACTAGATTTTGGATGTTCAGTCACTTCTGCTTTAGCCATTCTGTATTCTATAAAAAAAATTTTTTTTATCTAAATCTATAGACACTAAACTTTACTAAAAATTCTAAGAAAAAATAGTGTAATCCCACGCTTCAGACTTTCTTCTTTACCCCTTTCTTTTATTTTTCTTTTCGTTTGGTCTTCAGAATTCTTTACTTCTTCTCCCAACTGACAATGTTGCACCTTAGTTTCTTTTGTCACAGTTCTTTTAAGGCGGTCTCAATTTGCTTTCATCAACATGCTCAGTGTCAGAACTGTCTTTTTCTTCATTTGGATCAGAACTTTCAATTTCTTCCAATATGATGTAGGTCCATTCTGGTGCTTTGTATTTTCTGCTTGGAATTCTTATTCTCCTGGTTTTTTGTACTAATAGTTCTCCTGACTCTTCTTGTTCTGTCTGACTTGAGACCTCATTACTTTGTTCCAGTCTTTTCTTTGACTTTCTTCTCACAAGAGTGTATTTCAGTCTTTTTACTCCACCTGGCCAATTATCACCTTTTCTTGGTTTCTTGGTTTGAACTACTTTTTCACCTTCTGTATCTGGTTCACAGGTTCTTTTATTTGGCCTTTCTTTTATCTGCTCTTCTTCCTCTTCTGGATTTTCAGTAACTTCTGTTTCAGTTGTTCCAACAGTAATTTCACTGACTCCTGGCTTAACAGTGAATTCACTTCCTTCTGGTTCAACAGTGAATTCACTTTCTTCTGGCTCAGCAGTGAACTCACTTTCTCCAGGTTCAACAGCAGTCTCCCCTTCTTCTGGTTCAACAAGAGTCTCCCGAGACCCAGTAGGTGGTGCCCACTTTACTTGACTTGTGCTCAGCTGTTCGTCATCAGCTTGTTCTTCCGAATCTGTTATTCTAGATTCTTCAGCTTCACACACTTCAACCTCTGGTATTTGACTTTTGTTTACCAGTTGCTGCTCTTCTTGTCTTTCAAGTGGGCTTGGGACTCGTCTAGTGTGGCTTGCGTGAATCCAGTTTGGCAGACCACCACACTTTATTGCCGTTGTCATCACCAAAATAACTTGGTAAGGACCGCTCCACCTCGGTTCTAAACACGATTTCCTCACGTGTTTCTTGATGAGAACCCACTCACCAGGACTCAGATCATGAACTTGATTCGGCTGTGTTGTTGTGGCATCTTCTCCAACCTGGCGAGACACAGAACGCACAAGATCAGCCAATCCTCTGCAATAATCAAGCACTAGATCATCAGATATATTCATCAGTTTGTTTGCTGGTATGTATGCTTGTCTCATTGCTCTTCCCATTAGGATTTCATGTGGACTCAAACCCGTCTTTTTGTCAGGAATGCTACTAAGACTCACAAGGGGTAAAGCGTCAGGCCATTTCATTGTTGTGGATGCACACACCTTTCTTAACCTAGATTTTATTGTGCCGTTTATCTGCTCAACCACTCCAGATGCTTCGGGTCGATAGGCACAATGCAGCTTTTGTTCAATCTGTAATGCTGCACAAATCATCCGAATTATCTCATTATCAAAGTGTGTTCCTCTATCTGTTTCTAAAGTGACTGGAAATCCGTATCTAGGAATTAGTTCTCTTAGAAGTAATTTTGCGACAGTTAAGCTGTCATTTCTTCTTGTCGGATAGGCTTCCACCCAGCGAGAGAACAAACAGACAACAACCAGCACATATTTTAACCCACCACATGGGGGTAACTCAATAAAGTCCAATTGGAGACGGGTAAATGGTCCTCCTGCTCTTCCAATTAGTCCCCAACTGACAACTGTTTTTCTGCCTGGATTTTGCTTCTGACAAGTGATGCACCTCTGGCAAAGGCTCTTTGCAATGACCCTGAACTTTGGGTTATACCATGACTGCTTGAAGAGTCTGATCATTGCATCTCTTCCAATATGTGCAATTCCATGATATACCCTGGCCATATGGGAGAGTAAAGAATCTGGCAAGACTGGTGTTTCGTCAAAGTATACCCACACTTCGTCTTCTGCTCGCTTTCTACAACCTGTATTTCTCAAAATGTCTTTTTCCTCATCACTTGCCTCTTTCTGCATCTGCCTCACTTAATTTCAAGTTTCATATATGTTTGTAAACATAAGATGGCATTCAGCATTTTCTCTTTCAATTGCTCTGTTTAAAGCCATTGAATTTTGTGCACAGAAACGCGCTATTTGGTCAGCGTATCTGTTGCCCTTCGTCACATAATCATCTCCTGATTTATGTGCGGCACATATGACCACTGCAATTCTTTTGGGCAATTGTAAAGCTTCCAATAATTCTTTTACAGTTTTGCTGTTCCTAATAGGGGAACCTGAAGAAGTCAGAAATCCCCTTTGCATTCATAGCTGTCCAAAATCATGGACAACCCCGAACCCATATTGGCTATCAGTGAATATGGTTACCCTCAGGCTTATGGAAATGTTGCATGCTCTGATTAGAGCTATCAATTCAGCAATTTGAGCAGAGTTTACCCCTTTTACACAGGATGCTTCTAGAACTACCCCTATGGTGCAAACAGCATAGGCAGTGCATAATTCGCCTTTTTCATTTCTTAGGCATGATCCATCCACAAATATCTCACAGTCTGGTTCTTCCAAGGGAACATCCTCTATATCAAACCTGGGTTTTGTGCACAGTTTTGTCACATCCAAACAATCATGATCCGCTTCCTCTCTCACCTCCTCACAACGAGAATTAGGCAGTAGAGTTGCCGGATTTACAGTTGTGCACCTCACCACAGTCACATTCTCAGCACCCAGAATCACTCTCTTGTACTTAGGCAGCCGACTAGAGGTCAAGTACTGTGTACGTGTACGAGTCAAAAGAATCTCAACAGAATGCGGCACATATACCTTTACTGGATATCCCATCACAATCGCTTCACTTTGTTCCAGACTCATACAAGTGGCAGCTACTGCTTTTAAACATCCTGGTAATGCTGCAGCCACTGAATCCAAAGTAGCAGAATAATATGCTACTGGACGTCGTGCCATTCCATATTTCTGAGTCAAGACTGAAAGTGCACATCCATCTCTTTCATAGCAGTACAATACAAAATCCTTTGTATAATCTGGCATTCCTAATGCAGGTGCATGACAAAGACTGTTTTTCAATTTTACAAAAGCTTCCATACTTTCATCATCCAGTTCAATCAGATCTTTCACATCCTTCCGTGTCAACCTCTGCAGAGGTTTTGCAATCAGTGAGAAACCACTGATGCACTGCCTGCAATATCCAACCATTCCCAGAAACATTCGTACTTCTTTCTGAGTTTTGGGTGGGTTCATCTGTTTGATCACTTTAATTCTTTCAGGTGTCACCTTTCTAACTCCTTTTTCTATTTTGTGTCCTAGGTACTGGACTTCTTGTTTGCAAAATTGCAGTTTTGCTGGGGACACCTTGTGTCCTCCTTCTGCCAAATGGTTCAATAAAGCAACTGTGTCTGTCACACATGCTTCTCGTGTCTTTGATGCCACCAGTAGGTCATCAATATATTGAACCAAAACCAAATTTCCTGGCATAACCAAAGTCTCCAAACATTTTTTCAAGATCTGGTTAAAGATTGAGGGACTCTCTGTGTACCCTTGAGGAACTCGGCACCATGCCAAAACACGGTTTCCGAAACGGAATGCAAACAAATACTGGCTTTCCGGATGTAAGGGAATCGAGAAAAAGGCCTGTCACAAGTCAATCACTGTGTACCATTCAGCATCACAGGGAATCTGGTACAGTATCACTGCTGGATTTGGCACTATTGGACAACAGGGCACTACAATTTTATTAATCTTTCTTAAATCCTGCACTATTCTATATTTCCCACTGGGTTTCTTAATACCTATGATAGGTGAATTACAAGGACTGCTCAGTATTTCTTTCGGAATTCCCTGTTCAATCATTTGATCGCTTACAGGAGTGACTCCTGCAATTACTTCTGGACTCATTTTGTACTGAGGGGTGTTTGGATATACAGCACCATCTTTTACTGTAATCTGAATGGGATCTACGTTTGTCATTAAGCCAATTTCTTTTCCTGAAAAAACCCACACATCTGATCTCACTGCACTTTTTAATTCTTCAGGCAAATTTTCCTCTGTAAGAAGTGAATATAACTCATCCACCTCTGTTCCTTGCTTCGCTAACATCATTTTAAATTCAACAACCTCATCAGGTGTCTGAAATGCAATACCATCTGGCGTACAATAGATGGTGCAATTCATCTTGCATAGTAAATCTCTACCTAAGAGATTTACTGGACTCGAGTCACATACCACAAACCGATGCATATCTTTGAAGTTACCAATGTGAACTTCTATTGGATTTGTAACTGGCGTTCTAATATGCTTATTTGAGACTCCTACGACTTGGATAGTTTCTCCAGAAGGGGTAGGTTTGGAATTTCTGCTGCTCTCACAGAAGAACGAGTAGCACCAGTGTCCACTAAGAATGTAATGTCATTCCCTTCCACCTTTCCATCAACAAATGGACCTGACTGATCTACCGCCAAGGATGCGCCAAGCACGCACTCCTCCTCCCCCCTCAGGCACTGTCATTGAGATGAGTCTGAATCATTCTCATTGCTTTGCAACCAATATTGTGGAACCATTTGCACAGTTTGATTCTTACCACTTTGGTCACCTCCGTGAAATCCAGTATTAGCACTGTACCTCTGCACTTGAGCATTCACATTATTTGGCATGGGAGCTTGTGGCACCTGTAACTGTGGAGTAACTATCTGCTGCTGCTGCTGTTGATTTACACCCACCTCATTCTGCATCTTTGGAATTAAATTTTGATTTACCCCGTTATTCTTTTTAGCAGATCTACACTCGTTCTTCCAATGTGCCAACTTTCCGCACGCATGACAAGAAAATTTCTTCATAGCTTCCTCTCTATTAATTTTTCCTCTTCCTTTACCTCCACTGGAATTTTGACCATTTTGATTCTGACTACTCATCTGAATACTAGTTTGAGGACTATTATTCGCCTCTTGCTGTTCTGCCACTTTCACCTGTGCCCACTTCATTTTCTCTTTTAACTTTTTATGTCACGATTCAATATCATCACTACAATACTTTGCATACCTCAGAATTTCATCGATTGTCTTGTTCTACCAGCAAATTAAATGCTGTTGAATCATATTGCTTATTTCTGGTTTCAAACCAAACACAAAACGATACAAAAATTGTCCCATATCCTTGTCTCCAATATTCTCAAATCCACTATACTGTTTAAATACCTGTAACAACCTTTCATAATAGGCATGTACTGACGCCTTTGGTTCTTGGGTTGTTCTGTCAATTTTAACCCAATCTGTTTCCGTAGGGGAAATTTTCCCTTTTAGAAACGTGATTACTTGATTATACTTTTTCATTACCTCGTCAGACGGTGCACCTGTTTTAGGGTCCCTAGGATATTCTTCCTTTGGCCAATCAACCGTGATCTTACACTCTGTCCATAAATCTGCTGGAACAACAATCTCGAACAATCCATCTAAATCTTTTAGAAACACTTTGAGACTTTCACAAACCTCTCTACTTGTTTGTACCATTCAATTGGTTTATCTCTTAACCTGGGAAAATCTTTCGTGAAAGACAATATATCCTGTCTTGACCATCGAACATGAACATATCCACCACCGGGTACTTCTCTCATCGGACACACCCTTTCAACCTGTTCTGTCTCTTTTAATGGTAACATGGATGTTCCTTTACTAGCTGCTTCTTCCTTCTCGTCCATCTATTTTTCCATCTATCTACATCTCCCCATTTTTTCAATATGTTCATCAATTCTTTTCTCTGTAATCTCTTTCCAGACGCATTCAAACTCTCTAGGTCTTTGTCAGTGAAAGCCAATCTGTATGATTTCTGCAACACTTTCGACTTTTCTATGTCTATTCCATACTCACTAGCGTCTTCAGATATCTTCTCATGTAAATTCTTTGCTCTCCAGGTAATGCTCTTACATAAAAACAACAATTCATCATCTCAGTAAGTCCCTAATCTATCTGGACTTATTGTCCCGATAATCATTTATTCCAAATCTACTTTTAATTGACTCACATTAATACTCTGTGGCTGTGGTTTCGGTTTTCTCATTTCCCTTATCCAATTATTCAAATCTTCTGGTGATGGACCTGCTGAACTCCCTACTATTGGAGTAACATTTGGCCCTATTCTCCTTGGATCTAATTGTATACCTCTTTGAGGGGTCTCCGTTATCAACTCACAAACTGGAAGATCTAACAATGTGGTATTCTGATCATCTTGATCCTTCTCATTCATTACCGCGACCACCCCACTTCTGTTACCACTTCTCGGAACTGTCAATGAATGTACTTTTGACAAATTCTGTCTTTCCCCATACAAGGGAACTACAGGACCAATTGTTACTGGTACTGTCAGTGCTTCTGCATTCAGGCTCAGCTGATTCATTTTTTGAACCTGCTCTAGTCTTACCTTATTCAACAAATTAGTTTCATTTTCTCACACTACTCTAGCTATTTCAGTAACCTGGGGGGTCAAGGGAGTTCCCATTTGTGGAGCACTCGGGGTTATTTGTCCTGAATTTTCTTCGTAAGGCGGAGGTCTTTTAGTCATCATATCCTCCAACAGCTCATCATCCTCAGAATTATTCGGTCATCTCTAAAACTGGAAGTCTCTATATTCTTCTTTTTCTCCTTACACTTTTCTCCAGTCTGATCATCAGCAACTAAAACTGGATACAAACCTTCTGTTACTACAGCTCTCCTCCATCTTTTCAACTTTTCTTCCCTACTTTCAAAAGGATATCCATGCATCCAACTCCTGTATCTTCTGTTACCTCCTCTATTTCTCTCTCTTTCAAATGCCTCAACTTCCCATTCTTCCAATGCTTGGTATTGCGTCAATCTAGGATTTGGTTCTAGTGCATTCATTCGGGTTCTCAGATTCTGCAATATCCTTACATTAAACGTACCATGTTGTGGAAAAGCTATGACACCATCATCCTTTGTATATTCCACCCAATTCTCTAACCACATACACGTATGATATCCTCGCTCTAACATCATATAAGAAGCAGGCGTCTTTGGGGGTGGAATAGGAATTCCTTCCCTAGTCACAATCGGCTTGTCTTTATTGAAAAAATTCTTTATTTTCTTTAACAGCTTCATTTTCTCTAAACTATTACGCTAATGTACCTCACCAAAATAAACAGAGAAAACCTTTCCGTAATTCTACGTATTCTATTTGTCAGCTCTCGTTCTATACCAGCGCGACTCACACTAACGTCCAATCAGAGCACCACTACGTAAGCAAGGTCTCGACCAATACTAGCACGGCGCACACCAACCAACCAATCACAGCTCAGTACATGCCCGCTGCCTGACCAATGCCAGCGCGGCCTTTTCTGACGTCAGTATTACTCCTTCTACTGACCCTCCCTTCACAAAAATTCACGGCAATTTTTCTACGTTTTTCTTAATCAAAATTTCTGTTAGTAACAACACAAAAACAATGCTACCTTGTCTGTTCCACTAAATAAAAAGATAGTTTTCACCCTTCAATAGATTACGAGTCCTAATAACGACCAGCGTTATTTTACTCTTCAAACAAGCTTCCGGGAAGACCTATTACTCCTCTAGGGATAAGGCCAAGATTTTGCAAGAGGACTTTTTGGCGTGAAAAGAGGTCTTGTTACTCTCCTGGGGATAAGGCTAGAGTTTCAGAAGCGGACCCTTCGCTATTTAAGTTACCCTACTTATATACGAAATTTCCCTAATATAACACGTACAGCCCTCCGTAGCTTTTAGGTATTATTACAACAGACAAAGTACTTCTGCAGTGTGGCTTCTTTACCACACTCTTCTTCTGCCTACTTCAGGCTAATTCCATTCCCGGGATTCCTCAGGTATCTCCGTACCTGAACTTCCAGACAACATAAAACAGGACACTAACTTTTCATGTTAAGAACATATAATCAATAATCAATAATCATTACCAAACTGATCAATAATTAAACCATCCTCTGCTACCAAGAAACTGATCCAGCGCGAAGGTCAATACCTGATCAGGGATCAATACCCAATACTATAACAGAACAATGGCCCATACACATTCACCCAAATCCCTGATGCGCTGGTGTCAATTTTTACAATATTCAATTCTCTTTTCAATAAAATTCATATATGTCATTTTCCAAAATACTTAGCTGATTTATATATCAACTTTTCTTCTACTTGGTCAATGAACCAATTAGTTGAATAGTTGATGATAATGATATGACATTTCTAACTTACTTTCAGTCAATAAAATAACCACAGACTCTTGGTAAAGTTAATAAAATGTTATCTTGTAAATAATGTGGCAATGCTCATTGCATATGGTCAAAATGCAAATAATGAAACTCACTAAAGGAAATTAGCATCAACAACTTCAAATGAATACAAACTCTCATATAAGCAATGACATTTTATATTGAGGAGTGGATAGATTAAGAGACAAAAGTTTCAGTAAATTCAAATGCGAAACAGAATTTTACCTAACAGAGGGGATAGATGAAGACGCAAAGTTTCATCTAAATAATACATACAAATGTATCTATGACGGAGTGGATAGATGAAGAGACATAAGTTTCAGAGATAAAAATACATTTACAAGAATTATGCCTGTATGAGTCAGAAACATACAAACCTAACGGTCCGTAGAAAACCACTACCCTGGCCAAGGTGAATGGTGGGGGTCCCCTGAATAGAGTCAGGAAACAAAAATTTTACAGGCACAGGAACGGAACAGGACAGGAATCCGCTAGGCCTCTCTGCAAACCGAAGGACAACGACGCATCTCCCCTCTCTCTCAGCCTCACTAGCTAACTCCTCTAACCACACCCCTAAAGGCACCCCAGTTATACCCTAAAACCTACATGTCCATCCCACATTAGTTGCAACAATTTTTAAAACTGGACAGATGATTGGAGGGCCTAGGAGGCGTCTCTGTCACACCACAGTGACCTCACGTACAATTTAGTCAATTTATTGTTTGCTTCCTTTCTCACAGTTCGGTTCTTAGTTCATTCTCACGTTTTCTTATACAAGATACATTTAAACAGTCTTATTCATAAAAATTGACAACGTCCGCAGAATAGGACTCCGGTCCCACGGTTGATTTCATCATTTTGGCTGACAATCATCACACTGGCCTTCAACTCGTACATTTCTTCTGCTGTGCACAGCGCGTCTGTCTTGCCTGACAGATCAGATTCACTCTTCAGCTCACCCCTCCCTTCTTCCGACTACATAAGTAAAATGGAATTCATCCAGCCCACTATAGTGAATGGAAAATGGACATTCATTAATTATATGACAATGTAGTTTTCACTGTTTACCCCCCTCCCTGCACTATTCCTCATTTAGGGTTACCTAGCATAGGCCTTAAGCAGAAAACAGCATTACTTATTATTTTAAAGCAAACTACGAAATGCACATGCCGCCTAGTCATGCATTGTTTTTTGTTTCATTCAAAGCATAATGTAAATACGGTTTAGTTCTTCCACATGTTATTTCTCGTTAGTGTAGATATGCGCAAAGCAGTTTTCCCACGTGTTGGTGTAAGGTGCACATTAGTTTCATTTACTACTTACTGTTAGTGCATATTATGGGGGTATTAATTCGAGCAGGTTTCTTTTCTCGAACCCCTGCTCTATCAATAACAACTGGATTAAGTGAGAAGTTGTGGGTGGAGTTATCCAAGAAAAGAGCCTTGTGGTGAATGTGGAGAAATTGTAGTGAATTAGGTGAGGGGTGGATAAAAATCCAGAGGCAAAAAGCATGTTTGGAGAATGATTGTTAGTTGGATGGGGTATGGGAAGCAAAGATGGTACAGACCATGTGCACATACCATGAGTACTGCCACTTTGCAGCTTAAGGGGTGCTCATGGATGCAGTTCGCCATACTACAAAAATATCTAGAAATCTTACCCTTATTCACATAAGTGCAGTTACAGTAATTTAGGGAAGTAAGAGACGTATTCTGCTGGTAAGTTGTCCACTGCCTTAACTACTGTATTGCATATGACTTTTCAAATGATGGTATGTAAATGTTATGATAGATGATGATTTTTTCATATCATTCTACCAGTGGCAAGATACCTAAATATCACTATGTATCACTAATAAATATCACTGTGACCATATCCCATTCCTGTCTGGTTTCAGTCACGTCCTGTCATTTAAAAGCATACCACCCTATGAAGTGCAAAAAATGTCTACATGGTGGGTGTAGCAAAGGGACCGATAGGCTTGCAAATACAAAACACACCTACAAAAGTGTACACCAATTTTAATTCACTAATGTTACACCCACATCTACTCAAAAAAACATTCAAATAGGTTCACATCGATTCCAGCCAAGCCCTACAATTGGCCATTCACGTTATGCACAAGGGAATCAATTTGAAATGAACGAAAACCCTTATCATAAAAACAAGCACTAAAAGGAATGAAAATACATTGTCAAATTACTTTCCTTATTGCAGAAAAGCTTTATAAAGCACATATTAGTGATGTGTAGCACCATGACTACACACATGTTGTCCCCTTCGCACTTCCAACTTCTTACAAGTATTACAAGTATTTCGACCTATGCTTCGTGGATTTAAATAGCATGGGTTGAATTGTACGGTATCTGTGACAAAGAGGACGTTTCATAGTTGAAGTGAAACAATATAGCCTTATAGCCCACCGTAGCGGGCTATACCGGCTATTAAAGGCCCGCTCCAGCGTTAAAGGCCCGAGCCGAAGGCGAGGGACTTTAACAAGGGAGCGGGACTTTAATAGCCGGTATAGCCCAGCTACGAAGGGCTATAAGGCTAATAGAACATTCTACCACTAGAGGGCAGAATGTTCTAACAAATAAAACAAAGGCATCTCGAAGCCCGAGGGGATTTAAATCCCCTCGAGCTCCGAGAGGCCTTTGTAAAAACATTGGAATGTTGCTTTGAGGGCCTTTACCGCCCCTAAAAGCACGGAGCACTCCATTGTCTTCAATGGAGTGCTCCACATTCCAATGTTCTAATGGCTATTCCATTATGATGATGATGACTGTTCCATAGCCAACCTTCAAGAGGATTACAACCCACCTCCATCCTGATTTTAAAGTGCGCCTGAAATGGCTGATGAAAGAAGCGAGAGGTCTCAACTTCATTCCAGACGAAGTGGAATTGAATGGAAAGGATTATCCTCAGTCTTAAGGGGTGGCTACAGCCACTTGGCAAAGAAAGCAATCCTAGCTATTTAGGACGTATTGCCAGGCATAGCACTGCAGGGAGGGTTACCACTTGTATGGTCCAGGAGTGCCACAAGAGCTAGGAGGATTTTAGCGCTGAGTCTAAGTCAAGGCCCAGAAAAACAAAGGATGGGCCACTCACTCCCACATCAGGTACCCCAGTTGAACCGACTACAGAAAAAGGCTCTGTCGTCAACTGGAAAAGCAGCGGCCAAGTGGTAATTAATGTGTATAGTTACTGAAGACCCATTTCTGCAGATTACATGATTTGCAGTGCCACGTGCGTTGTTCTGTTTGTCATATCCATATTGTCACAGTGCTAGGGTGTAATGTGTGAAATGTCAAAATAATGATGTCATTACCAGATAACATGTGATAGTATGTTGCACAAATATCACATAAAAAGTATACTCTTGCCTTGAGAAGTCAGGTTAGACATTTATCATAGACACTTACCAAATGACACGTAATTCACTCTGATAATGTAAAATTCCCACATAAACCATGTATTGTCTCACAAGAAAATCATTGTATTCACCTAGCCAACCTAAGACCATGCCGAATTGTATCCTGGTAAAGGTCAACCCTTGAAATCTTGGGTACTTCAAACATTATAGCTGCATATGACCCATAATATTTGGTACCGTCAAAGGAACCACATGTAAAAGCTTATGGAACAATATAAAAAGTGCATTAGGACACTATAATCTCCTATGAAGTAAAAAGCAACTTTAACTGTCTATGGGCAACATTTAGCGACAACTTATTCTGATCATGCTCCCGTACTGGGCATGTTCCATTGGTCCTCCCCTAATCCTTGTGTGCCTACATGGTGCTTTGATCCAGTGCTACTGGATGATCAAGCCTTTCAGGGCTTTTTGGGAGAGCATATTTCTCAGTACTGGAATGACCTCGTCAGTGGGGATGGAGTGGGAAGCTAAGAAGGTGGTGCTTCAGGGGTATTTTATCTCTAGTAGAATTGGGGTTTGTACTGAACTCCTCTCGGATATTCGCAGCAGAAGGTGGCATTGGATGGTCTTCTGGGTGAGCTGAAAGGGACCACAGATGGCAGGGGATGGCTGTTGGAGGAGTGGGAGAAGCTGCTTGAGCTAGTGGAACGCCTTTGCCCCTTTGATTATAAAGCGTATGCGGCTAGGGCCCATGCGGAGCAGGATAAGTCAGGCAGGAAGTTGGCATGGCTTACGGGATGCCAGAGGAGGACAGTCTGCACTTCAGTTACGTGGCCCTTCGGGCATGATATCTTTACACAGGAGGAAATCAATTAGGTCCTCCTGCAGTACCAATGTGAATTGTACTCCTCGGGAGGGGCGGGTATTGAGAGAGAATTGTTGGACTATACTGCGGTTGCTTCACAAGTTTCTCCATGAATCGATGATGCCAGATCACATGGGTGGGGATAGTACCAAACTGGAGGTGTGGGAGTAATTAAGGACATGGCGAGGGGTAAGGTGCCTGCCTTGATGGGTTTCCGATAGAATTCAACATGGCCTTCGTGTCAGAACTTGTTCTTAGATCAGTCGTGCATTTCAATGATTTCCAGCAGCATGGCTGGCTCCTGCCCTTGCTGATTGAAGCAGTTGTTGTGTAGCTCCCTAACAAAGATAAGGAGGACCTTCTTCGTCTGAACTCTTACCGCTCCCTTTCCATGCTTAATGCAGACTATAAGAGTCTGAGTAAAATTTTGGCGACTGGGTTACTTCTTCATATGTCCTCTCTCGTTCATCCGGATCAAACTGGCTTCATTCCTACGCGTAGCACCATGCCTAATATTCGCAATTGCTTCTGGCTTTGGACCTTCGGGAACAACTCCCGCCAAAGGCATTGGTTATCCAGGTGGACATGGGCTTGGGTCTGCTCTTTGTCAGGTGGATGAAGCTTCTTTACACTGACCCGTTGGCCAGAATTCATACTGGGCCCTAGATTTCGGAGACCCTCCTAGTGGAGCGGGGCACTCACACCAGCTGTTCGCATTGGCCATGGAGCCTTGCGCCTGCGCGGTTCGCCGGGCATTGCAGTATCAGGGCTTGAACCTGACTTCTAACTGTACTCACCTCTCTGTATGCAGATGACATGTTATTGTATCTTAGGGAGAGGGACACCGACCTCCTTGAGGTGGTAGTTGCACTATCAGACTTTGGTGGTCACTCAGGAATCGAGATCAACTGGAACAAGTCATGGGTTTATCCCATGAGGGGGGATGCCCCTGTGCATGATCCTTTCCCCACGGAGTTGAGATTGGAACATGAAATGGTTTGATTCTTAGGGGTGGCTATTTACTGCTTCCTGAAATCACTGTATGAAGGGAACTTTGGATGTGTGTTGCCTGAGCTGCACCGCTACATTGCCTTTTGGTCTATATTGCCTTTATCGGTAAACTGCCGGATGACCGTATCCAAGATGATTACATTGCTGAGCTTTTTTTTTGTGTTTGCAGTTCTCCCGCTGGAGTTTCCCTAGAAATTCTTTAGGGAGCTGGATGGTTTACTCCTTTCGCATTATTGGGGTGCCTCGTGCTGCTGCATAGCCCTCTGGAAATTGCGTTTGCCCGTGGCTAGAGGGGGTCTAGCTGTTCCTGACTTGGAGTTATATTATCTAGCAGCGCAGCTTCAGTGGGTCGCCCTTTGTCAGGCCTGTCTGTGGGATGGTGTGGGAATTGCTGAATGTGGCTCTCCTTCCAAGGATTGCCTCTTGGGTTTTCTACTGAAGCCAACGTATGTTTCCAGGTTGCGGACCTCGAATATCCTGATTAGGACAGCGCATTAAGTTTGGGCTTGTGCTTTCCGACAGACTTGGTCGCCGGCCCCATACACTTAATAGCTCCCTCTTCTGGTAATTCGGCGCTGGACTCGCCTGGCAAGGGGGGGTGTTCTGGACTGTGAGTGGCCAGCAGTGGGGATTGATGTCCTGGGTGATCTTTTTATAGCCTGTGAATCATGCCCTTTGTCCGATCTTAGGGAGCCCTATGATCTTCCAGTAGGCCATTTCATTCTTCATGGTGCCTTGATGTGTAAGATATGTGGCTGATGGGGTACCGGTGTTGTAGAGCCCCCAGAGCATGACTGCATGCACCTTCTCTTCCTCATAACGGGTCGAACAAAAGCAGTCACGTTACTTTATAGGGCTTTGTTGGAGGGGGCGCTGCTGGATATTTCAACCCTTCGGTCATGCTGGGAAGCAAACCAAGGGATGCCTCTTACTGACTTCTACTGGAGGAAGATATTAGAATCTAGCTCTAATGTATTTAGAAATGCCTGCTTTAGACTTATTCAATTCTTTTATCTGCATTGGGCCTATCTGACTCCCAGGCGCATGCATCTTATGCTCCCATCCGTGACCTCGGAGTGCCCCCTGTGCACCATTGAGGATGCAGCTTTTTTCCACATGATCTGGTCTTGCCCGCTCTTGTTGCCCGATAGGTCGACAGTCTTCAAGGTGGTTTGGGGGGGGCCACGGATAGTGAATTCCTTCTAAGTCCTCTGTTATTTTCATGAACTGTCGGTGGCTAGCAAGGTCACAGATAGGTTCTTAGATCTGATCTTGATCCTTGCCTGCAGGCAAATGCCTATGAGTTGGAAGTCTGTCCGGGGTCCCGATATATACCGGTGGTGGTTAGAGCTGATGAAATGAGCGAACTGCGAGTGGGAGGCGATTCACAGGGAGGAGGCTCGGAGAGTTAGGAAGATACAGATTTTGCCTGAATGGGATACCATTTTGTTGTTTTGCCCGCATATGGATCGCGGAGGCAGGGTGGTTGTGGATGATTCTTCATCTGAAGGCTCCATGCCAGCCTTGGATACTGGAGCGGTGAGTCCGGCCTTGGGTGGCGTCCCCTAGTGGCGCCCAGATCTCCCTGTTTTCTATACTGTCTTACGTCATTCAATTCTAGATGGGGTCGTTTGGGATCTGAGCAAGATGGGTGTGATGGGAGAGGATGGCACTGTTAGTCCACTTCTATGTTGTGTATGCTGCACTCCTGTGGTCTGAGGGCTGTTTTGTAGGGGGATACACTCTCTTTTCTGAGTATGTTGTCTCCATTATTCCCACCAACTGTACCTCCATTGTGCTAACTATTTACTTCTGACTGGTCTCTTGGGTTGCGCCTGCCAGCATCTTTTTTGTTCTTTCATGCTTCGGTTTGTTGTGATATATTGTAAAACCTCAATCATTTTTTTTTTTTGAAGGACTGTGTTCAGCCCGCTAACATAAGACCATGTAAAATTGTATCCTGATATGTTTTAACCCTAGAAACGTAGGAGATACCAAATATTATATTCCTTCTGTGCCATTAAATTTAGTATCCCCCAAAGGAACCTGATGTGAAAGTTGGTGAAATGATATCAAAGCTGCTTAAAGATACTGTAATCTGCCATAAAATAAAACACAATTTCGGGGTCTCAGCCGACCCGCATCTAGCGCCAACCTGACTCCATGAGACCTGCTCAAGAG
Source organism: Calotriton arnoldi (assembly GCA_963921515.1). NCBI lineage: Eukaryota > Metazoa > Chordata > Amphibia > Caudata > Salamandridae > Calotriton > Calotriton arnoldi. The sequence goes on along the minus strand of CAWUFW010009907.1, from coordinate 58,411 downwards.
TTCTAGCTATCCCCTCTGCATGAGCCTGACACAGTAGAAGCCATAGCCGTGGCAGAAAATTCCAGTACTGGGACGACATCGCTGTCAGAGAGCTGTGTGTGCCCCCAAGGCCTGAGTGCAAAATGGCGGTGTTCACTCGGATCAGCCATGCCTAGAGATGCGGGAGACGAGGGGCTCCAGGAGTGGACGGCAAAGCTATAGTGAAATCACACTGCTCCAGTGTAGTACTCAAACAAACCTGTGCCCGTTGATGCTGCTGTGCTACGATTTGGAATCGGAGCTGGACCCTATATGCCTGTGTAGGGAGCATTGCCACTAGACGGTGCATGCTGCTTGGGAATCCGACGGCGACTGGTGCGATGCCCGATGGAGCCGGGCGATGAGCGAAGCGGTGCCGCTTTATTGCTTCTGTGCGCACATCTGTACGGCGACTGTTGTGGCCGGGGCGGTGAGTGACTCCCATTCGGTGGCAGCTGGAAGAGGATTCGGAGGGCCCTGCAACGGGGCTCACAAAGAGGCCCCAGTGACGCGGCGCAGACCGGGAAGAGAGCCTTGTCCATGACGGCGTGAGAGGCTCCCGTATCGGAGGCCGTTAGGTCCCTGCTGGGAGGGGGCACTGCTTCCTCGTTCTGGGCCTGTGGCCCCACTTGGCACTCACATTGCGGGACCAACTATCCAGGAAAAAGCGTTTACAACGCTGCCATTACATTGCGTTCCTTTTACAACGCGGTCGTTATAACGACCGCGTTGTTAGAATGCAATACCTTTACATCGCAAGTCATTAGATCGACTTGCTGTAGGGGGCGCTCTAACCTAAGGAATAGTATAATTTACTATTCCAACACTTTCCCTACTGTTGCGCACGCGGAGTAGAAATAGTAAATTATACAATTCCTAAAACCAGCGCGCTCCCTACAGCAAGTCGATCTAATGACTTGCGATGTAAAGGTATCACGTTCTAACAACGCGGTCGTTGTAACGACTGCGTTGTAATAGAAGGCGATGTAATAGCATGGGTAGTAACATGCTATATTCCGACTACCCATCATTTGTGGGTCGGCCTTGGAGATTATCTCGCATTACCTCGGGGCCTACTGATGACCTTAAGTAGCGGCTGTGGGAGTGGCTTGGACTCTGACGCTGCCCCACACACTGCTGTGCAGGAGACTGCTGACGGAAACTACATCGGGGCTACGAGGTGAGAAGGGAACAGGCTTGTGATCTATGGGCGCGTTTGAGCCCCAATTTCATTAGGAGGGTGAGGTGCCGGAGCTACACAGGATACATGGGTGGCTGAGGCCTTTGCTAGGACTACTGAGGGGCCTGCCATGGCAATAACTGGGATGCTTTCACTTTGAGTGCGTGCGGTAGACTGCGCCCAAGAGATCCTTGTGCACCAGTATATTGGTTTGGGCCCCTGCCGCCTCTAGATGGGACACTATTTCCTGCTGTGCTTCATTGCTCTCTGTTTAATGCTCCTACTAACTATCAGACTGCCCTGCTAGCGGAGTGGGGGAGAGGCCCCTGCCCTGCACGCTTGGGAGAGCGGTGTTTGACCGTATGCTGGAACGTGGTGAAGAAGAACTGAGTGGTGTTAACTTATCCTTGGGAACCATGAGCAAACCCTCCCGCAAGCACGACCAAGATCCTGAGAGCATGGCTGACCCACCGGACAAGGCTGAGAGCGTGTCACGGACCATAGAGCCGCCATGTTACAAGACATTCTTCAAGCCATAACAACCTCCCGTGAGGTACTGGAATCCAAAATAGACGCAATTAACATAGACCTGGGCCTCCTACGGGATGACCATAAACGACTTGCGGAGAGAGTAACCACGAATGAGCGGACTCTGGGGGAGCTCCCACCTGTGGTTACTGCGATGAAAGAGCAACTGACAACAGTCGAGGTGAAGGTCCAACGTCTTGAATTACGGGTGAAAGATGCAGAGAATCTCTCCTGTTGCTACAAAATCTGGGTGGTGGAACTGCCTGAGAACGTAGAGGGCAACACTATGAGGACCTATATTGAGAGCTGGCTGCGCACAGAGGTTGAGCCTGAGGGCCTTTCTGCCTTTTTTGCACTAGAGATTGCACACCGAGTCCCATCGAGACCGCCTCAGCCCAGGGCTCCCCTGAGACCAGTATTGCCTAGACTACTGTATTACAAAGATCGCAATCATATCCTGGCACAAGACCGGCAATGAAAAAAGAGCTCCAGGTCGACAATGCTGTTGTACGGGTTTTCCCTGACTTCTCTAGGGAGGTACAGAGACAAAGAGCATAGTTCCAGGAAGCTTAGAAAAAACTACGGCAGCTGGAATTCAAATACACAATGCTATTCCCTGCGAAGCTGAAGGTGATGACCTCAGAGGGGATGCAATTCTTCCATTCCCCACAAAAAGTCTGTGACTGGCTGGAGTCTTGACGCATACCAGGGCCTGACCGGAGCCCTCGACAGCAGGGAACTCGTCGCACCGGCGCTCAGCATAAAAGATTGCAACGTGGCTCTACTGCCCCCTCACAGGCGGAAGTACAGCTCGGAAAGCAGAGGGCAATGGAAGTGGTGGCCATGATGAGTGGGAGGAAGACAAGGTCTCTGTCACTGGAACTGAGTCCTTCCGCACAAGACTTGGAATCTGATCACTGCTCCAATGCTTCGGAGGGCTCGAGCCTAGAGCTATGCAGGGTAACGCCGAAATTGTGGGATGACATCATCTGAACTGTACGATGAACTGGTAACGTGTTGGGGGCTCAGAATGATACAGTGATTTCCTTGTTTCACAAAGAGGGCACCTGAGTACTATACAGGACACTGAGCAATGAGCTAGGTTTCTAATGGTATTTGGAATATGCAGGAGGGAGGTTTGATAGCTGGGGGAGCTCATTGACCACCCCCTTACTCTTAAATAGCGTGGGGGAACTCTCACAACTAGTTCTGTTTCTTACATGGTTTGGATGGGTTGTTTTTGGGAGGGGGAGTTAGCACCCTGGGTTTTGTTTGAGAAGTTGGGAGTTAATGAGTCATACAGCAATGTGTCATATACCCATATTATGCATGAGGGGGCTACGGGGTGGGAGACTGAGGTGGAGGCAAGGTAAGGTTTCCTGAAGTCCCTCATGGCAGAGCAGAGAATGTATAAATGTTTATCTTGGAACATCCGGGGAATGCACACTATGTCATAACGTTACAAAGTGTTCTCATACTTGAACAGGAGAGGGGTCCAAATAGCATTGCTGCAGGACACACATTTGACAGACAAGGAGGGTATTGCACTGCAGCGCCGCTGGAGGAATCAGGCGTATTACACAACATTTTCGGCCTATGCCAGGGGGGTCCTAATCTGGGTTAGAGCGGGAGTGCCTTTTCAGTTGGTGGACAAGTTGGTGGACCCGGAAGGTAGATTTGTGGTTGTGCAAGGGCAACTTGAGGGACGTGACATAACTATAGAAAACATATATGTCCCGAACGTTGAACAGAGTGAATTCTTGTGGAGCCTGTCGAGACAGCTAGCACCATACCTAACTATTTCTACCAAAAAAAAGGGGGGGACATCAATTGCGTGTCTGATATCCACCTGGACTACTCACACCCTCCCCTTCCTGACTCCCAGACCGTTTGTAAAGCCAGGGCGTTCAGGGACTGGCAACAACATTGGGGAATCATTGACTCATGGAGACGGCTCCGCCCAATGGGGCGGGATTACTCGTTCTTCTCTGGACTCCACAAGGTACATATCCGCCTAGATCTGTTTCTCTGCACACCAGATGTTCATAGTTTAGTTCACACTATTGAGTTTCTCTCCACCACCATATCAGATGATAATCCTGTCCTAGTGCATTTGCAGTGGGCTCACCCTCAGCCCTCAATTCCGACGTGGAGGCTTACACCAGAGTCATTGAAAGACCAGATCTTCTGTGAGACGATTCGAACCAAGATAATACAGTATTTCACTGATAACACGGATACAGCTTCCTCCCCGCAGATAGAATGGGACGCCTTCAAGGCGGATCTCCAGGGGTCTTGCTTGGCTGAGTCGTAGGGTATTCAACACACATTTCTGAGGGAAGTCCAAGCTACTGAATGAGTCCTGCGAGACGTAGAGATCCGACGACGAGACACCTTGAGCTACAAACAGAACTACTCGAGGCTAAAGAGGCGATGATGGTGCAGGTGGAACGACTTACATACTTTGATTATAAACAATATATGGATAGAACACATGCTGAGTGGGATAAGTCTGGTTCCCTGCTGGCTTGGCTGGCCAACCCAGATAAGCTTAGCTCAGCCATAGTAGAACTAGAGGATGAAGGGAGTAACAGAATATACGCGCAGGAAGGAATCAATGACATATTTGCCCGATATTATTCAACCCTCTACACTAGCTCCACCTTGCAAGATATTGCAGTGATGCAAACATACCTAGAGACCTTGCCTTTGCCATGGCTTGGAGAGGAAGAAGCGAGAGACCTTGGTGGAGACATTACTCCACAGGAAATAACTTCTGCCATCAAGCATATGGCACACAATAAGACTACGGGAGCGAATGGATTCCCGGTAGAATTCTACACCATGTACTCTGCGGAACTAACACCTAAACTGGTTGCTTTATACACTGAGGCCAGGGCTACCGGGTCCCTACCGAACACCACCAAAGAAGCAGTGACAGTCCCTATCCTAAAACCAGGTAAACCTGCATACGAACGATCAGCCTACCGATCATTATCAATGCTTAACATCGATTACAAAATTTTAAGCAAAATTATAGTGGTTAGGCTCCTGCCCTTAATGCCTAAGTTAGTCCACCCAGATGCAGGATTTAATATATTCCAGGCCATAATACAGCGGGTAACATCTGACAGCTACTGGCCATTTTGGAAGCCAGGAAGAACGATTGCGAGGGGGCCACAGTTTTTGCTGTTGATATTGAGAAAGCATTTGATAGCCTGGAATTGCATTACCTGTACGAAGTGATGTCCCGCATGGGCTAGACGAGAGCTTCATAACGTGGACTTGGTTGCTGTATACTGGTCCTATGGCTAGGATAAGCACGGGGAAGGTCATCTCCGCGGGTTACTCGGTGGGACGGGGAAAACGACAGGGATCCCCCCTGTCTCCCCTGTTGTTCGCTCTCGCCATGGAGCCTCTGGCGGCCTCAGCTCAGACTGGGCAGTTATTCAGAGGTTTGTGTATTGGTAGACATCAACATTATATAGTGCTCTATGATGATGATTTACTCATCTTCTTGCGCAATAGGGCGGACGACTTGAGGGAAGCCCCATCGGACAACTTGAGGGAAGCCCCATCCAGGTTAGAGGAGTTTGGACTCATATATCTGGCTTGAGAGTCAACTGGAAGAAGTCCAGGCTCTTTCCTTTGGTGCAGAGCGATGACCCCCCGTAGGGACTGGCCCAGCAGCAATGGGAACCCCCATGCCTTACTTACCTTGGGTCAAGATTTACCATGACCGTACTGACCTGCTGGATGGGAACGTAGGGCGGGCTGTTAGATCTTTGAGGACTTCCGTTGATTTCTGGAAGACTTTACTGCTCTCAGTGGCGGGCCGGATAGCGCTCTTGAAGATGGTGGCCCTACCCTGCCTCCTATATTTTTTTGCCACACTTCCTTTATGGATCCCAAGGGCATTATTTAAGAAGCTGGACTCACTAATCACTGGGTTTATTTGGGGAACGGGACGCAGACGAGTTGCGCTTACAACGATGCAACGCACAACAATGGCGGGGGGATTGGCGGTCCCTGGTCTCGAGACATATTATATTGCAGCCCAATTGCAATGGCTGATCCAGGGGCTAGCATATCACCAAAATCCAGACCGGACTCCGGGCCCCTTTGTACCGCCACTACTTGACCTACTTAAGGTATTTCTCCAGGTGATGAGATCACCTATAAATGACTCGCAAGAGCTTAAAGTGATGGCTAAATGCTGGGGCAGAGGTTTACAGAAGATGCGCACTAAAACTCCTTGTTCCCCAGAACAACCCCTAGACCAATTAAGAGCATTGCCGCATGGCGGCGACTGGCGAGACCTTGACCTTTGGATTGAGGTAGGGCGTCGAAAGTAGGAGATCTCTTCAGGGATACGGAACTGCTCCCATTTGAGGAGTTCCGCGCGGAATTTGATTTACCTCAGGGACACTTTTTACTGCATAGAGCACTCAACAGCAGTATGCACGCACTGGAACACGGGAACTACTGAACCTCCTAAATTGCAGAGTTGTCAATATATAGCTCTCTCGGCGGGCACCACTAAGACGGTCCCCTACTTATATAGAGCGTTACGGGCAGACCAGCAGCAGCCGCTGAAAAAGCTGCGATCCAGATGGGAGGACGACTTGGGCATTTCTATTGCTACTAAGGACTGGGACTACATCCTAGATAGAATGCTCAAGATCTCTCAAAATGCACGCTTCAAACTCATTAATAATTATTTTCTACAAAGGTCATACCTGACCCTTGAGCGCGTCAGCAGATATTTCCAAGTAGCCAATGCGGCATGCCCCAGATGTGGAGAGGGAGGAGCACACATCTTACACATGTTCTGGGCGTGTCCCAAACTGAACGCATTCTGGGACAGGGTCTTCCACACGCTTGAACAGATTTTAGAAAGAGAGATTCCTCACACCCCGGGGCACTGCTTGCTGGGATGGTTTCCCTACACATCTAAAACAAAAGGTACAAGTACGTTCCAGGACTTGGCATTTATCCTTACCAAATGGGAGATAACTAGAAATTGGATAACCACGGGGGGCCCTCGGATCCCTGGTGGAGAAGAGAATTAATCAAATGGGCAGGCTGCGAGGGGAGAATACTCCTGCGAGAAGCCCAAAGAGGCTTAGGAAACATTTAAGTAGCCATAGCCTGGGGAGCAATAGTGGATAGCTTATCCAACCCGTTGCCAGAAACACCTGTGGGGTCACCTACAGGATCGTTATGATTGTTTTTGTTTAGAGATATACCGCCTGCTCTGCCCTGTACTGTGCGCCCTTCAATATTTGCTGAAAGTTTATTCCTAACTGTATGTATTTCCTATCTTCTTATCAGGCGCGCTGGGGCCGTTCATTGACCATGCTATGTAATTTCACTTCTGCAATGCTGAACTGACTCATGGGAGTGTGGGGGGTGAGAGTTGAATGTTTATTGTTTGCATATCATTACACAGACGAATGATAACTGAATTGATTTCAGTACTCGATGTATGAAAAACAATAAAATCTGTTTGAAAAAAAATAAGATAAAAAACACAATTTCAACTTTTCAATAGCTAAAAGGTAACCCATGAAAAGAAGGAATACGAGAGATTACAGTAATGCATAAGCCATGATAGGTTGTATTTGTAGTTTGCTATCAAATAAAAGGCAATTTCAGATCGTGAATGGCTAAAAGGTAACCCTTGAAAACTAGGGAATACAAGATATTACAGCAATGCATGAACTGGAATATTTGATATCCCCAAAGAAAAAGATAGTGGAAAACATAAGGAAGGGTGAGATTTGGCTGAAAAATATTGTTTATCCCCCAACATAAGAGCATGTCAGATTGTATCCTGGTATGTTTTAACCATAGAAACATAGAGGATACTAAATATTATAGCCCTTATGGACCAAATATATTTCATATCCTTCAAAGACCCAGATGTGAAAACTTGTGGAATGGTATCAAAGGTGCTAAATGGTATTGTAATCTGCTATTGACTAAAAGGCAATTTCAACTTGTCAGTGGCTAAAAGGTAACCCTTGAAAAGCAGGGGATACCCCGCCAACATAAGACCAGGTCAAATTGTATCCTGCTAAGTATTAACCGTAGAAACATAGGGGATAGCAAATATTATAGCCCTTATGGGCTGTTTTGTTTGTTATCCCCAAAGGAACAGGATGTGAAAACTTTTGGAATGTTATCAAATGTGCTGAAATATGATGTTATTTGCTATCAAATAAAAGGCAATTTGAACTTTTGGCTAACAGGTGACCCCCTCAAAAGCAGCGGGTACAAGATATTACAGCAACGCATAAGCCATAGTTCTTGGTATCCCCATTATAAAGATAGAAGAAAACACAAGAAAGGGTGTGATTTGGCAAAACATACTGTTTTCACCTATTCAACATAAGAACATGACAAATTGTATCCTGGTAAGTGGTAACCCTTTATAACTACGGGATAGCAAATAATATAGCCCTTATAATTGGTATCTCCCAAAAGAACCAGATGTGTAAGTTTGTGGAATGGTATCAAAAGTGTAAAAAGATAGTGTAATCTCCTATCAAATAAAAGGCAATTTTTGATGGTCAGTGGATAAAAGACTACCTTTGAAAAGTGATGAATAACAAATATATCAATGCATGAGCAGTAATATTTGGTATCCCCATACAAAATGCATAAGAGGATAATAAATCCTCTTACATATAAAGAAAGATAAGTTTATGAACACACATATCTGAAAAATGAATTTATATCACAAATATATATTATATGACAATTTGTACTAGTTCATTCAGCAATATTTCTTGATAAGGTGCTCCGGGCATAAGAAGTGCAAAAAAGTGCTTGTGCAGTGCATAGAAGTGAGTAAACAGTAGAAGCAGATCGTTGGCACTTTGGATGCTTTATGATCCTGGTCACATAATGATTATGATATCTCTACGGTCGGGCTGGTATAGCGATTCTCAAATCTTCTTATCCCAACTTGCTAGTCAGATCCAGGCAGAATCATAAATTCACTCGACGTTTCGACCTGTCATGTGTATGTGCTAGATATGTATCAATCCGGTCTTCATCAGGACAATGATTAAGAACACACAAGCATTGATATAAGCGAGCAATATCTCCCAACCTTTGTTAATTCCTCTCTATGGGCAGCACAAAAAACATCCAATTCCCACACTTCAAAAATATATTTTTCTCCTTTTATAGAAATCGCATTTCATGAATAGTACAGATGGTTCACTCAGAGCTGTTTCTCAGTCACAAAATTGCATCTTCCCTGAATCCGCAAGGCATGTTCAGTCAGGCATCTTCTGTAAAAGTAAGGCTTCTCTCCTGATGGAAGGTGATTCTTTATGTGTCTTAGATTGAATGGAATATCATGGGTTGCCAACGCGCACAGTAGACTCCTTAGTGTAAAGGAAATGCTTGGGAAACGCTGACACTTTAGTAGCAGATTTATAAGTGTTCAGCGTTCAAAAAGACACAGTAATTTACCAGTACCTGAGTGTGACTCGTTCTGCTTTTACCAGCAGCAGCCCTTTGCATGGTGGAACCAGCAGGTCCATACTAAACTGAGAGCCTCAGCATCCTTAATACTGTTAGCTGAATTACCAGGACCTGCTAATAGCCACTCTTTAGGTAAGTGGGTAAGTAATAATTATAATTATGGAGATGCACTGGTTCATGTAGTAACTGTGTGTGTAACATTTTAAATTGTGGACAAGTGATCAGTTTATTATCTTGAGTTATCATCTTTCAGTAATAATGCTGTGCCTCACTGTATGTGTTTCTCAAAAGGAGCACTGTCAAGGGATGTATGACAAATTACAGTGCCCATGGGCACCTTGCACTAGGTTAAACAAGCATTGTCAAAGCAAATAGGTCCCAGCTACAAGAATGCTATGAGCTTTGTCAGTGTCTTTTAGCCATGTTGTACAGCTGCATGGCTGCTGTGCAGCATATCTGAAAGTTAAAAAAAGCACTATGACATGGCTATCACTGTCCGCGTCATAGCACTTTTTAAAATATCTGGTGGGATGGAAGACAACACGGAGGGTGTGTGTGGGGGGCAACACAGACAATGGAGAGTGTGGGGAAAACCACGATGATGTGGCCAACATTACCTGCTTCATAGTACTTTTTTGGGACGTTTATTGTGGGGCGGGAAGCAACACAGAGGGAGGGCGCATCTGGGGGCAACATGGACATTGAGGGGTAGAAGGGAGGGGCTGGGAGAAAGCACTGGACAACAGAGGTTGGGGGAAGCTGATGTACAACAGAAGGTGGGAGTGGCTGGGGGCAAGCAACAACAACAATGGACAGAGGGTGAGTGGAGGCAAGCACCACATGTAACGCAACGAGGGAGGAAGGGTGAGGACAAGCAACATGGACGAGGAAGGGGGGGCACAAGTAACACAAAGGAAGGAAGAAAGAACACAGACGGGATGAAGTATCTGAGGGGCAGCAGTTGAAGGACACAAGTAATATGTCCTTGCTCCAGGGGTGGGACAAAGACACAAAGAGGATGGAATCCTACGGCAGCTGCCCAATCGGAAGCCAGCAAAAAGAGTGACAATGAAGCCAACCAATGGTAAGCAATGGGCAATTTCTGTGCAAAGGGGTTGAAGTAGACATGCTCTGCCTACGCATGCCCTAAAAAATCAACCCTCTCTACGCTTCTCCCTATGATTAAAAGATTGGTACTTGTGGGGGGAAAATCTGTTTCAAGAGAAGTCTGTGTAGAGATGCCAGGTAGTGTTATGCTGTCTCACTAGTGCATTTCCCTGAATCTTACCATCACTAATTAATAATAATTGTTGATTTATATCAAGGAAACCATCACAACAGTCATATTGTCTTGCCTAGCAGACATAATAAGCTTACCATTGGTTATCTTTATTGCCTTTCTTATTTGCTTGCTTCTTATTTGATGGCTTTCCTTGGCCCATCTTGTGATTGTCCCCTCTGCAGGAGCGTAGCCTCTTTACCATCCTTTTGATTGGCTGACTGGTATTCTTCTATTGCTTGCTTTAGGAAACTACTTTTTGGGTAAGCACTCCATGAGAGTGCATGTGTTTTGTAGCTCACTCCTGTGTGTCCCCCCCCCATCGCAAATTACCACAACCTGTGCTCTCCCTCTAGTGTTGCTCTGGTCTCTCTTATGTGCTTCTTTCCTTGTGCTCTGAGTTATTTTCCCTCTCAAGTGGTCCTGCCCCCACCCTTCTCTATTGCTCTCTCCTCTTGTGCTTTTTTTTCCTTCCTACCTCAACTTGGCATTATGTTTTTTATTATCCCACCCACTCCTCACTGCTTCCAGGACTCACCTGCTCCTCATATCCACGCCGGTCCTTTTTATTACTTTACTGTTTTTTAACATTTTGTTAGGCAGACACTGTAGTAAATTGCTACCATCTCTTCCGTCATACAAAAAAGCTCCTCTGCTCTACTCCAGTTTAATTTTTTAGGTCGAGCCTAGCGGCAGCGCTCATGCACTACTCGCTCTGCGAGGCATGCTGTATTAGGGTATGCACTAGCAGCCCTGCCTACTCTCCGCCATTGGCTTTGTGTCATTGTCCTTATTAAATGCTGGCTTCTAATTCGTGAATAGGCTTGTTAGTCCCTCCTTGGTACTGCCTTGTATGCATTTATTACCGCCCATAACGACTGGATCTTTTACTTGGCTTGTTACAGGGTCGGCTTTATCTAGTGGGTGAGCACTATTTTGTTTTTGGACACTAATGGGGACAATGGCGGCTGCTTTTTTTTTTGTATTTGAATGCTGAGCGCGGCACCCGCTTTAGGGACACCGTGCTCAGTTTAAATGTTTTGATGTTGAGCTCGGTGCCTGCTTCAGGGGCACCACGCTCTGTTTATTTATTTTTTTATTTTTATTTAATACTGAGCGCGGTGCCCGCTTCAGGGACACCGCACTCAGTGTCAATATTTTTTTTTTACTTTAGTAATGAGCACAGCGCCCGCTTCAGGGGCACCACACTCTGTTTATTTTTTTTATTTTTTTTATTTAATACTGAGCGCGGTGCCCGCTTCAGGGACACCGCGCTCAGTGTCAATATTTTTTTTTAACTTTAATAATAAGCGCAGCGCCAGCTTCACGGACACCGCGCCCACTGCAATACAATAGGTATTGCGTTTGCAAAAGTTTGAACTATTGGTATTGTAAATGACAATGTCTTTTAATTTTTTATAAAAGGCATTGCCATTTACAATGTCAATAGCTCAAAAACTCGCAAATCGAGACCTATTGCATTGTAAATGCTTGTTGGAACTAGTTTTATTTATTGATCCATCCTGTATAATAGCTTTGGGAGACCACCTACAGGTACTTGTGAATTAGCGGTGTCATGTGTGTTAGGATTCTGAAAGCTATACTGCTGCTGTACCCGTAACCCCGGAAGGAGTGCTTGAGGGAGATGTAGTCGTCCATAGTTGAGCTCTCACTGGTCCCCGTGTGTCCCACTTGAGTAGAACTCATTTCTGATCATTGTTCGAAGTCTAAAGAAAAATTAAAGAAATGGGTTACTGGTTGAGTGGGGTGAAACACTACTCTAGCAGGAATCACAATCCTTGTCAAGGTGAAGTCACAAGCAACCCTAAATTAACCTGTGCTCAACCCTCTGGTAGCTTGGCATAGAGCAGTCAGGCTTAACCTAGAGGTAATGGTAAACTATTTGTACAACACTTTAAACAGTAACAAAGTGAAAACACACTACAAAAAGGATCTCACATCAGATTAGAAAAATAGAATAGATTTTGATAAATAAAACAAAACCAAAACAATAAAAATCCAATCAGTAGAACCAGAGCTATGTAATTTGAAAGATTTTAGTGAAAATAGCGCCAAAAAGCACAAAGCGCCGAATGTGGTTATCTGGTCGCACCAGATCAGGATAAAGTCACAAGTTCAGGTCGACTGCGATGGAGAGCGGGCAGGCTACAGGGATCCTATTAGCCTATTAGGCCTGCTAAACAAGAGTACCTTAAATCCTGGTTTGCGAAGCGTTGCGAGGTCGAGGATGCGTCGCTCAGCCGCGGTGATGCGTCATTTCCGAGGTGCTGCAGGGCTGCGATGTGAAGTCCTGCGTCATCGTCGAGTACCCTGTTGACGAGAGCTTGCAATGCCAAGGCTGGTGTTGAGGATGCACCACACAGCAGAGGCAATGCTTTGGTTCCAAGGAGTTGCGAGGCTGTGATGCGATCCACACAACAAGGTGAGGCATTGGTTCTGTTCGAGGTTGGCTACACAGCAGAGGAGATGCGTCTGTTCTGCTGGATCCACACATGGACTGGCAAAGCAGCTTCAGGCCCACTTCCAAGGGTCCATGACTAGGGTGGTCCAACCACTTGGCAGTGTAGAACTCACAGTTGCAGAGTCCAGGTACTAGGACTGGGCCCTTAGAGTCACTCTGGTGGTCCTGGGTACATGTTGCAGGTACAGACCTTCTCACCCTGGCAGGGAATAAGCACAGCAGGGCAGGAAGTCCTTCAAGACAGCAAGCCAGCAGAGTGGCAGTCCTTGCACCATCACAGCAGCCCTTCTTCCTGGCAGAGTCTTCCACGGGTCCAGAAGTGTATTCAAGAGTTGGTGTTTGCGGTCCAATATTCATACCTGGTGCCTCCTCTGAAGTGGGAGAAGCTTTCAGAGATTTTCCTTTGAAGTGCACAGGTTTCCTGCCTCCCCTGCCCTGGCTCTGGCTCCAGACTAACTATACAGTGTATGCACTCCTTTGTGTGGAGGCAGGACTTAGCCGGTTTAGGTGTAAGTGGGGCTGAGCCTAGCTCCACCCACCTAGCCTGCCTGTAATGGACCATCCAGGCACACCTAAGCTCTCTATTGTGTGTGGTTGTTCTAGAGGACTACACAGAGACCAACGGCGAACTACACCCAGTCATGTGACCCTGAGACAGGCTACAAGCACTAAATGGCTAAGACAGGAAAATGCCAACTTTCTAAAAGTACCGTATAAAAAGGGGTTGGGCTCTTCACAGCAGCTAGAATGAGCCTCTCTAATATGTAAAACAACAGTATGTTCCAGCTATCTCTTTTAAAAAATTAATAATTTCTAAAGCAGGGTCGTACAACCTAATTATCTTGGCCCTTGTGTTTATTCACTGTCATTTCATAATTAATTTCAAGTAATATTTCAATTCATAGCATGTCATTAGGTGGACCACCTTCTTCGTTTCTTACTCTCAAACTTATTATATACATATAACATAACCTACTGTAAAAAATATTCAAAGAAAAAAGGAAAGAAAATCAAAAAGATACAAATACTTTTAACATTTTCATGTGTGTGTTTTTTGAAGAAAAAAAAAGGAACCTTTTCAACCAGTCATCTAATCATGAATGCAACCAGTGGAGATAATGAATCATCTCCTGCAGCAGGAGATATTTTTTTTTAACAAGTGATTCATTATCTCCGCATTGGAGTTAGCTGTGGTTTTTGGGCCAGCACTCAGCGGCCACCCAGGGAAACCAACCAAACCTACCAAAGGCAGACATTGCTGAAAACTAGACAATCAGAGGAGTCCAGGGTGGAGTGCCTTGCATGAATCCCACAAAGGTTTCTCACCCACAATGCCCTGCAAACCTCAAACTGTGCCTAAAGTTGGGCATTTACCTTGCATTCCTGTGATGTAAACTCCCAGAATCACCAGGAATCCACACATTTTTTGCAGCCCAGCGTTCTTCCACTCGTTCGGATAAAATTGCTACCCTACCTGTGTGGCTGAGCCTAGTGCCTGCGACAGGCATGCATCAAACCAAGATCATTGGGAGTCCCGCGGGTGACTCTCATTGACCCTGTTTTAATGAGTGCCTGTTGGGGGCACGAGGTCCAGCCATACAAGTGGAGTAGCATTGTTATCGGGAGAATGTGAGGGAATGCTGAGTAGTAGGAATTATGTGGATTCCTGTGGTTTCCGGAAGTTTATGTCACAGAAATAAAAGGAAAATGTAAAATTTTAGTGAATTGAGATTTGTACGGCATTGTTGGTAATAAAATGCTGTGGGATCCACGCGAGGCACACCAGCCTGGACTCCCCCGGATGTCTAGTTTTCAGAAATGTCTGGGTGTCGTAGGTGTCCCTGGGTGGCCACCGAGCCCAGGCCCAAACACCCGAGCTTCCACTATTCCCAATTTCTCCACATTGCATTTTGGGGCCTATTGCATCCCGGATTCTAGGCCCAGCAACACAAGTGGGGTCCAGACAAATGGGAGAATGCTGAATGCTAGGAATTTTGAGGATCCCTGTGGTTTCCGGAAGTTTACGTCACAGAAATGCAAGGAAAATGTGACATTTTAATCAAAGTTTGAGGTTTGCAGGACATTGTGGTTAAAAACATGTCTTGGGATCCTCTCGAGGCACACCATCTTGGACTGTCCCAGGTGTCTACACTCTATTGCCCATTCTAGGGTAAGATATTGTCTCAATGCCAGAGAAGTACTCCCTAACCTTTAGTTTGTTTTTGCGCCATGTTGAAACCGCTGGTGTCTAGTGGCCTTTCTATCCCCCCCCCCCCCGGGAAAAAGTTTGGATAAACACCCTCAGTCCACCCCCTGGGGGCAGAAAGACTGATGCTGGAGAGTGCTCACTCAGGTATCACACTGTGCTCCCACTTCAGAATATGTGTATCAGTCTTACTGCTCTCTGAGGTGGATTGAGGGTGTTTACTAAAATCTGTTCCTGGGGGACAGAACGGCCACTAGACACCAGAGGAAAAATATTTCCAAAAATAAGAAAAAGGGGTTGAGAGTGGCCCATGCATCGTGCCGTGCTCTCACCCGAGAAAAGGTGCATGATTGAGGGTGTTTATCCAAAATCTGCCCTGAGGGGACAGAATTACCACTATTGGAAAAATATCCCCAACAATAAAAAAAGGGTGGGGCGACACACCCAGACATTGTGCCATGCTTCCATCCTAGAACAGATGTGATCCAGCGGTGTACTAACAACAGATACTCCACTACCACATACTCACCTGGGCCCATATAACTTCTTCCACTAATACCTAGTAGACCGCTGGAGCTTGTAGTTTATAAATTTCATGTTTCCAGGAATAGTTATTAATCCGTACTAACTAAACCTTTCACTGATCAAAAGTTCTTTCCTCTCGTCGATGGACCATTAGTTGGAACTAGTTGATGGTGATAATTAACATAACTTTATTAAACATTCTTTAATAAAATAATCACAGACTCAGGAAGTTTTAAAATCTTTATCTAAATTAATTGAATGTGAACCATCTCAAAGTTACAGTACAACCACCCTCATTCGCAAGAGTGTCAATTCAATCAATAAGCAAAAATATTTCAGACTTTCACAATAACTATGCCTAGAAAGGAGAGGACAGAGAGAGAAGAACATCTATCAATACAATAAATTTATATTTACCCAGAATGGTGTGAAGACCAACCCCCTGGCCAAAGGGCTGGTAAGGGTCCCCCAGGATAGATCAGGAGACAAAGACTTCAGGACAGGAATCAGGACAGGATACTTCACCTCTCTAGTATACTGACAACATGCGTCGCACCCCTCTCTGACACTCTCTTCCTCCTCGTGGTTCTTCCGCGATCTTCTTTCTAACCCAATTAATTAAGATGGAAATTTCTGCATTCAGTTTCTTCATCAGCGTCTTCACAGCATCAGCACCACCCACAGCACCGACAGCTTCCCGAGCTCTGCAGCATCGACGTCTCAGCTCTCGCTTCTGCTCCCGCTTCAATCTCCTGCTTCTGCTCCACTAACTAACTAAAACTACCTCAGATATACCTTTCAATATTCATGTACCACCCATTAATGTTTCAATTTCATAAAATACTAACTCTGATTGGTCAGGCGAGGGGGGATGATCATCACACCATGCTTACATTTCACTTATTTCATTGAACCATTGTTTTCAAACCCATCCCCTTAAACTTTATTAAATCGTTTCCTTTCCCATACATCTCCATACTTTATTAATACAAATTGTTTCAATGTCATGAATAAGGCTCCTTCATATGAACTCTTCACCCTCATGTTCCCAGGGCACATCTTTCTCGTCCTTGGACGGTTGACAAGTCCTTACTCATCCTTCCTTGTTCTCTCTCATATGCGCATGTGCGGGATCAAATCAGTCAGCTTAATTCAGACAAGTGTGGAAGGCCCAAATGCGCACTAATAACAAAATCAAAAGAAGAAATGTTATTCTCAAAAATAAATGGTTTTCACTGTATACCACCAACCTCTACTCTAACCCACTTTAATTGTTATTGCCCTTTTCTGCGTTTATGTTAATATAAAGGCTTATTTTCTATTTAGCCAAGCAGGTGCCATGCATGTGAACTTTCAAGCAGCCATTTTAATGCCTTTTGCGCATGCGCAAGATTTTCCCTCCAAGCGTTAAAACGTCATACTACGTAGATGCAGTAGATACATGCGCAGTAAAGATCCCTTGTTAGAGTGCGTTTTAGTCCTTCGTTCATTTTGTTAAAGTTAATAAACATATACGCAAGCTTCCTTGTCCCGCGTGTCTTTCTAAAATGCGAATTATTAATTACAAACACATAGTTAGTAATTCGTTAATGAGTTAAAACGAAAGGATTGCTTCCGAGCAAGTCTCTTTTACGAGTCCTTGCTCCATCAGATGCATCAGTCTATTTGCTCTCTCGGGGTAGATTGAGGGTGTTTACCCAAAATCTCCTCCCCGGAGGACAGAAAGGCCACTAGACAATAGGAGAAAAATATTCCCGAAACTAAGAAAAAGGGTGTGAGGGTGGCTCACTCAGGCATCAGGCCCTGCTCCCAGCCCAGAACAGGTGCATCAGTCTTTCTGCCCCTGGGAGTGGCTTGAGGTAGTTTACCAAACATCTACCCTCAGGGGACAGAAAGGCCACTAGACACAAGGGGAAAAATTTTCCCAAAAATAAAAAAAAGAGGGTTGGGGCGGCCACCCATGCATCGTGCAGTGCTCCTACCCGAGAACAGTTGCATCAGTTGTTCTGCTCCATGGGGGTGGATTGAGGGTGTTTACCTAAAATCTGCCCAAGGTAAACAGAAAGGTCACTCAACATCAGGGAATAAATGGGCCAAAAGAAAAAAAAGAGGGTGCCCCTAGTCCAGAATGGGCACAATAGTTTTTCTGACCCCCCTGGGGCAGATTGTGGGTAAACACTATCCAACACCTTTTTAATATCGTATAGTAAAAACTTCCTGGTGTCTAGCGGTCTTTTTTGCTCCCACCCCAGGAGCAGATTTGAGGTAAAGACCTCATATCTGCCCGTAAGAGGGCAGACAGACTGTCAGTGTCATTTTGCGATTAAGTCTTGACTCAATGTCTGGACAGGCCCCCCCCCCCCACCACTGACAATAAAAAAAATCCCCTTGATGTCTAGTGGGCTTTCTGCACCCTCGGGGGTAGATTGGAGGCAAGGACCTCCTATCTCCCTGGGGTTAGGGGTGCAGAATGGCTGTTAGGATCATTTTGGTGGGGGGGTGGGTTTGGCCCCGAAGTCAGGGCAGGCCGCCCACACCCCAAACAACAATTAAAAACAAATCTCCCTAGTGTCCAGTGGGCTTTGGGGGGGTAGATCGGGGTAAAGACCTCCTATCTGCAGAAAGACTGTTGAGTCATTTTGGGGGTGGGGTCAGCAATAAAATAAATGATCTCCCTGGTATATAGTGGAATTCCTGCCCCCTCCCGGGGGTGAGGGGGGAGTGATTAGAGGTATAAAGGACCTCCTATCTGCCTCCGGGGGACGCAGAAAGAGTTTTGTGGCGGGGGGGGGGGGTAAGCAGTAGCACATTGCCAGGAGAGGGCGGCTCCCTCCTCCAAAACTACTCCCGGGGGTCTAGTGGGCTTTCTGCCCCACAACGGGGGAAGATTGGAGGAAACCACCTTCTATCTGCACCCGTGGGGGGGTGCAGAAATACTGTTGCTGGTGATATGCGGAGCTGTGGGGCTAGGCCCGATGCATGGGCTGGACGCCCACACCCATTTTTCTAAAAAAACAAACATTTCCTGATGTCTAGTGGGCTTTCTCGGCTCCCGCCCCTTGTGAGGGCAGATTGAAGGTAATAACCTCTAATCTCTCCCTAAGGAGGGGCAGAATGACTTTTGTGGCTGAGGAGAGGGGGAGCACTAGCCCATTGCCAGGGGGGTGCCCTCCTCCTCCAACACTACTCCCTGGGGTCTAGTGGGCTGGAGGAAAACACCTTCTGTCTGCCAGAGGGGCAGAAAGGCCACTTAAACCAGGGAATAAATATGCCCAAAAAACAAAAAAGCTTATGTGCCTAGTCCAAACTGGGGACAACAGTTTTTCTGACCCCCTCAGGCATGTTGTGAGTAAACACCCTCCAACTCCTTTTATGGAAACAATCTCCAATCTGCCCCTGTAGGAGGCAGAAATACTTTTGGGTCTTGGGCAATGGGGGGAGCACTAGCCCATTACGGGGGGGCTGCTGCCCCCTTAAAAAAAGTCCCTGGGGTCTGGTGGGCTGATTGCTGCTTGGGAATTGCCATCCTGTATCGATCCCCAAACAGACTCTCCCCTCTGAATTGATGCTCAGGGGGGCTGAGATATGCCCTTGTTAGACCTGTCACCCTTAGGGTGGTTTTCCCCTAAACTTTTTGCCTGCTTACCTCCTCTTTTGCTATATCTTTTTGTTGAGCTTAGGTCTCTGACCACTTTACCACTGCTAACCAGTGCTAAAGTGCATGTGCTTCTACCCTAAACATGGTGACATTGATGTATACATGATTGGCATAATTAGTTTACTTATAAGTCCCTTGTAAAGAGGTATACCATAAACTCAGGGCCTGTAATCTAAATGCTACTAGTAGGACATAAAAACAATGGATTAATCCCAGATCTTTGTGACTGGGGGTGAATGTTTGCATTGTTCAGCATTCCGTCCATCATTTGTTCTTTTTGCTTTTGTCACCCTAAGTAGGAAGGGTATGCCCAGACGTGGGTCCCGTGCTCACTGTGCCACTGGATTCAAGCTAGCCTGGCTGATGATGGGTGATACCCCGAAACCGGTCCAAGGGGGCTTGTTTCCTGTCCAGGTAGGACCTGGCTTGGCAGTTCGGGCTGGACTGTTCCCATGAGGACCAGGGTCAAGACTAATTTGCATATGGCTGGGTCCAAACTGGGGTGGTGTGGTGAGCAAAAACGATGGATTAAACCCAGATCTTTGTGACTGGCGGTGAATGTTTGCATTGTTCAGCATTCCATCCATCATTTGTTCTTTTTGCTTTTGTCACCCTAAGTGTGAAGGGTATGCCCAGACGTGGGTCGCATGCTCCCTGCACCACTGGATTCAAGCTAGTCTGGCTGATGAGTGGTGAATGTTTGCATTGTTCAGAATTCCGTCCATCATTTGTTCTTTTTACTAGTGCGCCTGCAGCACTGGTTGTGCCATCCACACAAGTAGCCTTTCAAACCTGTCCCAGGCCTGCCGTTGCAAGGTCTTTGTGTGCCGTTTACTGCCACTTCGACTTGGCATTTAAAACCGCTTGCCAAACCTTAAACTCCCCTTCTCTTACACGTAAGTCACACCCTAGGTAGGCCCTAGGTAGCCCTAAGGGCAGGGTGTTGTTTCGGTAAAAGGTAGAAAATTTACTTTTAAGTTTTGCATGTTCTGGCTGTGACAAACCTTTAAGCTGTAATTCCTGATTAGAAAGGAGTAGCTACATCATGTTTCATATCTTTGGAATAGTAATGAGAAATCCTCTTTAGTGGTAAAGATGTATTTAACATTACTATTTTAGAAATGCCACTTTTAGAAAGAGGACATTTCTCTGCTATTAATTTAGCTCTGTGTGCCAGCAGCCTGTCTCCTATACACATCTGGGGTGGGTGACAGCTACACTTTGTGCATTCCCTCTAGACATCCACAATCACAGGAAGGGTGGGTGTGAGAGAGAACTCATCGTCATTCTGATAGCTCTTCCTGGGCAGGAAGAGGGAGGAGCTGACACACCTGAATAGACAGTGTCTTGTTTCCCCACACAAAGGGCTGATTACGCCCCACAGATAGCCTGGCAGACAGGGCTTCGATGAAAGGGGACCTGTGCACTTCAAGGGCCTGCTTTGAAGTCACCCCCACTTCAAAGGCACATTTGGGTATAAGTACTGGGACTCTGACTCTACCAAGACAGTAGACCACTGGACCTGTGAAGAACTCTGCCAGGAGTAAAGACTACTGTGCTAAAATGATTGCCACTCTGCTTGACTGCTGCTCTGGAAGAACTGATTTTCTGCTTTGTTGTGCTGCCCTGCTGCCTGCATATCTCTGCCTTGCTGACGACAAGGACTGGACCCATCTCACATGAACCCAGAGTGACTCCAAAGGCTTGCTCCCTGTTCTGAACTCTCAGGGCCATCAAAGACTTCCTTCAACTCTGCAACAGCACCTGGACTCTGCCCTCTGTGAGTCCTGCCCTGCCTAGTGGTGCCAATCCAGTCCTTGGTCCTAGAAAGGTGATTTCTGCTGTTTAGAACCATCAAAATCGATGCAGTAATCACTTTGCGCCAATTGGAACTGACGCATTGCCCTTTGGCGGCGAAGAAGGAGCCGATCATTGACAACGGACAGCATGACTCGATGATGACGCAGCACCTGCATCGTAAAGGGGTTCGTCGATGACGCCTCCATCGACTGCGCGGATTGGTGCTGACGCTTCACCTCCATCCACGGGATCGACACAGCGCGTCCTTGACTACTGGCATCGATTCTTTGACTTAGACGCTTGCTCCATCCAAGGTACTTTTTCAACAGGACCTGCAGCAGTCCTGTTGCCTGCCCTCCATTGTGGTTGGCTTGAAATTTGGATTCACCCCGGTTGCGCGTGACCTCAAATAACCCCCTAAGCACTATTTCACTCTAAGCACTAGATTTTGATTTAATCTTCAAAAATTCATAACTTTGGTTCTATTTATTAAATTTTTTCATTTTGGTTTTGTTTTATTCATAAAATTATTCTCTATTTTTCTAAACCTGTGTGGAGTAATTTTGTTGTGTTTTCATTGTGCTACAGTGTGTGTGTGTGTGTGTGAGTGTGTGTTGCACAAATACTTTACACATTGCCTCTTTAGATAAGCCTTACTGCTCTGTGCCAAGTTACCAGAGGGTGAGCACAGGTTATCTTTTAGTGTGTATCAAGCTTACCCTGACTAGGATTGTGGTCCATACTTGGACTGGGTGCCTACCTCTACCAACTAGAGACCCAATTTCTAACAGCCACTGAGCACCGAAGCAGTGAAAGTGAAATGAGCCGTGCATGCTGGTGTTAATACAGAGGGAAAAAAACAGCCTTAGTTGCTGGGGAAGCTCTTCCCCTACTCCAGAGGCTGAAATTAGTAAAAGGAAATCCCTCTGGTGCTCACAGAGGGATTTTGTGTCCCCAGTACTAGGATGTGCTGGAGCCGTCCTCAGCACCCAAGCGCTGCTGCGCTAGACGGCTCCAGCATGTCCTCCACATGAAAGCGTTTAAACACATCTGCAAAGGTATGCAGACAGAATATCGAGTTGGAAATGTCGACTGACACAAATATTGAGTTGAAAATATCGTGACACAAAAATATTGACAGCAAGAATATCGTGGTCAAGAGTATCGAGTCAAAGGTAAGAAATATTGTTTTAAAAAATATCGAAGTCATTAATATCATTTGCAAAAATTGTTTAAAAGATCGATTTTTTAATTGGTGTTATGTATTCTAGTATGTATTTTAAATGTATGTGACCTATGTTTTTGTATAAGTATTGTTTTAGTTTTTTAATATATGTGTTAAATTTTTAGTAGTTATCAATTTTATTTTAATTAAATTTTGCGTTTTTAGTTCCGTAGCGGGTTGTGGGTTAATAGGGGAAAAGAGTGGGAAGTAATTTACTTATAATAAATTAATGATTATTTTTTATTTAGTAATATTTATTTAATTTAGATTTTATAGTGTTAATTGTGGGAAGTTATTTATTTTTAAGTAATTATTAATTGGTTGTTAATTATTAATTAATTAATTGGCAATTAATTATGTTAATTGTGTAATTGTTTTAGGAGCGGGTTGTGGGGTTTATAGGGGTAAAGGGTGGGAAGTAATTTATTTTTAATTAATTAATAAGTATTTGTTAATTAATGCTAGTTAATTATTTAAAATTTAAATATGGCAATTGTGTAATTAATTTTAGATGTGAGTTGTGGGGTTTATAGTGGTAAAGGGTGGGAAGTAATTTATTTTTAATTAATTATTAAGTAGTTGTTAATTGATATTAATTTATTATTTAAAAATTAATTATGGAAATTGTGTAACAATTTTTAGGTGTGGGTTGTGGGGTTTATAGGGGTAGAGGGTGGAAAGTAATTTATGTTTAATTAATTAATAATTAGTTGATAATATTAATTCATCAATTGATAATTAATTAGGGTAATTGTTTATTTTTTTGGTGTGTGAGTTTTGGTTTTATAGGTGTAACGTTTGGGGAGTAAATACATTTTTATCTGTTTTCATTTGTTTTTTAATTAATAATATTTCTTTCATTGATAGTTAATTATGTTAATTATGGAGGTACATTTTTTTTAAATGTAGATGTGTGTTGTGAATTGTGTGGTGTTATACGGTAGGAAATAAAAAAGATTAAATTTATGTAATAATTAATGTTTTTGTTTATAAATAATTTCTAATTAAAAATAGTTACTTGTTTGTAATTTATTTTTAAAGGTATTTAATATAATATTTCTAGGTATTTGTCATATCTATTTAACATTATATTATGTTCCTATTTTTTAGATTTTCTAAATATTTTTATATATTTTTCATTTTTTTAAAAATATTTTGTGTTGGTGATCTTTTGTTTGTTTTTAATTTTGAACTGACTGGAGTGGGAATATTCATTTTTACCCCTCCGCTATCCAACACTTTCCCTACTGTTGCACTCACTGGAGTGGGAATAGTAATTTTTACCCCTCGGCTATCCAACACTTTCCCTACTGTTGCACTCACTGGAGTGGAAATAGTAATTTGTACCTTTCCGCTATCCAACACTTTCCCTACTGTTGCACTCACTGGAGTGGGAATAGTCATTTTTATTCCTCCGCTATCCAACACTTTACCTACTGTTGCACTCACTGGGGTGGGAATAGTAATTTTTACCCCTCCGCTATCCAACACTTTCCCTACTGTTGTACTCACTGGAGTGGGAATAGTAATTTTTACCCCTCCGCTACCCAACACTTTCCCTACTGTTGTACTCACTGGAGTGGGAATAGTAATTTTTACCCCTCCGCTATCCAACACTTTCCCTACTGTTGCACTCACTGGAGTGCGAATAGTAATTTTTACCCCTCCGCTATCCAACACTTTCCCTACTGTTGCACTCACTGGAGTGGGAATAGTATTTTTTACCCCTCCGCTATCCAACACTTTCCCTACTGTTGCACTCACTGGAGTGGGAATAGTAATTTTTACCCCTCTGCTATCCATCACTTTCCCTACTGTTGCACTCACTGGAGTGGGAATAGTAATTTTACCCCTCCGCTATCCAACACTTTCCCTACTGTTGCACTCACTGGAGTGGGAATAGTAATTTTTACCTCTCTGCTATCCAACACTTTACCTACTGTTGCACTCCATGAAGTGGAAAATTTAAATTTAAAGACTTTTAAATAGTTTAATGTTTTAATTTGTAATACAATGTTTTTTATTAGATTTGATGTTATTGGTGTATGTATATATATATATTAATTTGTAAATTTTCATATATACAATTATAAAATAAATTAAAATAGTTTATTAATTGTTTTAAAGTAAATATATATATATATATATATATATATATATATATATATATATATATATATATATATTCACTGAAAAAACCATAGGTTTTAGGGACAGTTATAGTTAGTTGGACATTGCACTCGTACAAAACCCGTGAAATTCCCCCGTTATAGTTAGTTCAGCTAACTATAACTCGCGCCCCGCAATTCACTGCTGATGACGTCACATATTACATCACTCATGACATGGTCAGTGACATCACTGATGACATCTCAAATGACATCACTGATGACATCATGCAGTGACTGTGTGTTTCTATAAAGTTTAAATATGTTTAATATATATGCCAAGGTGTATTGAATAATGAGTGGGTGTATAAGTGTCTGGATGGATGATTTAGTAGGTGCGTGACTGACTCTATAAGTGAGTGATTAAACGTATCTTACTAAATGCATGGGTTAGTGACTAAACTGTGTGAATGTCTTTATCCGTGTCTGTTGGTGTGTAAGTGGCTGCATGGGTTTGTAAATAGCTACATGAGTGTCTATGAGTTATTGGTTGGTTGTCTGAGTATCTGTATGGGTGCCTGAGTGTTTGTGTGGATGGGGTGTGTGTGACTGCACATAGATGTATCAGTGGGTGATTCACTGGGTGCATGGTTTCAAGAGTGCATCTGTGATGGACTGTATGGGTGGGGGAGTGTGTGTATGGGTGTGTTAGTGAGTGAATGTATATCTCAGTGGTACATGTGTGAGTAACTACATATGTGAAAGGCAGTATATATGTGTGTTGGAGTATATAAATAGCTATAAGCGAGAGTGTGTGATTGTGATTGTGAGAGTGACTGTATGGATGAGTGTGTGCTTGTATCAGTGATTGTATAAGAGCGTAAGAATGTGCTAGTATTTGTATGAGTAAGTGAGCTGGTGTGTGTATAACTGTATAGGTGAGTAAATGGCAGTGTGATTAATTATTTGCATGACTGACTAGGTGTGTGAGTACCTCTATGGATGAGTGGCGGTGTGTGAGTGTCTATGTAGGTGTATGAGTGCATATGATAGTCCTGTACTGAGTGACCGTAAGTATGAGTGACTGTACAGGTGAGTGAGTGGATGTGTGTCTAGACCTAAGAATCAGTGAGTGGGTATGTAGTTATTGGTGTTGGAGTGTCTATGGTTTTGAGAATGGCAGTCTGTTATTTACAGTGGGTGTATCAAAAGTTATATTAGGGTGTGAGAAGATGCATGAAATTATCACATGGATGATGTCATCAGTGATGTCACTGACCATGTCATGAGTGATGTCATATGTGACGTCATCAGCAGTGCATTGCGGGGGCGCGAGTTATAGTTAGCTGAACTAACTATAACGGGGGAATTTCACGGGTTTTGTACGAGTGCAATGTCCAACTAACTATAACTGTCCCTAAAACCTATGGTTTTTTCAGTGAATTTCAAAGGTTTTTTAAATGCAAATTTCTAACTATAACGTGTCTGAAACCTATGGTTTTTTCAGTGAATTTCAAAGGTTTTTTAAATGCTAATTTCTAACTATAACGTGCCTGAAACCTATGGTTTTTTCAGTGAATTTCAAAGGTATTTTAAATGCTAATTTCTAACTATAACGTGCCTGAAACCTATGGTTTTTTCAGTGAATTTCAAAGGTTTTTTAAATGCTAATTCCTAACTATAACATGTCTGAAACCTATGGTTTTTTTCAGTGAATTTCCAAGGTTTTGTAAATGACAATTTTTAAATGTATTAATTTTTATCTTTATTTTTTTGATACTGATTTACTACATTTTTTTAAACTATTTATTTTTTAAATTACATTGTAATTACATTATACATTACATTACAAAATATACTTTCTCAGAATGAATTACTTTAGTTTAAATTCTTTGCAAATAGGCAATAGACTTTTAAGTACAGTAGTTACAGTTGTTGCAATGGGCAACACAATTTCAAACACAATGCAACATTGAGCTCAATGTGAATTTCTAGTTAAATGCAATTAGTTACTTTATGGATTACTTTTCTAACCACAGGACTGGATCCTAGATTCAGTCCTGGGACATCTCCTGTAAACAGTTGAGTAAAAGCGTTTTGGTTACAGTACTGATTTTTAAGGAATATTATTGTATTTTAAAAGTTGACAGAAACTTTTTCACATAGAATCACCAATGTTATCCTATGGCAGGAAATTCACTTAGCAGGTAAGTAGTGTTATCGTTACTTTTTCTTACTCAGTGGTGGATCCTGGATCCAGCACTGGTGCATCTCCTGTAAACAGTTGAAATAATGCGTTTAAGTCATACAGGCGATTTTTAAGGAATATTTGTAGTTTGTGAAAATCGACACTTTGAAACTTTTCTGCTGAAAACCAGACAATGGATTCCTATGGAAGGAAATACAAGTTACTGGTAAGTACGGTTAGAATTACTTTTCAGGGTCAGTGCTGGGCTAAAAGATGCAGCACTGGGTTCTCTCCTGATAACAGGTGAGTAAATCGGAATTCGTAGTTCGGCTGATTTTAGAGGAATATTATAAAGTTCCAAAACTCCACACAGAAGAATTTCCAAGTGAAACCAGTCAATGTTAGCCTATGGAAGGAAATTCAAGTTACTGTTAAGTACGGTTAGAATTACTTTTCAGGGTCAGTGCTGGGCTAAAAGATGCAGCACTGAGTTCTCTCCTGATAACAGGTGAGTAAATCGGAATGCGTAGTTCGGCTGATTTTAGAGGAATATTTGCACAATGGTGAAGGAAGGGGGTGGGGCCTGAGGTGACATGTCTGCAAACACGCCCTGTGGCGCGTTTTAAGTTGGAGAATTAATTCCTCCTCAATCCCGAGGGTCCCTAGGGGCCAACTAGCCCACCAGGTACCTCCAGTATGCGCCAGAGAGGTGCGTTGCAGAGAGGTGTTCAGAGGCCACGCCCCTTTTTGCACCTCTCTGCAACGCAGCTCTGTGGTGCTTTCTGGACGTACCTGGTGGGCTAGTTGTCCCCCAGGGACCCTCAGTATTGAAGGGGATTTAATTCCCCATCTTAAAACACGCCACGGGGCCTGTTTGCACACATGTCATCTCAAGCCCCGCCCCCTCCCTTCACCACTGTGCAAACGCGCCCCGTGGCGCGTTTTAAGTCTGGGGATTAACTCCCCTTCAATCCTGAGGGTCCCTGGGGTGCAACTAGCCCACCAGCTCCCTCCATTATGCGCCACAGAGCTGCGTTGCAGAGAGGTGTAAAAAGGGCGTGGCCTCAGAACACCTCTCTGCAATGCAGCCCCTGGCGCATACTGGAGGTTCCTGGTGGGCTAGTTGGCCCCAGGGACCCCAGTATTCAAGGGGAATTCGTTCCCCATCTGCAAACGAGCCAGGGGCGCGTTTGCAGAGTGGTGAAAGAAGGGGCGTGGCCGGTGTTTTTCTTTTTTTTTTTAAGAAGGGGGCTGTGTGGCCCCCTTCTTTTCTAATTTATTGGTCCTGGGGACCCCATCCCCCAGGGCCTGCCCCTATTTATAAAAAAAAAAAAAAACAATTTGGAAGGGGACCGCGTGGCCCCCTCCCGAGGCCTTAATCGGCCCCGGGGACCCCATCCCCGGGGCATGGCCTTTTTTTTTTGTTTTGGAGGGGGCTGCGTTGCCCCCCTCCTCAGGCCACTTATGGCCCCGGGGACCCCATCCCCCAGGGCCGGCCTTTGTTTTTTTAAAAAATTTTGGGGAAGGGGGCCGCGTGGCCCCCCTCCCGGGCCACTACTTGCCCCGGGGACCCCATCCCCCAGGGCTGGCCCTCTCTGTTGGGGACTGTGGGGGGGTCCCCAATCCCCCACAGTCCCGCCGGCTCCCGCGTCCCTTGGGAGCCGGCATTGCTTTCCACATGGGGAGCTGCTAAGATGCAGCTCCCCATGTGGAAAGCAATTTGCTTTGGATATTGGAAGAGAGAGCAGGTTTCCCTGCTCTCGCTTCCAATATCCAAAGCAGTTTGCTATGACAGGACGGGAGCCGCGAGGCTCCCGTCCTGTCATAGCAAACTACAGTGTCCCGGGGGTGAGCACCCTGGGACACTGCAGGAGCCGGCCCTGGGGGGGTGGTGGTCCCCAGGGCCATCAAGGGCTCCAGGAGGGGGGCCGCGCGGCCCCCCTCCCTTGAATTGCACAGCCCCGGGGAGGTGGTGGTCCCCGGGGCGTGTGGGGGGGCTCAAGCCCCCCCACATATCTAATTTAAAAAAAATAAAAAGAAGCCCCGGGGGGTGGCGGTCCCCGGGCTGCGGGAGGGCCGAGAGCCCTCCCGCATCATTTTTTTTATTAAAGCCCCGGGGGGGGGGGGGTGGCGGTCCCCGAGGCTTGGGGGGCCTTAGAGGCCCCCCACATCATAAAACTTAACCCTCCCATGCCCCCGGGACTTGGTCCACCCGGGGGCCAATTACCAAAGAAGCGCGGGAGCCCGCGCTTCGTTTTTTTTTTTATCGGCAGGATCCGCGCACCCTGAGCGCATCCTGCCGATTTAAAAAAATAAATACAATTTTTTTGGGCCCTGGGGGTCCGTGTAGGACCCCCTGAGCAGGCCTAGGGGGTCAGGGTGTGTCTACCCTGCCCCCTTTTTGCGTATTGCGCACTTTTTTTTACTGCTTTCTTGTCCCTCGGTTCTACCGAGGGACAAGATGGCTGCCAACACTTCCTGGTTTGGAGTGTTGACAGCCAATTAGCATGCAGCTCGTGGTCGGGACGGTGCGCGGATCCTCCGTGCCTCTAAATATCGAAACTTTTATTTTGGATTTTCTCAGCAACTACTGAACGGATTTACACCATTTTTAAAAGGGTGCTTTCTGAACCAAGCACTACCTTTTGCCAAATTTGGTGTAATTCCGTTCAGCAGTTTTTGCTGTAGCCTTGCATAAAGTTTCCTATGGGAAATCGATTTTTTCACTATTATTTTTTGAATTTCTCCGCAACTACTGAACGGATTTACACCATTTAAAAAAAAGGTCGCTTTCTGAACCAAGCGCTACCTTTTTGCAAAATTTGGTGTAATTCCGTTCAGCAGTTCGGGCTGTAGCCGTTGCTAAAATTTCCTATGGGAATTAACATGGAGAAAACGCGTTTTGGGACCCCCCTTTTTTCTCGGCCCCTGCTTGACGAATCAACCCGAGACTTTCAGGGTAGAAGCGGAGCGGAGCGCCCCAACAAGTTGGAAGGTTTCGTGAAGATTCGTCAACCGGCGCAAGAGTTATTTCAAATAGAATGTTGCGGATTTCCTATGGATAAAGGTCCTAACTATAACTATCTACTGGCGATCGCCAGTAGATAATTACATTTTATATACGTATGTTTTAATTTTTTTAATTAAGTTTATTTGTTATATTTGTTAAAATGTATATTAAATCTAATTTCTTTTTTTAAGTTAATTTTATTATTTAATATATTTAATATTATTTTTATACATATATTATAATCGATATTTTGTACAACTATATTTTTTACATCGATACTTTTTTCGATATTTTTGTACTTACCATTATAAATATAGGATGTCGATATTTTTGACATCGATATTTATAACTCAATATTTGTGTATGGGGATATTTTGGGGGTCGATATTCTATCAGTGAACCATCTGCAAAATGTGAGGAGTTTGTAGTTTTAATTACTTTAAAGAATGTTTCACACTGTGGGTGCATTTCTGACAGGGAAGGAAACTATTGTATTTGGAACAGAACTTGTGATATAGTGGTGACACACAGATAATAATAATAATAACCTGGTATTTGTAAAGCGCGAACTAATCACCCATGAGGGTCTCAAGGTGCTGGGGGCCGTCGGTAGATTAAGTGAGCTATTGCTCAGAGTCACATGATGCTGAGCTGATCTGCCTCCGGCGCTGGGGATCGAACCGTGAACCCCACGCCCCGGAGTCAGCCGCCCTGGCTGCTGCACCAGACCTCTCCCTGCAGTAGCTCTGCAGTAGGTGAATTAGCCCACTTATATCACTTTGACTGGAACCTGTGACAAGAAAGGCACATACAAAGCTATGCAAGAAGTGCATTAATTTGCGGCACTTTCTCATTGGCATCACACTTTTTGACCTGTGGGATTAACTTCATGTTCTCTGTGTATTTTTGGAAGTTGAAATTTGTAGCGAATTGCAGCCCTATTGTGTCTTCCAATGGCTCCTGTGGACTAATGGCAAGAAAATCTCAATAAAATAACGTACTATGGCAATGTAATGGGTTATTGTGATGTCAAAAAGAGAAGGAGTCGAACACACCTTAGATTAGTATTTCATTCATAATTCTTGTTTATATAGTTCTTTGAAGCAAAATTACATTCATGACATTTAACAATCAATTGATTGTAGTGAGTGGTTGGTCATTGAACCAAGGCAGACAGACAGATGCTGTTCTGCTCCACAGATATCCTTGATGCAGGCACGAACATACTGATTCTTGAGTAAGACCCCCCATTACTTATCAACTGGCGACACAAAGAGGCACATAGCCGTCTTAAATAATTATCAAGAGCCATAACACATGGAAGAAGCCTGCTACTTCTACTTAAAAACCCTATCGGCTCGTGCTTGACCTGCACACTCACCGTGCCCTTCTATTCCATACCTGCGGAATCCTCCTATTGTGCTAACCGAATTTTGCCAGCCGACAGCTACCCTCACATGGGTGCCCGGCCGGGTCCCATGTGAGTATCCTTCCTTTTCACTTTACTCACGGTGCCACAAATTCCACACGAGGCTGCGCAAACCCTTCCTTCAGGTGTCCCTACTATCTTAGGTCCTGAAGAGACCCTACATTGCACACAGGGTCGAAACGCCGTCGACAGTTTTTTCAAAGCGAATCATTACAAGCCAGCACTTATCATTGTATAAAAGCGTGGTTTATATAATATATATCTTTCAATGGTCGCTTTCATGAAATATAGGAAACCTTGTATATATGTCACGAATATGTCACAAATTATTTAGGTTTATTTGTTTAGGTTCCTTTTTTTCACTGGGACACCACTCACTACAATCAATTGATTGTTAAATGTCATGAATGTAATTTTGCTTCAAAGAACTATATAAACAAGAATTATGAATGAAATACTAATCTAAGGTGTGTTCGACTCCTTCTCTTTTTGACATCACAATAACCCATTACATTGCCATAGTGCGTTATTTTATTGAGATTTTCTTGCCATTAGTCCACAGGAGCCATTGTTTTTGATAATCATTTCAGTACCCTGGTTCCAAGTGAGTAGGGTTCCCTTGTTGTTTTTCTCGACTATTGTGTCTTCCAAGCAGCCTTTACATCAGTGGTCTTCAGACTATTTAATGCTGCCTCACCCTTTGTCTAAACAAAATATAAAATCATTGCCCACCCACAGAAAGACAAAACATATTTGCTCACAATTATTCTATAAAATTGGAAGCTCCTAAACATACGTCAAACTGCAATTATGTTCATGTTCAGATATTCCTTCTAAAATGCAATCAAATATACAAATTCCTATATTCTATCAGAGGCGGCTTCTCCGTAATGGCAGAGGAGTGTCGCCTCACTCGTCAGAGTCAGTCACAGAAAATAAAATGATAATAACACAATATTATCATTTTATTTTTTTGTGACTTGCTCTGGCTGAGGCATACGTGTGTGGGGCGGTGCCAGATCCGGCCATGACAGGGAAGAGTGGTGGGCACTTAGAAGTGCGCATGTCAGTTTGGTCGGCCGTCTTAGGCGTTAATTCATGAAAAACGGAATAATCATTACATGTGTAGCAGTTTAAAAATGACCTGAAGCACTTTGTTTCTTTTTTTCAACTAAACAGCCATTGTTCATATTGAAATCATCTCTGCATTGGCCTAGGTCTACACCCATGAACTTGGTTTGCTCATATGACATCAACAGCTAGGCCACAAGGCCAATATTGCATAATTGTGAAGCATAGATATTTCACCTGTAAACGTTTGTAAGCTTATGTTTCAAAATGTACCCTAGTTGTTGACCGCATAAGAAACAGAGCTATTCTTGGAAAGTGTGTGTCTGATAAAGTGAGAGAGTGAAAGTGCATATGAGAAACAGGAGATGAGAAAAGGAAAAAGAGACAAAGAAGAGGCATGAAAGAGAGGAGTTGGAGTTTGTAGGAAATTATGGCCTGGTAGAAGGTGGAGGAAAAGACTGTATCAAAAAGGTTTATGAGGGAAAGTTGGATTTAAGAGATTGTAGGGTGTGCATGCACGTATACGTGAGAGAGTGGTGAGACGTTTTAGTGAGAGGTAGGTGTGAGGACGTAGATGTGTGTGTGAAAGAGGCAGCAGGTTGATAAGAGAACTTGTTTAAGACAGGAGGATCATAGAAGCGTGTGACAAGACAGTAATAGGATATGTGTAAAACTAATTTTAAGAAGGTTTTGACAAACATCGGAGGATGAGGAAAGCAAGGAAGCAAGTGAGGCATAGGTATGCATAGATAGTCGAAAGTGTGACAGACTAATCAAGATCAGGGTGTCATAAATGGAGAAAGATGGGACATGTGAAAAAATATTAGATATAACAGTGAATGGAGAATATGCTAGACAGAGAAAGGGGCTAAAAGCGAGGGAAATGTGAATGTTAGTTCAAGCGAGCAGAGGTGTGGGAAAGAGATATTGGAGCGGATTTTTTGGGAAACTGAGTTATAGGTATATGTGCAAGGGTCCTCTTTCAGAGGATGTAATATTACCAATGCGAGTAGAAACTGTGAAACCATTACTAGAGTGGGTGGTGCCTCTTTGAAGCATGGCAGAAGTCCTTGCACTCTCCAGAGGAGCTGGGGTACAGAAGAGAATGTATTCGAATGCAAAATGATGAGACAAAATGAGAGAAGAGTAAGCGTAAAAGAGATTGGTGGGAGGGTGGATGGTGAGAGAGATGTGCAAGAAAGAAGATTGTGTAGAGAAGAGGATAAAAGGAGGGGGTGAAAAGGGAATTAAAGGTGAAGCAAGAGGAGATGAGGAAAACAGAGAAATGAGAACAGAGAAGGTGAACAAGAGTGGTGCAGAGCCAGGAAGGGAGGTAGTGAAAGAGAGTGAGGGGAGAGACAGAGTGAGATTTTGTCTTGAAGTGTCCTCCTGGGCACTGGGCTTTCCCTTCAACTCCTTTCTCACACTGAGAAGGTATGCCAAGGACTCCATCCTGGCTAAGGTTAATTAAAAAAGATGCATTATTCTGCATCTCTATCAGTAGAAAGGCTGGGCTGCTGTATGTCTCTTATGAGACACACTGATTCACTAGATTTGTATACATGCCCCAGTACTGTTTACTGTTGGTACCGTCATAGGTCAGGGTTGAGGTACCTTGACAAAACTGACAGAAAATCTGATGCTGGCCTCCCAGAAGAGGTGCATGAATTAGTCTATGTACCTCTATTCTGACCTGCAACATGAACTGCTGTCCCAGTAGAGAGATATCCACAGGCTTAACCTGCATCCCAGTAGTGTGGTGAACCCCTTACTCTAAGAACTAAGGTAGGAGGTGCTACTGGACCTGATAGGCTGCTAAGATGAATCACACCAAAATGTTGACCACGTCTTTATAGCCATGTTGGTGAAGGAGCAGAAGCTGTTTAAAATATGTATATATGTTCTCTTGTTTTGGTGAGTGTGCATTGAGGAAGACAGTGCTGCAGAATTAGAGGAAAATGGGCTAGCTAGAGGAGCGTGCTTCTCTTGCTCCTCCAGCCAAAGAGACACTTGGGTTGGTCTTGTGCAGTAAAGTGGAAGGTACCAAAGACAACATCGGGGACTGTACAGAGCCGTTTACTGCTGTGCTGTCCATCATCGAAACCCACTGCCAGAGACATATCCTAATGATTGTGATACCTGCATTAACCTAGGCTGCTGCATGAAATTCTTGCTTCTGTATCCTCAAAGTTAGTTGTCTTCTTGACCTTTACATAGAGTATCACCATCCACACATTTTGGTGTCTGGCCACTGCAGACTACCCTGGCATGGGGGATGACCAAGCCTAGCTGGTGTTGAAGGGATGTAGTGGGGGGAGCAAACTAGGACTGGCAGCCAGAATGATAGATAATGACTACATTGTGCATGACTCTCAGAGGAAGCAGCAAGACTTTCAGGAGTAACAAAGTGAGAGCAGAACTCAAAAGTGACAGCAGCAGAGCCGACTGGATGTGATAGTAGCAACAGTTGCATAAAGTGACAGCAGCAGGTCTAAGAGGATATGACAAAAGCAGGAGTTATGGGCATCAATAGAGGGCAAGAGGCAACCTCATCAGGATTAGCAGAATATCATAGTCTTCCACTAATGACTGCAATTGCATCAAAAGTCCCTCAGAGAACAATGCTCCTAAAAATATATATGCCTTTTCTAAACCAGGGGCAAAGTTGCGACCAAGATATCCAGGTTTTGTGCAACTGGAGACCCAGCAGTGGTTTTGCAGAAGCATGAGGCAGGGTGTGTTTAGTGAATTTTAAAACATGCTAAGGCAGTACGTAGTAATATTGGCATCCTACTTACAGGTTGCAATTTAGAGTGTGTATGTGTCAGTTTCAGTACGGTACCATCAGTCAAGCCTGCCCCGTGTAAGCCGTCTCCATCATATAATGTCCCGCTAGCCATTTGCTTAACTATGGTAATTGGGCAGCTAAGTAATATTTTTCTAAATGCAGAAGACCGACTCCATGGGCTTGTACTGGTAATTGCAATGGAGACTGAGCCACCCCTCCTTGGCCACCAGCCCAGATTAAGTAAGTTATAATTTGTGGTCCAGGTATCTAAAAAAGAAGCGAGGCAAACTCAGGGGAAGATCCACAAAATAGTACAATATTGGTGGAAGCATAATCATTGTGACTAAGGCCACTCGTCTCATCACCCAGAGTGGAACCGTGGACCAGAATTTGATTTGTGCCTTATGGCTTCTCAGTGCTTTACCAAGGTTGCCATCACACAGGTTATCAACCGTATGATATATAGAAGGAGGGTGGGAGCACACCGCCTTACATCCCAGCACTCAATTTGCCCCAATACATCATGGTAAATGCAGTGCCGACTGGATGTGATAGTAGCAACAGTTGCATAAAGTGACAGCAGCAGGACTAAGAGGATATGGCAATAGCAGGAGTTATGGGCATCAATAGAGGGCAAGGGGTAACCTCATCAGGATTAGCAGAATGTCATAGTCTTCCACTAATGACTACAATTGCATCAAAAGTCCCTCAGAGAACAATGCTCCTAAAACTATATAGGCCTTTGCTAAACCAGGGGCAAAGTTGCGACCAAGTTATCCAGGTTTTGTGCAACTGGAGACCCAGAAGTGGTTTTGCAGACGCATGAGGCAGGGTGTGTTTAGTGAGTTTTAAACATGCTAAGGCAGTATGTAGTAATGTTGGCATCCTACTTACAGGTTGCAATTTAGAGTGTGTATGTGTCAGTTTCAGTATGGTACCATCAGTCAAGCCTGCCCCATGTAAGCCGTCTCCATCATATAATGTCCCGCTAGCCATTTGCTTAACTATAGTAATTGGGCAGCTGAGTAATATTTTTCTAAATGCAGAAGACCGACTCCATGGGCTTGTACTGGTAATTGCAATGTAGACCGGGCCACCCCTCATCTGCCACCAGCCCAGATTAAGTCAGTTATAATTTGTGGTCCAGGTATCTGAAAAAGAAGCGAGGCAAACTCAGGGGAAGATCCACAAAATAGTACAATAACGGTGGAAGCTTAACCGCTTAGCTGCTTCGAACGTTCCGCGCCAGTGCGGAACGTTCTATTAAGCAAGCGGGGCCGCGTCGGCCAACGGACGTGCGCAGCACTACCGAGGTAGTGCTCGCGACGGCCGTTGGCCGACGCACGCAGCGAAAGGGATAATCATTGTGACTAAGGCCACTCGTCTCATCACCCAGAGTGGAACCGTGGACCAGAATTCGATTTGTGCCTTATGGCTTCTCAGTGCTTTACCAAGGTTGCCATCACACAGGTTATCAACCGTATGATATATAGAAGGAGGGTGGGAGCACACTGCCTTACATCCCAGCACTCAATTTGCCCCAATACATCATGGTAAATGCAGTGCACGATAACACTTAATTCAGTAGTAGTCTTTAATCTTTCACCCTTGTTGGTGCGGCCGGTGCTGTGTTACTCTAGACACGTGTTTCTGGATTAATTCCTTCATCAATAGAGAGCAACAAGTAATTTTGGAGGCAGGGGCGGCTCCTCCATGTGGGTGGAGAAGCGTCGCCCCACTGCTTTCACGCAGTGCAAGAAGCAGAAACATAAAAGGGTATTTTAAATACCCTTTTATGTTTCTGCTTCTCGCACTGTGAGAAAGCAGAAGGCGGGGTTTAGTTGGGGGCGGGCGGGTGGGCGGTCCTGCTCCAGGCAGGGAAGGAGTGGCTAGCCCACTGTTGTGGGTGCTGACTGTTTGGTCGGCCCCAGGGCCGACCAAACCAGTCATGCACACTCTGCACTTTCTCTATGTAGGCTGCATGCAGCCTACATAGAGAAAATGGCCCCACCATAGACGCCTGTGGGTTCGGCATCCTAGCCAATCACAACGCTGCCATTGCAGCGTTGTAATTGGCTTAGGGGAGGAGAGGGAGGCTGCCTGCTTCCAGTATAAAGAGGAGAGAGGAGACGCAACGCGGGACCAGAGGAGATGGTAAGTTTAATTATTCATTTTAAAAATTAAATTAACCTCCCCTCCCGACCCCCCTCCCCGCGCAACCCTCCCCGTCCCCCCACCCGCAAGACATGCAGGCCGCGACTGTTTGGAGGTGCTGGAAATGCTACCCAAAGTCTTCTCGGGTCTCTGTACCACTCACTGGGAGCAGGTGCATCAACACAAGCTAGCCAGCTTAAAGGAGCCTTTTCAAACAGGAGGGTGGGAGCACATTACCTCACATCCCAGCTCTTAGTTTTCCCCAATGCATCATGGTAAATGCAATGTATAATAAAACTTAGTTCAGTAGTAGTTTTATTTAATTTTTCACCCTTGTTGGTGCAGCCTGTGCTGATTATCACTAGACACATGTTTCTGGATTCATTCCTTCATCAGTCGAGAGCAACAAGCTGTTTTGGACTGCATTTCCAGCACCCACAAAAATACTTCTTGCTCTTTACTGATGAAGGAATGAATCCAGAAACATGTGTCTAGGGTTACACCGGACATCGTGGTCAGAGCCTGCAGTCTGTAGGGAAGTGTCTCCTCCACTTCAAGGGAGATGCTGGCTTGTTGACGAAGTGCTGGCAGCCTTCAGAGGCTTTGGAAGATGCACAGCTGCAGGACAAGTCAGGTCTGGTTGATTGTCGGGACAGGAGCAGGCAGGCAGAGTTTGGCGCCAAAGTCCACAGCTAGTCCCCTGTTCTCACATTCTTCTGCCCTTCTTTGTTCTTCTTCTTTTGAAGTCAATTGAATCTGAGTTCCTGGAGTCACGGGGCTACCTAAATACTGAATTTAGGGGCATTTAAGGGGAGTGAAGGGTAGTAGTCAATGGGCTACTTACCCTTGGGTCACTACATCTCCTATACGACCACTTCCTGTGGGGAGTGGGCATAACCCAGTGAGTTTCTAATTCCACCAAAGTCAAGATGGTGGAACCCTTCTTTTGTGGTGCGCATCAGGCAGCCTTTCTTAGGGATGTGTCTAGCCTGGTGGTGCAACATGCCTACTTGCATAGCAAATTTTCCACCTGTATCGGTGCCAAATGGGCCTTAAGGCAAGGGGTGACATCTCACAGGTCAGGAGGAAGCCAGTGTTGCCTATCAAAGATGGCAGGTGCTTTGAAGTCCCTAGCCTTGAAATGCTAAATCACTAGGAGGATCACTAGTCATCCTCCTGGAGGAGGTGTGAACACCTTCCTCTGGAGCAGGCATTGTTCCTGGCCTCAGAGAGACCATGGGCTCTCACCTGCAGGAGGTCAGAAACATATCTCTGGTGGCAGGCTGGACGATACCAGTCAGCCAGCACACTAGAAGGTGCTCTCTGGGTGCATGCCTTTAATAGATCCACTACTGGCATCAATATGGATTTATTAAGACCATGTGTTTGATATCAAACACCATAGGTTTCAGTAAAGCCATCATGTAGCTGGGGAACTCGTAATGACCAGTGCCCAGTACATATACTTAAGATGGCTTCCCTGTTCACTTATACTATCTAGTAATTGAACTAGACAGCACAGGGGCATAGCTCATGCAGATATGTTCCCACATGAATATAATGCACCCTGCCTTAGGGCTAGATGGTCTACTGTAGGGGTGACTTACATATATTGCATGCAGTGTCTGTGGGCATGGCACACAGGGTGGTGTGGGCCATGTCGTGAATTCACACTTGTTTGCACCATTTCATGCAGCCTGCAATGGCAGTCTGCATGAGTTTGGTAGTGGGTCGCTTAGGGTGGCACAATATATGCTGCAGCCCTTAGGGACCCTCTTTAGTACCCATGCCCTAGGTAGCAGGGGTACCATTTACTAGGCACTTACAGAGGGGTTGCCACTAGTGTAGTAAGGTCCAGGGATCCCAGTCCCGGATAGTATTGCCCAATAGCAATGTAGATCAATATGAAGGGGTTCACTCGAGGCACTGGACCGTTCCAGCCTCAAAATTGACACTGTGGGAAATGGATTTGAGTGTAAACCCCTCCTTTCATTTTTTTTTTTTTGTAGAAAACCACGAAAGAATCTCAAATCTTTGTTGAAAGAACGTTTTTAATTTTTATTTATTAGTACTTGTTTAAAAAATGCCCTTTGTGGGATTTAGTACAATGATAGCGTCCTTGTTTGTCAGGAGGCATTACCAGCCGACACGTGTTTCGCCCATCGCGGTCATTTGGACCCGGGCTTTCTCAAGGCTGAAAGAGATGGTAGTAAAGCCATATCAATCGTTGTTATTGCCAAGGTTATCTATAATTAAACCACCCAGTGAGCAGTGTGGGAGTAGCTAACATGACAGTGACAAAGTGGTGTTTGGTGCGCTCGAGATGTGGGCTACAATAACCACGACGCGTTTTTAATAGAGAGTGCTAAAAAAAGTCAAGTTAAAATCTTATACTGAAAGTAGGGGAGGAAGGGGGGAAAAAAGGGGGGAAGAGAGGGGTGAAAAGAAAAAGAAGGGGGGGGAGGAAAGGGGATGAAAAAAGGGGGGGGAAAGGGAAGGAGAACGTTATTAGAAGGGAACACTGATACGGACAAGTTAAAAGAGAGAAAAGTGACATGATAACTAAATCTCTAAGGTGAGATTGTGCCAGATAAACGGCCACAGTGGGTTAAAAATAAGTCCATAATGTGAACCAAATTATATTACTAAGAAAACAGTAAACGGCTTCGAGAATAGACCAGTTAGTCATGCTTGTACCGCGTGTAGATGTTTATAACTGGTGAGTACATGCCGCATGCAAGCTAAGCAAGTGGATTTTATTGCGTGGGGCAATTAGATTACCATTTTATCTCCTCTGATTCGTTACAATATTGCAGTTACCTCATAGTTAATGCACAAGCGTAAACGCATTCGTTGGTCATCAGTACAACACAAACTGGTTTTTTGAAAACATCATTTCTCAACAGTAATCATTTCCATTTTTTCATTTATAACATCACAATCTGAAACAATAAGGAAAGAAGGAGGAATGAATTCAACAGATGTTGATGGAAACTCACAAGAAAGAGCCTATACTAGCTAAACTCGAAAGATATTTAGAGAGGGAAGGACGATATTACAGTTTTATACTTATTCATAGTTTATAACAATTATATCCACTACGAGATCCATTTCAATTTAATTGTAATCGAGAAGAACAGGAAGCTGGTTATAGTTGCGGTCATATAAAATCATTATACTTCGATTATTTTAAAACCACGGCATAACTGTGCCTCATGTACATGAGACTGGATTTACAGTTATAGACAGAGGGGGCCACGATTGTAACTCGATGATTAAATACCAATGATAGGGAATGGGCTACAGTCTGCGTATTCCTAGCATCTGATTTCTTATCAGACTTGATCGAGACACGGGCACTACTTTCCATTAATCCAGACTCCAAAGTTAAAACAAACTTACTTCTCTTAAGTCGTATAGATGTATGCGTCCAGGGTCAATCCCTCTTCTGGTCATAAGCACGATGTTACAGCGTACCGGCATGCCGCTATTTATAATAAAAAACGGACTCATGGCAAACACATGATCACGAGATTGTGGTCGCCATCTTAGAATGAAAGTTTTATTATTCAAGGATGGCGTACTATTTGTAGTAAGTCGAAACCCTATTTGGTATACTCCATAGCTGAGGCAGAGAAGTTCAGCTAAAGTCAAGGACATTTCATATTAAAAAAGTGGCATTAAGATGTCACCAATTCGACAAGAACGGACTCAAGTGAATACGCACTGGAAGATTATGGTCGCCATCTTGGAGTGGATGTTTACTATTCAAGAATTACATACTATGGCCAATATCTTTTTTGCTATAAAGCGAGACTATATTTGGTATAATCCATAGCTGGAACAAGAGTGCTCAGCTTTCGTAGAGAGCATTGCATATTAAAACGCAATGTCACTGGGGTGTCACCAAATTAATAACAAGCGAACTCAGAGTAAACACATACTCGAGATATTATAATCGCCATCTTAGAATGGAACAGGTTCAAAAGATGGGGTGAACTGCAACCGAAGGCTTATTACTCACAATTGTAGCAATATATGTTGTATGACATGATTTAAGGGCATACTCAGCTAGATAAAAAGAGGCCATACTTATTACTTACAATGGCATGAATTGGTTAAAGAGCAATGCACCCAATCTTTATTGGAGCAGTTCGTAGAGTTATAAATCGGTGAACTTGCTACCCGATTTGCTAACACCGGTTACCTATACATACTGAGTTCAGTTTAAGGTTTAAAAGCTTGAGGTCATAAACAGAAATGTCGAGTAGTGGTTTCACCAAATTCGGGCCAACTTGTGTCTGCCATGTTGGAGTATCTATTGTCCGTCTAGCGTAGATTCTAATGGCACTGCGGTCTATTAATACTTAGTGAATGCAAGATAGTTCTTCTATGCCGGTTTGAGGAGTAAGTGCCAAATTAGGGTTAAGGTCT
The DNA here is from genome assembly GCA_963921515.1 of Calotriton arnoldi. Lineage (NCBI taxonomy): Eukaryota > Metazoa > Chordata > Amphibia > Caudata > Salamandridae > Calotriton > Calotriton arnoldi. The sequence goes on along the minus strand of CAWUFW010009907.1, from coordinate 16,828 downwards.
CAACCCTTTCAGTGAGCTTGTTCCTCGAGATTATAAATACCAGATGCTACATGTGCAAGCATCACATAGTGAGCAAAGTCTGGGGAGTCAATCCAAGAAAGTTACAGAAATAGCACAAATAAAAGGGGGAGAAAGACAATGAGAAATATGTAAGAGAAGAATAAGAAAACACATTTTATGTCAACATGATAATGATAAAGGTTGTATCATTTGATCCAAGGGCATATATCTAGGAAAAAGGGGACAGACAGTGTTTATAATGGGGATCAATACAATAACATCTTCATATCTAGGTCGATCTCTAGCACAGTGATATCCACAGAGAGTGGCAGTGCGGCTCAGCAGTTGAATCCATTCCAAGTAGGTTTTGTTCAGAGCCAATAGTGCCACTCATTGTCTTTGTTCAGACCATTCTCCACTGTTACAAAACGAATGATCAGGGTACTCTCCTGTTGGCGTAGTCTAAGTTCAAGATTACCACCTCTTGCATGTTTCTTTAGCCTTTTTAGACCACAGAATTGGAAATTACGGTTATGTGGATGATTTGTCTCAAAGTGTCAGGCAAGGGGTTGTCGAAAATCTGTTTTGTGGATACTTCGATAGTGTTCTTGTATTCGGGTTTTGAGCGTGCGAGTGGTACTCCCTATGTAATGTTTTCCACAGGGACAGATTATTATGTAAACGACATTTGGACTTTCACAGTTTATAAAGTCTCTGATTTGGAATTGGTGCCCATTCACACTTATTTCCTTGGTTTTTGACATCCCTAATTTACAGACTGAGCAGTTGGAACAGGTAAAAAAGCTGTTTGGTTTTTGTAAAAAAGTCGGGGAGTCCTGTTTCCTTTGGAAAAAAGAGGGGCACAGAGTATCCCGTAGATTTTTGCTTCGTTTGAAGCTAAGTTGAGGGGTATCTTTTATGGCATTTGAAATTGTCAGGTTTTGTTTGAGAAGGTTCCAGTGTTTATTGAGAATTTTGCGTATATGACAATGTCCATTGTTATATGGGGTTAAAAACCGAATCACTGGTTGATGGGTCTCAGATCTTGTGCTGTGTAATAGCTTGTTGCGATCAACACAGGAGAAACGTTGTCGTGTTTCATTGAGGTGTTGATGGTCATAGCCTCGTTGTCTGAGTCTTGTAGTGACCTCCATGGATTTTTTATCGAATTCCTCAGTTGAGCTGCAATTAATACGGGCCCTGCGATATTCTCCTGATGGGATATTGTTGATTGAGGGTGACTGCTAGAGGCGTGCAAGATGGAATTCGCCGCTGTACTTTTTCTGTGTATTTTTGTCTGTAATGTGTTCTTTTCTATAAAGATTGTTAAATCTAAAAAGTCAATTTCTTTCTTGGAGATGGCATAGGTGATGTCAATGCCCCATTTATTTGGGGTAAGGGTATGAATAAATTCTTTCAGGAGTACTTCCGAACCCTGCCATATGAGCAATATATCGTCCATATATCTGCCCCATGTTATAATGTTACTTGAAAAGATTTCTTGCTGATCATTCCAAATCCAGTGGCGTTCTACTTCCCCCATCAGGATGCAGGCATACGGGGGAGCAAATTTTGCCCCCATAGCGGTCCCCTGTAGTTGTAAATAGTATTCTCCATTGAAGAGGAAGTAGTTATTATAGAGACAAAACTCAAGCATTTCCATGAGCATAGTATTTCTAGCAGTGTAGTGGACCGATCTCGTCTGAAGGCACTTTCTGATGGCTGCCAGGCCATCTGGATGTTTAATGGACATATAGAGGCTTACTACATCTATTGATGTTAGGATGAAATCTGGCTGCCATATGATGTTTTGAAGCTTTTGAAGGACGTCCTTAGTGTCTCTAAGAAAGGATGGTAGGTCTTTCATGAAGGGTTGTAGCTCGGCATCGATGTAAGCACCCACATTGGAACAGATGGACTCAATTCCTGCTATAATAGGTCTCCCTTTTGGTGGTATACCAGGTTTGTGGTCCATTGGTAATAGATACAGAGTTGGAGTAACCGGATTTTCAAGGAACAGGGATTGTTTCTCCTCCAGTGTTAGTGAGCCCTTTTCGTGCCAGGTATTTAGAAGTAGGCGGAGCTTGTCTTGTATCTCCTTGATGGGGTTATGATTAAGTTTTTGATAGCAGGCAGTATCCCCCAATTGTCGGTATGCTTCTTGGAGGTAATCCGGAGTGTCAAGCAACACTACATTTCCCCCTTTATCCGCTTCGTTTATAATTAAATTGGGGTCGTTCCTTAGTTCCGTCAGTATTGATTTTTCCTTCTTGGTGATATTAGTTGGAAGGTATTTTTGTTTAGCCTGGTATTTGTGATATTCTATTTCAAGATCCTTGCTCACGGCTTGAAAGAAAATGTCAATTGTATTTCCAGGTGGTAAGACTGGTGTAAAACTGGATTTTTTCCTCAAGGGTGTAGGTTTGGAATGAAAGATATCTATACCTAGTTCTTCTGCTGTTGTAGTCAAAGATTCAAGTCCCTCTGATGCACCAGCTGTAGATAAATGAGTTAATAGATTGATGTTCTCAAGATCTTGTGCAGTGAGGTCGCTTGTGAATGGTGTATTCCCACTTGATGTTGGTCATGGTATTTGATTTGAAAAAAAGGAGTGAAGTTTTAGTCTCCTAGTAAACTTAAACAGATCGATTTTGGTCTGTACTAAATCCCACCGTGTTGTCGGGCAGAAAGACAGGCCCTTATTCAAAATTTGATAGTGAGTTTCATTTAAGGTCTTCATAGAAAGATTGGTCACTAATTGATTCGGAATTATTTCTGAATACGAGGCATTGATTTAGTTAATTCCTTGCTCCTTGCTCTTGTTTGTACTCCCAAGGTATTTTGTTTTGGTATGTTTGTGCTTGGTGGCCTGGTCCGGTTGTCTTGAGCGTTGCCCAGTCGGTGTCTTGTCGAATTGGTGACATCTTAATGACACTTTTTAAATATGAAATGTCCTTGACTTTAGCTGAACTTCTCTGCCTCAGCTATGGAGTATAACAAATAGGGTTTCGACTTACTACAAATAGTACGCCATCCTTGAATAATAAAACTTTCATTCTAAGATGGCGACCACAATCTCGTGATCATGTGTTTGCCATGAGTCCGTTTTTTATTATAAATAGCGGCATGCCGGTACGCTGTAACATCGTGCTTACGACCGGAAGAGGGATTGACCCTGGACGCATACATCTATACAACTTAAGAGAAGTAAGTTTGTTTTAACTTTGGAGTCTGGATTAATGGAAAGTAGTGCCCGTGTCTCGATCAAGTCTGATAAGAAATCAGACGCTAGGAATACGCAGACTGTAGCCCATTCCCTATCATTGGTATTTAATCATCGAGTTACAATCGTGGCCCCCTCTGTCTATAACTGTAAGTCCAGTCTCATGTACATGAGGCACAGTTATGCCGTGGTTTTAAAATAATCGAAGTATAATGATTTTATATGAACGCAACTATAACCAGCTTCCTGTTCTTCTCGATTACAATTAAATTTAAATGGATCTCGTAGTGGATATAATTGTTATAAACTATGAATAAGTATAAAACGGTAATATCGTCCTTCCCTCTCTAAATATCTTTCGAGTTTAGCTAGTATAGGCTCTTTCTGGTGAGTTTCCATCAACATCTGTTGAATTCATTTCTCCTTCTTTCCTTATTGTTTCAGATTGTGATGTTATAAATGAAAAAATGAAAATGATTACTGTTGAGAAATGATGTTTTCAAAAAACCAGTTTGTGTTGTACTGATGACCAACGAATGCGTTTACGCTTGTGCATTAACTATGAGGTAACTGCAATATTGTAATGAATCAGAGGAGATAAAATGGTAATCTAATTGCCCCACGCAATAAAATCCACTTGCTTAGCTTGCATGCGGCATGTACTCACCAGTTATAAACATCTACACGCGGTACAAGCATGACTAACTGGTCTATTCTCGAAGCCGTTTACTGTTCTCTTAGTAATATAATTTGGTTCACATTATGGACTTATTTTTTAACCCACTGTGGCCGTTTATCTGGCACAATCTCACCTTAGAGATTTAGTTATCATGTCACTTTTCTCTCTTTTAACTTGTCCGTATCTGTGTTCCCTTCTAATAACGTTCTCCTTCCTTTCCCCCCCCTTTTTCATCCCCTTTCCTCCCCCCCCTTCTTTTTCTTTTCACCCCTCTCTTCCCCCCTTTTTTCCCCCCTTCCTCCCCTATTTTCAGTATAAGATTTTAACTTGACTTTTTTTAGCACTCTCTATTAAAAATGCGTCGTGGTTATTGTAGCCCACATCTCGAGCGCACCAAACACCACTTTGTCACTGTCATGTTAGCTACTCCCACACTGCTCACTGGTTGGTTTAATTATAGGTAACCTTGGCAATAACAACGATTGATATGGCTTTACTACCATCTCTTTCAGCCTTGAGAAAGCCCGGGTCCAAATGACCGCGATGGGCGAAACACATGTCGGCTGGTGATGCCTCCTGACAAACAAGGACGCTATCATTGTACTAAATCCCACAAAGGGCATTTTTTAAACAAGTACTAATAAATAAAAATTAAAAACGTTCTTTCAACAAGGATTTGAAATTCTTTCGTGGTTTTCTACAACAAAAAAAAAATAAAAAAAAAATGAAAGGAGGGGTTTACACTCAAATCCATTTCCCACTTACAGAGGGGTTAAAGGTCTTGCCAATTGGGGTACAATTGAATAGTTACCTTGTTTTAAGGAAAGAGCACTGGCACTGTGGACCTGGTTAGCAGGAACCCAGTGCACTTCAGTCAAAATTGCATCAAATACCAGGCAAAAAGTGGGAGTGATCATGTCAAAAAAGGGCACTTTCCTACAGAGACTTCTTCACCATTCATTCCAATGACCTTATTGCACTTATTCAAGGATAATTCACAAATGCTACAATTTCAAAACCCTATCATTCTAAACCAATCTGGTTTTGTCAAAATACTAGGAGCACTAAGATTCTAGTTAGCGTGTCTGCTGTGGGCAGCGGGCCTTACTTTAACTCTGGCAGTTTGCACTGCCATAGGAATCTTCTCCAGGTGTACAAAGCTTTTGTCTACTGCTGAATGTAGGTGTGATGAAATACTATAGGAGTTGTTTGTCCTTTATTATATAGAAAATATGTGATCCCTGTTTTGCTCAGTGCCACTTTAATGTCACAATTGCACTTATTATCTCTAGTCTGTAGAAATGTGGCTCTATTGTGTGAGCCTGAAGCACTTCTAACATGGTACTATACTCATTTAACCATTCCATGCCTAAAAATGTGGTCATTAATAATTAATTTAGGCGTTTAACCCTCCCTGCGTATTGCAGCAAGTAGGTACAGCCAAAAGGCTATGAAGCCCATAGAAGCTTGCAGTTTATGAAGTGTGTTAAGAAGCTAAAGCTTCACATACTTCTGAAGGAAATCAGGGGCAATCCCTTTCCCTTCTTTGGATATTTTATATCCTAGAAATATAACATTTAGGAAGCCAATTCTACACCTATTAAACTTAATTTTATTCCCTGGTTCTGCCAAATTTAGACTTGTTTAAAGTGATTATCCAACCACTTGTCTTTAATATAAATATCATAAACATAGGTCCCTATCTTAAAGTCTCCTAGTATGATTTCCATGGGTCTTGAAGCAAACACCCTTGGGTTATTATTATAGCTTTAGGCTAAGTGGGAGAATTAATGTTAGGTGTACGTGAAAACAGATAGGTATTGTGACCTGGATGCAATACTCTGTGAGAAACATCCATTGTCAAAGTCAATTTCTTCTATTTATTTCTGGACCATCTCTGCCATGCTATATGTATTTTGTAAGTATGCATTTTACAATGGTAGTTGAGGGTTCTATAATGTAAAAACAAATCTGTAAGACCTATTGGGGTTAGCTACAGGGAGAATAGGGGTTCTCACAGAAGAATAATGCAGGGTGATTATACTGTGTTACAACAACTCATCTAAAAAACTTTAATGCCTCTTTCCAACTCAAGCTTTAGAAGGTATTGGCGTTGAACTTACAGTTCATTGTACAAGTACATAACATGGTGTTATCTAAATGTCCTGACCTGCTTGATTTTTATAAATAGTAGGCACTAGTTGTGAAATATATTTTCCTCCATCTGAATCCTAAAGGGCTTGGGTCACTAAATGTGAAAAGATACCAATTATGATCGCCTCTCTAATGGGAGCGTTGATCAGACATGAAGGGGAACAGGTATTCTCCCCTAACATTTTATCATAAGACAATGCTAAATGAGTCCAAAATTATTTGCACAGTTTTCAAATGCTCACATTATAATGGCATTTGATTCATTCATGTGTCTATCAGGGATCTCCCGCTGAACATAGCCATGACTCATAATTGCATTACCAAGGCACCGGAGAGTCGTGCAGGCTATGGAGAATTTCTTGCATTACTGTTGCTCAATTCCTGCTCATCAGAAAAACTCTCCTTCTTTGAGACATTTTGGTTCTTATTAGCTACTAATTTAATAATCAATTTCTATCGTAAAACGTGTTCCTCCTATTTCACTGTATACTTTGCCCTTTCTCTGGCCTGTCCTTTGTCTGGTGCTTTGTGTCAGGAATGCTGTCCAGTTATGTACAGACCTTCAACATTGCTTCTTTGATCTTCAGAGTATTTGAGCACCTTCTATTTCCTCGATCCTGCAAAGATTGTGGATAGTACTAGTCGGAATATTGGTACCTCTCTGGGTTCTAATTTTAATTTGCTCATGATCTCTTAAGTCATATGCCTCATGGTACGCCCCTTTCTTGCTGCTGTGAGACATACACCTAGTCTTAGAGCTGTCTTTCCTAGGTGTCTTCTACTCCTATTTCTTTTTCTTTAAGCAGGTCTCAATTTCTCTTTTGATTTTGATCTGAGTATTAGGAGATCTTGTTCTCAGTGTGTCCCTTCCCTTGGAAGTGTGTACTAGGGATGTCATTTTAGGTAATTTTACTTTTTTCTGATCATGTTGTATGGTGAACCCCACTTCTTTGGGGGCAGGGGCGCTTACTCAGTATGATCTCCTAATTCCATAGAGGAATTGTATGTAGCATACCTTCTTCGGGGATAAGGGGAACTGGCAGGTGTCCCGCTGCAAATGTTTATGTTAATTCAGATAAAGAGTGCTAGGAGCCAGATACCCATGTCACAGTAACTCTCATCTTGGGGGGAATATTATATATATCTACAGATCCACACCCTGGCTCCTAAAAACAATAGGCACAAACAGATGTTGGTATTTTAGAATAAAAGGTTATTTAATATGCACTATTCGTACATAATTCTAGTGTTTTAGAGTGATGGTAATTATTACAGTTATCACAGCAGCCATAAAATAAAACAAGATGAATACTGGAAATTCCTTAAGATTTTTACATCACACATCTCTACTTTCTCCATTAGATTAGCCTGGTACCTAACTAATATCTACAGATCTGTTATCAGCTTCATGGTTATTGTACAGGGGCGGCTCCTCCGCAATGGCGGATGAGCGTCACCCCACTGGCTCTGAGCCAGCAGTTGAAAAATAAAACAATGTTCTATGTTTTTTTTTTCTTGTTTTTTTTGTAGTCCTCATTACACCATGGCTACTGCACTCTGGGCCGTTCGTAAACACCCTCGATCCGTCTGTGGTCCAAGCAGTTTCGGACACATGCCTTCCACGGCACTGGTCTTTGTATAGGGGGAGGGGCAGAAAACCCCCACCCCCTGATCCATGGCTTGATGTAATCATTGGACCAAATATCGATGTTTATGACCAACCAGTAGACTTATCTTAGAGCCCTAACCTGACCACTTCAAAAAATCCTCCCAAATTTCTACGGACCGTCGTAGGTTACACTTGATATCTAAGTTACATGTCCATTTTACTACACTTAGCCAGGCTGTTGGGTCCGGGGGGTGGGGGTCCAACCAATGTTTACAAATCTCTCGCCTAGCCAAGAGCAGCAGGTAGAATACTAAACCCCTTTGCTTACTGTTTAAAACCAGTTGGGAGGCGTTATCCACCCCGAAAAGTACCAATGTTTCAGTTAAGACTATATTTTCTGCTAAGATGGCCCTATGGTAGCTTCTACAGTCTTCCAAAATTCTTTTATCTCTGGACATGTAAAGAAGACATGAACATCATTGGCCCTTGAGTGGTTACATCTCTTGCAACTAGGAACAGGCTGTAGCACGAACTTGGCCAATCTTTGCGGGGTCCAATACAACCTGTGGATGACAAAAAAGTGATGGCGTTTAAAATTAGCTGGTGTCACTATGGCATAAAGTAATTTCACAGAGTCTAGCCACAAAGATTGTATACTGCCCTCCTGCAATATGTCTGTTCAGACCTCAGAAGGGTCCTTCGTTTTCTCTTCCTCTGCCTCCAAGAATAGTCCGTACCATTTTGCCACTTCTTTAGCTTTCGGACTGGTGTCCTGGAGTGAAGCCTCGAAGTCCCAATTACCTCTGACTTCATCTACTGCAGTCGGAGACCATGAAGTGAGCTGCAAGTACTTAAACGTGGAGAGCCTATTGCCTGTCCTAATGTTCAAAACCTCCCAGGGAATCAATCCTCCTGTTGTTATCAAGTCTCCCCATTTCGTTATCCCCGCCTGCTTTAAGGGGAAGCTTAAAGCATCTTCCAGGCATTTCGGCGTCCCCGGGGATTTCCAAATTGGGGCAAATTCTGAGAAGTAGCCAATCTTTAATGTCCGTCTCACTACAAGCCAAAGGCTTAAAGCTGATCTTAAAACCTTTAACCTTACTTTTTAAAAAAAAATGTGTGCTCCAAATTTATATAAAAAGGCTCCCGGGCTCACATCTTTGGTCATTTCTCTCAATATTAAACCCCAGGTAGTATTCATGGACTCCCCTGCCAACATACGAATATTTTTAAATTGGAAGGCCATGCAGTAAAGTCTGAGATCTGGCAATGCTAACCCCCCTTCTTAAGGCTACTTCTTAGTTTTTTCCATGAGAGACGAACCCCCCGGGATGCCCAGATAAAACTCGATATTTTCCCTTGTATTTTATTAATTTCGTCCTTAGGGAAACTAAGTGGTATGCAGTTAAAGAGGTATGTTAGCTTTGGGAGAACAGACATTTTTATCAAGTTAACCCTCCCATATATTGACAGGGGTAGGTTCTTCCACCTGGCTAGTTGTCTATCTACCTTCTTCATCACTCTCTTCAAATTGCGGGAAGGAATCTCATCAATTTTATCTGCAATTATTATCCCCAAGTATTTCATCTCTGAACAGACTCTACCACCCCACTCTTCCATGTTCCAACACATTACTTCTGTTTTTGATATATTTACAAAATACCCAGAAAACACCCCGAATTCAGTTGTCAGTTGTTCTATCTTAGTTAGTGTTTGAGCTGGGTTTGAGGTGTAAATTACCAAATCGTCAGCATATAATGCAATTTTGCGGTGCGTTGGAAGCTGGTGTATAGGGATAATCTGCACATCTGTTCTTAAAATATGCGTCAAAGGTTCGATATATATATCGAAGAGAAGAGGGGACAAGGGGCAACCCTGTCTCGTCCCTCTATAGATTTTGAAACTCCTTGTCAGGGAGCCATTTAGAAGGCTTTTGGCCATAGGGTGCTCGTATAGTTTTTGTATTGCCCTAATAAAATTAGTGCTAAAACCCATTATACCTAAAACGGCCCAAAGAAATACCCATCTGACACGATCAAAATCCTTGGCGGCGTCTATAGTGATCACCGCCAACGGGATCGATCGAGCAACTGCTAAGTCTATAGTCCTTATTAATGACAGTGTAAGTTCTTGCATTTGTCTCTTAGGGACAAATGTCTCCCGGCCAAAATACCTGTATATATTTTATGATCCACATTTAGTAGGGAGATTGGTCGGTATGAATCGGCCCTCCTCGGATCCTGCTAGGTCTATGGTCCCTATTAATGACAGTGTAAGTTCTTGCATTTGTCTCTTAGGGACAAAAGTCTCCCGGCCAAAATACCCGTATATATTTTATGATCCACATTTAGTAGGGAGATTGGTCGGTATGAATCGGCCCTCCTCGGATCCTTAGCCGGTTTTAGAATCAAAGTAATTATGGCCCCCTCCAAGAGTTCGGGATCAGCCCTTCCTCCTTATAAACAGAATTAAAGAGAGCCACCATTTCCGGTACTATCTCCTCAACTATCAACTTGTAGACCTCAACCGGTACAGAGTCGGGGCCTGCCGCCTTGCCGTTCTTCATATGTTGAAGTTGTTCTCTTATTTCCTCTTCTGTAATAGGGGCATCAACCCTATTCCTCCCTTCTGTTGTTAGGGCCGGGAGGCCTACGTTGTTTAACCAACACTTTAAGACCTCTTCATCTGGGCTCTCTAATTCTGCATATAGTTCTGATAAGAGTTTAACCAAACTTGCCTGTTTTCCTCCTCTTTGTTCGTAATATCCCCCTCAGGATTAATGACCAACTCTCCTATGTGGTTTCTTGCCCTATCAGCCCTCGCCTTCCAGGCTAATAGTGCTCCAACTTTTTCGCCATACTCGAAATGTTGCATGCGTCCCGCAGCCCACCTTTCCCTACACTTTGTTTCTAATTTGATCTTATAATTCAATCTAGCTTCCTCCAGCTTTTTTAACGTCTCCTCTCTGTACTGTGTATCCTGCTGCATCCGTCCTTCTAGTATCCCGATCTCCTCCTCCAACTTCCTTAACTTAGCTCGCTCCACTTTGTTCTTAAAAGAGACCTGGATTTGTAAAACCTCCCGAATATAGGCTTTAAAAGTGTCCCAGATGACGCCAATTGGAGCCGAGTGGGCATTAATCTGAAAGAACTCCACTGTTGTTTTGTTCAAGAGGGCAGCCACATCTGAGTCAGATAGTATGGATCTTTTCAGCGTCCATCTAGCATCTTTCCTCATATTAACTTCCTTCAATATAATACTGACCATAGCGTGATCAGAAATATGTCCTGGAAGTATATGGACCTCTTTTATTTTCCCGGCCCACTCTCTATCTACTAGCAGGTAGTCCAGACGTGAGAAGTGATGATGCTTCTTACTATGAAAAGTGTAGCCTCTCTTTCCTTTCATTAGGTGCCTCCAGGAGTCGACCATACCTAGCTCATATAGCATATGCTTAAGGGCCTGTCTTGTCTTTGGCGCTTGGGCTTGGGCACCCCTCCTACTCGTGGATCTATCTAATATAGGATCTAGTAGGGTGTTGAAATCACCCCCTATTATTATTGGTGCCGTTGCCCCAGCTAGTCTTAATTGCAGATCTACTATGTACTGGGGGTCGTCCGTGTTCGGACCATAAAAACCAGCACAAGCAAAATCAGAGCCCAAACATTTAAGAGTGGCCATGACCCATCTACCTGAACTATCAGTATTAGATGCGGTCATCTCAACACCTGACCCTTTCCTAATGATTATTGTGACTCCCTTAGAGTATTCTGCTTGGTCTGAAGCAACATAACTCCCTACCCATCTTTGTTTTAGGTATAACCCCCTACTCTCGCTCGCCGTTAGGTGGGTTTCTTGTATAATAATTACATGGGCTTTAGATTCTTCTAAGTACCTCATTACCAGCCTCTGTCTATTTTTTGATCTTAAGCCATTTACGTTCCAGGTTGCAATTTGTACCTTATTGTCCCTCCCTGCCATTTATCTTAAAGTACCTCAGTTTTCTTGGACCCGCGGATCTCTGTTTCTCTATATTAAAAGTGGACCCTGATAATATGTCTAATGTGTCTAACGAGGACTGATTTTTTATTTTCTCCCACTGCTCCCCACCCTGTGCACCCTTTAACCCCCCCCATAGGAACCCTCCCTAAACTATCAGGCATAAAGCCTATTGAACCACCGGAGGAAGGGGACTTATCTGTAGTTAAAGCCGGGCCTCCCCCCCCATCCCACCCCTAGTGCATATGACTATATATCTGTATTATATTTATTAGATTTATTTATTTTGCATATTTTTTTTCTTCCCTATATATATATATATATATATATATATATATATATATATATATATATATATATATATATATATATATAAAAATATTTTTTTTAACATTTATTTTCACTCTTTTGGCTCATCCTTAGATTAAATTAAAGACTCATTTTCTCAGGAGCTTCCCCCTTTCCTTATGGAATCTATCAAACTATCTGCTTCTTCTATGGACCGTATGTTACGCATTTGATTGTTCCACATAACACGGAGCTTAATGCGAGGAATGGTTTTATCAAATGTGCCATTTGCAAGGCCTGTAAATATGGGATAAACAGAACATCTTATACAACTCCATTTAAACCTAAGCCTGTAGTCATCAACAAAAAACTCAACTGCAAAACAGAATATGCAGTATATGTGCTGGAGTGTTCGTGTGGCCTGCAGTATGTGGGTAGTACCAAGCTGCAGGTCCACAAACGAATACTCCAGCATATTAGGGCCATCACTAACAATGATGAAGCATATCCGGTGGCAAGACATTTTAAAACCTCACATAATAACAACTTGGAGGATCTGAGATACTTTGTTATCGATACAGTCTTGCCTCTCAGACGAGGAGGCAACCGTGAGTCAATGCTGAGGAAACTAGAAACTCACTATATACTAGAGTTAGATAGTAAAACTCCTAACGGTTTGAATTCCAGTGAGGATTTCTACACCTGCCTGTAATCATCATGATTTACCATGATTAGTGTGCCTGTAATCATTATGGATTTTATGCATTTAACCTATTTTTATACATCTCGTGGGTTTACATATGCTGCCTCAATTTTTTACATTTTTTTACATTTATACAATTTTTAACAATTTGTTGTTCCATTGTTTTAGCTTTCACACAATGGTAATTTTTAATGTCTCATACCAGGTTTCGAAATCACGGCCGTGAGGGAACTGGTGGCAGATTAGTTTGTTTAAAAATCATATACAATTGTTTCAATTTGACATAGGCTAAGAACTAAGCCCACTAGGGCACAATTTATCACTTTTCCTTGTTTCTTTGTTTTGGTCATGTTTTTATTATAATACAAACATTTCCATATAGTGAGTAAGTGCGGTATTCAAACTCGGCATACTCACTTGTTCAGGCACATAAGCTAAAGCAACTATGTACAATGGGATTTTAGAAAATGATTTTTTGTTTTCTTTTAGGTCTTATGTGATGTTGTTTTTGGCTTGTTTTTAGCATATTTTAAGCTACCTTTTACTATGCTATGCCTGTCATCTATATGTATTCATGTATTTATTTATTTATCAATAATTATATGAAATGTGGTTTTGTCTGGGAAACTTTTCTCGATACATGACTATACAATGATACAATATTGCCCATGAAACAAGGATGTAGATACATTGTATCTGTTCTTCTATGTCTATGAATGATTGTTAAGCACTGGCACTTTAAATAGGTGAAAGCACCACATCAGCGCGTCATGTGATCAAGGCATCGTGGATGCCGAAACGCGTAATGGCGATGGTGCAGGGCGTTTGTTTTGAATAAATCACACATTGCACCTCAAAGGGTCTGTTTTCGTCTGTCCAGGAGTGGATGTTGTGGGGCGAAGTCCAGGGATATATATATATATATATATATATATATATATATATATATATATATATATATATATATATATATATATATATATATATATATATATATATATATATATATAAAAAATATTTTTTTAACATTTATTTTCACTCTTTTGGCTCATCCTTAGATTAAATTAAAGACTCATTTTCTCAGGAGCTCCCCCCTTTCCTTATGGAATCTATCAAACTATCTGCTTCTTCTATGGACCGTATGTTACGCATTTGATTGTTCCACATAACACGGAGCATAGCTGGGAATTTTAGCTGGGCCTTAGCCCCAAGATTGTTAAGCTCCCCCATTCTTTTGCCCAGTTCCCATTGTTTCTGGTCGGTTGCGTGACATACATCCGATCTAATGGTAAACGTGAGGTTCTGGATTGTGTAGGGGCCATTCCTCAGTGCAGCCAGCAAAATGATTTCTTTAACTGAATATGAAAGAAAATTTATCAAAATTTTCCTCGCCTTCTGCCGCTGTGGATTCCGCTTGAATGGGTCCCTATGAACCCGCTGTATCTCTTGATCCAGGTTAATATCTGGTCTGTCCATTAGCAATTTAATCACTAATGCTTTAAGGTTTGTCCCCTCCTCTGCCTCTGGAATATTTAAAATCCGCAGATTGTTTCTCGAGGAATGGTTTTCTATTCTTTCCAGATCCTCCCTAAGGCTAGAGTTTTCTTTAACCAGTGCCTCAACGCCTTTAGTGTTATTTGAGATGTCCTTCCGTATCGAACTTACTTCCTCCTCAAGCTTCCCTGTTCGAGTGGCAACATCATCTAGTTTTTGTGCAAGTGCAGCGCAGGAGGCTTGGATATCTGCTTGGTTCGCCTCTGATGTCTTAAACCGGTTTCTGAGCTCTTCCTTAAGATCAAGAAGAATAGAGGCCAACGGAACATCTGAGTTTTCTGAGGGAGACTGGGATGCCACTGAAGATTCGGATTGTACCAACAGACTTGAGGGGGGTCAACGGATTTTTTGATTGTACATTGGGCTCTCTTCCACCATTTGCCTGCTGCATCTCAAAAGTCTCTTCGTCTTGGAGGACACTGAACCTATTCTGCGTTGCAACTTGAAAGCGAGTCTCTTCGTCTCCATGATTTTTTCCTATTTCATCTTGACCCCCTTGTACCTCCTCTCCTGCGCTAATTACGGGGGTAATGGGGTTGACCTCCAGCTCTGTCAATTGATTCTGGGCCCCCTCCTGTTGTGTTACCTCCAGTGTCTCCTGATGCCATTACGTGTGTCAGCACTTTATAATATGACTTAAGTGATGGGGTAACTTTGACTTGCAAGGGGGAGACTTTTTTCCCCCTACCGCGTGGGCTCTTCCCCTGATGCCTTATGGTTTTTCCTACTTTTGCAACCTTTAAGGGAGCTGTACCAGCAGTGATGTCCCCAGGGGCCGGCTTGGTCTTGGCAGGAAGTAATTTAAAATCATAACTTACCCCTGTTGACGTCTCCAGAGTGCCGAGCAGTAGCGGCCGGTGGTGGGAGTGCTGCCGGGCAGTGACGCAGGGCAGGGGAGGGGCAGGGTGGGGGGTAGTAAACTACGGATTACGGCTGCACTGAGTGCGATGCAGCGCGCGCAACGAAATTCGTTTTATTTATTTTTTTGTTTACTTACCTCAGTGCGGCCGAAATCCGTAGTTTACTACCCCCCACTCTGCCCCTCCCCTGCCCCACGTCACCGCCCGGCAGCACTCCCACCACCGGCCGCTACTGGTGCCGAGGGCCTAGGTAGGAAGAGTATACCTCAAAATCCTATCCGGATTTACACCGGAAGTCTCACCTCTCTTCTCTGCAGGCATCAAACTCGCCTTCTCCATAGGGGGAAAATGTCGTTTTACAGGATCTTCTTTCAAGCCTTTCCAGTTCTTGCCATCTTGTTGGGACCCCCCTAAGTGGTGAAGCCGGATAGAATTCCCACTCTGGCAGCTCAGAGGTGCTGTATGCACCTCAAACAAGCTTGTGCTGACTCTTCACCTCTGTGCGCGCGTTGCTTGCAGACGCCGCAGCAATCCTGCTGCCCTCAGCCAAGTCGGCGTTCTCACCGCATCTCTGAGGCTGCAGCCGCCCTCGCAGATCGGCTGAGTCGGTGTCATTCAGAATTCGGTGAGTGCAAGGAGAAAAGAAAAGATATTTATCTATACTTCATATCGCTGCTGCACAAACATCATATTGCAATGGGAGAGGCAGGCGGAGGACGCTCAAAAACCCCATAACACACCTCCCTCCCCGGCGGTCCGCGACTGTTTACCTCGCGGCCGCCATGTTCCCCTGCAACCTGGAAAAAAACAATGTTCTATCATTGTTTTATTTTTCACATGCTGGCTGAGCCAGCGTGCTTAGGGAGGGGCGGGCCGGGGCCATGGGAGGGGGCAGGAGGACTGGTTTGTGCACTTCTAAGTGTGCATGTGTGTTTGGCTGGCCACACACATGCACACTTAGGTTTCTCCAACCAGGCTATATTGAACAGCCGGGTTGGAGAATCAGCACAGACTCCCTCTGAAGAGTCAAAGCAGCCCGGTCAGGCCAATCCTCGCGCTGCTCTCATAGCATGGGCGCATCGCGGGGATTGCACAGGGAGTCTGTGATGCTGTCCCAATGCCTGCTGGGACAAGGAAGAAGGTAGAAGAACACTGAGGCGCGATGCAGGAGGCTGCCAGCAGCTTCAGGTGAGTTCATTTTTTGAAAAATTATTATTAACCCCCTGTGCTACCCCTCCTGTGCTCCCCCACCGCGCCCCCTTCACCCTCCCACCACTTTTTGTTTGTGGCGGCCGCCACTGTTATTGTATTGCCTGAATGGATATTAGAAATCCCTAACTGTTTATAACCAAACCATGTAAGTATCCCCGCATATCTCAGAAAGCTATCGGTCTGCAGTCAGATAGTGGTACTTCGGCATGTCCCCTTGACTATCAGTCCTCATGTCTGCCCCACACAAATCTTCCGTAATCTTTATACATTCTTCTCTCATGATTTTCTGTGGCGAGGGCAAGGAACTGTTGCACGTAATCCTCCAGCTCTTAGAGAACAAAACATTTCAGGTCTCTGTTTAACCAGGTTAACAAATGTCAACTTAAAGTTCTGAAAATGATGTCTAAAAATAATATGGCGATTTGTCACACACACTGTTAGCATTATGATTCATATTATTAGTTTTCTAGGCCCTAAGCCTGACATACACACACACTCTACGGAGTTAGTGCTCTTATATTGGCATACAATCAGGCCTGGCTTTTTC